>OX638400.1:8710133-9910133 GCA_951813805.1 Limnephilus auricula | reverse complement strand
TAGCTTCGAGTACCGAATTATAAACTCCAACTTAATAAATAAATAAACCGTAAATCGTAAATCGAAAATATTCGTTATTTGGGTAGATAAGCTATTGGGAGGATGGTGAGAAACCCCCTGAGTGTCGATAATATTGTCTTCATTAACTTTAAATTTTGTTTTTTGTAATTGTCTATTTAAGGAGTATTTCACCATTCTCTTAATAAACACTATACATTGAATAACTTATTTTTGATTTACGGTTTAACGATTCGTTTATTTATAAAGTCCGATTTTATTATTCGAACCTATGAATTTTGTCTGGTATTTTGAAAATGTAACCGAGTTTTCTACATATTTCGAATATTTATTTATTTTAATGGATGGTTATCGAGAGTATGGGAAAATGCGTAAATTATTGGTAATTACGTTATGAATAATAAAATAATATAATTGAATAATATACGAATATTTTTTTTTTTCAATATTTATTATTTGTGTACGCTAGATTTCAAACCCTCTACCTCTGTGTTTGCAAAGGATCTTAACCGTTCGGCCACAGAGGTCAAAAGTTTACAATATAGTTTATTTATTTATTTTTTAAAGAAAGACGAACATTCCCGGGTTACTAATAATCCAACAACAATTAAAAATCTCCTAATATCACTTTTATTTTAAAATGTATCTTTATCTGAAAACTGTTTACAGATGTCACACATTGGCCATTATTGATTTTATACTTCGGATTTCAAAAGGAAATATTTGCATGAATTAATTCGAGTTATTTGTTTTATCGGCGACCGGACAACTCAACAATTTTCAACTTCATCACTACCATAAGTCATTATAAGTGATAATTTTTTTATTAAACTTGGTTAAATAGGTCACATTAGGTAAGGTTATGTGCTTTATTCACCACTTTTAATGAATTTTCAAAAGGTTGTTTAAATGCCACTTTGTTGAGTTCTCATGTTACCGTTTTAGCACGATAATAGATATAGAACATAAATCTTTAAAGGGCCGGTATTTCTGATGCTTTTTAAGCTCGGCTTTGCGATATTTTAGTTTGATCTCTAGTAGGAACCCTGACAATCCGATCCGACTGATAACAATCCTGATTATACTGAAATTCCAAATAATGTTTAACTAACCACCACGCCGTTTCCCCGCAGGGGTAGGCAGAGAGGACGGACCGCCAAACATCTTGGTCTTGGCACACATTCCTTGCCTCATTCACATTCACACACGGAGAAAAATGTTATTCGAAAAAACGATAATTTTAATAGTAAAAACGGTTAAAAACGGGACTGAAGTTCTTACGAACAAATTAACAGTGTTTCAATGTTTATTAGCGGGAACATGTAAGAATAATTTGTTGGTATACGTAATTTCGTACGTATACCAACAAATTATCGTTTTTTAACTATTAAAATGATCGTTTTTTCGAATAACATTTTTCTCCGTGTACATTCTTGACATGGTCCGATTCAAGTATCTGATTCACTTGATCATGCCGCGTTTTCCTCTGTCGTTCTCGACTTCTTTTACCATTCACATTCGGGTCATAAATTCTCTTTACACTCCTTTCTTCATTCATTCGCTCTACATGTCCAAACCATCTAAGCGTCCATTTCTTAATCTTACTTATTACGCTCACATCAGCCTTGCATTCTTTTCGGATCTCCACATTTCTCACACGATCATACCTGGTTTTACCACATCCAGTGATCTCATTTATAAAGCAGGTTTACCTAATCGTATAAACTATACTAGTGATAGTGGTCAACTGTAGAAAACAGGATTCCCCGTCTTCAAGAAGAAATGGATTTAATAATGTATTACTCTTAATTAATTCAGCAATACGACCGCAAACAAATAAACCTTCCCAAGTGGAAGGGATTTCTGCGACATAAACTGCAGGTTTACCTATTATTGGAGGTAAATTTCTAATAGCTTGCGGTTACTATGCATCGAGATCGTTATCGCTGCAGCACCACAAATACCTACCAAATTTATTACTAGATATATGTTGTAATTATTATTTTATCAACTGACTCAGTGAAACTATGGCATCCCCATTTTGGGAAACCGGATTAGCCAAAATCATACTAAGTCTGTCGTTGCTTAGCCATTATCAATTCACTATTTTACATTAATCTTTACGACAAATCGGTTTACAGTGTGAATACAAAAAAAAATATTTTGAATAAATTGAAGTTCTTTCTGTCGTTTCGCTTAAGTAAAATATAATAAAATTGTTAATTACTATATAATAAAAATAATAAGCGTGAACTTAAAAAACAAAAAAAGGAAATATTTTAAAAATACAATATGATGGAAGAAGTTATTTGTGACTGTTTCCCTTGAATATTTTTTTCTTTCTTATACAACTATTCACAAAATAATTTTAAAAAACACTTGTGCATGAAATCGAGTGTTTCTGGACTTCGTTTTCCAAGCGATTTTAATATATATTACCTACAATCGTGGCGATATACACACCAACCATAACCATTTTTGACTTGTGGTTTCCTCCAACGAATGTACTCGTAAATTAAGTGGCGGGAGAAGATAGGAAAGACGGGTTAATACGATATTAGAGATATGGCAATAAAACATGGTTAATAAAATTTAAGGCCATATTTCGATTCTGAAAGATTCATGGCGAAAGCTATCCGAAGCTTCTCACTTAAAACTTAAATCTGTTTCTTATTGAGCATTCTGAATCACATTTAGGGGGTATTTCTTTTAGATAAGCTATCAGAAATATGGTAAATACCCCCTAAGGAAGATAATTTCTAATCAAATCCCTGTTTTGTACCTCCCGTTGAAAATATTTATTTTCATTTAAAAGGAAAAATACAGAAAATAAATAATAATTAAGTTAAATACCAAGACTAAATAAATTTCATCTCCAATAACAGAATTTTAAACAGCAATACACAGAATTTTCAGTATTATGGGGGTATTTCAGCTTATCCATAGGATAACTTATATTATTAGATACACAAATAAATATTCACAATAGGTAGAAAAAGAAAGCAAAAACTCGATTAAATTATCCGATGCATAGCACATTATAGATCGGCTTGACTACCAAATGCTAAACTAAATAATAAAATATAAGTTATCCTATGGATAAGCTATCAAGAAGATGGTGAAATGCTCTCTAAGTTATCAGCTTGCAAAACTGTGGGTGTATAAAGTTCTTTAATAAACAATGAAAGTAATAAACACAAAAAATTAATAATAGAAATTCCTGCAAAATCAATTATCTCTACAGATACGTACTATATTTTTAATTTTTAATCTTTTTATTTTTTACTATTTTCATATCCACATATTATAATGCCCACGCACAGGCTTCGCCTTTGTGGGATTTTTTTATGTACCTTCCTGTAAACGTATGTATCAAAAAAAATTATCAATAAAAAAATAAAAAATATATATTAAAAAAAACTAGAGATTTTAGTTGAACATATTGATTTACCTTAAGTATCTCTCTGATTCTTGTGAATTCTAGCTATTGAAGTAAAAAGCGGCAGAAGTGTGACAATGAACATAGTGTTGTTTATAATTCAAATGGCTGAATCGCAGGAAAATTTTACAAATTCGTCTATAATTTTATCTTTTTTATTCATTAAACTGCTAGTTAAATGTTTTGAGGATTTTACGACCATAATTATAAACAAAAAAATAAACGAATCAATCATCTTCCTCCGCCTAAAAAATGTAAGTTTTTATTTAGTTTTTTAGTCAAAGAAGTTTTACATCAACTGCGCGTAAAGGTTAAACGCACTCAATTTTTTAACATTAAAAATAATTAAATTTGATAAACAGTATTATAGGTGGCCCTTATCAACGTTTTATTATATTAAAGTGTAATATGAAATGTCAATTACTTAAAGATATACAAAATTGACCAACTTATTGGGTCGGCATTAGGATATATTTATCTCTCACAATAATGCTTGCGGTTTTCTCAAAGAGGGAAATGTCAAATTTCCCATGGAAAATTTTATTAGTTTGCGTGGGAAGGATAAAACTCAAGACATTGCAATCTGGTGACACGCAATGCGAGGAAATGGCTTATTTTTAAATAACTATTACCCTCCATTAACGTAAAAACCCAACAGAAGCTCATCATTTACAAATTTCATAAAAAAATATACATAACTACAAACAGTATAAAGTGTAAATAGCGCATCAGGATTACAGAACAAATAAAAATATATTTATCATTTTTAGCAACACTTTTTTACATTAGCTCCAACCAGGAGGCCGTGAGGAAGAAAATTTCCCTCGGGGCCTATGTCATCTTTAGGGATGCTGTGTGGAGATTTTTTTTAGGTAAAGGCAAGAGAGGATGATCTGAGAAGGATAAAGGAATGAGGGATCGGTAGGAGCACACTGGGGGTCAGTGTGTCCAGAAGTGAAGGGCATATGAATCTATTCCTCCCAATGCTTTGCATGGACGAGAGAGTCTGGCTAGAGAGGTTAAAAGTCTCCCTAAACCAGTCTCTCCCGATCCGGCCCACCACGAAGTAGTTGGGCAAACGCATCCGCCGCCAAGACTTAGACAAACCTTACCCCATGAATCCGAGCACCACCCAAACATTACCTGACCACTTGGACTGACCTATGGCAGGGGTGTTGGTTCTCCAATAATTGGTTTTCGACCCGCCTCCTAAACTGTAGATTTGATAATACACTGTGTCAATAAAGAAAACATTGTCAAATCACAGTATGTATTCATCCAAACGCATCCGCCGCCAAGACCTAGACAAACCTCACCCCATGAACCCGGGCACCTCTGCTAAGTCAAATCGTAGCGACCCACTTGGGGTGATTTATAGCAGGGGTGTTTGCTATCCAATAAACGGTTAACTAGACGGCAGTACCCATTCCCGCCTCCCAAACAATAGATTTAACACTACGCATGTTGTAATAAAGAAAATAGGTATTGTCAAATAACAGTTTGTATTCAAATAATCCAGTCGCCTAATGCCAACTATATGTAATATATTTATCGCTAATTCACTCCTGTCAACCTAAATCGACGAAAATGTAGATTGTGCCAGCCGGATGGAAAATTTTATTACAAATAAACTATTTTCCATTATGTAGTACATTTTATTGGTTATAATCCATAATAAAATTACTGAGGCTGTGCTCACAACATTAATTCTGCGGCTTGCTTCTAAAGGGGCCAATAAAAGTTTTATATATATATATATATATTTGGATTTGGCATCATATTGGGTTCTTCTGGATCTTCATTCTGAAAGTACCTTTAGATTTCGAGAAATGATTTTTCGATTTTCGCGCACCAATTCTTAAAATTAAAACTTGCCATAAAGGGAAAATTCTATATAGGCTTAATTGCCTTCATGGTCAAGGGGTAGCAATATCGACTAGCAATCAAATTCAAATTCCGGTATATACATTTAAAAAAAAAAATTAATTTGGGTTTTTCCACAATGTGTTTTGATATGTTTGGTAACCAGATCTGAGTAGTCTATTATATTTTCATCCCCTGCCCACTACCTTCAGCCTCCCAACAAAATCCCGTAACTAGAGATGCGATAGTCTCACTGGATCCGCATCGATTGGGATCACCTCACTTTGGGATCTCAATTGGGATCACTCACTGGATCCGATTGGGAGCAGTTGAGACTCTTGTGCGGCATTCACATAAAAAAAGGTCTGACAAAAAACTGACATTAACCATTTTGGAAGTAAACGACAGAATATTATTGTGCCGGAAAGATCGCTAGCCTTCAAAAAAAGGTACTTGTACTCTGATTAGAACAATACCGATATCCTATGTAGGTATTAGGTACTTCTGATAGTTATATTGATAACTGATTATTTGTGAAATACACTGTAAATCTTTAAAAGCAATTATTAACTGTGCCTTAACCTTGTTCCATGTCTTATCATTAAATCAAATTATTCCTAAATATGCCTCTTAATAGTTTTATCTAACTTTACAAAGCCCTTAATTAGTTATTATTCGTGTAAGTTTTAGTTTTATCTTGATAATGATCTAAAAATAATAGTTATTTGTTTACAAAATCAAGGTTTTTTTTTATAAGTACTTACTTCCTTGTTTATAATATCTTCATATCAAATCGTCGTGACATTGTAATAATAGGAAGGTACTTAGCTCATTCCTCGGTTCCTTATCTATCGATCTCTAATTAATTTATAAACAATAGTTTTGCAAAAATATTAGGTTACTTCACTATATTAAAGCTTCACAAATTATTAAAAGTATGGCAACATATTTCATATACCAATATATTAGGAACTAAAAGTAATATAAGGGTTGATTTAAAAAAATACCTGCTGCAAAAATATTTGACAGTAATCTATAAAACGAAATATTTAAATAGGGAATATGTGGATACTTAGGTATAACTACACAGATCTGTTTTGGCACACGCTCCTTGCTTCATTTACATTCATACATTGTCGCATGCATACATATTTTAACTAGAAAACATAAATACATAAAAATATCATAGCTACACTTCCATTTTTTTTTGTTAATTTTATTTAAGAAAAAATATATTAAACAAGTCTGCCTACCTACAAGTACCTACTTTGTTTTTTTTAATGTCGTCTGGAAGGTATTTATGGGTACCTTCTTTTTTCTTTTCTTTTTTAATAAGGCGGATACGGTTTACAAGCAGTTCCCGTGAGCACTTAGGCCATAGGCCCATTGTGCTATCTCCCGTCTTACCTCAATCCTTTAATAACAAACCAGTCCCTTTAATAAAGTTCACCAGGGTTGTCATTGGATATGTGGATATGTCTTCTGGTTCTACTGTATGTCTACCCAGGTATCTGAGCCTAGTTCCCACTAGGGCAGGACATTGGCACCATAGGTGAATTGGAGTCTCTTCATCCTCTTCACATTTTCTGCATATATTGGTGTTTTCCACTCCCAATATCTGCATGTGTCTCCTGAGATGGCAGTGTCCCGTTAATAGTCCTACCAGTTCTCTCAGCGAGTTTCTGTCCATATCGAGTAGTTTCCTGGTTCGTCTAGGGTCCGGTCCTTTTATGAGAACGTTGGATTGTCTCATTCCGGGTGCCCTCTCCCATTCTTTGCAGTGCTGGGATTTGACCCACCTATCAATATGTAGTTTTGTGTGGCAAGCTGCTATTCCTAGGGCCGGCTCGGATCCTACAAGTGGTGCTTTCGCCCCTTTCCTTGCTAGTTCGTCAGCCCGCTCGTTGCCCTCAATACCTTATGGGTACCTTTACATTGCTTTAATTTGCGTGTCTTCCTGGCATCGACCAAAAGAGTAAATATCGATGCTAAGGATTTCCGAACTGTTTCATTCCTTCACCTCTCTTTGTCTCTTGAACACTGTTTCTAAGTTCTTAAAAAAATATATATGATATTTTTAAGATAATATCTGAAGATTTGTAGAGCCGAAACGTTAATTACATAAAATTCCCTCGGTAGAAAAAAATGGCAAAATATGCTCCGAAAATTATTACTTACTCGTTTGTTTCTGTTATTTTACAAGTTATATATATGAAAAAAAATCACAGTGTTTCTTTAAATGCTACTTGAGGTGTTGAAGAGAGATTTTTGCTTTATTGTAAACGAGTCGTGTTTTATTAAATATTTACCTAATTCTCGTTCCAATTATTCGTTTTTAATACCTATTAGCGCGCTCGCTCCAACATTCGTATTGTCGTATCTCTCCTTCTTATTATTTTTGGTCAGGTACTACAGGCCCTCAAGTACCTACCTATGTCGCTCCTAAAAAGCTATATTAGGTACCTAACTATACAATCATTCACACACAATTCCACGGGTTTTTAAATTTGGCAGATTGGAATACCTGTTCAATTTTAATTTATGAATAATGAATTCAAATATCCCATTTCAAGGAAAACCACAGGAATATGGTACACAATCCATTCCTTTATTCCTGCCCATCCTAAATTCCAATGTTGGCTTAGGGTATTACTAGAGAATACCGGAAATTAGTCCTTTTTAAATCAAATTCTAGACGTATTGACCCTTCTTAACAAATAACATAAATTGATTTTGAAAGACTGTTATTTTATCTGGTACACGGAGAAATTTTTTATTCTAAAATACGATAATTTTATTCGTAAAAACGGGACTGACGTTCTTACGAACAAATTAACAGTATTTCAATGTTTATTGGCGGGAAAATGTAAAAGTAATCTTACAATATGTTCTCGCCAATAAACATTGAAACCCTGTTAATTTGTTCGTAAGAACTTCAGTCCCGTTTTTAACCGTTTTTACGAATAAAATGATGGTATTTTCGAATAACATTTTTCTCCGTGTACACGGTACACACAGTTTTAAAATTTTGAAAAACTAAGTTTATTTTTAATACACTAAGGTTAAACCGTTGGTCGTTGGCAGATTTATAAAATTTTCAAACGATATAATGTATTATACAACACAAATTTCAAATCATATAATCATACAGCAAAATAAATCAATACATAATCTAGTAAAGACACTTTTCAGAATTTTAGTTTTAGTTCAATTAAAATCATTAAAAAATAAATCCGTCCGTGACAAAAATACCTCAGTTTTTCTATTTATTTAAGGTCTTACAAACTAAAATATTTAAAAAAAATTTTACACACTTATTTTGTTCAGACATTATTGAAAAATCATAAATACTTATGATCAAAAAATACTTACAAGAAGAACGCGATATTTAATAATTTATCATCGTGCGTTATGAGCATTTTTAATGCTTAACTTGAATGTAGGTATTAGGAATAATCGATCTTTCTCATCGGAACCTCCCTGTACAGTTGCAAACATTTTTTAACTTTTATTCTCAGCCGCTAGTCAATCGCTCTTAGGTTGCCATGTATACCGGTCGATTAAACTCCAACCTCCTTCCTATCCTCAGAGCACGTGTTCCTAGTCCTAACAAATCAGTGCCCCCTGTTGTACCGGACTCACTGGGACAGGAGTGCTCCTGGCGGGGGTGGTACAATTGTATCGTATCGTATTGTTAAGTACCTTCCTATATCGCTACTAAAAATCTAAATTGGGGAACTGATCATACAATTATACGGGTATTTTAAATTTGCAGGTTGGTGTACCTGTTCTATTTTAATTTATGATTCTAATGATTTCAATTATCACATTTCAAGGAAAACCACAGGAACATGGTCGGATAAAAATAAACAATTCAATAAACGAAATTACGAAATAAATCACCAACAAAAAATGGCGGTCTCATTTGGTAGAAGTCACAATACCTACAAGCGTACCTACCTACAAAATACATAATAATATTCTGTTAGAGAGTTGTATGTATGTAGGTATACGTACACATACTTTATGAAGAGATACCTAATCGTGTTAATCTACGACTTGCGGTTACGATTAATCGTAATTAAGTGAGCAGGAATACTTAAAGGTCAGGGAAATAGAACATTTTGACGGTTATACAAATATTAACTTTTTTCATTTTACGTACCTAACTTGTTTTAAAGAACTCTCTCATAGGTAAAGATTTACTTGTATTATATTATATAAATACCTCACAAGAGTCCTCTATGGGGTTATGTTGTGAGACTGAAGGTAAGTGGGGAGAGGAAGGAGGTGGGGGAAAATAACGTAAGAAAGTATCTGGCTATTCAGATCTAGCCACCAAACACGGCTAAAGCCATTTCGAGCAACGTTTCAATTCTTAATGGTGGTACACCAGTGCGATACTGAGAGTATATTCCACTCTGTAACGTGCCGTAAATATATGTTATATTTTTTTTTATGATTAAATTGTAAAAACACGACATTTTGAACGATATTATTGACTCACCTTTGTTCACACCTCGTCCAGTTCAATATCCCTTCCCGTAGATTTCGAAATAATAAATTTCTGATCCTCAAACAACGCAATCTACTCATTATATTGTCATGTATATAATTCTCCTTTATCCAGATTGTCGAGACTTGTCAACTCAGTTCACTTTTATGTAAGTCTAAGGACGGGTTGTTTCAAAGAATTAAAACAAATTTCAAAGTTAAAATTCAAGTTCTGTGAAAGTCATATTTAAGTTCTGTTATTATCCAAGTTCCTAGTGTGACACAACCAGCCCCAAGGGCGGATCCAGCTTTGGCGCTAGGGGGGGTCACATAGACGCCAGGGGGGGGGGGGTCACATAGTCGTGGTCAAGTCACAATAGATTATAATATAATTTTGATAATAATAGATACAAGTAAAAAGTAGGTATTAGTATATCAAAAATATATAAAAACATTATGTTTAACAATTTTAATTAGTGGTCCACCTAGGTCCTGGACCCAGCCCAGGGGGGAGATCGTGGCCACCATGACCCCCCCCCCCTCTATCCGCCCTTGACCAACCCACAATGAAATAATGAATACAATACTTGAATAGACTTTACACAGAACTTGAAATTTGAGTTGTTTAAATTCTTTAAAACAATCCGTCTAACTTAATAACTTTTTCTATAATAAGACTCAATTCTTAAACATTATCGAAACTCCTTTACGTATCTCCATATTCGTCTTTCCTTTAGTCATTTTTTTTGTTTTTACATTAGGTCCACACAGGAGGCCCTGAGGAAAATAATTTCCCTCAGGGCCTATGTCATCTTTGGGGATGCTGTGTGGAGGGTACTTTTAAGGAAAGGAAGGAGAGGAAGTTCTGGGAAGGAAAAATGTATGAGGGTTGGGTAGGAATCTGGGATTCAGTGTGTCTAGATCATCCGCCGCCAAGACCTAGACAATGAACCCCATGAGGCCGGGCACCCCTGCTAAGTCACCAAGCGTAGCGAACCACTTGGGGTGACCTATGGCAGAGGTGTTGGTTATCCAATAAATGGTTCCCGGGGCAGCGGTACCCATTCCCACCTCCCAAATTGGTCATTGCCATTCAAGTCTTTCATTTCTCATAGCGACTTAGCAGGGGTGCCCGAGTTCATAGGGTGAGATTTATCAAGGTCTTGGCGGCACATCCGTTTATTCGGGAGGGACTGGTTGTATACATTTTACCTCTCCGTGCGAACTCTCTCAATCCATTGCCTGGTACTGCAGTGGTAGGAATGAATTTATATGTCCGTCACTCCTGGACTTCCTATCCTTCAATCAAACTTTTGATTTGATGAACACATTTGACGAACATTTGATGAAAAATTGGTTTTCTAGTATATATTTGCATCTGTTATTATCAAACAGGCTATAGAGAACATAAAAACGTAGAATAATATTCATTGTAGATATTAACAATATCCACTGACGGCTTTTACCAAGTATAATCTTGGTCGAAGACTGCCGGCAAATACAGGTGAATTCTTTGGCTATATAGCAGTATAATTTGATTTTATGTTTACATACGCAAATGTAAAATAATGTTTTTTTTTAACTTGGGCGGAATATTTTCAAAATTAATTTTCAAAGGTGGCTAGCACTCCAGGCGATTTTTTTATAATTCTCTGTGTCGCTCCAGTGGATGTGGGAACAATTTATAGGTAAAATAATAAACAAATCATCGAAAACTACCATATTTAAACTGTTGTGTACCCATGGCTATATAATTGAGCGGCAGAGGTGATAATCTCCTCGATGCATCACCATAATCCTGGGAATCCTTATCACAATGGTTTGGACTTAACTTGCACTTCCTGGCGAATCACTTCCCTTCCTGCGGTGTGCGGCTTTCGCCCAACTTTACTCCTCTCCATTACTTCAACAAGTACTTTACACCCAGTAGTACCCACTGTACCCAGTCTATCAAGAAATTCTAAACATAAATGGAGATCGCTGCGGTCGTTTAAATGGCAATACCGACGTGATAGAAAGGAAAAATTATGTAACTTTAAAAAGCACTAAGGTACAAGTGAACACATTTCACATAAAAAATATCAAACGGTGTTCAGAAATTAGTCGTATTTTCCTAATGCATGAAAGGATATGATTCTATATTGTTAAACATCGCATAAATAAAAGAATATGTGGAAGAAACGCATCCTTTTAGCAAAGAATAACAAATAAAAACGTTTAGAATTTTTTTGTAAAAACGTGTTTACTGTCCATTGTCAATCTATCAAATTCTGAAATCAAACATAACCTCACATTTATATTTATTTATTTATTTATTTGTTTATAAGATTTACACAGTACATTAAATATAAGTTGTAAGGTATTTTAAATAAATTACATGGTTTTGTACCTATTACGTAAATCTGTAAAATATCAATAGGTAATTTCGCCTGGGTTTTAAAACTATATTATGATGAAACTAATGAAAAGAATCAAACATTGGTTGACTAATAAAACATTAATGAAAGAGTATGGGTGGAGAAAATTTTACATTTTAAAATCTAAAATTATTTGCTCACTAAAGTTTAATAAAATGATAAGAAATTTAATAATTTTGTTTTGTATGTTCGCAATGAATCGTGAAAAATGTCTAATTATATATGTATATAGATATATATTTTTTATTTAACTTTTTTTTTACATATTTCAACATTAAATCCCGTTAAACTGATTTATATCAGTTTGTCAACGGGTTCTTTTTAACAATTTCTTCAGGTACATAAAATATACACACTATTACATTATATAAAATATTTTTAAATAGGTATATAAAATAAAGAGCAGAGGAAAAACGAAAAAAATAAAAAGAAAAAAGATTGTAAAAAACATTAAAAACGAAAATTAGAAAAACGAGGTTAGTACAAAAAAATGGAGCTGAATGGCCATTTGATGACAATGAAACCTTTGAATTTCTACGAAACATCTGGGCCATGTATGTCTGGATGTTGATGAATTGTATAATCAACAATACTGAACCTAAATTACATTTCCTAATATTTCTGGCCAAGGGATTAAAATTCTGATCCGAGAAAAATCATTCAATGAAAGCTATTCAATCATTGGTTCTGTCAAATTTATAAGCACCAAAAGTAATTGGTTATTTCAAAAAAGGTAGCTCGTTCAGCTATTTGCCCAACAAATCCCAGAATAGATTGATGATTATTTATTTATAAATCTCTTTCCGAGGATTAAATTATTTAAATTTTAAATAAACAAATCATACTCCTTTTATTAGATAACGTTCAAACTGAGCTACAATCAAAACACTCTGCTTCGTTAATCTGTGGATTTCTTGCATCAGTTTTCATTAAATTTACGGAAATAATTTGATGCATTAATTGTTGAAATCGTATTGATAGCTTCAATGCACACAGTAATATTTTAGAATGAAATAAAATATTCATTTTTTTAATAAGAAATACTCTCTTTTTAACTTTTGAAGGTTATTCCCATCAATGTAATATATCATTGGAGAAGATTACATTGATGGGAATAACCTTCAAAAGTTAAAAAGAAAGTTTTTCTTATAAAAAAAAATGAATATTCGTTTAGACTTTTATAAAAAGTCAATAGGTGTTCCATAAAAATAAAATCGGATATATTTTTCCGAGACACTATCTAGGTAACAAATAAATTATTTGAATACTTGTTTCCAATAATAAAGGTAGCTGCCATTATTTGGAAAAAAAAACATTAGTCGAAGATAATATTGTTAATTCTGAAATTTGAAATATGAAGTTGACAATTACGACAGTCTCATAATAGATCGCAGTGGCCCAATTAGTAGAGGTGTATGTCCTGGTAAGACGTAAGGTTCTGGGTTCGAATCCCAGTTGCGACCATTATCTTTTATTATTTTTCTGTGTCTTGTTCATTTTCATATTTTTAAAAATTAGATTATTATTGTTATCGTCTTCTTCAATGAAATAAAATAGTTTATCAGCAACAGAATTACGGTGCTATATCATTGAAATGTGGGAACGACAATATTTTGTTTGCAGTAAGTATTATTTTACCTACATTTTTTATTTATTTATTTATTTATTTATATAATACATGTTACATAATTGTGACATTTACATAAAGTTGATATATTAAATCACCATACTAGGCGGCTGCCTGTATCATGGCACTTAAGTAAAACAATAATAATAATAGTGTTCAAACCGAAGATAATCGTCATCGTCAATAATTCTACTTCGGAAGAGTTCTTTTTTTGAGGCGCGCCTCAAACTGAATAGCGACTACCGTTCATTATAATTCTTTGTGACTTCCCCACTCCCCTTCACCCACGCAAAATCAGCAGCTGTCGGAGGCCGGCCCCGTCTCTGCCTCCCTAGCGTACTACTGCGTTACTGGTTTTTTATAGTAGTTCAGCGCGGCGAGCGGAAATCCTCGTGTGGCCGGTTCGGCCATAATATGAAGACAATTAGTCCTATTGAATTAGGAAAATATTCATGGTTAATATTTAAAGTGAAGCAACTTTATGACATACACAATTTATAAATTGGTAAAATTTAATTAAAAGTTTTACTATATTTTGGATGTATGGGTTGCGTGCATCTTGTATCTTTTCTCTTTTTCATCTCACAATTTTTTGAGGAGACATAGCCTTCCATATCTCATAGCACAATCCGCCTCTGGCACAATACACAAAAAAATATTGTTAACAGGTACGTTTAAATTAATATTACCTAATAAGATATTATTTAACACATTTGAATTTTGTGCTTACAAAGTGTGAAAGATTGTCTGCGTATTTTCCATAAGAGTAATACAAAGCCCATTATTATTGATAATAATTGATAATCAATCAATTGGCTTACTTCGTGACATTCTTAAAATCTTTGTTTGTCTGACATTCATATCCACCAAAAAAAAAATCCACAAAATGTTTAAAATGGTACGTTATTCGATAATATGACAGTGTGCATTACTGTATGTGTGTGAAAAAATATACAAAAAATTTGTATTTCATCATATTATTTTGGTATTTAAAAACAATAATTGATTTAACAGTTTCGTAAATAATATAAATACGGCTTTAATCCATAATACCTGGATAATAATGATTCTAAATGAATGTATTAATGACCTATGTACCCAATTAAGAGATTAAAAACAGATTAATCATAAAATACGACCGATATATTCGTTAATTTTAGAAGCGAGCTAAATCCTCTAAAATCTCGGTGTTCCCAGAAAACATGTCGTATCAGCGAATTAATTGCTTGTTTTTCTTTCAAATTGGTCGATTTAGTCAAAGATGGCGATTATCGGAAAAGATAAGCTTAATATAAGGTCTGCTTGTATCAAATCAGTTTATATTACTGAATTATTTTTCTTTTTTATTTATTTTTAAGCCCTCGAATGATAACAGAAGATTAGGAATTTACTTAATTTAGAGCTCGCGCTTCCAACCCGGATCAATGACAGGTATTAAATGATATTTATAAACATTAATACCAAATAATGCGCAATTCAATCATATTTAGTTATTTTATTAATTAATCTAAGATTTGTACCACGCTTTGTTTATTAAAGCTTTATTCACAGAAAGAGTTTTTTTAGCGCGGTGCATAGGGAAGTTGAGTGAAAAATATGTTGACTTTCAAACTTAAATACCAGTTTTTTTTTTTTTTTTTTAAGTTCGTTTTCATAATTAAATTAATTCTACAAGTTTGAATTTTATTAAAGCCCGCCAAAACGGCGGCAAGAGCACAGCAGAGTCCGTGACGTAACCCGGTCCTTGCTTGTGTGAAATATAATGGAAATATTTACAAAACCGGGACACGCTTAATACGGACGAAAAAAATTAATTTAAAAAGTTGTAGTAGTTAGATATTTACTAGTACTAACCAATTCAGTTACCGGAATTTCAAAAAAGTGCATTTTAATGGTTATTTTTTAAATTTAAAAACACGAAATGTCATTTTTCACCGACCGCTATGTTAGGAACTGTTGCAAGTTTCGTTGAAAAATGGCACTTCGTATTTTTAAATTTAAAAAATAACCATTAAATGCACTTTTTACGAAATTCCAATAACTGAATTGATTAGTACTAGTAAATATCTAACTACTACAACTTTTTAATTTTTTTTTTTTGACCATATTAAGCGTGTCCCGGTTTTGTAAATATTTTCCCTTGTATTTCACATACGCAAGGGCCGGGGTACGTCACGAACTCTGCGCGCACGGTATTATGCCCTTGCCGCCGTTTTCGCTGGCTTAATAAAATTTAAACTTGTAGAATTAATTTAATTATGAAAACGAACATTAAAAAAAAAAGTGGTATTTAAGTTTGCCTGTGAACATTGATAAAAAAAGAAAAAAAAGGACTCAACTTCCTTATCTGATTCCTTGTGGTATCGGAAGGGATGATTTAATTGCAATGTGCACACAAAGCCCCCGGTTTTTTGTCTAAAATACGTACTTAACAGTTTCAACAAGTCAACGCCGTTCATTAATGTCAACTTTGATCTATGTATGGTTCCTAAAAAAATAGTTTAAAATGCATAATATTGTATAATACTCCATAAGCATAACTGTATCTTTTGTATCAAAATATGCTCAATGTGTAAATGTCAAACTGGCACAAAAATTGAGAAAAATCGACGTTCGACGCCTAACATTTAACTCACGGGTGAATAAGGCTATAATTTTATTTAACCCTAGTTTTATTTAAACAAACAACGAAAAAATAGAAAAACACACACCTGTTTTATTAGACAAATATATTATTGCCACCTCACTTTTTTATGTTTTTTTAAATAGAAAAGTTTTATGTTTTTTCTCAAATTGCGGTCGGAAACTTTGGGTCCATCAAGGTACACATTTAAAATTTTCCGTTGTTTACTTCTAGATTCGAATATAAAACGGGGTATTTTCTCTTTCTAATACGGTTTAGATCCTATTTCTCACCGTGGCAGTAAGGGAGATACAATAATTTCTATGAGAACTGTGGCCTGAGAAGTTTATTATTTAATTGCATTGTAGGCAATATCTTAATGTGCGAATTATGAATCATAATGTATGAATAGATTGTACATTAATTATTAACATTATGGCTTGTGTGACTCAAATCCGATAATAAACTAAAAAAAATAGATTGCTCTCAGGGTGTAATGGTTACTATGGACCAGCTTTGTTAGCATTATCCGTGGGAATAATATTATTGTATGAATTTGATAAGGCTTTGATAATAATACAGGAAGCAATTAATTAGAAGAAACGTGGATATTGTTAATTTTAGTTATTTAATGTTAATGGTTTGGTTTGAGTGAGATAAGAGATATGTTAACATAACTTTTCAAAAAATTAAAAATTATTTGTAAACTTTTATTTAAAGACATTGCACATTTTACTAAACGTAAAATAATTTTCTCACATACAGGGTGTCCGGGGTTAGTGCTTTAACTTCGGCAGGTGATTCTACATAATAGTATAAAAGGGCCGTCTGTTTCAACGCTAGCTACAGTAAAAGTTAAACTAGCTAGTTTTACGCTTGTTACCTTTTTAGTAAGTTTACGACTTCTGGCCAATTGGCACATTGGATTTTCAAAATGCATATTGCATTGGCCATACCATAATGTTTTTATTGGTAAAAAGATAAAATTAGTCCGGCGTGTGCGGCCAGCACTTTTATTTTCCGCTGTTACGTACATAACAATCACAACTATCCAACGTCGCCACAATAGCGCCCGGCAGGCTTACAGCAAGTTTATCGGGTTAGTTTGTACCTTACTGCGATGCGATGAAACTTTGTGATTTGTTGTGCAAAGATTTCTGTAAGGAGAGCTCTGGCGTTATGAAATTATTTTCTATGCCTTTCATCCCATTGCGATGAAACTTTGTTGCACGCACGTCTGCGAAGTTTTCTATACATAATGGTGAAATCTGGCGTTACTAAGTTTGTTTTAAAAATGTACGATTTGGCGCGCGAGTTATTTGAAAAATGTTTGCATTTAATATAGTTAAGCGGCAGTGAGGGAAAGCGGGAGAAGGAGGGGAAGTCGGGAGGGGTGGAAGGGGAATGGTGACGCATGGGAAAGGACACGACGAGGAAGGGATTGCAAAGGAGATATAGTAGCGGTAGGTGACAGCCGGGGGTAACTTTGGAAAATTCATGCTTCTCACACGGATAGCTGTATGTGTCCTGTTCACGCGTCGGAATTCTGATTAATTCATGTACACACCAGAAGGAAAGACAAATAAAAATTGTATTTCCAGAAGCACTTCAATAAACAGAATTAATACACACAAACACATTCTTTCTTTGAGTGACATTATAACGCATGCCGGGTTCTCACTAGTTGTTTTATACAGTCTCGTTAATTACTGTCTACATCTGTATTTTCTCCTAAATAAAAAAAAATATTTCAAAGTTTATACAGATTTAAATATTTTTGTTTTTAATGAATAAATAAACGTAGCAAATCTCAAGTATGTCCACTATACCTAGTTCAGTGAAAACACGTGCGTTGTCTCAGTAACCTATCTTCGGTGTTAATTCATATGCCTTCATGGCGTTTGTTTGGACAATTTAGTTAAATTTAAAACTAGGTTCACAATAGGACCACCACAACACGGGCATGTGTCTAGCATGGTGCAAAACTGAAAACATCCTTTTAGCTGTTGCATGAATCATTAAAAAATTGAGTATTTCGATAGAAAAATTGACTTGTTTGAATGTAGGTAGAACTTTAGGTAGGAATTTAGCCTTATGAATTTGATCTCAGAAGTTTATCATATTGCATTTAGTTAATCTTACACACATTAAATTTACTTGTAAATCATCAGGGTTTAAAATATTTTTATTTTTGCTCGAAGTTTTATAAAAAATTGCAAGATTTTTTTTTTAAATCCACACCACCCATTAATTGAACCAAATTATCAAGTTCTTACTCCGGCTCTGTAAGTAACATTTTTATTTCATATGTAATAATATTTTTCATAAGTACCTACTTACGATAAAAATTATTTAAAAAACATATAACATTGTTCAATACCATTATCCCTTGTCGATTTTCCAAAAAATCATCAATCAGTATCGATCATTACGAATTATCATTGATTCAGATAATCCATGTAATTTACATTATCGATGAAAACGATATCGCGCATTAAATACGTGAACTTACTACATTTCCACAGACGAGGCAGTACTCACTTACTTAATCCAAAAGAATTTTATCTTTATTCATTTCTCATTGTTGAATCAACAATTGTAATTATTCTATAAATTAATATATTTTTGTTATCACCAAAAAGAAAAAAAGTATATAAAACCTTCAGAACTAAATTCAGTTTTCCGATTTTAACTCACATTTTCCCCTTTTAAAGAACACAAATATGGCATAACCACTGGAGCGACAGAGCAATTTAAAACTGTTTTCTCGGATTGCTAAAGCAAATTTTTCCGTACACATTAAAAAAATCATACCTTTGAATTTGATTATGGAGACATACAAACTGCTTATAGTTCTGTATAGCCAATGAACTCACCTATCTTTTTTCTTTTATCACATAATTGTAGAATTTATAAAAAAAGTATTATTAAATCGTTAACTTTAAAACATTTTTAAGAATCTAGAGAATATATTTATTTTGTTATATTTTTAATGTACAATATAGATATTATATAGTCGCTTTAATAATAATAAATAAAAAAATAAGTTATCGTATTTTGGCAACAAAGCAATCCGTGGTTTTGGAAATAGTGCCATATTGTGGCAAAAAGCGCTCGAGTGGTTAATAACTTATAACGGGTTACAACTAAATGTACCTATATTATATTTTGAATTTTAATTTTAGTTAAATTAAAATCATTAAAGAATATATCCGATAACGTGTTTTGTGACAAAAATATCTCCGTTTTTCTATTTATTTAAGGTTTTACAAACTAAAATATTTCAGATTTTTTTTCACACTATTTTGTTTAGACATTATTGAAAAATCATAAATACTTTTGATCAAAAAATACTTACAAGAATTACACGATATTTTTGAGCATTTTTATTGCTTACTTGAATGTAGGTACAAAAACAAGTTTTAAAGCAAGTTTTGAATAAAATAAATCGATATTAAATTTTTTATGAAAAAAATTTGATACGGTGAAAAATAGATCTTTCTCATCGGAACCTCCCTGTACAGTTGCAAGCATTTTTAAACTTTTATTCTCAGCCGCTGATTCTGGCTCTTAAGTATATCTACCGATCTGAATAAATTTTGAAATGGTTCGAAATAATAATCTCAGAATGAAATATTGTACCCTTATGAAAAACTAAAATATAATGGATTACGCAATATTCAATAATATATTTCAGTATTAGGTACGCCGAAGTTATTGAAATCAATAGATAATAATAATTGGTCGTGCTTGTCAATAAATACATGTAAACGATTAGCCACTCGAGTGAACAACTGATAAAATATCGAAGGTAAATACTTGTTTTTTTTTTATCTATCTATTAGGGATTAGTTTATCCGTTTTCAGTTACAATCTATACGACCATCAGGAAAACCTTCAAGTTTGCTTATATTTAGGCTTGGCAATATTTGAAAAATATTTTTCATAAATAAATATACCTAACCTAACCTAATCTTGATTATTTCTGTAGGTTATTTTGTTAGGCCGTCCGTGGTCTAGTGGTAAGACCCTTGATTTCCAATCGGAGGGTCACGGGTTCGAACCCGGCGTGCGCAAATAAATTTTATTTGATTAATTTGTGTTATTTCACAATTAATTAATAAAAATAATATATATACTATATTTGCGGCACGTTCCAGAGTGGAAGATACTCTCAGTATCGCCCTGGTGTAAGACCACCATTCAGAATTGAAACGTTGCTTAATAATGGCTTAAGCCGTGTTTAGTGACTAGATCTGAATAGCCAGGTACTTCCCCTTCCCCACCTTCCTCTTCCCCATCTCCTTCACTTCGCCACTTACCTTCAGCCTCACAACATACCCCAATTGGGAATGCCATAGTCTCACTGGCTCCAGACGGGAGCAGTTAAGACTCTTGTGAGGTATTCTCTATAAAAAAAATGAAAAACATTACGAAATGTTGTGAGGCTGAATGAAGTGGTTCCATCGCAGTGGCGGCTCGTGACCTTTGGTGAGCTAGAGTACTAATATTATCAAAAATGGCATTATTGATGCCGTTGTAGCCGAAAAAAAAATTTTTTTTTTCCAATTTTTTTTTTGTATGAAAATTTTCAGGAAATCTGTGCGGCGCACGGCAAAATTGAAATTTCCTGAAAATCTTTATATAAAAAAAAAAAAATCGAAAAAAAAATATTTTTCGGCTACAACGACATCAATAATGCCATTTTGTTAATATTAGCATTCTAGCTCACCAAAAGTCACGAGCCACCACTGGTTCCATATCTAATCGGACTATGAGATCTGAGCGTCTGAATTCCCATAGTAAATGAATTCAGACACGATACTTCCTCACATGATAATTCATCACATCATAACTCACAATAACCTAACCTAAGGTTAAAAACCCCAATTATCAGTTTTCGACGCTTCGAGACATGATGAATTATGATGTGAGGAATTAACATCCGATGAAAAGTTTGTACCCAACATTCATACACTTAAAAAGTTTCAACTGAACATTCTGGTCACCGAATGAAGTGTAGTGGGTAGAGGAAGGTTTTTTAGATCTGGTCACTCTAAAATACTCAAGTAGTTTACCTACTTATAAACTTTTAGGTATTTATTACATTTTAATTCAACTCGTATCTTTCTGTGAATAAAACATTTCGTGTGATCTTCAGACACATTTATATCACATTTATATTTCTTTTGCAATCAAATAGAAGCAACATTAGGTAGATACAATAATTTTTTGAATTGTTGATAATAATCCAGTATTAACAAAATTATTATTATTTTTAAATTGGCACTAACTTACTTATAAAATAATAAATAAACCTAAGAACATATTACTATGCAACTTACTTTTTATTCTACCTTACCTTCCTGTTATTTTTTTCCAATAAACCAAACAAATCCAATGAGGAATATTCTAAATAAAATGACAGAAAAGCTTTTGTGATAGGAGGAACACTTAAATTTATAGCAATAATGGAGAATTATATTTTCTGGTGATAAAAATATCTATAATTCAGTGTTTAATCTATTTATGTCAATGTATTTATGCCTGCTTTTAATAGCCACACTAAATGAATTCATAGAAAACCAATAAATTCTTAGTAGGTAACCAATACAGTGCTATCTATTACTTTATATAATGTCGAATGACGCATGTTGTGAAAAGTTAAATTGAAATTGAATTTAATCACATTTTCAAGTGTCATTTTAGCACTCCTTACGAATTTATGGTGATTATCCATGTAAAATGGTCTGCATATAAATAGGGTTGCCAGAAAATGAAAACGTGAATTATGTTAAAAGAAAATGGAGTGTAAACTATGTTTTTTAATACTCAAAAAGAGAGATGCGTGAAAGAATTTAAGAGACGTAAAAAGATCGGAAAATGAAAATTCAATTCAGCAGCAATGGTGATAATGGAAACACTAAACAAAAAATGACAATTTTAGCAAAAAAACCTTTGGTAAATAAATTGAATGTTTGCTGATGCTTCCGGCATGTTGATGACAAAAGAACAATTGTGTTTAAAATTTAACCCAACTAATAAACCATTAATGCATGGTAAATGGTTTTCTATCAGTTTTGCAAAATTTAAAACACTTATGTGACACCTGTCCTCACATTGTGAGGCGGTTCAAGGAAGGGGCTGTAAGAAGGGATTTATTAATGCGGGTCTTGCAGAGGCTCGGAAGGAGGAAAGACAGATGCCGGTAGCTTATTCCACATACGAACCGACTTACACAAAAATGAGTCGAAGAAACGACCTGTTCTTATGAAACCAACATCATCTGTGAACGGGTCTTCCGCTCATGCCCGTCAAATTTTTTGCATGTACTCCGGTGCGCTGGAGATCAATGATCAAATCAATCAAAGCTCCTTAATTATTATAAAACACATGCAAAATAGACTCAGCATGCCCACATTGTATTAGAGGTGGCAATCGGTCTGTTAACAAAGGATTGTCAATCAAACGAAACGCCCTCCTTTGCACAGAATAAAGTAGGTTATTAAGTATTTTGGGGCCCAAGCCCGTGTTAGGTTAAGGTTATCTGAAAATATATTTGTTGTTTTGTTTATATAACAACAATATGGTATAATATATATCACAAGTAGGTGCATAGATGCACGTCGCTTACCATACACAGAAAAAGCCTGATTTAAAGGGGCGACAAACGCGAAGCTCACATCAAAAGATACTTTAAAACACAATAGCGCTCGCCATACAATCCCATACAGACCCGCCAGACGTAAAAAGATGATGTGTTATAAGCGCGGTTCGTGTCTTCACTATTTATTATTATTCTCCGTAACCGCTAGCGGCGCGATATCAGAAAAGTTATGCGACCCTCCCTCCGCCGTAAACCGGAGAGGGAGTCATTTTTTAATACATGGACATATCCAGTACAAAGATATGATATTCACTCAGCCGCTTCTGAATTCAACTGACCCCCTCTCCTGCCGTAGGAAGAAATCTTTTATAACGTAGTATATTGGTAAAAAATATTCTTTATAACACAGTATCTTTTGATGTGCTTTGCGTTTGTCGCCCGCTTAAAGTAGGTTATAAAGTATTTTGAGGCTCAAGCCCGTGTTAGGTTATATTAGGTTAGGGTTATCTATAAATATGTTTGTTGTTTTGCTTATATATGGAATAAAATATATGTAAGTTCACAAGAAGGTGCATAGATGCTCTTCACTTACCATGCACAGAAAGGGCCTGTTTTATTAGTAGTTTGGTGGCAGCTTGCTATGCCGAACTCGCCTCCTGCACGATACTTCAATCAGGACGATACGACGCACGCTATGAAAGGATCTTTTTGTTTTTGGTTGAACTATATAATAATTATATATTAAACCTTTTTTTAAACAACCAATGAAAAATAGATTCATTTGTAACCCTACATAAGGCGCAATTAATAGCCTATTAAATATAGCGAATAAGCCATTGAAGTGTTATTCACAATAATGATTATTTATCAGATTGAGAGCTAAAAAACAACATAATCTTAAGTTTTTCTAATTATTACAATAAACCTAATAAATTTATGACCATGGGGTAACTCAATAA
This sequence comes from Limnephilus auricula, assembly GCA_951813805.1. Taxonomy (NCBI): domain Eukaryota; kingdom Metazoa; phylum Arthropoda; class Insecta; order Trichoptera; family Limnephilidae; genus Limnephilus; species Limnephilus auricula. The sequence continues at coordinate 9,886,086 of OX638400.1, read as the reverse complement.
CTGATAAGTTTTTGTAAATGGATTATTGCCTTTATGACAACATGTTGTGGATTCCTAAAATGTAATAAAATCATTGTAAATTATTCATAAACAAGGTTCATTCAATATACAATAAATAAAGTTATACATTTTAATAACTAGGTAACTAAAATTCTTCAGCAATAATTTACCTTTGATACGAATTAGCAATGAACATAAGCATTCATTGGTGATATATTGATATAGATTGTACTAGATAAGTAATAAAGAGAAGACGAACACTATTATTAGTGCAGTGGTGGCCAAATTATTGATCCCAAGAGTTTCTTTGATATGACATTTTTTGCTGGGAGATACATTTTAGAACCTATCTCTGTTTCAAAGTTCACTCCAGATAGCAGTTTTCTTAGGGTCACCATTATTGTATGAGTCTGCATTTTTCCAGAAGAAAATAATAAAACCAATATATATTATTATGTATCGTAATCTCCTTTTGGATGAGGCATTGTAGTGGTATCAATACTTAACTATGAACTGATTTATTCTCTTTAACATAATCCATTCAGAAATCTGTTATGAGTTTGTCTATCAAAAGATACAAATAAAAAGTATAATTTTTTTTGTTGCCTCCAACAATAATAATTTTTTTTCGACTTCACCCATTCTCCTATGATTATCAATAATTTTAACCACTCAGGTCACGTAGTGCTGTATTTCTCACAAAACATCAAAAGTCATTGAGTCACATTGTGCCATATCTGTCACAAATTAATAAATTCTCAAATCCTCATAAATATCTTCTTTTCGATCTTTCGATCGATGGTCAGACATAATATTATGATATATACAGTTTTAGAACGCCATGCTTTGTCTTTGCATTTAAAAGTTATAATTAAATAAACGAGTCAAGCGACCGTAACTTTTGAGCATTACATTTGGATATTTCCCGCTTACAAAAAAAAAAATCATACCTTCGAATTTTAATACTGAGATATATTAACTGATTATAGCGCTATATAGCCAATGAATCCACCAATATTTTACTGTTCATAGGATTTATATAAAAATTATTGAAAAATCTTAAACTATATAAAAGCGCAAATTCTGTGTGTAAGTTCCATTAAAATATGCAATATTTCAAAATAAATCTCTAACCTGACAGATTTTGTAACTACATTATTATACTATTTTGTAATATATTATATTGTCTAGACCTCGGCCCCTAGCACACTCAATCGATAAGGATTGTATCGATAACTTTCGGTAACTTCTCATTGTTCCCTAGCATGACTGCAAATCGCTAACGAATAAGTGACAGTTTACAATTACTAAGTGTACGTTATACATTCGACATCAACTGTTGTTTTTACGTTAGCGATTTGCAGTTGTCCTTGGAAACGATGAGAAGTTACCGAAAATTATCCTACCAATCGTTATCGACCAAGTATGCTAGGGGGCCTGAAGGAGTAAAATAGTATTAAAGATTAGTAATGTTGACTCATTTGACTCAGTGAGTTTGATACATACTGATTCATTATAAATTAATGAAATGGTTACATCAATATCACTTGCCAACCTACTTTTGTAATGCCAAATTATAATTCTGTTGTTTGTTTAATTCCAGCAGTCCCCGCGAACCAGTGGTCTCTCTCCCCCACCCTCCTGTCTGGCTACCCCCCTTCCCCTTTCGCGCACCACTCCCTGCCGGGTTACCTGCGCCACTACCACCCCCTCCCCCTGGCCTTCACCAAGCGGAAGGGAGGACAGGTCAGATTCACCCCCCAGCAGACACAGAACTTGGAGAGGCGCTTTGGCTCACACAAATACCTCAGTCCAGAAGACAGGAGGATTCTGGCCGGGCAGTTAAAACTGAGCGATAGACAGGTACAAACATTTTGACAAAAAAAATGTAGAAATTTAATAAAGTACCTATAACTTTTTTATTACTATGGCAATACCGAGTAATACGAATTTTGTAACAAATTAAAGTACATTCAAATGTAAGGTTATGTTTTTGTGAATATGACATACGTAACGTATGGTTATGCACTTGACTCAATTTTGATAAATGTGTTTGTTTCTGTTACATAGTTTTGATTTTGATTTAACTTCCCATAAATGAGAATTATTTGATGTAAAAATTACATAGATACAAAAAACATGCAATTATATCGGTAATAAAGGGTTAAAAAAAAAATGCACATTTAAACATTAAATAAAGTATGTAGACATACCTAGAAGATACACAAACATATATTATATTTTTAATGTGAATACCGCACAAGAGTCCCAATTGCTCCCAACCGGCTGGAGTCAGTGGGACTATGGCATCCCCAATTATTGGGTACCTACCTCTGTTGTGAGATTGAAGGCAGTGGGGGGGGGGGTGAGGGTGAAGGAGATGGGTAGAAAAATGTGGGGAAGTAATTGGTTATTTAGATCTAGTCACTAAACACGGCTAAAACCAATTAAAGCAACGCTTAGAATCTAAATGAAGGCATTTCACCAGAGTGATACTACTATTGTTTTAAATAAAACAATAATAATTGTGAACACAAATTAATTAAATAAAAATTGTGGTGTTTAAACACGAGACCTCTGGATTTATGATCACTGGCCTTATCCCTCGGACACTAAGGCCGTCGAATGTGACGTAGAATCACCTATTTTTGAAAGTCTCATTAATTTCTGAATACCGTGTATACCGACAAAATGAGACCCCTGATATCATGCAACATGTCCTCACTGACTAACTGGTACATAAAGTCATTAGAATCACCCGGTGTCATTGGGGAAACATTAAATTTTAACCCGGTATCCTGATTCAGAGGTGCTAATCTATCAATACATTTTGAAAATACTATCAGTACCTAAATATAGGAGCTTTTTTCCTATTACTCAACAGGAAAGCTTCCCTGATAAAGATATCATTGTTGTATAATCAAAATAATATGACTGTGCTTCCTTTGTTTTTAATAAAGCTACAATAACTTTGGAAAGCCAATAAGTTCAGATAAATCAGACAACTACTGGCTGCAATATCTTTGTATGAATTAAATTAAAGATATAAGCAAAACGCTGTTCTTGTCCATGTCCTCTGCTCGTTTTATTCATACTTACCGTTACCACTTAAAAAGCTCTTGATGAAGTTATTCCACTTTCAGTGATTCCTTACCTCTTGCTCCAAGCAAAATTTTTATTTCACAACCTCGACAGATCAGCCAAAAGGTTATTCATAAAGCGTAATTATCTGGTCTGCTGTACGGCCTTCTGTATCTGTTCATTGCTCAGCATAAAATGAGCATATATTTACTAATATTATTTTATTTTTCTAGGTTAAAACCTGGTTCCAAAACCGAAGAGCAAAATACCGCAGAGCTAACAACATGACCACACCTGAAGCAGGAGACGTGGATAGTGACAATCCCTTTGATGAAGACGATTCCTCCGGGAGCACCAACAGAAACGATATGTTCCGCAGTCCGAGAAATTCACCCATATCTGTTGGGTGACAATATGACCTGAACGATAATGTATTTTATAGTATTAGTAAAGGTTCAACACCCAATCATAATGGGAAATTTCCTCCAGATATCAGATGACAGTTTAGAGATGAATTTAATAGATAGTTTATTAGATCTCTCGGTAATAAAATGATTAAAGAGGATTTCCATCAGTCACAAATTAAGTTTAGGCACTTAATACGTACTATTATTTATGTATATGTAAAAATACAAGCATTTAAAAATAAGTTTGAATGATCTCAGGTGAAGTGATAAAGACGAAGTAGTTTCACACAAGTGAAAGCTAAGTATATAATTTTTATATGCTTAGCTTAGCGTACATCTTTAGAGCATACTTCAGTGAGTTTTGCGACAACGGAATTAATTAATTAAGGAATATAAACAGACTTTTTAAGAGTTTATTAATATTTTCTGTAACTTACGCTTTCTCTGCGAATGTGGTTGATAAGTTTCGTAACCATCTGGAGGTCAATACACAAAAAAAAAAGAAAAGCATAGTCACTTCATTACATCGCTTCAGTTCGTTTTTATCCAACAGACCAAAACGTAAATCGGGAGAAATGGTGCTTAAAAGTTTTTTTTACAATAAAAGCACATAAATTTTGGAGGATGAAAGACAATGTGCATTTTGAAAACCCCTTAAATAATTGTTTATAGTGTTTTTTTGAACGAGTATCATATAAATAAAGGCTTTTTGAGAACAACTGCATACTTAACTCAATTTCACGAAAAATGGTCTGTTGGACAAAAACGAACTAGAGCAATGACTAGTCAGTACCATTGAAGTTTGTTCTTCAATATTTATTTGGATATTAAGGATTAAATGGTATCAGAACATAAATTAAACAGATTAAACATTTATTCATAGACTTTGAAGTGGATATGTACAATAATAAAAGTAGGTAGTGCCTATTTTTGATTTCATAGTGATATGTACTTAATAGTTTTTTATCGCTTTTAAGACATAGCTATAAATAAATTAAAGCATTTTTTAAAGAGTACAAATAATCTAGAACCTATCTACTATTCTGTAAGACAAGCTATTATTGCTTTTAAAATATATACATACATAGAACTACAATTACCATTATCCAATTAATATTAGTGATAGGCTAAGAGATTTGTGATCTCGTTTGTCCAAGCTACCAATTTGAACGATAGTTCAGTATTTCAATTAATGCATACACTCCATAGTATATTTTCAAATAAATTTAATATTTTTATAATTTTAACTACTTTGAATATCTGAATCATTGTTTTATAAGTAAAAAATAAGACTATAATGATTTAAAAATATTCCAGAACTATGTATCATATTCTGTTATAAGTGTCCTATTTAAAAATACGATGTGTTATAAAAAATATGATATATGAGTTTAATACATAAATCTGAACAAAACCAAATCCTATATCATAAATGTATGCAAACTTATTATGACAGGGTTGCATGAAACAGTATCTGTAATCAAAAATATATCTGAATTAATTCAAAGGGTTTAGAGCTCTAATTACTGAGACATCAGTATTAAACATTTTTTGATTTGCTTGGAGAGATACTAGGATTAAAAAGCTTAATTATTTGCAAAATTTTTGTAATATGTATATAATATATTATATAACATTTTTGGCTCTACAATACTGCCAATAAGTTACTTAAAGTAGCTTAGCAAGAAAGAAAATGTAATTATACAATACTGTACAAATAAAATCAAAGATGGTTCATTTCTCAGAAATACCTTTTTACAGTCAGAGAGCTCTGACATAGTAACTTTGCATAACAATTTGATTATGTAGGTACATCATACATCAATTCATTATTATTGCACTCTCTAATTTATAAGACTTTTATATTTAAAAAAACTTTTTTTTAAATTCTGCCTTTACAAATAAAAGAATACATTAAAAAAAAAATAACAAAACAGATGAAAAACTAATTTAAGTAGTAGGTTATATGTATGCAAACATCAATGGTTGTTACTTATTATATCCTATACCCATTCCTGAGATACCTACCCATATTATATTTGATTAAAAGCACTATGTATTACACTGACATGTCCCAAATGTGGGAGTTGGTAATAGCAAAGTGATGTTCTGTGATTAGTAAGTGAAGTACAAGCTCAATCAAAGTGATTGACAATGATATGAGGGAATTGAGTGAAGTGGTGAAGGATGATTGAAGTCCTATAAGTGGGAATAAAAGGTGGGAGATAATGAATCAGTAGTCCGACAAAGTGACTAATAAAATGACATTATTCAATGTATATAAGTACTTACTTAACATATTTGAGGATGAACAGCATAATAACTGTGTTCACCAAAAAATAATCTTTAAAAAAAAAATATATAATAAAATCAACGGTTGAGCGACAAGTTTAGTGGGTAACTAACATTTTTGCAAAATTGAGCTTTTAATAATCAAGTGATCTTTATCATTGAAAAAAATGGATGCATGACAAAGGACATTATAAGAACACTTGATTAAAAATCAATTTAGAAAAATTTTAGTTAGTCTCTTGTCGCTCAACCGACGATAATATATTAAGTTCTGAAAAACAAAATTGTCATAATATGACATTATCATCCAAGTTCTCTGTAGTAAGAAATAATATTCCACATGCCGACATTTAAAAATTACCCACAAATATCTAAGTCCTAAGTCATCAGAAAAATCATAAAAGGAACTTAACAAAATATCTAAATCATCAGAAAAATCATAAAAGGAACTTAACAAAATATCTAAGTCAACAGAAAAATCATAAAAGGAACTTAACAAAATACGAAAGCTTACAAATTGGGCACATTGATACAGGATTACATAGAGGTAATACAGATCCTGAATATTATAAAGCAAGTACATAGTTGGACATCGCACTGATTAAACTTGAAGCAAGAGAGCTACTCCTGCAAGGGTCCACTTGGAAGGTTTATCTTTGGTCTTCAGATTGAAGGTCCAAACAAAAGTGGGACCACGAGTGCGAGTTTTGTACACCGGACATTCATACATGTTGCGCAGGTCCTGCTTGTCTTGGGTTATGGCCTGTAAACCAAAATATTATTTAAAATACTCTTATTTATGTTTACACCATTTTAAAGCACTGGTATGTCGTGTAGTAGAAGAGAAAAAGGAAACAGGAAAGTTGAGGAAGATGAATAAAGTTTAAGGAAGAGAAGAAGGCTAGATTCTAAAGGGAATAAAGAAATGGTAGCTACCAAACAGATGCTGTGGAAAACCAAGGAAGTTGCTGAAACAATAGCTGCAGGTTAAAATGTTTCAAATTTAACTGCCTTCAAAGTTGTTGACTGGATGTATGGACAGAATAAGGGAGCATCTAAAAGAAAAGTTTATTATGTCCGTTAAAGGTTTTTCAGATGTTTACCCTGATGTTGATGACTGGCATCTGAGGAAAAAGTTCCTTAAGCCTCGAATCCATAATGATGCCTGCTTGGACATCCCAGCGAGCTCCCTCCATTAATAAACCATGAACATAAGCGCCATCTTTTGGTGCAGATCTGCAATAAAGTAAAAATGCAAAGATTTCAACCAATAAAATCTAATTTGATAGTCAGTGTATGATACACAAGATAAGAACCACTCAGATAAAACAATGTCAGAAAGATTAACATAGGTATTGAGAAAGGAAGTGATGCTAACGTGAAGTCTTCTTTATTCTTTTTGGTGACATCGCACTGCAAGCACATCTTGTCGAGGGGAAGTTCATTTCTCCGTGCTGTACTCTGCATGATGGCCGTCAACAGACTCTGGGGGTTGAAAAACCCTCCCAACCATACAGAAGATGGAAGCTGTCAAAAATAAGTAAAATTTGGAAGTTATGAATATAAATTACTCATTAAAAAAATATTGCATTAAATTAGTTTGATTATTCAACTCTTACCACAAAATCTGAGGACCAAGTTTCCAATTCCCTCAACCTTAGAAGAAGATCCAAGAACCATGATGTTAAGCCCAGTAATGAGGGATATGCTCTTGATGACCAAACCGGTGGAACCTTGAAAAACATAAAAATGTTTTTTTAACCTCTCGGTGAGTATGGCCGTACAAGCACGGCTAGAATAAAAGTCTCCAAGGAGTATGGCCGTAATTTTACGGCCGTGTGCCTAACGCGTACCTGAATAAAAAATATGGCTAGAATAAAAAAGTATCCAAGGAGTAGGGCTGTAATATTATGGCCGTGTGCCTAAAGCATGCCCAATGAGATTTATTTATGGAATGTGAAGTATACTGCCATCAGTTTGCAAGGATTTTTCGAAAATTTGGATCAGTCGACCATTTACCGACGTTACTCACTCACTGGACACAGTTTTGTTCAAAAAAGCTCACTCTCCGAGAGGTTAAAGTGCAATATATAATATGTAATCATAAATATGGAATACTTGACAACTCTTACTTACTTGGTCCAAAAATAATGCATTCTCTAGATCCTCCATGTCAGATGTTATTGTTAATTCTCCCTAAAATAATATTATAATAAAACAATTATAGTTAAATCAATGAAATGAAAGATATATTATGTAAATAAAAGCCATTATAAATAAAATCATATTATATAATCTTGCCTTCAATCCTAAATCCAATTCCTTCAGTGACCTCTTGAGTTCGCCTGTTAAATAATTCATTCGCTCGCACTCCTGGAAAGCCACAATCACGTAAGGTGTCCTCTCCTCTACTTTGCCCATAATCTCTACCATATTGAACTCTTCCGGAAGTTTCTCCATTATCTCGTCAAGCATTTGCTTCACCTGGAAAAAACAGTGATTTTCAAAATTAATAATGTTTTTGAAAGCACACATTAAAATTTGAGTTAGGAATGACAAATTTCTGGTTTTTTCCGGTTATACCCTCTTAATCCACAGGAAGACTACTACAGAAAGCAGATATTCAAATTACTGGAGAAAGAACATCAAACCTTATCCTCCCTTGTGACAGTAGCCCCGCCAGAGGAGCCGGCGTCCCTTGGCTGCATCTCAAACACAGTTCTGAAGAGGTTCTCGCTGGTGGTGGTGAGGAAGCCTATCTCCGCATTGGGGTGCAGCCCGTAGAGGTAAGGGGACTCGGGCGGCATGGCGTCATCTATGTAGGTGTGATAGCCCACATAGTCCGTGTTGGGGGGCGCGGGGAATCCGGGGGCAAGTTGAAGCTCACCATCAACCTGAATGGAAACAAGTGAAAATGTTTTTTTTTTGTACATTCATAATAAGATTTGGTGGCTCGAGATAAAGAGGCTATGTTATGTTGCATTGTGTATTAGGATACGTTTTGTTGCATTACGTATAAGACTGCTTTAAAAAGACATGACAATCTTCAGAGAAACCAAAAATTTTTATATTTTTTAATTCTTACATTAAAACAAAATTTTACACATTTTTAAAACACGGTAATATATAAACATTAGAATTAAGTAATGTAAAAAAGTAAGTATGTATATATGTAAATACAAAACAAAGTAAGTAATGGAAACCTTATAAGGCACAGCCTGTTTGCAAATTATATACATATTACGTAACTAAAAATATTGAAATACATTAACAATTACCTATTATAAAATTTAATGTAACGGTTGGAGAATATAGGTATGTACGTAAATATTATTATGAAAAAGGAAACATAAACATGATGCTTTTTTTTACATACATTAACAAGCAAACATGTCATTTTAGTTTTGAGGTTATGGTAGTATTGTAGTCAAAAGTGAAAAACAAAGGTTTACAGAGAGTTTATCAGCAAAAGGGGAATTGTTCATCTAATTATATTAATTTATTATTGCATGGCTTAAAAGTAGCTGTAAATTTAAAAATCATCGGGCCGCGTAATGTATTCATTTTAGAAAGCACAGACCACGTCAATCAACAAAATTAATAGCAAAAGTGTTACCAAATCAGGTTGGAGAAGTTCCTCTAGATAAGAGATGCACAGTTTCCTGTCCCAGTCATCTGTGATGTGCCCTCCATACATAATCTCTCCAAACAAGTAGCGTAAATCCTCCCAAGGTACCTTGGAGTTAGCCTCCAAATAGTTGTAGAGAACGGATACACTGATGTTCAAATCACCTGAGAAAAAACAACACTTTTGTTAAAACCGGCGGTAGTGAACTATGATAGATAGGCATGTCATTTAATAGGTCGATTAAGCAATGCCTTTTTATAGAGAACTCACCGACATTGAACGGGTAGACTTTGTTCCAACCCTGGGGTCCAAACTTCCTCCTTTCTGCCACCACGGCGTGGAAGTAGCACAGTGAGAAAAGGATGACCTTGAACTCCGCCTCCTTGCCGCACATCTCCAGGGTCTCCTGGTTGAAGTTGTCCAGGGCTTTGTGGAGGTTAGCCTAAAATATATATTTGTATTAATTAAATTAAAACCAGTACAAATAGCTTATAATATAATAAACATAATCTTTTAAGGATCCATTGCAAACGATCTTAACCACTCGAGCGCTTTTTGCCACATTATGGCACTATTTCCAAAACCTCGGATTGCTTTGTTGCCAAAATGTGGCAAATTTAAAAAAAAAAAATTTTATTAAAACGAGTATATAATATATTGTACATTCAAAATATAACAAAATACATATTCTGTACATTCATTAAAATGTTTTAAGGTTAAAGATTTAATTATATTTTTTTTTTATAAATCCTACAAATATGTGATAATAAACAAAAGCTAGTGGAATTCATTGGCTATATAGAACTATAATTAGTTTGTATGTCTCCATATTCAAATGCGGAGGAATGATTTTTTTTAATGTGGGCGGAAAAATTTCCTTTAACAATCTGAGAAAAAATATTTTAATTGCTCAGTCGCTCCAGTGGATATTGACACTTTTTTTTTTGGGAGAGGGAGAGGTTAACACAGCGTTATTGGGGGTCACTTTTACAGTGTCTACTGAAATAATGATTGATGAAATCTTTTAAATATTGTTTATTCTCCCGATATGACTATGAAACCTAGAATGGACATTTACAATGCTTGTCAAGATAGAAAAAAATAAAATAGGGAAAGACTAGAAATACAATTAGTAAGTACTCACCTGTCAGTGACTGGGTAAAAAATAATCTGGAGTGCAAAGAAAACATAAAATGCCAGTAACTGAAAGAAATAAAAATTTCAACAATTAAAAAACAAAATCTAACAAAAAAACATGTGTCTATTAATTTAATCAGGCAAGCAAAAGTTGCGGAAAATAATCAATCAAAAACAGTTCTTACCTGCATTCCAGTCGGTGGTTCATTGGTGATCTTGATGGAAGACTCAAGGATACCCTGAGGGATGATGTGGGCTGCTGCAGTGGCCGCTGGTTCAGCACTCATGAACACCCGGTACTCCGGGTGAGAACCAAATGAGTATAACTCCAAGGTCTTCTCTAGAGATGGCAGCCATTTTTTTACCAAATGAATGTTCTAGAAATAATTTAAAAAATACTGTACAGAGGAACAAAACTTTTCACCCTCACTGTATTAAAACGTGTCATTTTTCTTTCACACACAAAATTGACTTGACTTTATTTTGTATCCGCCATAATCCATCCACTGCAAGAAGAAGGCCTCCCGAAAAATTATGTACACATGTTTTCAAGTGTCTGCTTGACATTCATAACTGAAATTAGTTGAAACAGAAACCAAAGTACAAATTCGGTATTGTCCTTTTTTACTTTCTTATTGTCAGCAGTTATATAGAAACCTGCTGTCTTACCTATTACTAATAAACATTTTATGCATAAAATGTAAGTATATTTAAAAATATAAGTAGATTGTCAGTAAGAACTCATTGACAAAATTCTATTTAGCAGTTTAACGGGACTTCATTGTAATTATGTAACATTAAAAAAAAAAAAAAAATTAAAAAAAAAAAAATGTGTATTTGCTTTTCAGTACGAAGGAGTCGGAGAACTAAGGATAGGAAAGTATACAACTGAAAAGCAAGAGATCTTGATTTTATTTCCTTCAGAGATTATCCAATAGACGAGCTTATATTATTACATTTTTTTATTGAAAAACGGAAAAAAGAAATCAGTGAAAAAACAAAACATTGGTGATAAAAGAATACTTTTCTTCAAAGTTCTATTTTGTCATGGAACCAACTTCATCGTAATAAATGTATCATTTTACTTGTAACACCACCCAATGACCGCTCTGCGCCGCAGTATCCATTGCTTTCTCAGCCACCACCTCTTGCCCCTGGCCCAGCGAGACATTGTGGAAGTTCCCATCATCAGACGTGAAACCGAGCGTCCTGCCGAGTGTCTCCACGTCCTTGAGCGGGTTAACACCCGGGGACAGGATGAAGAAGATGGGAGTGGAGGGACTGGTCTCCTCAAAAGACTTGCTGAATTCCATGGTGCGGTTCTCAACATATTTGGCGCCCATTTTTTCTTCAATAAAGGCTCTAAAATAATATAAAGATTTGGTGATTCAATGAATACACAGATTACTGTTATATGCAAATACAACCATGTTATGTACTAATGATAGTCATGAAATATTTCTTCATATTTAAAATGTATTGAGGAAAAAGAAAGGTTGTTTGTCAAGTCAATAAAATCAAATCGTCATATTTTTTTAAAAATTCTAGACTATAAATCAGGATGGATTTTTAAGTCACTTACGCTACGGCATACGTCATCCTATCAGGACGCAAAGCTCTGAGCATGCATAATCTCTGAATGGGTGTTTTATTCTTCCATTCCTAAAAACCATTAAAAACATGTTATAAATGTAAATGTGCATGCACTTACAAACATCATTTATAGTTACAGAATAGAAAATGTTCAATACAAACCTGAGGAAACTTTTCTTTCTCAGGACAGTCAAGTTCTACTAGCTTCTTCCATCTTTTTGATTGTGTTTCTATATCGCGATCAAGATTTCTACGAAAACAGTTCATATTTTAGTGTTGACATCTCAAAACAATGCATAAAATATAATTGGTGTCTAAAGCAATTTCCAACCTGAATTCTTCTTTTCCGGATAATGAACATATCCCTCCCCAGCTTTGATTGGTCAGGAAGTCTACGGGGCTGGTGACATGGGGTTTAATTGGAAACCTCAATAAGAAATCCAATTCAGCGGGAGAAATCTCTTCACTCATTAGAAGAATCTAAAGATAGAATACAGAAGAAAAAATCTCAGTTAATTTGAAAACGAAATTGATTATTTATCTATCATGGGTACATCCGGATGACATTTTACAGACCTAAGATCATACATGAGATTCAGAAGATAGCCTTAGGCCTTTCGACCACAGAGATACTCAAGTATTCGATACTCGACAATTCAAGTATCTTAGCGACTACCGCCGTACATCTGCAGTTCGGAGGTTCGGACACGGATACATATTGCCGACATTTTGTAAGCTCGTCAGCGATGCAAGTCTCCCGCGACCAGCCGGACAAGGACTTTACCACCATCATTGTCGAGACTTTAAACAGTCAATAAAGAATTACAGGATATAAACATGATAGCTACAGCAAGTGTTTGGTTGTGAGTGAGGTTATGGCATTCTAATTCTGACATTTAAAAATGATTGGTGGCGACCAGGGTCCGTAGTTTCAGCAGCGACTTGTACGGACTGTTCGCGACATGTTGTTTGCGACGTAATTACACAACACAAGTATCAAATGCTGTGGATGTAAGTCCTTAATTTAGCTTTTTTTCCTTAGTATTTTTGTATGTATGGTTTTAATTAGTCAATAAAATTAATAATAATACAGAAACATACCTGGAATGTCATTTGGGATGAGAATATAAGTTTGTCGCATTCAAAAAGTCCCCTGGTGGTGTACTGAAACACGGAATAGCTGATGCAATCAATCAGATTCTTCACACGCTGCGTCACATCTTCTGCTGGTTCAGCTTTGGATATCGCTTTTTGGAAAACAACGCTAAAGGCCTGAAACAATTAACAATTAAAAAAATTCATTAGTTTGATCAATATATATATAAAATAGCAACTTATTAAAATGTAAATAGATTAATGCTTACCTTCAATGAAAATTGGTATATAGGATTAATAGTATTGAGATCATTCAATATGAAATACAATAAACTGGCCCTGGCTGCAGCAGGGCGATAGAATTCTCTTGCTTGATCTATTTGGTGAGATGTTATTTTAGCTTCAGCAACCTTGAAGAATAATAAAAAATCAATATTTTGATGCCATTCTGAAGATTAAAACAATTAGAAACAAAAAGTGAAAAGAATAAATTATAACAAAAAAATTGTTGCTGAAATATGTTGGAATGTTCGACTAAATGAGGACAAAAAGATTTTAAAGAAAGAACAAACTTTAAAGTGAAATAAATACATAGGTAAGACATTGTGGGTAACAATATTGTGGATTCCTTGGCAAAAAAATGAACCTCCAATCCTATTGTTACACTCATAAACCACTACGATGGGTAAAGCAGTTTAGTAAAGCGTTGCGGGAGTTGTTTTAAACGTTTAGCGCAGAATTCTCAATGAGATTGTGCTGTATTGGAATCATTTCATGCTAGTTTATTGCGGATACATTTAAAAGTTTTTTTTTAAAACTGTTATCCCAAAACCGTTTTAGAACTTGAATAGTTACGAAAAACGGTTTCATATTATTTTACCTCTCTCCTTAATTTGAGATGATGGCCTAGATCACCCTTGAAAGATAAAAGTCAGAAACTTTGAAAAAACATTATTTTATTTTTTGTAGATTAATTGTTTTTAGATACTTATGTAAACAGGTACCTTTCTTTCAATGTCTGCAGCCGTTTTTTTTGTAGTTTCCAAATTCTCAACAAGAGCGGTGTCTCCAAGGATATTAGCTCCAGCTGAAGACAAACGAGAGAGCAGGTCATCTTCCAAGCCCTTCAGCTGAATTTTAAATTGATTCTGTTGCTTTGTCAGCTCGGCCTGAAATAATTTTTTTTATTTTATAATGAATTTATCTGATAATAATGAATTCAGATTGTAAATTAGATGCAGAGCCTCATTTTTAGAGCCCCACTAATCGGATATCTGAAAAAAATATTTTATTTATGTGATATCGTACATGTGTCCCAACTAGAACCAGTGGGACTAGGTAATCACCACTTTGAGAAATTTTGTACGACTGAAGACTGTTGAACAAATATGTCATTTATAATATATACATAATACATTCAAAGTGAATAATATTGGCCCCAAAACGGTGCCTTGTGGAATACCAAAAATAATGTTTCTTGATCACTTGTAAATAATAATATATGTACCTACTATAAAACCAATGTATGTGTATGTACATTTATACTTAAATTACACATCTGAACTTCATTGGATTTGAACTCACAACCACAGATTTCATAGCCAAGAAGATTACCACTTTGTCACAGGGGGACGACATATAGTCATTTTTAGTTTAGGATAACCAAAAAATATAACCTTCAAATCTTCCAGATCTGGTCTTTCCGCCTTGACAACTTCAGCCAGTAGCTGATCCTCCAGCCCATCCCTGGTCACCGTGAAGTTGACCAGAGTGGTCTGCGCCTGCATCTCGGGCTTGTAGTGAGGGTTTGCCAGTTTGGTGTGAAGAATCAATCTGAACTCTGAATTGTACTCCACCTCCTTGTCTCCTATCTTTATGGCTCTGAAAAGGAAAAAAAAATATTGTTGTAATATTATGATAATGAATTGGTGCAATAGAAATTGTCCAGAACAGTGCCTTTTGGAAAAGGTACCAAAATTTGTCATTAGTTTTAAGGACATTAGTTTATGGTAAGTATGTACATATTGTATTAAAATACACAAGTGAAATTGTTTTGATTGAACTCACAACCTCTGATTCCATAGTCAAGAAGATTAAACTTTGCCAGAGGGGGTTGACATGTTATAGTCATATTTGGATTAAATAAAAATATTGTAACCTTTAAATCTTCCAAATCATCAATACTTGTAATATTTTAGTGAATTGTGTTTGTGTGTATGAGATTATTATTTATTTTATAAAATTTATTGCAGTGTCTTACTTTCCTTTCTTGATGAGATTCCTTCCCAACAATGGATCTAGTACGGGATCAACGTTCTCTCCAATATTTTCAACCAAGACAATTTCTCCTTTGTTCAAAGCCTTCTCAATAGTGTCCAAGTATCCCTTTGAACCCAAACGAATAACTTGAAGGCTATCTCCATACTTTTGCTTTATCCATTTAACCCCTTGGAGCTAAGAAATAGACAAACATTAATACATTTTGTGTTAACTTATAACTACTTACGTCAAAGTTCTGAAGTTTTAAGTTGAGTTTTGATGAACACACAATTTATTGATTGGTTTTACCTGAGGATCTATCATCAATGGCCACCTGTCAGAATTGGATAAAATGGTGGCGTTCTCTGTGCTCATCCTGTCAGAAGGCAGTCCTTCATTCTGCCACATTGCTATTTGAGTGTCATCTGTCAACAGGGTGAGAGGATCCAAACCCTCTGTTATTGGCAATGGCGGCTAAAAGATTAACGAATCAAATTGAAATTATTTTTAAATAAAAAAAAAGGTAAATACTCATCATCATCATCGGTACTACAACCCTCAGAAAATCCTAGCCGCCTCTAGGAAACTTCCTCACTCTGCAGGTTTCTTGATGACTCTATAAAGATGGTAAAACCTGATAATTTTATTGATAACATTTTGTTAACCTTTATTATCAATAATAAAATACATAATTGATGTAGAATTTGAATAAGAAGTTACTAACCTCTAGTGTTTTCAGATGTGTGAGCCACATTTTATTGAGAAGATCAAGCCGGTACTGTTTGGTAAAGCACCCCACATATGAAATAAATGCTGTCACGAGCAACACATCCCCTGGCAGAGTGGTATTTTGCTGCATAAAACTGAAATAAAAACAAAATACATGCTACGCGTTAACACAGATGTATGAGTAGATATACTTGATGTTATTTTTGATGATTTTTCGAAATTACTTCAGAGTACTTATTTTGTGCACTGTTTCCCTTCTATGTACTGTAAAATTTAAAACCCATGAATCACTTTTTTGTAAAAGCCTTTTAAGGCATTTAAATAAATTAATAAACATGTGAATATATTATATACATATGTAATGTAAATATATGTGGGTACTTACTCTGAAACAGCTTGTGCCCATCTAACATTCTCACTAGCCAGCCCGCCTACCAGTCTGTTGGCCAACTGAATGGTGCAGTTGGTAGCATCGGCTTCCTGTTGGCAACGGAGTTTCTCTAAGGTGGCCACCTCAAAGTCAGCAGTTAGTTTGGCCAACTGTTCTTCTAGAGACTAGAAAAGGTTGCTTTATTATTACAATTTGATATTATTCTTACTAAAGTTTCAAGCGAAAGCCATTTCATTTCAAGTTTCATGTAAGTGTTTTAAAGTACCTATAACATTAAATATGAAAGCAATATAATTGTTAGACACTTACAGCAACTTTAGCTTTAATGATTCGCAGTTTCTCTGTGGCTGCCGCCAACTCGGCGTTGGCTTGCGCTAGAGCCTTCCTTTTAGGTTCCACATCACAAAACACTTCATAGAACTTGATGATGTTGATAACCCACGCACACAATCCGGCAGCAGCTCCCGATTTGGATCTAATAAATTCTACAAAACAAAAATATTGTTTAATAAAAGAAGGAATCAATATTACTTTTAGCTTATATGATTAAATGACTTGAAAATTGGTTTACCTGGTTCAAATTCCACATCCTTTAGATATGGTGCAATAGCCTTGATTACTTCTGGGTGAATGTTTTCCTTGTCATAATTTATAAGAGATTCTAAAAATGAATCAACTTTTGCCATTACAATCTGAAAAATGATTAATACAATATTGATTGTCTGGTTTTAAAACTTAATACAGCGATCCAACCAATACAATAACCCCATGTCACCCGATTATTATATTTATATCAGTAGAAACCAAAACAAAAAAAATGCTGCTACAGCTAGACTGCGACTATAGTTAGGTGCGCAGACACATGTCTGTTGCCATACGCAGAAAAGGACGTGATTTATTAGCAGTTTGCTAGCTTTCATTGGTGGCTTGCCACGTCGCACACAAACGGTCCTTCGTTTTTAGTTGAACTATAATAAAATAAAATTCATACTTTGGCAGCTTTCCAGCTTCTGTCTTTTGGAATCTTTCCTCCTGGAGCAAGAAGTACCATGACAGCAGCTGTAACATTAGTCACAGCTCCAGGAGGTGAACCGAAGGACTTGAGCTCCGTAAGGTTGGCTTTGTTCAAGGTATTCAGGGCATCCTGAGCAGCTTGCAGGGCTGGCTCAGCTTTTACCAGGTCTTCTTCGCAGTCTTTCTGTTTCTTGGATACCTCTTCTGCGATGATGCCCACTTTGGACTCCTCATCATCGGCTAAAACAAGGAATTTAATTTAGTAAAAATTTTCACTGGCTATTGAAGTGTTATCCATTTTTTAATGGAAGAAAGACTAATATAAGACTTTAAACATACCCAACGCCTTTTCCATCTGCACCTTGTCAGTTTCAATTCCGACAATTTCTATAAGTGCATCTGCTGCATCGTTCTTCTGCTGCAGTTCTATTTCTTGAACCGCAAGTTTGGCTTTCAGATCTTCCACTTGTTCTGCTGTACTACGCAACTTTTCTAAACCATTTTCCAACCTGCAAAGAGATTACAATATTAACTTAACTTGCAGATGTCAATAAAGGAGCACAAATAATGAGAAGCATATGCAAAAATATAAGGACTGATAAACAATAAAAGCTATATTTCAAAGAGATATCGTTATATCAAAGTAAACAAAAATAAATCATTTTGTCGAGGATGTAGATAAATCAATAATTCGTTAAATGTAGTTAAAAATTTAATAAGCATCTTCTTACCTCAACACATTTCCTGATAGCTCTATTGACTTCTGATTGAGTAACTTTGAATACAAACTGATTTGCTCAAGATAACTCTTAGGAGTGGTATAATTATACCTTCTGTCATTAGCTAGATAAGCTTTAGACATGGAATTCACAGACGTGTGAGCGAAAGCCATGAATTTAGCAACAGAATCACGGAATGCAACCTGAAAATAGTTTTTTTCATGATTGTTACAAACAACACAACCCTTTAAAAACAATATGAATGTTCTACGGAAAAAAAAAGTGTAGCTATGTAGAAACCACCAAGTATGTACGTAACGGTTTCATGACAACTCAACAAAGTGGCATTTCAACTCCCCATTGAAAAGTCATTAAAAGTGAAAAAAAAATTAATCACTTATGACTTTTCAAAGAAGTGATGAAGTGGCACTTTTTTGAGTTTTCCAGTCACTCTCAAAGCATAAGATATTTCCTAATAGTACACAAAAATTTGCTTTACTTTATTTCCTTTTTTTATCTGATACATGTCCTTTCAAACTGTGATGTTCTTCAATCACAGTGATTGAGATTACTTGAAATATATTGGAGAAAACTTTTTATATGTATACTGCACTCTTGTGCGGTACACATATAAATAATAAATAAAAAAATAAATAAAAAAATCGTTTTGTAGACCTTTGTATCAAATGGTAAAATTTCAGAAGGAGAAGAACATTTGGTTTGTTTGAAACCTTATACCTACTGTTGTGACGTATCATAATATGTGTATGTAAAGCAGTGTTAAAATATACATTTATAAATTCATGAAAAATTACCGGCAGGGCTTTGGACTCCTGCAAAAACCTGACAGAGACGGAAACCAGGGCTTCCTGCGGCCACTCGTGGAACCAGTTGATCGCCGTGCTGTTGGTGATGGCTGGGAACTTGCGGGAGCGGACCCGGAGCGTGGAGCCCACCGGAGAGAAACAGAGCACCACCTTCAGCTGGCGCCGCACCCGGTCGATGAAGAACTTCCAGCAGTTCTCACGGGTGTCTAGTATTCCAGCACCTTTTACCTGAATATTTATTATATTGTTATAGGTATATTTGTATATGGTGTCATAGGTCATTCTAAATGGTGCGCTATGTTTGGTGACATAGCAGAGGTGCCCGAGTTCATGAGGTGAGGTTTGTCCGGGTCTTGGTGACGGATGTTTGATGATGTGTCCAGATTAGCGGGCCGGATCGGAAGAGGCCGGTTTAAGTAGACCCTTTTATCTCTCCATCCAAACTCTCTCGACCTATCACCTTGCACTGTAGTGGGAGGGAAGGATTCATATGTCCCGGTCCTTCTCACCTTCTTAAAATTCACGTCCTTGCCTCCCCAGATTGTACTTTCTGTGGTATAGAAGTAGGAACTTTAGATCACATATTTTTTGGTTGTTCCTCTCTAAACAATTATTCTCTCTTCTATTAAGCCTTATCTGAAATTGCCTCCCCTCCATTCAATATCTATCTTTTCTAAGTCTGAACTCGACTGCAATCTTCCTTATATATTTTAAATTTCCCCATTTAATTAAAATGAATACATAAATTCATCTTACCTCTCTCCGTAATTTGAATCAATGGCCTAGAAAGCCAGAAACATTTGAAAAAAGTATGCCAGTACCTTTTAAATATTTAATAAGACACAATGTAAGACACAATAAGTAGAATTTATTTCAAGTCTAACCTCATTTCTCACTCCAGCGATGATGTTTTCCACTTCATCGTCAGGGAAAAGGTCGGCAACTTCTCCAGATGCCAGCAGATCATTGATCAGAACTAGGAAGTGTTCATTTGGTACTTGGGCGTCAGTCATTAGGAACATTATTCCCACATTCTTTATTCCCGTCTTCATATAGAGACCGGAGAGCTCATGCTGAAAATAAAAATACAAACATAATATGTAAAAATGCCAAATTGGTTATTAAATTCTATGTGAAAAAATATGTACCAGTCTCTGTTGTTGTAATACTAGTATAATAATCTTTATCTAGGCAGTAAGTATTAAGGGTTCATAGAATAAAGAATTTACAAGAAATACGATACATAACTGTGCTTTATAATCACTATGAAATTGAAATAGGATGGCGATATACAATGTCAGGCAAGTGTAAGAGAGATAGAGCGTGTGCTAAATGGGCTAGAAACAAAAGATAATAAAACAGTGGGGTTATTGATTTCCAATCAAATCTACATGGAAGGCATTTCTAGTGTGATTTATCGAATCAGTGGTTGAGTTAGATTAGGTTATGTTGGGTACTTTAGGTCAGGTGAGGTTAGGTTCGTCTAGGTTAGGTTACGTTGGATTCACCTAGGTAAGTTTGGGTTAGTTTAGGTTGTAATAATGTGAAAGAAAAATGTTTACCAATAACAAATTAGTCTAGTTCACATCAATTCTGTGAATGCATTATAATATTATGTAGAATGTTTAATCAAATTGTTGGCGTACTTTGAGATCAGTTACTCCGTATCCCTTCCTCAGCTGAATCTGGAACACTTCTAAACTGGAAATGAAGGCAGCAAGGCGAGCCAGAGACTGTTTTCCAGAACCTCCCACCCCCACAAGTAAGGCACTCCCCCGGGGGCTTTCCAGGATACGATTTATCCTAAATAAATTAATAAAATATTATAACACTTTCGAGTCGTAAACATTAAAAACTCTCCAACAGTGACCTCCAACGAGAGATTTCTGTCTAGAAATTCTAGGTCAAAACAACTATTTTCGGCTTGCAACTTCAATACAGTCAGAGGAACTATAGCATCCCCAATTAGAGTTTATTCAGACATAGACACCAAATATGGTCTATCACTCAGTATACGAGCAGGAAGGAGGTTACCTTCTAAGATACATATGTTTAGGAAGGTTTTGAATAAGTAATCTGTTTTTCTTTTTATATTTCAATTTTAAATGTTTCCACTGAAAATAATCAATTTACCAACGAAGAAGTCTATATTTTACTTTGTTGAAATTGTTTTGATTGCTTTTATGTTTTCAATTATAAATGGTTTTTACATAATTATTTTAAAATCTTCTCCTGAATCAATTAACCCTTGATAAATGTCAATTTTTTTTTTTGTTGAAATGGAACTATATACTGTTAAATATTTTTTAGCATTAGTTTTTAAATGTTAAACTATGTTTATATTAAAGCCTTCCACTAAACTTCGAATTACCCTTGAAAAGTGTCCGTTACAATACAGACAAACTCATAGAGTCTTATAATAAAAGTGTTGTCAATTTTTTACTACTGATAAACAATCAATTATGTATTGTGAACAATTTCTTTCAGTTTATTTTAAATTATAATGTCACATCACAAAGTAACTGTTTCAAGCGTGGAGTTTCTATGTTCCAGATGATTATCTTAGACAGCGTCATCATAGATTATTCTATCTTTCTGCCTATAGAACTAACCTGCCAATGGTTCTTCCGGTAGGGAGGAGTATATTGCTCCTGAACCAAATCTCCGCCGAGATTGATATATTTGGCGTCGGTGAGGAGAGATTCAAAATGAAAATTCTTTTGATTTTTGAAAGAGTCTCTCCATATTGACAAAATCATCACCTCTGCCTGAGATTTTTTTTTTTAAATTGCTATATTCTTTGAAATTTCTTTTTTTTAAACAATTTATTGTAAAATATTTTATATGGCGTTATTTCTTACATGTAATAAACCCAAATTTGTAATGGTGTAAGAAATGTGAGGCTCACCGGCAAATGTGCATCATAGCATCTTCAAACAACACAAGGTTCATGGCGGCCACCAGATCATTGTAGCTCACCAGAGCCTCCTGCAGCAGGTTGTTGAGCATATCCCATGACAGGATGGGCATGTACTTGGGCTCTCCGATACCACCAGCAAAGTGGCAGTATATGTTGGGCTTCTCAAATACCAATCCTTCGTCCACTTCCTACAGGACAGGAATTTTTATACTTTATAACAATAATATCATAATATTTTTACAGTAAAATTATTAACGAATAAGTTTGGAATTAATGTTAAACGTCTACCTCATCCTGTGCTGATTTTATTACTATAGTGTGCATTTAATTTTGTTTTTGCTTGTTTTTATAACTGGCAATGCCATATTAGTTCTAAAATTTGAAAGAAACGTTCGTTCAGGAAAAGTCTATAGGAATATGATTAAAGATGTTCGACATTCTAGTATTTTGGTCTTTTACATTTTCATTCAAGATGTATGAGAAGGAAGATTTTTTTATTGATTATTGTAGTGTATTGACAAGTAGGTTCAGTGGTTTAGCGATAGATGGCAGTAGAAATAAAGCTTTCACTAGTTTCCGTCAGATGGCAGTAGGTTAGAGTTGTTCCTAGGAGTCGATATAGTCTGCAGTGTAGCGCTCTGCGGGCTCGTATTTACCTACCAGTCAGTTGAAGTTAGTCGCTTTAGCGCAGGTCTATTATTATTGTAATTCGTAAATAAACAGTTTGTATCAAGAACCAGGATTTATTGAAAAGATATGTTTGCTTGTGAATTAAGCAAACATTACAATTATCATTATTGAATTTGTGTCTGTCTTTGTTTTCATGAAACTAACCTCAAAGTTCTTCTTGCAAATGTCCACTTGCAATTTTAAGAATGTGTCAATGTCCTTGTCATCAGTGAGTTTGTCTCCGTACACTCGATGAGTTTCATGTAGCCAGAGTCGTAGCATATCACTTGGAGTGTTTAAGCAATCATTTGTGCTAAACAGTAGGCCCTAAACAGATTTATAAAATTGAAGAAGACAACAATAATAATATAAATTAAAATATGACAATAGACAAGACACAGAAAAATAATAAAACATAATGGTCGCAACTGGGATTCGAACCCAGATCTCACGTCTTACCGGGACGGGCGCCCTAACCAATTCAGCCATTACGATCTATTACGAGACTGTTGTATTTGTCAACTTTATGACCATTATGTTTTATTATTTGTCTGTGTCTTGTTCATTTTCATATTTTAATTTAGATTATTATTGTTACATATTTAAAACATGGTAAAATAAAATTAATAGTTTACCTGGAAAACATTGGACAAATCTCTGAGATTGAAGATGTAATGGAATTTAATTGCTGTGGGCAGAAACACTTGGCTTACTTTGTGGTGTAGAGTTATGGAAGCAGCCACAACATTTGCTGAAAGATGAAACAAAAAGCATAAAAAATAAAAGCTTAAAAGAAAACAACAAACATATACCAGTTTCACATCTCCCCTTTTCTAATAATCGATGCACATATCAGAAAGAAAAGTTA
Source organism: Limnephilus auricula (assembly GCA_951813805.1). Lineage (NCBI taxonomy): Eukaryota > Metazoa > Arthropoda > Insecta > Trichoptera > Limnephilidae > Limnephilus > Limnephilus auricula. The sequence goes on along the minus strand of OX638400.1, from coordinate 9,862,457 downwards.
CAACGGAGCTCTCAGCTACACACGTGTGAAAGTATTGCTGAAGATGGTTTAAGAAGAAAATAAACGAATTTGTAGGATACTTACGTGCCATCTTAGCGATGATTTGGAAGAATCGCAGCTCAGGATTAGCAAAGTGTTGACTCAAGATGGAATGATAAATGCTGTTTAGAGCTTCCGGTCCCGGAAAACTGACGGCAAAAACACAGAAGTGCCTCTGAAGCCTCGGGTTGATTGTAAAACTGCCCGATGTTGGATTCATGCAAGACACATACTGGCAGTTATGGATGTCTTTCAAGGCCAACCTGGATCTGTCGTACCAATGGCTGTAATCCAAATGCTGTCGGATTATTGTATGCGGTTGGACTGTGCCATATCCATCAACTTCTGGCATATTCATATCATCAATGAAGTACACTAATGTTTTACTTCCTGGCGGTCCATAGTTCCTACCGGCTTTCTTTTCAAGCGGTTTCTCCAAAACCTTTTGAAGCATCTCAGATGTGGTGTAGAAATTAAAAGGCACATTTGCGATGGCATAGTTTTCTGAAAGGCTTGCCAGTTTTTCATTTACAAGTACTGTTTTACCACAACCGGCATTACCGACCAACATAACTGGATGTTTCTTCTCCATCAAGAGATCCATAAAGAATCTGATCCTTATGCACTCCGAGGTAGGGACTAAAACAGCTTGCAATGGCATGTCTGGATCCAATTCGAATTTAGGCAGCCTTTCTGTCCAAGGAAGAAATGACTTGGACTCTGTGTCTATGTAATAATCAAACACAGTGCCACCTGTAGGAAACTTTATAGACTTAAATTCGTTGATCCACCATTTTGTGAATTCTGCAAACATATCAAAATATTATTTCTCACAAATCATATTAATATCATGCAATTTTGTTTAGCTACACTTCATGTTTTAATTCTTACCATTACGATAGTCAATGTTCTGTTCCTGAAACATGGCTGATCCAAAAGCCCATACGCAGGCAAACACGAAGTACAAATCGTACCACTCCTTGGGGCATTCTGCCGGAGTGTTTGCTGGTATCAATAGGCAGTTGAGGAGTTGGCACAGCATAGCTACGTGGGCCATCTCAGCTATGGGCGTTATCTTCTTGAATCTGATGCGGACATTCTCAAGGCATGAGGGAATATATTTGTCAAACAGAATTACCAGGTTGGTTTTTTCTGATGGGATGGTACGTCTCTCTATCCAACTGGTTACGTAACTAAATAAATAAAAACAATTGGTTATAGAAATATAAATATTAATTTGTCAAAAATGAGTTACTTACAGTAAATAAACATAGAAGAATCAAAGTTCAAACCCGCAACCATATAAGCTTAACTTACGGATTCCAGCCCAAATCTTGAGGGTTGATGTACAATATTCCAGCACGAGAAACTGTAGCAGGTGTTGCTGTTCTCAAATTAGATATTTCAAACAACAATCTCATGGCTGGAGAGAGTGCTATTCTTTCATTACTTGCGAGGGTCAGCACCTTGTTGTCATCCATCACGGTGTTCAAGGATTCTATCCACATGGGATCTATGTCACCATCTAAAACAATCCATTTTGGACCATCTCCAGTCAAATTAGCCTGCTCTCTCATTATTACAGAGAAGAGTCCGTCTTTCCATTCTCTTGTTGCCGGATTAATTATGCCAAATAGCTCATCGTTTGTCACTGCTTTTGGATTTAGATCATTGTACATGGGTTTCTTTTTAATGTTTTGATACGTGCGAAATAGAGTTTTCCACACTTGAGTTTTACCTGTGCCTGCATTACCCACAATGAAAACTGAATGCCTAACTTCAAGCAGTTCTTCAAGTTGCACTACTTTAAGTATAAAGTTATCTTCAGGTTGGAGGGCCAAATCTAAAGCAGCCTGTTTGACAGTTCGCTCAAAGTCTAAATCCCTTTTTCTTGGAACTTCCAAGGCAGGGAAAAGGTCTCCAATGAGCCCCATAAAGATCGGCATGTCATCGGTGACAACTTTGGGAATGTTGAAATCTCGAAGAGCTCTCATCAAGACTTCTTCTTCAGGTCTTCCAGGATCGCCACGCTGTTGAAAAATAAGATAATTATTTCCATCTTAAGAAATTTAATGACAGCAAATAAAATGTTTATCAACTCCAAATGGCTAAAATAAATTACTTTCAAAGATCCAGCCACCACCAGAACAGACTTAATAGCCCTTAATCCCCAATCGTAGTGATCTTGTTTTGACAGCAACTCTTTACAAAGGGTATAAAGAGTAATAAATTTACGAGCTAGAACTCTGGCATCTTGGAAACCTTCAGCCACCAACATGATTTCACAAATCAGCTCAAAGTCTGGAACCACCATGGCACACGGTCTAAATAATGCCTTTAAATTCTCCGGTAACTCTGTTCTTCCAGCATATCCAGGATTCATTGTAATGAATATCCCGACAGAGGGGACCATGGCAATTTGCTCTCCCATAAAATTGAATAGACTCTTTTTGTCTCTAATAGCATCCTGCACTGATTTTACTTGTACGGCTACAACAGACAACACTTCAACAGATATCCTGTTGAACTCATCAAAGCAGCCCCATGCCCCAGTTTGCGCCAAACCTTTGTAAATATTTCCACAAGATTTATAATCCATTTGTTCAGAACAATTGAACACGTACACCATTATACCAAGTGCGCGTCCTAGATCTTTAGTAGTTTCAGTTTTACCAGTTCCAGCGGGACCTGCTGGGCCTCCACCCATTATCAAATGAAGAGATTGAGTCAAAGTAATATAACAGCGATCTGTCAGTGGTGTTATAACCAATCTTGGAGTATTGCCAAGATACTCATAACTGTAGACGAATTGAGCGTCGCAAATGTTGGCGAAACAGTGTTTTTCTTTTTCGTCCCATCTATGCCTCAGTTGCGATTGCCATTGAAAAGCAGATGCACTTTCCACTTTAGCCTGAATAAGTTTTCCCACCATATCTCTGGAATGGACATCAATAGTACAAATTGTCATAATCTTCTGCCTGTCTTGTTTCGATAGTTCGCCAATAAGCAGTGTGATGAGCGTGCTCAATTGATACACTAGCTTCTTGAAGTAATCTTTGAGGGCGTTATCGTAGCCTTCTTCGAGCCTGGAGAATGCAATGTTAACTTCAGTTGTCCACCAAATTTGAGTGCCACAAAGTGACACCTGAGCAGGGAAGTCAAATACCCATTGTTCTCTGGGTTTTTCTTCGTAACTGATAGCACCATCGGCGAAGTATTGTCGTATAGACTCTCTCATAGAGTTTTGAAGTTGATTTAACCAGACTTCAACCTGAAACAAATTAATAGAATATGATGAAGGGCAGTTTAAGAGGGTGATATTCACATAATTAAAGAAGAAACTCACTGGTCCATGGCAATCACAATCCTCAAAGAAAGCAACATACTCTCCATCTTTGGCAATCATTCCATCAGCTGAACGTTCATTGTTGGGTCCAATCTCTGGCTTGAATTGAAGTTTTGCCATGGAATCAAACAGTTTTGTCAGATGCCTGAAATATAAGAAAAATGAAGCTAAATTAATACATAGAATAATTATGAAGTAGAACACGATGCGATGAAATATAATGAAAAGTGATGAACTGTGATGAAATGTGATGAAAAGCAGTGTAAAAATATTTTGTAAATTACCTGCACACCATTTCTGGCTGATTGGCATTAGATAAGACATCTAACAGATCTGCAGAAGAAACAAAATAAAATCTTGGAAAAGCTAACCGCTTTGTTTCCAAGTATTCCGCCAAAGCTTTTTCGCACAATGTCAGCTCTTTCTGCAGAGCATCCAACTGTAGAACCAAACCTTCCTTATTTGTTCCTTTCACAACATTTGGGGTCTTGGACATATCTGTCGTTAGAACCTATAAAACCAGAGTAAAGGAAAATCGCTCCGTGTATTTATTTTATCATTATTATTTTTTTTTATTATTTTAGAAACAAAAAGTACATTCATAAAATTAGTGGTAAACAGTTTACAAGGTTTTAGAGATTATTACAGGGATTGGTACTGACGATGCATATCTATGAAATATCTGGGAATGATTGTATAAATTTTACCGGGCACTTAGTATATGCTAAAGAATGATTTGAGTCATTTACATTCTCATTAACAGGGTATGCATCAGAGAGATTACAAACGGAGCTCTCGATGGCAGGACCATATTTACGTACATAGCATGTATCGGTGCGAATTAAAAATTAAATGTATGTATCAAGAGAAGTTGTTGACACACATAACTCCATTTTTTTTCTTTTTTTTGGCATTCACGGCGATCTTGGCCATGTTTAAGCTGTTAGTTTTGAGCAAAAACAAATAGAATGAATTCAGATTTAAACAGACCTAACCTAAACAGGTTAGATTGGGAAAGGTTAGGTAAAGTAATCAAAAGAAGATAACCTTTGATTAGTACTATTAGTTCATTGGTAAAATATTATGTGGATAACCTTTCTAGATGTAATATATAATTGCTCACCTTGAATTCTTTGTCTATTCTATCGAACCTGTCAGAATCAACGGGTAACTGTTTTCTGATGTCTTCGGAGCTCATGAATATGCTCTCTAGATGAGTCCAAGTCCTCTGCACCTCGAACCAGATGGTGATGACCTGGTCTGCGATGCACAGCTTGTTCTGCCACTCCGATACCTCGGTGAGGAAGTGAGCGATGAACTTGGATGTTATCAAATTTTGTAATTGCACCTGGAAGAAAACATGGAATGAAATGAATTTTATTTATTTGTTGGAAGATCAGATGCCACAATGAACTCTAACGAATCTATCTCTAGAGCCTATTATCGCATGACATTGCTGTGTCAGATGGAACCTTGTTATTCTAAGGAGTCGATATAAATAGTTCATACCAGGCAACTATGAGATCCAGATAACTAATCTATTGGATAGATCCAAATTTTGACCGCTTTTATTGTTTTGCGATAGATATCGGTCCAAAATTGAACCACATTTAACAATCCTACAAATATGGGATAAACGGTGAAATCTAGATTAATTCATTAGCTTTAAGCCGCGGTAAATAGTTTAAAAAATTTCCATATCAATATTTTGAGGAATGATTTTAATTAAATCAAATGGCCAAATCAAAAACTGAACACCAATCGCTCAAGTGGCTAAGCTTCAAGCGTTTGAAATGAGAAATTTTCAGATTTAATTCTCAGACCATTTAAGCTTTTGATCAAATCTTGATATATCAAACATAATGGTTATGCTGTTAATGCTATTATGCTTGATGGCATAAAACATTATTATCAAATTGAAAACAAACTTTTCAAATCCTGACAGAATAATGACAAAATAAATCTTAGCAGAGCATATTATTTTAATTCTACATTTGAAATATGCATACATAAAACCTATGGCTAAATTTAGCAGGTCATTTTGAAAAGGGGATCTAAGGATGTCAAGTTGCATTCTGTATAACAAATAATATTAACCTGATTTTCTTCCAAAGTTTCAATTAACTCTTCACTGGCTCGTAACAGAACAGAGTTGGTTCTTCCGTGCATCTCTTGCTCAAACTCCATATTACTCCATGTGGAGTTAAGGTCTCTGAGCACTTTCTCCATAGACATCTCCTTTACGGCCTTATCCACTATGTTTTTCACCTCTTCTTCACACTCGTGGAGATTGAGGGCCAGTAAGTCTGCCAAAGTCGTGCTAGTATCCATAACTATTCGTACCTGAGACGATTATCATGCATTAAACAAGTTACCCTATTATAATATGAGAGTTATAATACATTATATTATGTAATGACACAATAAACTTTTAACACGTTATATGTTTAACATGCCAAAATGTAGCAGAACAAAAATAATACATTCACGGACCAGCGCATATTGACATTGCTTTAGACGAGAGATGTGATGTGAATCAATGTACATATGTACGACTTTTAGTCAAGGATCCAATACAACATAACAGATGGGGAAGTCAAGTTTTGTGTAGCCTGTCTATTGTGTCAAGGGTAACATTTTTAAAATCTGTTAATTTTTATTGACTTCACTTAGTGTGCCAACTGCCACATGCATAGATTGTGTCCACCGCGCTGTTTGCGATATCGCGAGCACATATATTTTTACGGCGCATGTAGATAAGGCAGTGAGCGGGCAAAATAAGCACCCGTATCTCCGACTACAAATTATGCCGCTACTGAAGGCTAGTCAATGTTTGCACATTCAAACGGCCAAGGGGAATTACTGAATATCAGAGAATAATGAAAAATCTTGTCCCTGATTATTGAATACATCACTCAAAGATGGATTGACTTCAGAAAACACATGTTTCGGCATGTGTCGCATCACAAATCAATATTTTTCAGGTTTTCCGGTATGATCAAGGTTTCCGGAAAGTGTTCGTCAATGTGTTAATACCGTTTCAATTTCTTCGTTTCAAATTCAATTTCTCTGCTAGCTAAGAACTCCATCATTGAATGTGTGAAACATTTTTCATTAATTACAACATAATGAATGTGGTAGGAGTTTTTCAAATATTATAAATAAAGCTGCACATCTCGATACAGGAATGCCCTAGTGAGATGTGCAGCTTTTTTTTTTATGTACATAATATGAATTATTTTTGGAATAAATAATTTTTTTTTTAAATTGTCATGTTATTAGTAACCTGGTAATATTTGTACGCACTGTAGTATTGGATTGAAGGGTTTTTCACCTTCCTCCTAATAGCTTATCCATACTATAAATTTTATTTTCGATTTACGGTTTGTTTATTTATTAAGTCGGAGTTTATTATCCGGTACTCGAACCTAATAGTGGCTACATATTGGATAAGTTGGCCGAGATTTCTAACTATTGCAAGTATTTTATTTTTACTTTTAATAATATTCGTTATAGTAGGATAAGCTATTGGAAGGATGGTGAGAAACCCCCTGAATGTATTACATGCCAGAACGTGTCTAAGTATATTATGTCATTGGTTTATATACATATTTGGGTGCTCTATTGTGTAGTTACAATACTTACAGTGAGTTCAGGGGGCAATTCGGCTAAACTCTGTGAACCAAAAACATGACATATGATTTATTTACAAGATATTTTGCACATTCAAATGATTTTCACAGTGATTTGTGTTTTGCAGTGTAGGTACAAAGAAACGATTATTATTTACAATTCATTATATTTCTCATACCAAATTAAAATGAATCTTTAATTTTGCTACATATTATCTTTGAAATGTAAATGTTTGTACAAACATGCTGTTAATTGCATCTTTTAAGGTTAATAACAAACTAGGTAAGTGATAATTTATTATTGACAGCTCGATCTTGAACTTATTGCCATGGTAAAAAGATTGAGGGTTATTATTAGATTTAGCGCCTCCGCCCACTGAGGCAACTGAAAACTCTCAACTGCCAACTGTGTTTGTATGACAATGTAATGGCCCGCACACTACACAATCACACAAAACCCCGTTGTCAATGGTAACGCAAGCGGTGACTTGTGACTGCTGATTGCCCTGGCCGGCCATTGATAGTTGCCAGCTGTAAGCTGATTGTTCTTCGTCTATGGTTAAACAAGCTATTTGACCAATCAAGACAGAGAAAACAGCCGGTTTTAGTTGGTTTTCTGAAAAACTGTCAACTGGCAACTGTCTTTGTATGACAATGTGATAGCCCGCACACTACACAATCACTCTAAAACCCGTTGTCAATGGTAACTCAAGCGGTGACTCGCGACTCGCACTGCTGATTGCCGTTGCTAGTTGCCAGCTGTCAGCTGATTGTTCTTCGTCTATGGTTAAACAAGCTTTTTGACCAATTAAGACATAGAAACCAGCCAGTTTTAGATTGGTTTCAGCTGCCTCGTCAGCGGGGCCTTCTTGTATCCATTTGAATTCAAATGGATACAAGAAGGATATTGGTAGATACATACTGGGTCGACGTACGTACGCATCGTTACGCCTAACAATATCTGGGCTACTTAGCAACCATACATTTTCTATGAAAATTTATGTTTTAGAATCACATTGGCTACACGCATCGCAACGTGAGATGTCTGTGGGCATTTTTTATAGAAAATGTATGGTTGCTAAGCATTGTTAGGCGTAGTGATGCGTACTTACGTTGACCCGGTATGTTTCTACCTTAAATTTCACATATTACCTCCTTGAGTGGATATACGTGAAAACATCAAACTATAGCATAACACACTTAACCTTGCAGGTGGTCAACGAAAGAACCTACAAACTATTTTTATATCCATTTTTTTTACATTGACTCACATTTTTTATATATGTTGGAGATTGAAGGCAGTAAGGAGGGGAACGAAACGGGTAAAAAGAAGGTGGGGAAGTTTGTGACTATTCAGTTCTGGTCACAAAACACTGTTAAATCCATTTCAAGCAATGCAAGGTTTCGATTCTGAGTAGTGGTCTTACACCAGGCCGATACTCAGAGTATCTTATTTTAAATGAATAAATTTTGAGATAACAAAAATTAATTAAACCTATTTTAATTCCACACGCCGGGATTTGAACTAGCTACTTCCTGATTTCTAGTCAAGAGCCTTACCCCTCAACCATGGAAGCCGTCAAATGATTTTTTGTTAACACAAAATGTACACACTTTTCACAACCGCCTGCAAATTTAAGTGTATCAAGCTATAAAACAAATGTACAGCCACGTAAACCTCAGTTTCATAGTCAATAAAATAAAGGAATGATGCAATTAAATACAAAGTAAAAAATTGCAACTTTCTACCAATTTTAGTGGGGTGTTAAAAACGCTATTTGGTACCTTTTTGCAGGATGAAATATTGATTCTGTACATATTTATTTTGCACACATGCTATGTAGGTACCTATATTATGGATACACACATGTAAACACATGCTATGTAGTTGTCAAGAAAGCATGTATAATTAACTGTGAATACATCAAAAACACTTTTATAACAAATAATCCACAATAGTTTAGAACATTATAAATAGAAGCAAAATTTCAATTTAAAGAAAAAAAAAAAAAAAAAAATGTTTATTTAATTCAGAGTAGGTATTTCATTGGCAGTTGTAATATTTATCCCCAGTTGTGAGAGAATTTTTGAAAGCATTATATCAAGATACAACGCTTTCAAATCATTCATAGCCAATGGTCATGCTGCTGGAGGGAGCCACTGGTATCTTGTTGTTAAATAGAATCACTTCGGATATTGATATATTTAACATCAACGAAGCAGAATTCAGACGGCAAGCTCTGTTTTGCTGATAGTATAAAATTTGTCTTCACACATTTACCCCCTTGCTGATATGCAATTTATAGTTGCTTGTCCGTTGTGTAGGGTTAGGAGTGCATTTATCAGTAAGGCACTAATTGTTTTCCCTGTGTATCTTTAAAAACTAATTGAATTATTAATTTTGTAATGATTTTAAAATGAATAAACTAGTTGTGTGGCACACAGTATTTATGTACAACTTTTTTTATCTTCTTTCATTACAATTTTGTTGTCAAAAACGCATGCTGCATGCATATAATAATATGTAGTTTGGTCGAAATGTAAAGAAAGAATGAATGATGTATATTTTTTTAAACAGTTTTCTGCAACCAAGGGTGAATGCATTCGAGTTGTATAACATGCAGTCGTAAAGAAAATACATATTTCATTAGAATAAAATAAGTTTTGTTCAGATGTTTCAAAGGTCTATCATAATAAACAAAACCTCTGACAAATCTTTTATATAATATTATCCCTAACTAATTATTCTGTTGAGGCATCTCAATTCCTTTCCAATCAGTGTTCATAAAACATATTGTTTGCTTCTTACCGAAGAATTTCTTACTTGTATTTTGTAGAACTCGATAATCACAAAAAAAAAACCTTTTAAAGTTCTGCTAGGTATAATATATTAAAATCTTAGCATAAATATTACATATGTTTTGCCTTTCATAGGTATTGTAAATCTATCAACGATTTGATTTGGCAATGCCGAGAAGAACCTATATAAATTGTAAAAAAATACAAAAATTAAATAAAAAGTTTACTGGATAGATCGCTCTGAATGATTTCAATATTATCTGTAATATAGAATTTGTGATAAAACACCAATAAAAGAAAACCGAGTAGTCTACTGTCCCGGTTTTTACCTTAGTACTTCTCATGAGCTGATCCCAATGGCGCTCCCTTATAGCTGGGTTTTGCAACTCGCCAACAGCTCTCAAAGAAGTAAGCATGTTCTTTACAGTCGCTTCAAGAGTGACATAAGTATCCCAACTAAAAAAACAATACATAAATGTAAAAATAAGAACAAATTAAATAGAAATTGTCAACAAACTAATCAACTTAAACTTACGTTCGCATTTCTTTGTCTAATGCTCGTATTTCTTTGGCAAATTTCTTGCATTCAATATCCATGTTTTCAACATCGATCTTCCTCCAAGGAGTTGTCTTCCAGTCTTCAATACTGGCTCTTACTATGTGAGCATAATCCCAGAGTTGCTGGTAAAGGGAAAAACAAATGGACAATCTTATAATATATCCGGGCTTTGTTCTGCTGAGAAAATGAGTTGGGGGTAGTTTTTCGACATCTCATATTTACAGTGACCTTTCTCTTGTTTTGAAGGTTAAGTGTGCAAAATTACATCAATCTCGGGATAAAAATGTAGATTTGTATAAAAAACAACTGGGACAATTTTCTGTATATTTATATACACTTACTATGTAAAAGCACGTAAGGGCGTTGAAAATGAATAAATAAATAAAATAAGACATTGATACTGTTTTGAAGTCAGTTGAGAAATATAAATAAAGAATCTTCATGTAATATTAAAATCCTTTCAAAAATGTTTTGTGTTATTTGATCATGTACCTTTAGCATCCGAAGTTCTTTTCTGCACTGTTTTAGGAGTTTAAACTCTGGAACGTTGACTTCAAACAGAGAGCCAGATTCTTGAATGTTCGTGACAATGTTTTCACGGAGCAAAATCTCTTTGTCGGTTCTGTCCATCAGGTAGTATGGATCCTCACATTCATATTTGAAGAACTAAAAAATATAATTGCATTTAACCGTCAATAACAAATTATCGTAATTTTTTTTTGGGGTATTATGCCGTGTTGCGCTACCTTCTTCTTTAGCTAGCGTTTCGGGTAGTGTTATAGAGTTTATCATCAGGGCAGATGCGTAAAGATTAACAGTAATACCTCCAAAAATAAAAATAAATAACATTAATAATCATCTTGGCCATGAAGATCTCAAATCATGTCAAAAACAAAGTTTATAAAGACTGCCCCACTGAGCAAAACACTTAGCAAGGATGGAAGATATACAAACATCAAAAAGGCTTGGGAGACTTAAACTTAGGTTGCTGGATGGTGCGGAGACAAACATTAAATCCTTAGGAATAGAAACTCAATGGCAACCGCAGAAGACTGGCAGGAGTGGGGCCAGGACTATCCAAGGATTGCAAGATAGCACCCTCGATGACTATGATAAAGATTAGTAAGTTATTAAAAATTAATAGACGCAAAGGTTTCTACCTCATATCTCTTGAAAACATCTCTGTAGAAGGTAATTTGAACATCAATGTCAACTATTTTTTGCCTTATGCATGACACCTCTATGCCCTGAAGAGGAGCCACTTGCTGTTTAACAGTAACAGACAACTTTTTAGTGTTGTTCCATTGTTCTGGTAATTCCTGAAATTTTTAAATTAAAGTCAATAAATAATAATGTGAAGAATGAACTACGGGAACTCATTATTTTAAGAAAAGTGAAAATAATTAAGATAGGAAGTTAAGGATTCTTTTCTCACCTGTAACAAGACATTCACTTCCTCTGGAATGTCCATATCATAAAATTTGAGGAGTTCAATTGTTTCAGTGAGAGGACCAAACATTTCATCTGTTGCCACACCACGATCTTTTACATTCATTAAATAACCCATAACACTGACCAGGGTCGTATAGTCTCCTTCTGTTACTACCTGAAAACAGATTGATGAACTATTAAAAAATAACAATAAAACAATAATATGACAACAATAGAAAAAAGGGATATAACGGCCGTCCAAAGTTAAAACACTGAATATTGTTAGTCCTAGTTATTCAACAATTATAACTTGGCAGCAGACCCACATACCTGTAGTAATCCCTCGTCGGCTTCCCTAATGAATGAGGCCAAATCTGCCAGTCTAGAAGTGACATTGCAAACAAGATGTTCCTTGTACATGTTACCCCATTTTCGCACTATGTTTAGAAGTGCTTGACGGAATGGACGTACATCCACCTATAAACACACGATTTGTTTGTTTAAATTCTACTTAGAAAAATTCTAATTCTAGTCTACATATTATAATCTCCGAAAGAAAAGTTAAAATGCTATGTTTTAAATGATTATTAGATAATCAATTTCAAAAACCAGGAAGCCAATAAAATGATAACTTTATCAAAACAATGATCTAACTTAGTACCTATATTGTAAAAAATATATATTACAGACTTCTGTCAAATTATTACAGTTTTTTTGCTATAAGACTAATAAGAACGACTTGAATTTGCTTATGACAACATTTCCCCTTAATCTGATGCACATTACGTTGCCAGTATCTTCAGGTTGACAACTATTTTGTCACGTAAATAAAAGCGTGCCAGCGTAAACTCAAGATGCTAGTGATGTGTTTGCCAAAAGTTTAAAATCTAGTAGTGGCACAAAGTAAATACCTGGAACCAAGAATTGAAAATCTGAAATGAAGCCATATTCTCAATCTCCGCGAAAAGGTTCTCGTAGCTGTCAATCTGGTCTCTGAAGGCATCCATGTTGGGGGCTTTATGCGGGGGACCTTGGGACTCATCAATGGCCAGGGCGTCCAGTTCATCATTGGTCAGAGATCTCCCATAGTAAAGGAACATCTCCATGACACTCTCGCGGTCTTCCAGCCAGAGGTAGGAGTAGTTCTCAAAGGTGCCGCAGAAGTCTTTAGCCTCGTCCACCACCTAAAACATTGAAACAATAATCTAATTTAATACCAGACATTTTATGGTTATGGGATTCTGGTACCTGCACACTTCAGCGTTCTTTATGGATTACATTTATGCGACATCTGCTTAGGTCAGGTAAAAAAAATCACTAACCTGCTGGACACCCTGAAGAATTTCTTTACACATTTCTTGCATATCGAAATTTCCTTTGATCTCTTCTTCGTATGTGAGTTTCTTCTTCTTAGATATTCTCCCAATGAGGGAGGCCATCTTGATTATGTCCTCAATCAGTTCTGTCAAAAGGCTGTTGAAACCTTTGGGATCGTCCATTTGCAACGAGGGTACGAACACCATGTCGGGTTCTCGTAATTCTAGTTGAGATTCGAATAGTGGACAGAGGCCATTCTTAGGTTCCATGTTGTCGGTAAGATAGCCCAAACTACGGAAAAAAATTCAGAGAATCAAAATTCAGTAAATTAAAAAGTTATTACAGTAATTTGAAAAATGTTATTAATATGCATTCACGATTATCGCAATTATTACAGTCCGGCAAATAAATTACGAAAAAAATACTGTACTGCAATAATGTAAAGTGCTCTATAGAGCGACAGTGCAATTTAAAACTTTTTTGTCAGATTGCTAAAGGAAATTTATCCGCCCACAAATCAAATAAAATCAAAAAATCATACCTCCGAATTTGAATATGGAGACATACAAACTAATTATAGTTCTATATAGCCAATCAATTCACCTATCTTTTGTCTATTATCACATATTCGTAATATTTATAAAAAAAAAATTATAACATCGTTAACTTTAAACTTTTTAAAGAATCTAGAGAATATTTGCCATATTATTTTGGCAAAAAAGCAATCCGTGGTTTTTGGAAATAGTGGTTAAATAACAACACCATAATAGTTTAAAGGTAAAAGGATGTAACTTTAAAAAAGCAACATGATACCTTTCACATTGTTTAATACCTGCACAGCGTTCAGAAATTAGTGGTTCTTCGCGAAAGGAGAAGATTCTACATTAGATTAATAAATTTTACTTACATTTAATTGCCGAACTGTATTTTGCTATTAAAGTATTAACACTTTGACTAACCTGCATCCAACGGTTTTGAGTAAAAAGCTAGAAACAATACTGTCCACGAAGTTGACATAGTTAGACCATTGAGGAGAATCCCTCGCCTCTTGCATTCCAAACAGAGCTACATTTTCCTCCAACAAAGTCTGTATTGTCTCAGAAGCTTTTTCAATCTCTGCATACCTCTTGGTTGAACGTTCAGCCCTCTCTTCGATGCAAAGCACTGTATCCTAATACATACCACCAAATAAATTATGCAATGTATGTTACATAGGTTGGGTTAGGTTACGTTAAGTTAATGTGAGGTTAGGATGAAGTTAGGTAAGGTTGGTTAGGATAGGTTAAAGTTATGGAAGAATCAAAGAGTATATTTTTTTTAGAGTAGTTTTTTTTCTGAATCTGGATTATTAATTCATTTTGAGCAAAAGATAAACTAGGTGGATAGAAGTTTACTTCTAAAAGTGTTTTTAACATACCTTTTTGCCTTCCTTTCGTTCAAACAGGGGAACTTTGCACCAAACTGACATTATGGATCTAATTTCTTTCAGATTGTCCTGACTTTTTTCCATTCTATTCTGCAAATTACCTACTAAGTCATGCATCTTTTGCAAATACTCCCAAAGATCTGAATAAATCAAACATAAAACAGCAAATTAATTTTGGAAACTAACATACAGAATTAAAATTATAAAATACGCTTTTGCTCGACTGGTTAACCTAGAAAAAAAGCTGTGGGTAAAAACTGTATCACGCCAGCTTCACCCTTTGGGAGAACTTATAAATTAGGAGAGTTTAATGAGTTAAACAAACAGGTTTTCTGCCTTTTGTGCCAAGTTGAAAAAACTTACTTTCAGAATTCCAGTTAAGTTTTGTTTGTCCAATTTCAATTTGTTTATCAATCCACTCTATCTCATCCTTCACCAGATCAAACTCCACCTTCTGGCTGGCTTTGGTAATCTTATTGTACCACTCCACGGTGCCCTGCAGGTTTATCCGATACTGTCGGAACGTATCCTCCTTATCGTACATCTTCATGGCGTCCTCCGGTATAAGGGGGAGAAGATCTTCATTTCTCTTCAGATAGTGGACTTCTCGCAATATTGCTACTAGCTGAAAAGGTATTTAAAAATACATGTTTTAGTTTTATGTGAATGCCGCATCAGAGTCACTACAGCTCCCAAATTTCCGGAGCCAGTATGACTACAGCATTCCCAATTGGGGTATGTTATGGCGCTGGAGAATATGAGGAAAGAAAGGGGATGGGAAAGAAGAATGTTAGGAAATACCTTGCTATTCAGATTGATCACCAAACACTGATAAAGCCATTTCAAATAACTTTTAAATTTTTAAAGGCGAATAATATTTTTAAATTTTCGAATAATATTTTGATACTATGACCATATATATTTTATGACCAGATATTCATAATATGTGAAAGCTGCTAAAATAAGAATAAAGTGTGAAACAAGGTTTAAATTCTAGAAATTGAAATGGTGAATCTATATCACATTTGGAGTCGATTTTATGGCAAGTATTTTTTTTATTATTTGATCTTTTGTTTTCGGGTCAATTGAGTCCACGTCCACAGGTGGATAATAAATTTAAAAGAAAAAACTTTTCTCAATCTTCGCAAAATTACTTTGTGGCATAATTGTAATTTTTTTTTGTCAAATTTAAAAGAAAAAAACTTTCCTCAATCTTTGCAAAATTACTTTGTGGCATCACTTTAATTAAATTAAACAAATTACTTTGTGTAAACCACTAAAATCACATGTTATAATATCTACATGTTTCAAAACCGATGGTTTCTTCGTCAGGATAATAACATGAATGAATGAATAAGTGACAGTTCACAATGACTAAGTGTCCTTAATATATTCGTTATCAACTGTTATTTGTACGTTAGCGATCTGCAGTTGTCCTAGGGAATGATAAGAAGTTACCGAAAGTTATCGATACAATCCTTATCGATCGAGTGTGCTAGGGGGCCAGATATTGTTATGTGTAGCGTAGCGTACATACGTTAACCCAGTATATATCTTCCTCAATGTTATGAAGAACATATTTTAAAGACAAAGTGTTGCCAAAGTAATATAAGAATTTACTACTAATTTTAAAAAATTCTAGAATATTACGCCAAGTACCTGAGGGTCAAAATTAAGCATTAGTTCAGGGCCACCATCTGCTTTTCTAGTAAGTAGACACTTCTTGAGGTTTTTCTCAATAATGGCTGGAACCCCCAATGCCCAGTCTCCAAAGTACAGGTTGCAGAATGTGTTCATCTCCTTTATCAGGTATTCAAACTTTTCAAATATTATCACCGCTTCAGTACATTCGGTTATACTGCAATATAGTACACAAAATCACGTCAGGGGTCAGAAATAACAGAAGAGTGTATAAGAGATGATGCATGAACAAAATGAACAATTAAAGGAATAATTTAACCAGTTGAATGCTGATGGGTCTCTGGAGAACATGCGAGCATACTATCTCCTCGGGCTAATTTGTTTGCTTTTCGGAACAACTCGTATAGGCCTTATAGAAATTGTTGTGTCTCCCTTACTATCATAGTTAGAAATATGTTCTAAACGGTTTAAGAAAGAGAAAACGCCACGCTTTACATAAAATTTTATAAATTTTTTTTATTTATTATTTTTACATGAAACGTCAAAAAAACTGATTTGAGGATAATGTTTATAAAATATGTGTGTGTGTGTGTTTTTTTTTTCATTTAAGTATTTTTATTTAGAAAAAAAGTAAGGGGAGCATTTTTAAAACTTTTTTATATTTGCATTCAAAATTTTTATATTTCGAAAAATATGTTTATTTTTAATTAAAATTTGAAATCGAATTTCATCACCTGTCAAAAACAGTTTTTAATTTTCGGATGCGTTCAGAAAAATTCCATTTATTTGAATTCTATTGCAAAGCGGAAATATTTTGACCTTCTGACAAAATAGGCCCGTGACCTGAGGGGCTAATATTATACTTGTTCCAATTATTTGCAAAGTGTGCTTTTGACCTTAATGCTTTGAAAAATGTGTGAAAAACAAATGATGCTTTGGTACATAAGACCATTAAATTTGAACAAACTTAGATCTGTTGGATATATAATAATACATTATTACATATTTCACAACAGATAAAAATACAATTAAAGCATTGGGAACGTACGGATGCTGTAGAGCCCTGAAGCTGTTGATGGGAGCTGAGGCTCTTCTTCTAACTGAATCCACAAACAGAAGACCACCAGCTGTAGGAGGCATGTAGAGATCCACTTCAATATGGCCAAATCTTTCCAGCCGCCCCACTTGCTCATCGAAGATCATCTAAATACATTTAAATTATTGATAAGCATGGTCAAGTGAATCAAATTCTTGAGTCAGATCATGTAAAAAGTGTGCAGGAGATATATAATAATATTGAATGTGAATGAAATAAGAAGTGTGTGTCAAAAAAGAGTTGTGTGGGATTCCATCATTTCTGCTGAGTAATGTTTAACAATTGTAACGTTTCTCTTTAGTCCTCTCCAGAGATATTATGTTTTATTGGTACTGGCCAGTATCTCAGTATATTCTGTATTGATCAAAAGACTTACGAGTATAAGTTCTTTGAAATCACAGTGACTGTTTATTGTTATTTTGTACAATACAAGTATCGTTTAAATAGACACAAGTCCTTGTAACTGGGAAGCTAGTTTTGGTCTGAAGACCTCTTGCAAAATAATGACTCTGCCTATTCGTCTTCGGCACAAGTCGTAACTGACACCATATGACCCGAATATAATACAGACAACTCAAAAAATGTTATAACTGATCATAGACTGATTATGATACATTACAGTTATCAATTTTAGCAATACGTTTGAACTTGTTTAACCTCTTAAATGTCTGATGACAGTTAAGAACAGTGGTTCTCAAAGTAATCCGTAGGGATCCCCGGGGGTCCCTGGGATCATTCAGGGGGTCCATGGAAAATTAAAATTGATTTGGGGGTCCCTGAACAACGTCAGGGGGTCCGCACGCATGGAGGAATTCTGACCAATGATCTGTTAAGTTCATGATTCCTGAATTTTTCCACCCCCACACCTCAGAATGCATGGTTTTATTGCTAAGTCAGGGATTTTGGCTGGAAAACGCATTCCCTACCCCCGGGGTCCGTGGGCAAATTTTGAGTATGAAAAGGGGTCCGTGGGCCAAAAGAGTTTGGGAACCATTGGTTAAGAAGTTAAAGGCCGTATTCCATATAAAATTAATATCAGAGCATTCCGAGAGGCTACGTACTGTAATAAAAAATGAAGTCTGGAATGATTGGTACAGTTTCTTTATACATAAGGGTTAAAATCGCATTATATTTTTTTAACCTCACATCTGTCACCCGCCCGCCGGCGGGTCTACAACAAATGAGAGGTTAAATTGCTACAGTATATTAAATTGTTTATGCCTGTAATATTATTAATTGCAGTCTTCCTATAAAATTAATCTACTTATCCTTGAAAAATGCCCTCAACAATGTAGGTGAACTCCTAGCGTGGAGACATTACACATTCTCTTGTACAAAATAAACATGTTTATTAAATAATAAGGAACCGGCACAATCAGCATTTAGTACTTACTATGCTGGTGTTGGATATAAAATAATTGGTACTTTATAATACACACCTGACAGACATCAATTTCGTCTTCAAGCATCACAAGAATATCTGTGTACTTTGCAGTGAATTCGCTCTTGATCAATGGCCTATCAAGAACAGAGCCAACAATATCGATTAGCTGCAACAAAAACAATAAAAACAACACATTTGTTATGCAAATCAGAAAGTATATTGGTCAGATATGCAAAAATATAATCACTTATCCACTGGAGCGACAGAGCAATTAAAATATTTTTTCTCGGATTGCTAAAGGAAATTTTTCCGCCTACATTAAAAAAATCATGCCTCCGAATTTGAATATGGAGACATACAAACTGATTATAGTTCTATGTAGCCAATGAATTCCCCTATCTTTTGTTTATTATCACATATTTGTAGGATTTATAAAAAAAATATACTTAAATCTTTAACCTTAAAACATTTTAAAGAATCTAGAGAATATTTATTTTGTTATATTTTGAATGTACAATATATTATATAGTCGTTTTACAAAAAGATTTTTTTTTTTAAATTTGCCACATTTTGGCAACAAAGCAATCTGAGGTTTTGGAAATAGTGCCATAATGTGGCAAAAAGCGCTCGAGAGGTTATTTTTCTTATTAAAAAAAAAAACAAAAAAGATGGAATAAAAAAATAAAAACATTTGGTGAACTTGCCTTAAAAATAGACTCCAAATTAGCGCAATTATCAAAAGATTCGCACAGAATAGTGGCCAGCTTTGTATCAAGGATGATAATCTCATCCTGAAAGCCTTGAAAGTCCCCCGTGAAGGTGTCATCGTCAGGATCAAGCACATCGTAAGTCTTGGAGGCGAAGGCAGTGAACAGCACGCTGAACTCCTGAGAGACTCCTGCTATCCTGGCACTCAGAACACGACCCTTGAGTCCTCCAATCTCTATCTTTTCCAATTTTGTAAATTCGAGGACTGTGTGAAAAAATAACTGAAATCAAAAGGATATGATTAGTAGTGACCGACCAAAGTTACAGTTTTTGGATTCGGCCACTTTTAGCAAATAAATGATAAATGTTTTGACTAAAAATTAGCTTATTAAACTTCGGTGCAGCCGAAATCAGTGTTTGTTATGTATCAGAACACGTTCGGCTTTACTCGGGAACTTGTATATGTCTTTAGAATAGCTTAAAAATTATTTTAAAGGAAGATGTTATATAAAGTTTAAAATTCAAAAGATTCAAAAAAGGAAGATGTTATATAAAGTTAAAAATTCAAAAGATTCAAAAAAGGAAGATGTTATATAAAGTTTAAAATTCAAAAGATTCAAAAAAAGAAAGATGTTATATAAAGTTAAAAATTCAAAAGATTCAAAAAAGGAAGATGTTATATAAAGTTTAAGATTCAAAAAAGGAAGATGTTATATAAAGTTAAAAATTCAAAAGATTCAAAAAAGGAAGATGTTATATAAAGTTTAAAATTCAAAAGATTCAAAAAAGGAAGACGTTACATAAAGATTAAAATTCAAAAGATTCAAAAAAGAAAGATGTTACATAAAGCTTAAAATTCAAAAGATCCAAAAAAGACAGATGTTATATAAAGTTTAAAATTCAAAATATTCAAAAAAGGAAGATGTTATATAAAGTTTAAAATTCAAAAGATTTTTAAATATTATTTATTTTTGTCAAAGTTTATTTTCTAACCCTCTGCATGCCTGGTAGAGTCTGACAGACCCAGGGTCTCACTTACCTGAATAGTAGTTAATCTATCCAAAAACTTGTTCAATCTTTCAAAAACAGAGTTCGGATGAAATGTCCAAAGTACAGGTTCACTCTCCTTGAAATACGAGGCAAGGTTTTCCTTGTGGGAATCAAACACTGAACGAAATTTCTTCAAAATTGTCAGCGTCAGATTAATCCTTTGTTTGGCCTCATCAATGTCACTGTGGAAGAGGGTTGTGGGGTCCAGAAATCTCTTCCCCTGAATAGAAAAAAATATCATGAAAATCAATAGAATTTGGATGGTTAGGGAAATAAATTCTGTGTCCTATATCCTTTTACCTGTCTTCTTCTTGTGCAACTTCCCACATGAATACTAAATATTCTGTAGTTATATATAGTTAATGTAATTATGACCCATATTCAATCCTTCCTCTCCTCAAAAAGACCTTCCACACAGTCTCAAATGTGACACAGGCCGTGTGGGGAAATTATTTTGCCCGGGGCCTCCTGTGTGAAGTGAATGTAAAAAAAAGCTGTATGAAGTTTGAATCGTTACCTGATGAATAAGAAGGTTCCCAAGCTCCTTCAGTATGACCATCAGTTTAGATGAGTGACAATAATACTTAGATTCTGCCCAAACGATGCACAGAATATGAAACATTGGCCTGAATACAGGAATCAACTCAGAAAACTCAACTTCCTCCAAGTTCTGAAAATGCTTGGCTAAACCCTTCAGGTGCATGTTGATGTCCCTTGCTTCTGTGAGGGCTGTGGAAAAAAATAATATTTAAATAAAAATTAATTAAAATTTAAAAAATAAATTACAAAATTCCTGAAAAGTTGAACAGTAGTGGAGAGATAATATTTTGAAAGTGTTGTTCAGAACTAAAAACGAGAAGTTAAACTTCTTTTGCTGGTACAACTCTCAAACTTTGGTCCCAGAAAATAACAATAACTCCACAAACTCTTTTGAGATTTATTTTAGATTTTGAAGGTTAGTAACTAAAGTAAAGAATTTAAGATTATGGTTGAATTTCTTCAATGAGAATAGATATTGTCAATAGACCCTACATAAAATTTATCATAATTTCAACAGTGAAGTAAAAAATTCTAAGTTAGCCTCCTGTAACTAACTCATGATCTCTCTGTTTCTTCAAAGGGACAGACAGAAAAGGCAGACCGCCAAATAACTCGGTATTATCGTACGCTCCTTGCTTTACTCACATTCAAACATCGAATTATACTTAACCTTCTGTATTCTGACTTGTGACATGGCCCCACTCAAGTATTTGGTTCACTTGATAGTGCAATGTCTTTCTCGGGCGTCCCTGACTTCGTCTACCATTCATGTTTGCATCATATATTGTCCTTACACTCCTTTCTTCATTCATTCGCTCTACATGCCCAAACCCTGTAAGCTTACCATTCTTAATCTTACTCAGTATTAGATACTTACAT
The DNA here is from genome assembly GCA_951813805.1 of Limnephilus auricula. Taxonomy (NCBI): domain Eukaryota; kingdom Metazoa; phylum Arthropoda; class Insecta; order Trichoptera; family Limnephilidae; genus Limnephilus; species Limnephilus auricula. Next base: position 9,840,610 of record OX638400.1, on the reverse strand, counting down.
CTCAGCCTTGCATTTTTTTCAAATCTCCACTTTTGTCACACCTTCATACCACTCATTTAATCTACTTTCAAGTACAGTGAAACCCTCTTAAGAGGTTTGGTTTTACAGTCCTTTGGAGACTGAATGGCCCAATTTACCCCACATATAAGATTTTCCCTATTAAAAATTATTTTTTCCGGTCCCTTGGAAAACTTCTTACGAGAGTTTATCTGTATCACATTTGTATATTGAGTAATTAATACAGATAATAATTATCAATTTGTAGATGAATTTGAATGTTTTACCAGCTACAATATTCCTGAAGAGATTTCTGAAGCAAGGGAAGTATGCAGAATCTGTAACTTCAAGTATTACAGCCATACATCTGACTCTTTCACTTCTCAGCTGATCGTAAATGTAGTTCAGGTTCTGGAGACGAGATTTCCAGAACTCCATTTCTAGAAAAAATATGAATGGATTGTATACTTGTAATTTCTTACCTAACCGCCGCACTTTTAGGCACAGATTATAGGAATTACATTTCGTTTTAACAATAAATTACCACAACAAACAACTAATTACGTTCGGTAAAAGATGCTTAGAGAAATATTTATTTCCAGAGATTTCTGAAACTTTTTGGTCATATACTATACACGCCATAGTTAGTGATTTATTTTTATGCACGCCATACTTTGTTGCTTGCTTTGAACTGTAATGAATATTGATCCGATTTACTGATATTACAATTTATTGTAATATAAACAACAATATAAAAAGATATAATCATTCTATTAAAAACTATAAAATCCGCATTACAGGTTAATAAAGCTAATGCAAAATATTGCAAAATGAAGAAACAAAGTTTCAATCGATTTGACAGTATGTCAGATGACATTTTTATAAATAATAATAATTGAATTGTCATATATTATAATGTTGCAACTTTTGAAAATTAAATCGTAAAGACGGGAAGTCCAAAAAGTTTCTAGTAAGTATTATTATCTTTTTGATAGGTACCAACCCGGGTTAGAACTTTATTTTCAAAAAAATTCTCAATCCAATAACAAAAACAGTAACGCAAATAATCTTCTTCGGCGGTAAAGCATTATGTGAGTTTTGTTATTTTTATGGCAATAGGTAACTCAGGTGAAAAATAAATTTTGGTTTATAAAGAATATATTTATATTCATGCAGATGAACAAACGCTGATTGTGAATATTTGCATAATGATTCGAGTCGAGGTCGCGTTCGAGCCTCACAAAAAAGGTAGATTTTGGCCGAAACCAAGCCTTATCGGGGGTAGTCATGGCCTTCGCCTCCTTCGAAGCAAACAGTCCACTTGTCTCCCCAGCTCGAGACGCTGCAGGAAGAATTTCTTTTATATTGAACTTTATTAGAAAAAAACTCGACCATTTATTTATGTTAACTGTTTTATAAGTAGGTACTGAACCTCAATGACCCCATCATGTCAATAAGTTTAATTATATACAGAATTTTAAGGTACATAATTGACTTACTTTAACCAGTGATTCCTGACAATATTTGGAGTAAAAAATAAAAATAAAATTTTGCTCTCCGGTGATATTTTGATTTTATTCTCAACTTTTTTGTAAAAAAGAGTCAATACGTCTAAAATTTGATTAAAAAGGGAAAAATTTCCGGTAATGCCTGGCTATATCCTCTGTTTGAACTCGGCCCACAAATTAACATTTTTATAGTGGTTTTATATGGATATTGAGCGAAAGAAACTGGGGTTTTTTGTATTGTTTTGTAAAACATTTTATTTTTGTTGTTTTCGTTTTGTATGCCCTCAATAATTAAAACCCAGACGGAAAACTGAGAAAATCGCTTAAATTCGTGGACATTCAGATAATCGTCCCTTTTTGATATGGGGATAAAATAATCATCCCCATATCAGTTGATATGGGGATGATTATTTTATTCTGAAATTAATACCTACTGACTGTAAATGCAGAATTTCGGGGAATATATGCTTCAAAGTAAGAACATAATCTAACTTTTTTGTGTAAAAGTCATAGTTTGCTAAAAAAACATATTTTTATTTACCTATAGTCATAGTTTGCTAAAAAAACACATTTTTATTTACCTTCAGGCTGGCAGGTACCATAATGTTTAAAAAATGCGGAAGAAAGTCCAAATTAACACAACGATTTCAGGTTTGAAAAAAGAATCTTTACTGATCCATTACAATAGCTATCATATTGAACCGGAAACAGAACAGACGAAATGCAAAACGGTCGAGTTCAGCTTGCAGAAAAAAAATTATTACAGATATATTTCTGTAAACTTATGCTACTTTATTTACCGGCAACTGGTGTAGGGTTGGCCCCATTATTAAAAGCGTGCGAAGAGTCCTCCTGCATAACGTCGTTGATCTGCGAGGCCCATTTGATGATGACCCCCTCGATGGCACTCTTGAGGTACAGGTCCACTTCCTCGCCGCGGAGGATGCCCTTCTCCATCTCGTGGACCCTTTCTACCCCCACGGGCATTGGCAAGACCGTCTGACCGTTGACCTGGCCTTTTACCTTGGAAAAAATGAAGATATTAGTTCGATTATATAGAAATATGCAGTGTTTGTAGTTATTTTCTATCTACTGCTGCTGTTGAATGATACTTTTTTTTACGTGGTAGAAGCTATTGCTATACACTGGGTAACATTGGCCGACGGGGCATAGGTATTGGGCAGGACGGTTTGGCTGTTGACCTGCCCTTTTGCCTTGGAAAGAATTTAGATATTAGTGCAGCTATGTCAAAAATATTCAGTGTTAATTTTCTTTTTACTACAGCTGTTGGAACAAAACTTTTTTCTGCATTAAAGTAGCTATACATTTGCAGCCAGGCATGAATTATATTGCAGGTTCCATACTTATGACGCGAATTCTAGCGAGCTGCGGACGTAAGCAAAATAGTAAACTATGATTGTTATATTAATAAACCTGGTAAACTGTGCTCTTCAAGCTGTGCACGTGCTTCTTGATGTCCTGCGCTACTACCGCCGGCCATGAGGCGTGGTTGAGGGGATTGGACAGTAGGGGCACAAAGATCTCATCCACCAGGGCCGCTAGCTGGTCTATGGTCTTGGGAGCCAGGTCACCTGTTTTGTTATCAATAATATAGATATAGGATCACTTTTTTAGTCAACAGCTACAGCTTGCTTTTTGCGGGATTAATATTAGGAAGAGGAGGCGGAAGGGGACAGGGACGAATGGGTAATGACACGAAGGGAGAAACAATTTATTTATTTAATTGGCATTTGGCATCAGCTGGTATAGTTATAAAAATTATGGGAATGAGTTTCATATATTATACATGTAATTATTATTCTGATATCACATATGTTTATATTTTGTTCTATATATTATGTAGTGTAAATAAATTTCCAATAAAATAAATATAAATAAATTAAACATTTTTGGGTTTTGAATAGCCTGTCAATATTTTATTTCTAATTTTACCATCATTATATACGCGTAAAAATATTGCTTGTACAATGACACACTCAGTTGATACCCGAGAGGCCTGAGTGGGAACCCGGCGCGTCTGTTCACCCAGCTACTAAACGGTAGTTATAAATAAGAAGAAAGTCATGTATAGGATGGCATTAACTGTGTGAAATTTAGGTTTGTTGATATTAATGGGACTACTTCGTTCTAAATTGTAAGTACCTAAAGTTATCATTTCCTTTACTAGTCACATTAGAATTCTTAACCTGAACAATTTAGAACTTTTGTAGTACCTACAAGTAAATAGGTTGATACCTTACTGTAAATATTCTGATAAGAATAGCAGCAACAACGTACCTAAAGGTAGGGACAGACCCGAAGCTCGCAACAAAATATACTGCGTTATAAAATATCTTTTCTACCGACACACTACGTTATAAAAGATTTTTTATTCCTACGTCAGGAAAGGGGATCAGTTGAATTCGGAAGCGGCCGAGCGAATATCATTTGTTTGTACTGGATATGTCAACTTGACGGCTGACAGCGGCTCGATACTGCACTCCATATATTAAAAATTACCTACTCTCCTGTTTACGGCGGAGGGGGGTCGCATAACTTTTCTGATATCGCGCCGCTAGCGCTTACGGAGAATAATAACAAATAGCGAAGACTCGAACCGCGCTTTTAACACATCATCTTTTTACGTCTGGCGGGTCTGTATTATTATTATGAAAATTCCAGGAAGTTTTTTTGACTGCAAAAAAAAAATTCAGGCAAGTAAAAAAATTCTCAACCAGAGGCTATTTGATATGGAAAATAGTATGTTTCCGGGAAAATACCACGGAACGTCATACTTCGGTATCAATTTTTCAGTGACTAACTTAAAATGTCAGAAGCAGAAATATAGAAACTAAACTAGCATTATTCGAAAACCAACACCTTGCCATATGTCGCCCTAAGTGATTCGCTACGTTTGGTAACTTAGCAGGGGTTCCAGCGTTAACGGGGCGAGGTTTGTCTAGTTCCTGGCGGCGGATGCGCCTGCTCACTTAGTGCGTGGCGGGCCGGATCAGGAGAGACTGGTTGAAGAAGTCTCTCCAGCAGGACTCTCTCGACCCATCGCTTTGCACCGTTGTTGGAGTCCGTTACTTATTTACATTACCCCTCATACTCTTTTACTTCCCGGAACATCCTCTCCTTCTTTTCATTTAAAATACCCTTTATTGAAAAATTATTTTTCTCTGGGCCTCCTGTGTGCAGCTATTGTGATCGCAAATTACAAGACACAAAAATATGATTTTTTTTAACGTTTTATTAGCGATATTGGTTATATAAGTGTTTTTCTGTCGATGACCGTTTTTCTGACCCAGTCGTACATGCACAGGGCATGTGCCGAGCATGGTTGTCGAAAAATGCTCAATTAATGTAACAAAATATTCAATGAATAATAATGACCGGTCAGTGGTTGAGTGGGCATCGCGTTTGGGTCCCATTCATGTTCGATTCCTTGGCCGGTTAAGTTCTCCATTACAACACAAGCAATATCTTCCGCTTAGAATGGTTGTAGTAGGATATTTTCAAATGTTGTTGGGTTATTCGTAACCCGGAAATGTTTGTCTTTCTTAAAAAAATAAATAAACAAAGAAACATTAAATTCTTCTTTGAATCCCAATTATTATTCATTATATTTTATATAAGTACGTATTTCCGTTTTAATTACCCTAGGGGGTTTCTCACCATCCGAACGAATATTATTAATAATAAAATACTCGCAGTGGTTAGAAAACTCGGCCAACTTATCCAATATATAGCCACTATTCATAGGTTCGAGTACTGAATTATAAACTCCAACTTAATAAATAAATAAACCGTAAATCGTAAATGTAAAATAGTTCGTTATTGGTGTAGATAAGCTATTGGGAGGATGGTGAGAAACCCCCCTAGACTAATAATCTATATATCTGTTGGGATCGATTCTGCATCTAAGCAATCTGCGTTATGGGACCTACCCAAATCATCATTATGCAAATTCAAACGTGAAGAGATTTACTATTTTGTAGTAGTTAAAAAATTATGTTTTAGCTATTACGTAGATAGGGCTAAATGTGGTGTTTACATAATAAGTTTAACTGGTTTTGACTAGACGATAACTATCGAAGAATAAGACTAACATCTCACTGAATAATCCTAAACTGTGGCCGAAAAGACTAACAAGTTTATTAATTAAAAATAAAATTGATTTTAATTGAAATCTAAAAAGAATTCTTCACTAACCACGGTCAAGTACCCACTTAGCCAAAGGATTTTAAGAAGAGATTTCTGATCATATTTGCAGTAAAGAACGTAAATGTCGTTTTGCTGTACGATGAAAAATTTTTACATTAATAAAAAAAAAAGTTTTTTTCACTTCCATGATTACATTCTTTTATTCACGAAAACAAAATCGAAATTCTAATGGATCTATTTAAAAAAGGGTGGATATTTCCTTTCACTATTGTAGTCCAACAATAGAGTTACATCTTCATTATTGGAATCCAATATTGTAGACGTATTCATTATTGGAATCCAATAATGCAGCCGTATTTATTATTGGGATATAATAATGTAGACGTATTCATTATTGGAATCCAATAATGCAGCCGTATTTATTATTGGAATATAATAATGTAGACGTATTCATTATTGGAATCCAATAATGCAGCCGTATTTATTATTGGAATATAATAATGTAGACGTATTCATTATTGGCATCCGATAATGTAGCCGTATTCATTATTGGAATCGGTAAATTGGAATGGCGTGTAGGTATGGTTAAAACAGCCATATACCAAGCTATATGCAGGCTTATGTCCTACCATCGCCGAACCCGTGCGTAAAAATCTAATAAATAAGACAGATATATGTAATACATACCTACCTCAAAATACACATATTTAAAAGTGTCATTTTATTGTACCTAATCTCGTAATATAACATTGTAATTTATTTGAAATTACCGTCCAAATTTTTTTATGAGGATTTATAATTATCCAATATTAAATGATTTATAGAAACGACCATGAGCAATAATACTTATATGACGATCTCTGACAGAGCGGTAAGCTGATTGGTTCTAGGACCATCTTGTGACCTCTGCGTGATCACGGGCTCAAAGCATATTTCATTTGGGAAGATAGGAAGATATAACATATAAGATATAGGCAATTAAATTTCATTTATTTCATTAATTTCATACGTTTCATTCAATTGCACCATTCCTCTTGTCATGCTATACTGAGCTAGAACATCTGTTCCGCGTATAGTATCTTGAATAAATCGTGGAGACGACTACGGGTGAAGTTTTCAGGCAAGCATAAGCCATAGCATTCCATAAGCAATGGGTTATCAATAGAATTATGAACTGTAAATTAGTTTAAAACACTTTTTCAATCTTCGCAAATTTGATTAAGTTTATAAGATGTTGAAAAGAAGTTATATAAACTTACCAACAATGATAAATTCATTGACCCTATCCCTCGGTACCACCCCAGTTGTCTTCTTCACGAAGTACACCCCCTTCGTCTTGAGGATACACGGGAAGGAGGAACAGGGTACCAGCTGCAAGGAGGTGGTAAGCACCACGACCAGTGTAAGGATGGTAGGTTTGTTCATAAAGTCCGTGATGACATTCTTGTACTCGTCCGTCGAAAGCACCCTGGACCACTTTTCTGGCTTTAGTCTTAGAGATTTGGTGACGTAGCTTCCGATGTAGTCGAATCGTGGGTCGGAATCCATTTTTGTGGAGCTTGTTCTCACTTGGGTTACTCATTAAACTACACAAAACTTTCTGATTTAAAAAAAATATATATGTAAAATGATTTTATTCACTACTTATGGCAAAATGTAGTAAAGACGCTGAAAAAAAATGACGAAGCCTAATTTTAATGACTATAAAATTTTTATTCTAAAATACGATCATTTTATTCGTAAAAACGGTTAAAAACGGGACTGAAGTTCTCACGAACTAATTAACACTATTTCAATGTTTATTGTCGGGAAAATGTACGAATAATTTGTTGGTATATGTACGAAATTACGTATACCAACAAATTATTCTTAGATGTTCATTCTTACAAGTATGAAATTACGTATACCAATAAATTATTCTCACATGTTCCCGCCAATAAACATTGAAACACTGTTAATTTGTTCGTAAGAACTACAGTCCCGTTTTTAACCGTTTTTACGAATAAAATGATCGTATTTTAGAATAAAAAAATTCTTCGTGTACATTGCCCTTGAGGTGTAATTTCCCAAAAGGTGTTAATAATGGCGATAAATTCAGCCAAAAATTATTTACCTTTTCTTACTTATTTTCTATTTTTTATATTTAAATGATATTTTTAATAATATTCAGAGAGAATTTCCATCCACAGATTGATTTCTTCATACGCGCATTACATTTAAAATACGCACTTAAAAAATGACAAATTAAATGTTAAAGGTTAAAACAAATTAATTCATATGTTGCATATGTTTATAAAGATTGATTAGTGAGACCTAAACTAGAAAAATAGTCTTACTCATAGGTACCTACTCTTTTATAAAATATCACGTCGCTAGATAGGTAAATTATAATCATTGAGACTTTCGACTTTTCGAGAACACCTTATAATAAAACTGTATCTAATCACTAAACGTTTCACAATCCACTAAATTAAAAAGTATATGAAAAATCACAAGTCTATAAATTAATTTCAAAGGGTTTTGAGGGTTCCCCGCAATAACGAACTTTCCAATGTCCGCTTCCCAATCAACTGAAGCAAAAGAAAATCAATCTTCCACAAAATCGTGATTTTTTAGTCTGGGTAGGTTTGGTGACATCCACCGGTCTCTCGGTATCTCGTCCCGCGGAAAGGCTGCGTGGCAGTGGAAGGCATGTTAATAAAATGTGGAAAGGGTAGTATTTTACTATCAAAATCTAATAAACTAACCGAGGTAGGCAGTGCAGGACTGGGGATTTAAAAAGACCCGAGAATAATAATTGTTTGAAAATAAAAATATATTTACGACTGAAATGATAATTGACAAAAATTATGAGTTTTATTGTCTTTTTCATTTTTTATCAAAATCAGTAATTTTTTGGAGCATGTATTCGTCAAGTATATTTTGAGGACATCCACTGTAAATTAATATTTGTTAACATACATTTTTAAATTTAAAAAAAATCTTTATATTTATTTTATTTGTTTACATGCCAAGTCCAAAAAATAACCAAAAATTGAGGTGTTTAAAAGCAAAGGCAGCAATCTCCATTTCGGACAGATTGCTATGTTTGCTTTTGCAATGACCTGGAGACTGCTATCTTTGCTTTTACGTACAATATTACATACTTATATTGTATACACGTGTATTACATACAATATTTGTATGTAATATTGTACGTAAAAGCAAAAGATAGCAATCTCCATGTCATTTCAAAAGCAAACATAGTAATCTGGCCGAAATGGAGATTGCTGCCTTTTCTTTTACACACGTCAATTATATCTACAACACAAACTGAGAAACAATAGAACGACCCACATATTACTTACACCAGAATATAATATATTGCAGAAAAATATACCAAATTCGTTATTTTAGATCGCAAACGAATAGGTGACAGTTCACAATGACTAAGTGTCCTTAATAAATTTGATATCAACTGTCGTTTGTACGTTAGCGATCTGCAGTTGTCCTAGGGAACGATGAGAAGTTACCGACAATCGGTCGGTAACTTCAAATCGATCGACCATGCTAGCACCCCTGATCGGTACACGCAGCAGTTATAGTTTTAATATCTCTAAGGCAAATTGGCAATTTTAATTTAAACCATAAAAAATAAACACTTCGAAGGCATTTCAAAGTCACAGGCAAGGGCGTATATAATGGGAGGTTAGGGGGATTCAGACATCCCCTCAACGACTACAGTATAGCTTAGGAAAAAAAGAGAATGGTGCTTTTATTTACGAATGTTCATAATTTCTTTTATCAATAATAAGTTTTTGATTGTCCAGCTCTTTTGTCATCAATTAATATTAGAGTCCCGAGTAAGAAAACTGGGGACAAGTCATTGTTTCATGTCGAAATTGCATCAACTAGTCTCAAGCAAAATTCTTTCTTATTGAGAACTTGCAATCATTATAACAAAAAATGTATCGATGCTGATATCTTGTCGTGTACTTTAAGCTCTTTCAAACATATAATTAATTTATAATAAGCAATTCATTACTAAATACTAGTAGATTAATTCATTGTAACCAAATAAAAAAATTGATACCATACTTTTTCATGTATTTTTTGTATTTGAAATTTAAAAAGAGCGTAATACGTAGTATAGTTAATAATTATTGACTTTTTTTATTTATTATTTGGGCATGATGTGAAAGTTTGTTATTGGGTTATAACCTAATTATTATAATCCGCCCCCCCCCCCCACCTCCCCCTTAGAAATGAACCACACTCTCCCTTGATAATATTATAACTATGCTCTTCTAAAAAAATCTTCCACAGCAGGAGTTCTTCCTGATACTGCATAATGAAAGAGGAAAATTTGAGTGGAAGGAACGAGAAAAACAACAGAATTATTACTGTCCACATCGTGCATGATGAAGGTCTATTCCTCCCGATGATAGACAAGCTCAGATAGAAGACGACACAAACAGAACACGAAATAAAGCAGAAAATCGGTTGATTTCGTAGGAAATAAGTTCTGGTAAGTCAGTAAGTTCGGCCCTGCAGTCAACCCAGTTTTGTAAGACACGCGAGCTTTAACGTTTCGCGAGGAGAAGGTATAGCCTGGGACTGGAAAGCGGACGAAAAGTTCCACAAACCGACCTTTGTCGCTCTGCTTGCTTACCGTCGCCGCTTAATGCTAAGAAAGTTTATACCGCTACCGAGTTTTAATGTCGCGCTTGGAAAATGCAGTAAAAAAAAGTTTTTCAAAATTGTCTTTGTCTGCAACACGCTAGTAATTAATTTTATTAATGAAAGAATCTCACATCAGACACCTACATAATGGTACGGAAATCTATTATCATTAATTATGCTTTTAAAACTTTATCTAGTTGTTTTGTTTTTTAAATAGTTCCACACGAGGCACTATCCCCTCGGGGAGCAAAAATCCCTCAGGACCTTTGGGGGGTGCTGTGTGGTGGGAAAGAGAGGGAGTTCTAAGAAGAAAAGGTACACGAAGAAAATGTTATTCTAAAATACGATCATTTTATTCGTAAAAACCGTTAAAAACGGGACTGAAGTTCCTACGAACAAAATAAGCCGTAGCTTAAAGGTAGAGCTCCTGTCCGGCAAACAGAGGGGTGCGGGTTCGAGTCCCGTCGGCGACATATATCTTTTCTCGGGAGAGGTTTCAATATTGATGAGTGTTTCAGGCTAATAATTATTGCTTATAATAAATTAACAGTGTTTTAATGTTTATTCGCGGGAAAATGTAAGAATAATTTGTTGGTATACGTACGAAATTACGTATACCAACAAATTATTCTTACATGTTCCCGTCAATCAACATTGAAACAATGTTAATTTGTTCGTAAGAACTTCAGTCCCGTTTTTAACGGTTTTTACGAATAAAATGATCGTATTTTAGAATAACATTTTTCTCCGTATATGAGGGGTGGCTAGGAATATGGGGGTCAGACATATGAATCCATCCCTTCCACTGCTGTGCAAGGGGTTAGGTCTTACTCAACCACTCTTTCACGATCCGGCCCACCACGCAGTAGGTTGTCAAATGCATTCACTGTCAAGACCTAGACAAACCTCACCTCATGAATCTGGACACCCTTGCTAAGTAATCAAACGTAGCGAACCACTTGGAGTGACCTACGGCAGGGGTTTTGGTTATCCTAAAAATGGTTCCCTGGGCGGCGGTACCCATAACCGCCTCCCAAATTGAGTTAAGAGGTATCTACCCATGTAGTATAAGCACTCAGATAGGTTAGGTTAGGTTATGCTCCACTCAATCTATAGCTTACTCCCTCCCCAGTTTAACTATCGCTGTTCGAAGAGCGCATTCGAATAATATATAAAATTAATTATTCATGGTTCATTTTTTAACGTAGTTTTGTAATTTACTTCCCTATTCCTTTCATTCCGGTCCGTTGACAAAAACGTCAAAACAGAGTTAAATCACCGTATCATCGAATTTTAATAGTTAATCATCCTGTCATCGATTTTTAATAGTTAATCACCCTATCATCGAATTTTTATAGTTAATCACCTTATCATCGAATTTTAATACAAACACTATGTAGCAAAATATAATTATTAGGTTCATAAACCGGCCGTTTAATAAAAGATTTGCTAACCGAGTTCGGTTCTACCGTAGCTTTCTCAGGGAAGTATCTATCATCGAATTTTAATAGTTAATCAACCTATTATCGATTTTTAAACCTACCTATATAAACTTATAAAGTGATATTGTAGCTAATAATTACCAACAATCTGTTCGCCTGCCGTTATGTGTCTTATTCTGTATCCTTCAGAATAGTATAGGAGGTACCTAACTATCTACCTATCCACAGAATATGTCCTAGTCACGCACTGAAGGCAAATCAAGCCTTAAACGCTAGCAGGTTGCGGTAAGCTTATGGGGTGACTTCCATTCACATCGTAGCGGAAATTTTAAATCCTGTAAAGGGACAATAAATCCAAAAATTTGTTAAGTATGTTATTTTTCTCCGTTTTCCTTCTCTTTCGATAATATAAATGCGTCTTTACGACGTGAATTTTAAAAGATTTTGTTTTCTGTAAAATTGAATGTTGTTTTTAAATAAATTTTCAAAAAAATGTTAAGCATTCTGAAAAATGTATTCAATATTATATTATAATGAAAATTCGTAATTATATGCAGGTCTACAGAAACAGAAGATAAGATTAATTGAAAAAACAAAAAAAAAACTTTCTTTCCGCTCTCCTGAAACATTTTCATTTTCTCCGTTACGGCATTTAAATTTCCGAGATCGATATTTATTTATTGTGAAAAACAGTATAATCCAATTACATTTCACAAACTAAAGTTGTATTACAATATTTTTCACTATAAATAAATAAATATCGATCACGGAAATTTAAATGCCGTAACGGGGAAAATGTTAATTTTTCAGAAGAGCGGAAAGAAAGTTTATTTTTATTTTAATATTTATTTATATATTAAATGTATTGTGTGTACTTTTTAGTTTCGTTAGGCAGAAGTTTATGTCATGTTTCGACAGCCTCCGCGATTGAGTGGTAGCGATAATCTTGGGTTCAAATCCCGAAGTGCGCAAGTGAATATTCTTTGATTAATTTTATTTGCTCACGCCGGGTTCGAACCCGCGCCCTTCGGAATGAAAGTCCTTAAGTCCTTACCCCTAGACTACACCGGCCGTAATATAATTACAATTATACAAAAAAAACGCAATTCATTAATTTGTGAAAGAGTTGTCTCCCGTCATAAACCAGCATTGACGTCTCATCCTAAAACGTCGAAGAAAATCGATATTCTAATAACGACATGACAGACAGTCTAATTATGTTTTATGGGAAATGTTGTTCCATGCCAATTTTATTATAGCGTTATAACTACAGAGTAAATTTATACAGGGTGTTAATCGGTTGAAGTAAGTCAAGTATTCTTGACTTACTTCAAAACATTTATTGTAAAAAATGTTCATGAAATATTCATGAAAACAAAAAAAGTTCGCCGTACTCACGTAGACAAAAATTTCACTCACATATGTTACTCTAAATTATGTAAGGAATCAATAGTTAAATTAAGCCATGTAGGTCCCTAAATACACTATATTATATTGTTTACAACCCAGATATGAAAGTCTTCCACATTTTAAAGGACACAATGTTTACTTAGGACAAGGAATTCTTTTTAAGGTTTTAATTTTTTTAAATTTAATATTGATGTTTTCAATCATACTCGACCACCTCCTTACATATTTAGAGACTTTAATCTTAAAAAGTTTTTGTAAAATGAAATTACACTTCAAATACTTTTATGATAATAATGATTTATTAAAGGCGGTAATAAATTAGGATCAACAAAATCCGCAGAAGTTTTTTAGTTGAGGTTCAGTACATATTTTGTGTTCCAGCTTAATTTGATAGGTTTAACTAGAAATAAATTATATTATAAAATATATTAAAAAAAGTCTTTCGGATGGCACACTAAGTATTTAAAAAAAAATTATATATCACTGAAATGATTAAGAATTATACCAATTGTAATTGATTATTTACAGACTGATTGTCAAAGGATTTACAAAAATTTGCAAGTCTGGGGTTGGGCAGCCTTGCTTTAGATGATCTCTAAAATATACAACATATATTATATCTATGTACATGTATAACTATTATGTCACCAATACTTTCAGATTAAAGTACATACCTGCCACTTCAAAATCCATTTCGAAAACCTTTTTGATTTTTAAATATGGAAAATAAGACGAACGTATTTCAACTTTGGGTTCATGTGCAGCAAGTTGCGAATAAAAAATAAGTTTTTACGGTTCATTTTGAATTAGTATATAGAGAAGATTATTATTAATATTTGTGATCAGTTTGAAGACAACACTTTTACCTATCTTTGGCGCCGTAATTTACCTTAGCCGTCATTACTCCCAAAGATTGTAGTAACATCCTCGGAACGTGCCACAATGTCAATGTCGTAGTTCAGAGTTCGTATAAGATAAAAATCTTAAACAACAAGTTATACGCGATTAAAGTAACAAAGGAAAGATTTGTAATCGGCTAATGAATATAATAAATGCTACCTTGCAACGTGTCATTATCATTACATGACACCATAAACAGGTTTCGTGTGTCTATGGTTGACACATTAATTATGAATTCGTGTGTCAAGGAGGGAAACACATCACCGCTAAGCTATGGCATGTTTAATAACCAGATCTGAATAGGTAGGTAATCCCCCCACCTTCCTCTTACCCATGTTTTTCCCCTATCCAATATCTAACTACTAACCATCATGTCGTTTCTCTGCAGGGTAGGCAGAGAGACCGGACCGCCAAACAACTCGGACTTGCCACATTCTCCTTGCCTCATTCATATTTTATACATCGTCTCATATATATTCTTCTATTATTCTGACTCTTGACATGGCCCGACCCAAGTATCTGATTCACTTGATCGTGCCATGTCTTCCTTGGGCGTCCTCGGCTTCTTCTAACATTCACATTCGCGTCATAAATTCTCTTTACACTCCTTTCTTCATTCATTCGCTCAACATGCGAAAACCATCTAAGCATCCCTTTCTTAATCTTACTTATTACTTATTACGCTCAGATCAGCCTTGCATTATTTTCGGATCTCCACATTCGCAACTCACACGATCGCAAACGGTTTTACAATACACACGCCTCAGGAATCTCATTTCTACAGCATTCAGTCTACTTTCAGCCTTTCTCTGCCAGTTCCATGCTTCACTGCCATACATCAGGGTACGTACCAGCACTCCATTGTGAATTACTAGCTTCGCTTCTGTGGACAGCTTTTTGTTGGCTCCAACGGCTTTCAGTCCTCCATTAATGGAGTTACATGCTTTTACCCTTCTTTCAATGTCCTCATCAGCCTTCCCATCTCTCGTAAACATACTTCCCACATACACAAACTCATCCATCTGCTCAACAGGTAGTTCCTTACCTTAATATTCCCCCGTTCCTCCTTTATATTACCTTCAGCCTCACAATTTATTATTAATGTTTAATACAAGTACCTTCTTACCTTACTAAATATTAAATATGTTGTGCTGTCATATATCTAACTATTTTTAGATTCGTAATTGGGGTTTAACCTTGACTGATAGTACGCAGTACACGCATTGCGTTTCTGCTACGGTATTTATGTTATATTTTTAAGAGGAAACGCTATTTCTGTCACTGAGCGAAAGGCACCACGGCTACTGATAAAACCTAAATAAAGCCGTCATTGTAATTTTGTATTCCCCAATTTTCTCCTTCAAAACTGGACCTATTTTTAAGATTTTTTTTTAATAAATGTTTTATTATATTTTATATGTATGTTTGTTGTCTTTAGGTTTTAAATGACAAATAAAACAATGTGTTGCTATGGAGTATAAAGAAACGACAAAAAGTTTATTTGTCATATATAGATTGTTTTTATAATGTTTTAAAAATATCAGCCACACAACATAGTGTAACCAAAGTAATGACATTTGAAAAAAACCATAGAATAAAATAAAATTCATAATTCAAATATAAAGGAGTCCTAGATATTTCTAGGTAGGTACCTAAATACTAGGTAGGTAGGTAAATAAATATAAAGGAATCCTAGACATTTCTAGGTAGGTACTCTTATTCCTTTACATATGTATTTTCGTTTTTTTTTATCTATGTAAAATGTAAAAACTTGTTCGCGCCTCCGCCCACTCAGGCAACTGAAAACTCTCAACTGCCAACTGTCTTTGTATGACAATGTGATGGCCCGCACACTTCACAATCACACAAAACTTCGTTGTCAATGGTAACGCAAGCGGTGACTTGCGACTTGCTTTGCCGGTTGCCCTGGCCGGCCATTGATAGTTGCCAGCTGTCAGCTGATTGTTCTTCATCTATGGTTAACCAAGCTTTTTGACCAATCAAGACAGAGAAAACAGCCGGTTTTAGTTGGTTTTCAGTTGCCTCAGTGGGCGGAGCGCCTTCCTTTCCTTTCTTTTTATATATCATGCACTTTGTCATGTATTATTCAGCTAAAAAAATTATATTTTTATTAACATACATTATTATTTTTATGCTGTCTACAATTGAAAAACTCAAGGATTCTGTTTTGTTGTTTTTTCTCTCTCTCTTTTTCCTATAATATATTATTTTCACTTAAATTTACCTTCAAATCTACTATTTTACATATTTTAAGTTGATCTTTTTTTTATCCAAACATTGTGTCTCTGTATATATATCATATCATACACTTACTATGTAAAAGCCCGTAAGGGCGTTGAAAATGAATAATGATAATAATAATGAATAACTTTTTGCATTTAAAAAAAAATATATTGTCCAGTTGGTATATTGAACGTCTGAGGATGACATTTTAAACCAGCCAATTTTGACGATTTTTATAAGAATTAACTTGTCATTAAAAGCCACACACGAACGCTAGTGGTCTATATCTACATATTATATTGAAATATTTCCAATAGTGTCAAAATCCAGAGATAAAATTTTTGCAAAAACAAAACGCGGCCCGGTTTCCTCTTAAAGAATCTATCCACTTATTTACAAATTACACTTTATGAAAATATTATTATGCACATTGGAATATGTTTTGTGTAAATGACGTAACATTTATGAATAAAGATTTTATTAATAAAAAAAAAGAAAAACTGTATTCGTTGGTATAATAGCCATCAATAATATTGACACATTTTATGATTATGACGTGGGTTTATTAATTTTATTAATTTATTCTAGATGATGGTAACCGGCTAAATTTTGTGTATGCAAAGTGTAAAGGGTAAATAAATAATCATTTCCGGAAGATGTTCAATTTATGTAAAATATTAATTTTATGGTTCAGGCTATTGAATTGTCAAACATACCATTTCGGTTATCTGTGATGTGCGTAAAATTATTCAATTTGAATAAACTCAAATTTGCGTTGAATTTAAGTGTAATTTTCAAAAGTTGAACCTTGTATGATTAATGCCCTTCGCTCACGCAGCTACGGTGACATACATTAATTACGTTAGCAGTTTTATCAAAAATTTAGACGCATCCCCCCCCCCTCTCGATGAGATTAAGTGAGATTTAGTGAGACCCCCCCCTCACGTGTGATTTTTTCTTACTCTCAAAATAAATGTTTTTCATAATAGCCATATTTTCAACAGGCAAAATGGGACTAAAAAAAACGTGAAATTTTATTTTTTATTTTTAATATCTCTATAATAATATATACTCTTTTATACTCTTTTAAAGTTGAGATTTTTATTGACCCCCCTCGGTATGATGAGATTTGGTGAGATTTTACTGTACCACCCCCCCCCCCCCATATTTTTTGCTCACATAATTAATGTATGCCCCCTGCTTACAAGCCACTAAATCGCCGCTACCCGCTACCTGTCATACTATTTTGCTAGTGTAGCGACTAGCGGCGTTTACAAACACTAAGAATAGTATGGAAGGAGGTACAGACGAGCGGCGATCGCGTCGATTGAAAGTAGCTACATGGAAGAATGGCGTAAGTCAGTCATGAGATAAACTTTGTACATACCCATAACACAATATTTGAATAGAAAATTATTTTCATCGTCTTTTTCTAAATAGTAAATAGTACTAAATAGTATCCCGCGATTTTTCACTGACCTGCGCTAATACATGGTGGTAAGTGATAATGAATAGTGCTCGTGGATTAATGTATTGCCTGTATTCTCTTGCGAAGGTGAAGAGCAGTGTAAAAGTGCATACTTGTACCATGAACCTACATTGCCGAATGCATTGGTGATATGCATTTTTTTATAATATTTATTATTTCATGTGATACCGCACAATATTTTCAACGCTCCCAATCATGTGGAACTTGTGAGATTATGGCACCCCTTATTGTGAGGTTAAAGATATTAAGGAGAGGAAGGAGGTGCAGAAGAAGAAGAAGGTGGGGAGTATAATATATAACCTAGTATATAACCTCGCTATTGAGATATATAATCTGGTTATCAAACAGGATAAAAGCCATTTCAAGAAATGTTTTTATTCTGTATGGTGGTGTTTCACAGGGCAGTACTGGGAATATCTTGCACCCAAAAAACTTCAAAAAGATACAAATCAATTAAATAAAATTTATATGCGCATGGCGGGATTTACGGTGACCACGGAGGCCTTAATTATAAGATAATAACCATCTGCTTGTGCTGCCAGTTGTCGACCGTATATCATTGGATATTTCATAAGAGTATGGATATTAGAGAGACGGCATGTGAAGTGTGCCCGCGCGCTCCAAGTGTGCCTTTTCGAGAATTTTACCCAAACGGCTTACATTGGTTGCTGGTTTTTGGACGTTTAATACGTTCCGACAGCAGCCATTTTACATGGTGACAGCCAATGTCAGCCATGTGGGTAGAATTCTCGAAAAGGCACAATTGGAGCGCGCGGGCACACTTCACATGCCGTCTCTCTAATATCCATACTCTTAGGATATTTCCATAACCGTTCGTGCATTAGGCACTAACGGCGGCAGTTGCCACTCTACTAAGGTACTACTTAACTGACATCTGTTGAGTCACCTCACAACTACATATATTTTTCTATACTAACTACAACGACCAACGGTATAATCTTAGTATATTAAAAATAAACTTACGTCTAGAATTTGATTTAAAAAGTACAAATTTCCGGCATTGTCTGGTTATATAATACTGTCACATTAATACTGTCAGTTACTACCTTCCAGCACCGTGTCAAGGTAATCTCGTCACACAAGGGAATACTGTTTATTATTTAATCGGGGGAGGCGATTAAATGTATAATTGAGAGGAAAACAATTGCTGATTAAATCGAATACCTACAAACCCTTCTGCTATAAATTCGTTATTAATTAACCAACACTTCTTCCTGAATGTTGGAATACATATTATCAGATCAAAGTGGTAACAGCTGTATAAAAACGCGTGTTGTGATATTTTTCTATAATTATTGAAATTACTTCCGTGACAACATTTTGACGTCAATCAATTAGGATACACACAAAAAGTATATTGTATCAACAAATTTTATATGACGTGATGTTTTTCGTGACTTATTATTTTATCAATTAACATTAATTTGTTCATCTGTAAACAAACACAAAGCGAGAAATTTACTCCTAACTACTTAAAAAAACTATTGTAATAATTTGGCTTTTATAAATACAGGGTGGCTCAAATCCGATGTTCTTTGGCTGTAATTTTTTTCATGAATGAAAAATGTTAATCTCCTTTTGTATTGTGTTTATTTAATGTCTTAATTGTTTTTACACTAAGTCGAAAAGATTACATGCCGCCAGAATTGATGAACATAAGGGTCCGATTTATGGCATTTTCCATCACTTTCCAGAACTTTCGGCAATAAGTTCTCTCACTCTTAACGGATATTCTCTTTGAGGGCTTCAAGATCCTGAGACTTGTTTAAATAGACACGTGACTTTAAGAAACACCACAAAAAGAAATCTGGAACGGTTAAATCAGGCGATCTTGCCGGCCAGAAAACGAAAGATTAGGCGACCCACCAATGCGTGTTTTTGAAATTTTCCGCGTTCGAACCCGCGACCTTCCGATTGGGAGTCAAGAATTGAACAACGATTGGGAATAAGTTAGGCCCTTTAGGCCGGACGGACTAAACTAACACTTTTCAAAGTACACTGAATATTTCACCTAATATTATATCACCTAATCTAAAATTTTATTTGATTAATTTGTGTTACTTCACAATAAATTAATAAAAATAATATATACTATATTTGCGACACGTTCCAGAGTGGAAAATACTCACAGTATCGCCCTGGTGTAAGACCACCATTCAGAATTGAAATGCTGCTTAATAATAGCTTTAGCCGTGTTTAGTGACTAGATCCGAATAGCCAAGTAGTTCCCCACCTTCCTCTTACCCATCTCCTTCCCTTCCCCACTTACCTTCAGCCTCACAACAAACCACAATTAGGGATGCCATAGTCTCACTGGCTCCAACCGGGAGCAGTTGGGACTCTTGTGAAGTATTATCTATAAAAAAAGTCTATAAATTTTTTATTTAAAATATTCTTTTGAATTCTCTGTCTTATTTTAATATGTTGTTTTTTTTTCAATCATTACATTTTATACACAATTATAAATGACAAACAATGCACTGGTTTGCGATGGATCCGCTTCTACAATAGCCTTCAATTCTTCATTATCAACTTTGGTCTCCGGCCGTCCACGGGGCTTGTTCTGCAGGTCGAAATTTCCAGAACGAAAGCGTTGGAACCAAAAACGCACTGTGTTTTCTTTTGCGGCACCGTCGCCATACACATCATTAATCCTTCGAAATGATCATTTTCTCCGGATTATGGAGAACTCAAAAATCAATTCAACCGGGACCAAAATGCAACCATTTCAGTATTGCAAATACATATTTCATTTGTAACAAATAATAATCAGTCATTTCATGAATAACCTCAAACCTTCACACCACAACCTTGCCCATCATGTTTTATTATCCAGAAATCACTAGATACTCCATAAACAACAATTCGACATAATTATTACACGGATATTACAGACACAATCTCCTTCGTCAGTATTTGCAATGATGCTTCGCGGGATATGAAACGCATTCCATCTTGTTATTTATAAGTTCAAGTTTATTCGATCCTTATGTGGACGATATGCAATTAATGAAAGAAATCAATCATTATTCCTTCTCCCAACAGAGCAAACTTATTTTGTGACACAATTTTAATTCAAAATTAATCAAAAAATTAGAACCCGCGACCTTTGGAATGGCAGACTAACGCCCTACCGCTGGACTACGCCGACCTTTTAAACGATGAAAGTGGTTAAAACTTAGTATTTTATTAATTTTGAATTCATTATTCTTCAAAAGTTATGTAATACCTGCACAGACCCGTGAAAAATCAAGGGATATTAAAATCGTAGGTTTAGTGCACCTGCGATCTTTGCCTTTAAAAAGAAGAGATTTAGCTTTCCAATTGTTATTTTATTTTATATGAATACCAAGAGTCCCAAATACTGCTCCCAACCGCCTGGAGCCAGTGAAACTATGGCATCCCCAACAAGGATATGTTCTGAGGCGGAGGTATTGGGGAGGGGAAGGAGATGGGGAAGAGTTAGGTGGAGCTAAACTTGAAAAATTATTACATCTATTTAACTTCACCATTAAAATACGGGACATCTAATATTATTCATACTAAACGAAAAAAAATACAGCACCACTTATAAAAAAAAAATATATATATAAATTTATATTAAAAAGATAGCTAATCAAATAATATGTGTGTAAGAATGAAATTATTTTAACGGCTTGCTAACGTATGTCCCCTATACCTTGTTCAATGAAACCACGCGCGTTGCCATGAGAAACATTAGTTAATGATAATGTATCATCCCTTTATTTTTTTATTGTTTTTATTTCTTTCTAGACCAATTTTGATTTACAAAACTCATTTTAGGACGGGAGGTACAACTTTACAAAGGTATTTTGATATAAAAATATCAGTTTACCATTCATTATGTACAGCATACAAATAAAAATAAAATAATAAATAAAATAAAAATATCATTAAATATGGATGATTGCAAATAAAGAAAAAAGAGACAAGACAGAACAAAACATGACAAATTATTATTTTTTTTTTTTGTGTTGATATTTTTGAATATATATCTGAAAGAGAATTTAATAGTGTGCAGTCAATATAGTTCAAAGAGTTTATCCCATATTTTGCAGTGTGTGTTGGAGGAACGCGAATTTTATTGTATTAAGGGGATTTCTCACCATCCTCCCAATAGCTTATCTACCCTAATAACGAATATTATTAAAAATAAAATACCCGCAGTGGTTAGAAAACTCGGCAAACTTATTTAATATATAGCCACTATTCGTAGGTTCGAGTACCGAATTATAAACTCCAACTTAATAAATAAATAAACCGTAAATCGTAAATCGAAAATATTCGTTATTAGTGTAGATAAGCTATTGGGAGGATGGTGAGAAACCCTCTAATTCTTATAAGTATCTGTCAAAAAAATTTATATAAAATAAAAACACATCTAGAATATAGAATTATTAATTTTCTTAAAATCAAGTCGAACAACTGAGTGGGAAATATATCAAGAAAGATTATGTTTTTATATTTACTAAATTCGGTTTCATGTGTATATTTTTTTCATTGTGGCTTTAATGTACAGGAACGTACTTGACTTCCCTTAACCAGTAATTCCTGACATTATTTAGAGTAAAAATTGTAAACGAAGTTTTGGTCTCCGGTGACTTTTACAATGACTTTTTTAAAATTTATTTCGAAATCAAAAAAAAAAATTGTTCTGCATTGTCGTCACTGGACACCCAGCCGAGTAACTTCCCAGCCTCTTATTCCGCCCCCAACTGTCCATTTGTCCAATCCCTACTATTTTTTTATGTTTTAGTAGAAAAAATATTCAAAAATACCACCGGAGACCAAAATATCATTTACACTTTTTACTCCAAATAATTTCAGGAAACACTGGTTAAATAAAGTAAGTCAAGTACGTCCTTTAACACCCTGTATATCATTTTAATTTTTTATTTGTATTCTTAGTAGCTTTTTACTACTAATATATTTAGTTACTTTATTGTTTTCAGATTTTTATCCTAGTACTTAGCTGTGAATCTAACAATTATGTGAATGGCACTTGTATTCACCTAATTATTAATTTGTACTGTAATTTGCAATTTGACTGTCCTAAAACGGAAAATCTTCCTAGTTAGAAAGTCAATGCTTTCTTATTATGTAAATGTATTTTTGATTCAATAAATTAATAAAATTATTTAGGTTTTTTTTACATTAGCTCCACACAGAAGGCTCTGAGAAAAATAATTTCCCTCAGGGCTTCTATCATCTTTGGGGATGCTGTGTCAAGGGTGTTTCTAAGGAAAGGAAGGAGAGAAGGAGAGGAAGTTCTGGCAACGAAAAAGGTATGAGGGTTGGGTAGGAATCTGGGGTTCAGTGTGTCCAGGTCAGACAAACCTCACCCCATGAACACGATGTATTTTTATAATATATATGTGTATGTTTTTATAATATATGTATGTTATGTCCTGGAGAAGACAAGCTTGTTGACTTAATTAAAATTGTTAATAAAACTTTATTTTAGACTAGCTTCTGCCCGCGACTTCGTCTGCATAGGATTAGTACTTCGAGTAATCTATTTACTTTTCCTAGGTCCCATCTACGTTTACACCAAAATTCTTAACCTATTTATTTAAAATATCTATAATTCTTGATTCGATTCAAAGTATTAGGCGAGTACTTTAAATAAATGCACTTATGTAAATATTTTCTAAAATAGAATTATGATTTAACAATCATAGTTTTGCAAAATGTCTTTCTCAAAATTTCACATGTTCTATTAAACATTATTATTTTCAATATATTGAAAATAAATAGCTAGCTTTATAAATAATAGCCTATAAGTTATTCTGATGTATGAGCTATATTATTGTAAAGTTTCATTAAAATCCATTCAGTAAATTTTGCGTAAAAGAGTAACAATCACACATATATCCATACAAACTTTCGCGTTTATAATATTAGTAAGATTATCACACAAGTTATTTATAGAAAGCAATCAACGTAAAAACGGACGTGCTCCTAATATCCCGTAGGCCATGCAGCTTGTCCTGAAAATGTGTATAATAATTGGTTTACCTGTATAATAATCAAGTTTTAATCTGAAAGCAGACGTGCGAAACAGCATATGAACGTTTTTCCCAAAAACGTCAATATTTTAAAACTTAAAACCAAACAACGTCATTAGCCACGATGCTAAGAATCCCGAGTTATATCATAAACGTTATGGCGTTTTTGAATACGTAATTCTCTAATAAATACGTAAAATATTTTCATTTGCATATTATCTTTCAGAGACTAAATTATTTACAGGAGAGGACTGGCGAAGACAAAACATTAACAGGCCTTTCAGTAAAATGCGAGTAGGATATTGAAGTAGGTTCCTTAAAATACTGTTCATAAATAAACCAAAGTTGTTACTTATTATGGCAATTATCTTTCAGAGCCTAAATTATTTACAGGAGCGGACTGGCGAAGACAAAACATCAACAGGCCTTTCAGTAAAATACGAGTAGGATATTGAAATAGGTTCCTTAAAATACTGTTCATAAATAAACCAAAGCTGTTACTGTTCCTTCAAAATCACTCTATCTTATATGTCTATCATCTTATCTTCTTCCTCTTGTTGGGAAGTCATCGGCCCTGACCTGCACTAATTTTCATAATTTTACATAGTAACTAAAATCTTTGTTTCTGGGCTCAGGAAATCTGGTCTTCAAACCGACAATGTTTGTTTTCTGGATTAAAATATTTTTTTGTTGTTGGGAGAGAAGACAATTCCAAATAGAAACGATTGAAAACATCAATTTTTACGTTTTCTCCGTCTCGTGTATTGTCTCTTGTCACACAAAAAAATCTTAACATTACGACCTATATGAAATACATAGATATATCTCGTTTATTGTCACGCCAAATACCAGTAGTAAAAATGAAAGGAAGTTTTTTTTACTGCTTAATTTGATCGAAAACTGTAAAATTATATCACAAACGTCGGATATTCGATTGACCAGTACGCCCCTGCCTTTCAATCAAAATACCACATGCGCTATAATAAACATTTAAAATCAAGTTCATTATGAATCACGTCGACCTTAGATGACAAAGATTTTATAACGAATAAATTAGTACCTTAATCAAATCAATAATTGCGATCAAATACGCACATGGGTCAATCAAAATATTTATTTAAAAAAAATTGCGTGCCTTTAGAAACCTATACAAAAACAAACAAAAAATCTTTAAATAATTTTAAAAACCTTAGTATATATTTTTATCAATCTAAAGTTTTTATGTTACTTTGCAGGTGGAGATGTTGGAAAGCAAGTTCTAACGTTCAATTAAAAAAATATAGATTTGTATTACGACGCGAAGGATTTAAAAAAAAAAAAAAGAAGTATTTTAAACTTTTACAAAATGGAAATTTTTTAATTCTTTATATTAATATTCACCAAGTATTAGGGCCATTTTTTTCAAAGAATTTGAACAATTCGCTAATTTAAAATTGTTTTATTTTTAAGATGATCCACTAGTCCTTGACTCATTCGGAATCGGGCGGAGCGAACGATTTTTGGGCGTTTACCAATAAAAACCCTGATCTCTAGCAAACAACAGTATTTCGTTATTCCGCAAGTATATTTTTAAAGATCGAAGCGCCGCCGCGTAGACTAAGGCACGTCCGTTTGCCCCGGGCTCTGGGCGCAGAATGAGCGACGGGCTAAAATCCTTCTGTACATGGCATAAGGATGAAATTCGCACTTACAAATTCGTTGGGTACCGCCTATTTTTATTCACTGAAAAGAAACGTCGCCAAAATGCACGTTTTATTTTATTTTGTGAAGTTCAGATACAAATATAAAAATGTTTTCCGATCACTCTATAAGAAACGTAATTAGCTACATTATTCAATAAAACAACACCAGAAAAAGGATTTGTAAATAAGAGATTTTTCACTCTTAACCATTTTTTATAGGTTAGACGCATATTTTTTTCTAAGCTTATTAAAAAGCTTATCAAAAAAATACTCGATCACTTCAAAGGCCAAGATGTGTTCTATTCACAGTACTTAATTAAAGCATCTATATCATTTCTAAGCGATCAAATATTCAAAACTAATACACAAGATTTTATACGATTTTGCATTTTTCCGCATGTCTTCACCTTAAGTTCTATTTAAGTCCTGTTTTAATATCATTATGGGTCAGTTTTTTATAGCACTTAAATAATAACAGGACTTGAAAATTGAAATACGACGAATTCTTCAAATCCTGTAAACAGTAGCCCTTAAAGTTTTAACACTGACCACAAAGATAAATAAATTTTTAACATGTTTTTAAATTAATGATTACCAGTTTTTATTTGTATTGTTTTTATGGTTGGTGTGATATATTAGAACCCCAATTTCATATAAATTGTTTCATATTAATGTGTCATTATTTATTATCAATGATAGGCATAGGTGCAAATTATAGGAAGGGGCTATTAATATTTTTTATGGATACCTAATTAAATCTCGTTTGAAAGAATCCGAAAGATTTATTTTATGACGTTATGTAATTAAAAATTAATAAATCAACGTCATACCTTTTTCACATCTTTGTAATAAGTTGCTAGGAAGATATTTAGTTGCTATTGGAACTACGATATTTTTTCAACCTAAAACGCAGGTGAGATGGCGGTTTTTCAACCATAGTTTTCAAATATTTTATAGGTGTCAGAATTGGTGCATTGACAGAATAATTTAAGAACATCAACAACATCAGAATCATAACCTCTCGAAAAAATACAATAAAATAATCGATAAATATTGAAAACAAAAAGTTACAGATTTGGTAATAAATTGTGCACTTCAACAATAAAATAAATAAATCTACCAGTCGAGCGATTGGTGTTCAGTTTTTGATTTAGAAATTCAATATAATTAATATTATTCCTCAAAATATTATTGGAAACATATAAACTGTTTACTGCGGTTTAAAGCTAATGAATCCATCTAGATTTCACCGTGTATACCATATTTGTAGGTTTGTTAAATGTGGTCCAAATTTTGGACCGATATCAATCGCAGAAAAATAAAAGCGGCCCAAATTTGAACCTAAATTGCTCCATTGGATAAAACTAATTCATCACAATTATAAATTCAAGTAAATTGAGCCCGTAAGAACCCAATGTCCAGAATTTAAAGTCATCTGTGCATTCAATTATGCTATTAAGGTCGCCCTTTATTTTGTAACCTATAATAATACCATTTCCGTGTCAAGGTATTAAAATATTACTATTACAATTTACTTCACGTTCATGGCTAAAGTACACCAAGCTCATTGATAACAGCTATGTACCGGTACTCTGTTGAAATAATCCATGATTTATGCGTAACATTGAATAATAATTATCATATTTTATGACATTGTTAGAGATTAAGAACCTACATAATAGACAACTGTCATCCAGCGGTTGTCCGAGGGCTTCTGAAAAACATATTTACATTAAAATTACATAAACGTGTTGCGTAATTTTATTAAAATTTTGATTAAATTTTCTCACGCCAGCTTTGAATTTTATATAATATACGTTCGAATTGAAATATGCATTGGAATATTTTTAACATGTTTCGAAAATTAGATGATATCTTTCATTAGCATGTAGAGACCTGATCTTTGAGATCTGACCTGAGATCTTTGAATATTTTTAAAAACCCATCACTCGTTGAAAAATTGATTCTCTCCTCAAATCAGTTTTTCATTGCTGAGAATAGAGGCCTCTACTCCAAATTTTATGGTGGACAAGGCTTCTCCACTCCTCGCGGTCTTGCGCTGCGTGGGGAGCTGCATTCACCGACTACCAAACGCCGGTGATACTTGGTTGATTTCAATTTTGCCAGTGACTATGAGTTTCTCCAACGCGTCTAAAGTATCTTAAGATACGTTGCAGACAGATAGTTGAAAGCCTATTGTGGATGCCTTGTTCTTCCAGGATCGACACATTTTTTCTTCTGCCTGTCTTTTGCGTCATGGAGTCTTAAAAATTTGTCTACAGCACCACATTTCGAGGGCCTCTAAGTGTCCGGGTTTCTACACAATACATAAATATGGGGAAAATCAACGCCCAAGTAATATACATATTATTCAGCGCCCTTGAGGTGATTTCTCACAAAAACGGCGCTCTACAAATTATCCAATTATTATTATTATTATAAACTAAAGATGAGTTATGTACTCGTATATGATCTTTTCCTGCATAATACATGTCTTATTCTTCTTTATTCTTTTTCATTCTTCTTTAATCATTTTTATTTTATTTTCTTCAGTTTTACTGTTTTCTATTTTTATATTTTCAATTTCCATTATAAATTTTCTACAATAATCTTTCATACTTTTAACATGTATAAAAATACTTAATTCATATGTTAACACTAGACCTCACATATTAACTAAATAAATTGATCACCATAAAGCAGGCAGTGGCCTAGTGTGGTGATTTAATTTATCATATGTATTAAAATGTCCTAATGTATAACATGTATTCTATAAAATAAAATAAAAAATAAAAATAAATAATGATCCCTGTAGCATAATGGTCTACAGTCTACACATTTCAGTTTGAGTCAGGTGGCGAGTCGGGTTTCAGTCACAGAGTATAAATATTTACAAGAGTTTATTAATTATTTCAATAACTATGGAATGAAATACCACTGTCTATTAGAATATCGACATATTTGCAGAGCTTCAAGAGGCTCTACGGCGAATGGTTGCTGACTGCACAGTTAACCGCATAACATTTTAATTTTTAATTAATAAAATTTACAACTGAAGGAATACTTAGTTTTTGATTTGATTTCATTTCATTATTTATTTTTACATTATTTATTTTGACTATATTTTATACTTGAATCGATTTTATTTTGAATATGAATTGATTTTATTTTGAATTTATTTATTATATTTTATTTGAATTGATTTTATTAGCTTTTGAATTCCAATTTACATTATTCATATATTTTATTTCTATTTCTATTTCTTTTGTTATTATTTATATTGTGTTTGTTGAATTTGAGATTTGGTTTGATTATTTTTATGTAATTTAATTTAATTTAATTTATTTTATCTTAATTTTATTTTCTGTCTTTTATTGGAGGCACTGCTGAAAACCAGCTGCATTCAAGGAGAAATCCTGAATTGCAGCTGAGCAGTGACCTTTTCGTCAATAGAACCAATGTTTAATCAAAAATGTATAATTGTAAAAAAAAACTCTATTGATGAATAAACGATTTATTATTATTATTAATTCCAGGCTGTTTGAATTACTTCGGAAGATTAGCTGCAATAGCCATTACTTTAAAGATAAATCAAAAATACTGTGCAAAGGTCAATTTAGAATGTATTGCCCATTTAATACAGGTAAAAAACATAGGTTTCCGATCTTCTGTTTTTTCTTGTTTTAAATGCAAAATCAAAGAAAATATTAACAGTATTACACGGATGGTAAAAATAATATTTTGAGACTTTTTTGCATTCAAGTAAAGTCTTCTCGTTTTTACCTACCTAAATCCACGTTTTCAATTGTCATCACATCAGATTTTTAATTTAAACTGTTAAAAACACTATTTTACAAACTCGCCCCGTAGGTTTTTTGACGGTCGAACATTTCAAGGTTAAAAAGTTGAATAATTTCCATTAAAAAAACATCAACGCTTATTGGTATATAAGCAAAACGAAACCCGAACTTGAGTCAAACGAAAAGAAATCCCCGGTGTGACAATACTTATTACATTATAACAAGTATTGTTGTGCTGTTTTTGATTTCGGTTTCGCCAAGTCTTAGAGTGTGTACCTCAATTAAAAATATTGAAGTTGAAAAAAAAAATTAAAGCAATATGAAGAATTTATTATTTATTGGATTTCTGCTGGCAATGCAATGTAATAGTGTTATAAATGGAGCAAAACTTCGTGAGTTGAATTTTTGATTTTTCATTGTTTTTTATAAAATCTTTTAAAAATGAAAGAAATCTCAGATAAGCGTCAATTCTCCGAACTGCAAAATGCAAAAAAAAAATACAATGGAGTGAAATTTTTTGATACATTACAGAAAGTACCAGAAATATATAACCATTTAAA
Source organism: Limnephilus auricula (assembly GCA_951813805.1). Taxonomy (NCBI): domain Eukaryota; kingdom Metazoa; phylum Arthropoda; class Insecta; order Trichoptera; family Limnephilidae; genus Limnephilus; species Limnephilus auricula. The sequence goes on along the minus strand of OX638400.1, from coordinate 9,810,699 downwards.
ATATTTTAAATTTCACCTTACAAAACACAATTAGAAGTAAATACTTTAACATATAAATAAAGTAGTACCGATAACATAATCACACATCCTCCATTCAAACAATCCTATCTTTATTATAAGGTACATTTTATATATTAAAATTTATGAAATTTTTAATATGTACATTTTAACAGATTTTCTGTAATTGATATATCTTTTTTTTAACATGTTAAGAAAATTAGATATGTGTATTTAGGCTTTCCGGTTATCGTAATTTTTTAAAAATATGTACATGTCTTTATTTTGGTTAAAATATATTAGCTATATTTTCATAATGCGGCATATTTCAATATTAACAATTTTTATAAGAAAACTCTTTTTTATAACTTTTAAAGGTTAAATATTTAATCAATATAATATATCATTGGACAAAAGATAACACTAATAATCTAAAAATGAAAATATGAAATGAACAAGACACAAAAAATAAGATAATAAGGCGAGAGGTTCAGGGTTCGTGTCCCAGTTGCGACCGTTTTCTTTTATTTTTCTGTGTCTTGTTCATTTTCATATTTTCATTTTTAGATTGTTAGTATCTTCTTTTTTAATGATGAATCAATTGTAACATTTTGTTACACGACTAAATAACCTAGGACATAAAAAGTGTGTACTTCTTAATCTCGTATTTAAAAAACTCTACCGTCAATAATATTATTTGGCTATTTATTTAAGAAACAAATACTATAATTTTTGGTGAAAGAACATACTATGAATATTATAGCATTAATTAAAGAATTGAACATTCATTTTCTCCCGTCAGACCTTAAACAAAAATTATGTAGGGGTGCGATATTTTCACTAGAAAACGAGAAACATACACAGAGAAAAATGTTATTCGAAAAAACGATTATTTTAATAGTAAAAACGGGACTGAAGTTCTTACGAACAAATTAACAGTGTTTCAATGTTTATTGGCAGGAAAATATAAGAATAATTTGTTGGTATACGTAATTTCGTACGTATACCAAGAAATTATTCTTACATTTTCCCGCCAATAAACATTGAAACCCTGTTAATTTGTTCGTAAGATCTTCAGTCCCGTTTTTAACCCTTTTTACTATTAAAATGATCGTTTTTTCGAATAACATTTTTCTCCGTGTACCCAAAAGATAGTGAAAAAAATATATATACGAGATTTGAAGAACAAAAAATGACTCAAATAATCAAGAACCGTGATCTTTTTCGGATCAATGGAGTCATCTGAACAACATCATTTAAAATGTCTTAGGTAGCATTAAATCACCTCTGGCTCCCTAGCACACTCAATCGATAAGGATTGTATCGATAACTTTCGGTAACTTCTAATCGTTCCGTAGGACAACCGATGATCTCTAACGTACAAACAACAGTTAATATCGAATATATTAAGGACATTTAGTAATTGTGAACTTTCACTTATTCGTTGGCGATCTGCAGTCATGCTAGGGAACGATGAGAAGTTACCGAAAGGTATCCTGTCAATCCTTATCGATCGAGTGTTCTAGGGGCCAGGATCCCTTAATACAATAAATTCTGAATTCCAGAACTGAGGCCCTAGCACGCACGCTCTATAACGATCGATAGGATAACTATCGGTAAGTTCTCATCGTTCCCTAGGACAACTGCACATTGCTAACGTACAAACAACAGTTGATGTCGAATATGTTAGGACACTTAGTCATTGTGAACTGTCCACTTATTCGTTGGCGATCTGTAGTCATGCTAAAGAACGATGAGAAGTTACCGATAGTTATCCTATCGATCGTTATAAAGCGAGCGTGCTAGGGCCTCTGATCCCTTAATACAATAAATTCTGAATTCCAGAACTGAGACCCTAGCATAGGTACTCGCTCGATAACGATCGGTAGGGTAACTATCGGTAACTTCACAGACTAAGTGTCCTTAGACAGTTCACAATGACTAAGTGTCCTTAACATATTCGACATCAACTGTTGTGTGCAGTTGTCCTAGGGAACGATGAGAAGTTACCGACAGTTATCGTGTGCTAGGGCCTCTGGTCTGCCACAAACTTTGCATCATCTTAGCATTATTAATTAATATTCTCTGTTCGAACCCTCCAAACTACCAAAATTGTCAATCTACATGAAATTTAATATTCCATATTATTTGTTCCAGCCCAAAAGTTTCACCGCTGCAAAGTATCATCATCCACGGACTACAAGACCAACCGCTGCATGGAAGAGGCAGTTCAGCACGCCATCTCCTACCTCAGCGAGAGCGGAGATTCGGATCTGGGTCTTCCCGACCTGGACCCGCTGAAGGTGAACGAGATCGCCATCAGGCAGGGCAACAAGAACGCACCTGTCTCCGTAGAGCTGCTCTTCAGGAACCTGGATGTGACGGGGCTGTCACATTATAAATTAAAATCTTTCAAGTGAGTGGTCATCTTATCATAAATATTGTTATTTTTGTTTTCATTAGCCATTCTTAGATGTGTTTAAGCCGAGTTCAATTTCAAATTGTCAATTTTTTTAAATTACTATTGTATATGATCAAATTTTAAAAAGATGTACATGGAATATTAATACAAAAGAAATGTAGAATATTTTCCAAATTATTAAATTTGGAACATATATTTATATATTTTTATTTATTTATTTGAATACATGAATTATCGAAAGTACATATAGTTTATTATGATATTTCACCCTCCATGCCAGGGATGACCCTGTGTTATGGCGGGTGAATTTTAGAGTTTGGGGATATACATGCATTAGTATTGGTTGGTAATTTTCATTAATTAATACTATGCACACAATTCTTCTACAATAAAAAAGCTATATGTAGTTAGATGGGATTAGAAGATTAAGATGAAGAAGTTAAATAATTTTTGGAAAAGAGAAATTTAAGGAATTATTAGTATATAAATCACAGCAATCAAGGTAGAAAATAAAGATAAGGAATAAAGATAAATTATGTTTTGCCTGCTTTTAATACTGTGCATACAATTTTTCTATAATAATACAATATACAAAAATGTATAGTTAGATTGGGTTACAAGAAGAAGATGAAGAAGTTAGAGAATTATTAGAAAATGAAAATTTGAGCAATTATTAGTATATAGATATTTTTTTATTTTTTTTTTTATTATTATTTTTTTTAATATACATATACATCAATTTTTATACACATATACATCAAGGGCCTTATTTTAATGACTTTTAGTATAATTTAAATAATATTACAATTAAGTGGGAGAATTTAGAGGATATAATTACCATTAATAATTTACTCGGAAATCAATAAGAGCATTTTAAATAAAAATAAAAACAATTCGCCAAAAGATTTACGTTATGAGCACCTATATAGATATACTATAAATAGATCATCTGTAAGTAGCTTCACCACATATTTGCAATGCCTTCCGAAGGCAAAACAGTTGTCACTTTACATAGAAGAACTTTTTTTTAAATAAAAGATTTTTTAAATTCCGAATTAAAAAGAATTCGAAATTTTATATGATACCTATAAATTTTTTTTTAAATTAAAATGAAATTCTGCGAATGAACTAGTTACATTGTTATTTGTTTTATTTTACAGAGGCAAAGTGTCATCACCGAAGGATTTCAAGATCACCATCAATGGAAATATTGACAGTTTGAGATTGATTGGCAACTACAAAATGGCTGGAAATGTTCTCATTTTCCCCGTCACAGGAAATGGCCCATGCAATATTACTCTGGGTATGTTCTAACAATCTTAGATAGTACCTGTATCATAATTTTACTGATTCACACTTCACACATTCAGTCAGTGTTTCGAGAAACCATATTATGAAAAAAGCACAGAGGAACTAAATTATTTGTCGATATTGTCTTTACGATAAAGGTACCTACCCCTACTAAATCTAAAGCAAAAATTATATATATTTTTATTTTAACTTGATAAGTAAAACCTCAAATTGTAATATGTAATCACTAAATTCAAAATTTGATATGTAAAAATCAGAAAAATATATGGTCACATCATTGACCAAAGAACTTGGTCGAAGGGTCACATCAAATAAGATGATGATTCCTAAATGAGGCGTGTTTTTTTATTTATTTTCTGTTTCAAGTTGAGAGTGGCTAATATTGTCTTCAGTCATTACAAATAATTTCTCTGAGGTCTAAAATAACATAAATTTTCTTATACTAAAATATATTATTTTATTTTCAGATGGTGTAAGGTCGGGAGCAACATTTACTGGAGAGCCTACGATAAGAAACGGAAAGGAATATCTTAAAATAAAGGATTTCAAAATGGACATCGAATTGGATAAGTAAGCAGATTGCACATTGTATTTGAAAATAAAAATGATAAGTGCAATATGCATAAGCATATATTTTGAAGAACTCTAACAAATTACTTCAATTTTAACAGGATCGTTAATCAGTGGCGGATACAGAAAAAAAGGGGGGGGGGGGGGGTAAAGATATCTTGAGCTACCTTTACTTTTATCACTACCATTTATTTACTACCATTTTATGGGAGGAGAGGGTGGCTAGAGAATTTCTGGAAGTATCCATCTTGAGGGGGTGGTGGCTAGAGACCTTAAGGATATGATTGAATTATCTAGTATTGGATTCCGCCAGGAATTCCGACATCCTGTAATTTTAGTTACTTATATCATCACTAATATTTCCTAAGGCTAATATATATCCAAATAATTACCAATATCCGTGGGATATTGCCGATATTGGTAATTATTCGACATCAGTCGATGAATTTTGTTGTGAAAGTTTCGACGAAGTGCCGGGCTCTGCCTGTACATTCAATTGTGTTTTTGCAGCTAAATCTTCAGATGTTTCTACTTTTCTTTTTCTTATTACATAACGGTCCATTTTATTATATTTTTACGTCTCTGCTTCTTTTATATATGTAACTCGGTTGTTTCGAGAACATTCGGTACCAGAATGTTCGCTTCCAGACTTTTATGGAGTGTGAACACATACAAACAATAGAATATTCGCGACTTTTCTCAAACCAATGCCAGACAGAGAAATCGAGATCACCAAAATGGCTGCGACTTTTCTCGTAGGTTATCTATCTACGTGCCAGACATAAACTTGTAAAATACAGAGCTACATAAGAAAGTACAACTACTAGATAATTTGACTCAGAGTCGACTGACGAAAGAAACAAATGAATAGCGTATGGGCTGGCGGCTCCGCAAGGGGGGCGCCCCTTATATGTATCCGCCACTGTGGTAAATTAAAACTCTTCGATATTTAGGTTTGTCTGCTTGTATAACGACATTTACCCACTGCTCTTCATTATTTCCGAATTACATACTAAGTGGTTGTTTTTTGCTTTATCGAATATATCTAACATGGTTTTTCTCTTTATTTCAGGGCATACATGTACTTCGCAAATCTCTTGAACGACGATAATTTGACCGATGGAATGAACAGGTTTTTGAATGAAAATTGGAATGCAATCTTCACCGACCTGAAGCCTTCTATTGAAGACGCCATCAGCCAACTGTTCGAGATATACACTAGAAGAATCTTCGAGAGAGTTCAATACAAAAACATATTCCTTCTTGAGTAAAATGGTTCAATAGTGTCAATTATTTCGAGGACCCATTCAATTTCTCACCAAGAGGAAATTTTCCTTTAGAAAAGAGATTTTTTTTGGGAGTAGTTGAAAAAGTGATTTAGAATCGCAAGTTTGCGAATAGTTAAAGTTAAAAGGCTGTTTTTTTATAATTATTTAAATTATTCTTAGGAACTACCTATTGAATAGTTACTTAAGTTATTTTTAAATTAGGTGTGAAACCAAAAACGTATTTCTTATCTGTAGCATTTGTGATGGACGTATCTTGTACATATTTGAAATTATTTGTAATTTTGTCAATAAATACTATTTATTTAATTATTCTATATTGTCCTCATTATGGTTATTACTACACAATTTGAAAACAATAATGAAAATATCTGCATCCACAAGCTAGAAGAAAATCACCGTATACATTTAATAAAGTTTTATAATGCAGGTGGTAAACCAACTTAAGAGGCTAGACTTTGAACGACACGCGGAACACCCGCGTCTGTCATTCTGTCCCGCTCACAATAATCTCACGCACACTTACAATACATGCGAATGCGAAATGTGCGAATGAGACAACGCTCAAATTTACCTACAGAAATCGCTCGAAAGGGGGTTTATGGAGAATACACTTTTCTACACCGAAACTTTCGCAAAATTGAAATTTTAAAAAATATATATTTTTTAGAAAGAAGAAGCTACGTCGGTAGCTTTTTATAATTTTATAATTCTTTATGAGAGTTGAGTTAGCAGCACTTTTTCCTTAAATAATATTTTTTGATAAATCGTACATGTTTGACAGTGAATGTTTACGTTAATACGAAACGCATCGAAAATTCGAAAACATACCGACATAGTTTTCACCCTCTAGAAGGCAGTATAAAAAAATATATATTCATTTTGTGCAATTTTCGATGTAGAAAAGTGTTTTTTCCCGGGCGTCCTTTTTGTATGGGCCGAAAAGCGAAGTCTATCGTCTTAAGCGGGCGACAAACGCGAAGTTCACATCAAAAAGATACTGCGTTATAAGTAACTTTTCTACCGACACACTACGTTATAAAATATTCCTTCCTACGGCAGGAGAAGGGGTCAGTTGAAATCGGAAGCGGTCGAGAGAATATCATTTCTTTGTACTGAATATGTTAACTTGACAGCTCCGTGCATGCTCCGTGTATCAAAAATGACCCCCTCTCCTGTTTACGGTAGAGAGGGGGTCGCATAACTTTTCTGATATCGCCACTGTAGCGAATACGAAAAATAATTCCGATTAGCGAAGATTCAAACCGCGATCACAGCGCATCATCTTTTACGTCTGGCGGGTCTCATGGGATTGTATGGCGAGCGCTATTGTGTTATAAATAACTTTTTGATGTGAGCTGCGAGTCTGTCGCTACCTTGAATCTCTGCTCTGTGGAGCCGTGAAAGCATCTCCCAAAAATTAGCTGAATGGAAAGAGATATTGACAGGAATGCATGGCACGACCGAGTGAATCAAATACAACAGGTTAAGGCGGTATGATGCCTAAAATAAAAATCCATTACAGGCGTGTCCTACGGCCGGGGGCGTTGTCGACCAAAAGTCGCAGGGCGGGTGACTTCTACCGGCATTGCACAGTGTAACGGTTCTCAATTTATCTTGGACAAATTTAAATATATTTCAGCATTAAATTTTTTTACGCTTTTCATAATAAATATTATTTTAAATGACTTTTAAAGCAATTTTTACTTCACATTTTTCAACAAAACAAAAAATCGTTTCTGCTGAAACATCCAAAAAGGAGTTAACAAACACAGTTTTAAAAGTTTACGACTAATATTACGTTAATTATTGCTTTGTTACCAAATTTTGTTCACATTTAAATGCTTTGTATACTTATTTGATTAAAATACTTGTAATATTAGTAAACCTTAAATTACGTGATTTACTTAAAATCCTGAACTCTTTGTCACAAACTTCTAACTCGATGAGCACCCCCTTGTATATAAGATAGGGACCTAAATTTTTTTACACATAATAGGAATTGTGGGTGTAACAAATCAAGGGGGTGGCCACACCTATATTTGATTTTTTTTTTTTTACTATGTGGGCTTGGACCACCCTAATATACAGGGTGTTAAGGTACGTATTTGAGTTACTTTAACCAGTGATTCCTGACATTATTTGGAGTAAAAAAATGAAAATGAAATTTTGGTCTCCGGTGACATTTTTGGCGTTTTTTTTTTTTTTTTTTCTACAAAAACATAAATAATAGTAGGTGTTGGGTAGTTGGGGGCGGGGTAGGTGGTGGGGTGGTAACTTGGCTGAGTGACCAATAAGGTCATGTGAAAGAATTTTTTTTTTGTTTGATTTTGAAGAAAAAATATTTTGAAAAAAAAAAATTTTACATAAACAAAGTCACCAGAGACAAAAATTTCGTTTACATTTTTTACTCCAAATAATGTCAGGAATCACTGGTTAAAGTAACTCAAGTACGTACCTTAACATCCTGTATATATAAACATATCAAATAAAATGTATTTACTCGCGCTGGGGTTTGAAAAGTAAACGAGGTCAAAAGTGAGGTCAGGTAAACTTCCAAATTCAAATCTTAACTCCACTAGACGTTGCCAAAACTAAACAGAAAAGTAAAAAAAAATAATACTGATAAAAAAAACTGATAATAAATAAATTGTAAAACAATATACATAGATTATTTATGATTACCTGATTCTAATTTCCTAACAAAGTTCTACTATATTATTATTTTTACGGAACTATGTTGCAAAGAGAATTATGAATGGAAAAAATAGATCAACAAAATAAACTTTAAAACAATTTAAAAAAACAATATTGTTCATATTTGTCTAAAATTTCACCACTGTGCGTATTTAAAATGCAAAAAAATACATATTCATTTAAGTTATGGAAACGTACAAAAAATACTTCACTTACTTGTAGAAGGAGTAAAATTTAAAATAAACGAGAGATTTCACTAATAGATTTAAAAGTATTCGATTGATCAAAGAAAAAAATTACGTAAAAAAAACGCTGCGGCAACGGGCCGGAACGAAACGTCTTGTCTCGCCGAAATCCTTTCGGCGACTAATAATAACAGCTTATGTGCTTTTCGTCCTGCAGGGAAAAATAATGGCGGCCGCCGCGGTCGCTGATGTATCGATAGTTGCATTTCGTTTGTCGGGCCAGAAATTTTATGTTTTCTAGTTGCAGATTTTAATTAATTCTGATGAACATATTAATAAAATCTTAGATGTTTTCCTACCACACCGTTGGGAAAGCATGACTTCATCGTATAGAAAAATAATATTGACCTTACCGCTAAAGATGTAGTTGTACAACGTATTTCAATTTTTCAAAGGCGTTGTACGTTAAAAAAATGTATGGTAAGGTACTGTTTTTATTAATCTAAAATACAAAAAACTTGCATTCCTCGGGGAGCCTCAAAGAAAAATTGGTAATTCAATTACGAATTCGCCGAAATAAATTAAAATGTGATTTTCGGGCAAACCCTCGATAAACGTGGTATTGTCTCACCTTAAGTAAGAGTGAATGAAGAAAAGGAAAAGAGCCATGGCAGTGTTGAGTATATTCGAATTATACATGATTATACCAAATCACTTACAAGTTACAAGATATAAAAAAAATACAAAAATATTTCTGCCAAAGAGATATTCTTCCAATTAAATATTCTGCCAAATAAGCCTGTTAGAAAAATGGGACAAGATAAATTAGGTAGTTGCGTTGGTAGGGTACTCAGCGGTGATATTTATTTAATTTTAGGGAAATCAATAGTTTACAATGTGGTTCATTTTTATACATGTGTAAATCTTACTGAAAAACCAATAATAGATTTCCTCCTTATACTATTTTATTATGAATCTAAAAATTAAACGCTATACTTACAACAACTATTAGAAATTAAGTCAACCATTACAGCTTACAACTGTTTATAAATTAATATTATTTCATTCTTATTTATGAAGTAACATTTTGTTAATTTTCTTTCCACTACAAAGTATCTACCTAGTCTACCTATACACATTAAAAATTATCACATGTATGAGTAATGAGTATGTTAATTTAAGATGGCCTGATAAATATAAATGTAATTATAGGGATGGGTGCCCCAGTATCACGAATTTCCATGGGAATTTCATTATTAATATAATATTATAACTAAGTATATTCGTGTCATCCGTCAAATTAATTCTGCCAAAGGGTCAATCTGTAAGACTTAGGGAGTATTTCACCATCGTCCTGATATTAATAAAAATAAAATACTCGCAAGAGGATGGTGCAATACCCTGGAACATTTGTTAACGTATTCGAAAACTAAAAACTGTTTTCGAAAGGTGATGAAATAGGCTTTCAAATTTCTATATTAAAAATTACTATGTATTTTTTTTAATATTTTTTTTTTTTGCGAAAACTTTAAAAAGTGTTCAAAATGGCTCACTTTACTTTTTTTTCTTACTAAAATTACTGATAATGAAAAAAAAATAAAACACTTACTTATTTCGTTAGATAAATGAATTATAAACCTTACTGTCACCTCACTTTTTTTCGTTTCATGTAAAAAAATATCTTAAAAAATTCACAAAGTTCCATAATTTTTTTTCAAATTGCTATCGGAAACTTTGGTTTCAGAAAGGGGTAAATTTTAATTTCTTTGTGGTTTTCTTTTATATTTGAATATATAGTTGGTTGTATTCTATTTCCAATACCGTTTAGATCACATTTCTGACTATGATAGTAAGGGAGAAACAACGATTTCTGTGAGACCTATGTGAGCTGTGACAAATATGGTCTCCTGTGATTAAACGGGTTAAGAGTCGTTCGCACTAGGAAAGTAGTTTAGTCGAGTAGCGAGTATATTAGGGAACATACATTAATTACGTGAGCAGTTTCGAAATAAATGTTTTTCATAATAGCCTTTTTTCAGCGGGTAAAATGGGATACTTCAAAGGATGTGAAACAATTTTTTTTTTAATATGTCTATAATAACAAATACTCTTTTAAAGTTGACGTGAGATTTTTATTGACCCCCCCCCCCCCCCCCCCCCCCTCCTCGGTATAAATAGATTTTACAGGACTCCCCCCCTTATTTTTTGCTCACGTACCTAATTAATGTATGCCCCCTGAGTAACTAAACGTGTCCGAACACCACAATTTTAACAGAGTAGGCTAGTCAGCTCTCCATTTGGTTCTATTTTTTAGGCTAGTAGAGTCCCCCTCCACACGTCCCCGTTCATTCGTAGACGCAGACACGCGCAATATGTCGTCCCGTTGGACCCAAGATGCTACTCTAAAGTTCTCTATTTTTGCGGTTATTAATCTATTTTCGTGTCCATAGTTTATTTATTTTCATCTCACTAATTTTTCTTCCACCTCTTCTAAAATAAGCATTACAATCAGCTTAATTCGCGTATTTACTTTATTGCCTTGCAGCCCTTTATGTTACGCCGCCGCTTACTAATGAACCCTACTTGACAGCAGTGCGAACACTTTTTGGTGAGTCAAGTCAAGTGAGCGAGTTACCCGCCACTCGACTTACTACTTGTCAGGTGCGAACAAGGCATTAGGGACCTTGTGCATGGCCTGAATCTGATTTAAGTGAGTCAAAAGGGTTTTTAAGGTAGCGACAGACTCGCAGCCTACATCAAAAAGTTATTTATAACACAATAGCGCTCGCCATACAATCCCATGAGACCCGCCAGATGTAAAAAGATGATGCGCTGTGAACGCGGTTTGAATCTTCGCTAATCGGAATTATTTTTCGTATTCGCTACAGTGGCGATATCAGAAAAGTTATGCGACCCCCTCTCTACCGTAAACAGGAGAGGGGGTCATTTTTAATACACGGATGATGCACGGAGCTGTCAAGTTAACATATCCAGTACAAAGAAATGATATTCTCTCGACCGCTTCCGATTTCAACTGACCCCTTCTCCTGCCGTAGGAAGGAATATTTTATAACGTAGTGTGTCGGTAGAAAAGATACTTATAACGCAGTATCTTTTTGATGTGAACTTCGCGTTTGTCGCCCGCTTCAAATGATCACCAAACTTCAACCTGTATATTTACCATGAATTCTTTGTCCCAAGACCAAACTCAAATAATCAATGAGATTTTATCAAAAACGATTGTTGGATCGTACAAAATAAAAAGTAAATTTTCCCGTTTTGCCAATTTCAGGAGATGGAACCAGTAACATAGCATTCTGTGAGTGTTTTTGAAATACCTATGCGTAATATATTATCGGATTTCATTTTTTTTTATGTTAAATGTTTTTTTGGTATTTCGACCCTTTGGAATAACAAGGTTCCATCTGTCACTTTAACGTCATGCGATAATGAACTCTAAGGTAGCTTACCATAGATCCCATAACCGCATGACGTTTCCGCATCAGATGGAACCTTGTTATACCAAAGGGTCGATTTCTAGAATCGTGAATTTGTTATACAATTTTCTGTATTAGATGAACTAAAAATAATGGTTCTATGTTAACTCAGAATCAACTCAACACCTCTTTGAAAAGTCATTAAAAGCTGTGGAAAAAAAGGAAAATAGCCCATAATCTAACCTAACCTCACCTATTTAACCAATTTTTTATAAAAAATTTCCATCACTTTTAATGATTTGAATTTATTCGGAGTCTTCCGCCGTTCTTCCATGGAGCTACCTTCAAGCGACGCGATCGCCGCTCGTCTGTGTTTTCCATGCTATTATTACGCCCATCGTTCACGTAGCTATTTACAAGCGACGCACAGTGGGGCCAAATCCCCAAAACGTGGCCAAAACCCGGAAAAATTATTTTTTGATTCGGGGTATTTGAAGGGGTGGGTCGGATAGGGGAAGGGTTCGTGCATCTCATCCCGAAAGGATGGGTCCCTACCTACGATACCTGTCGAATTATTTCAGTTCGAAGTTGACCTTTATCAAGAGCACACAAGTCGCTGTCGAAACTAGTCAAATTTACGCTCAGTTGGCGAGTTGATAATTAAGTAGTTAAGTAAAAAATTACAATTCTACAAGATGGTAATGATTGCCACAGGTATGTAGTAAATATCCATATACTAATACGGTTTAAATCCCATGGTTATCCTATTTATATTACACCTCTTTCGACGCTTGTAAAAAAATAGCAACATTTTCTGAACTTGTATTTTCAACTAGAGCAAAAGTAGCATATAACGCAATATGATGCGGAATTATAACTCCCAGACTGTAGATTGATCAATTATCTGATGGAATTGACAAAAATCAGCTGCCTAAATTTGCCTATTCTCTTGTATAAAGAATTTTTATTTGAGCTTGTCCGTCCCAAATAACGTATCAAAACATGGCGGCGCGCCGCGGTTAATGTAGCGCGCGGTGCGGCAGGCCTCAGAAATATTTTTCCCATGCAGCACGCTTACGATATTTGACTATTTTTCTGTTATTAATTTGTTGCTAATGCTAAAGTAATATTCTTCACACAGGTTCGGATAAAGAATGTGTGAAATTCACACGGCCAGAAATATTCAACATCGTTAAACACCGGTTGAATGATGGCCTACCTGAAATAATCCCTTACCTTGAGGAACAACTTTCCGGGAAAATTGAGATTGAGAAAATGGAGGGATATGAGAGTCTCGCTCTCCTCATTGTTTAGTCAAATGAGAACAAGGTGACAAAAGGCTAACAGGACAGAGGATCCCTTTTTGAAATAAAATAATGAATGGCTGAATTCACCCGTTTCATTTCCGGCACCTATTTTAGTGGCAATTCTCAAGCTGACTGTGATCTGCCATCGACCATTACCTGCAGTGGACGTCCTTCTGGGGATTTTGAATCATTGAGCAAGAGGTCAAAACGCAGAAGAACCCAATCAATTTTGACGCCACAAGAGTTAGCTTATGCTACTCAAATGAGCCTGTTTGTCAGGTTGTTTATGAAATAACAATGAGAGCTTCGAAGTATCGACAGGCTTTCCAATCGACCGCGACAAGCAAGAAAACTTTGTCCGCCGAAGCCGCACTTTCACTATATATTGAGTGAAAATTCACAAAGAATCAATATAAGGGATTGAGAACAACAAGTAAGGAGAATAACTGCAAGCTGTATCCTTCCTACAAGAAATTGGCAGAAGCAAAAAAACGTTGCTATTCACCTAATACTGCTGCCACCATCACAGAAAGCATGGCTGAAGTTCAGATACAAGCTTTATTGGATCATACAATCAACCGTACTTTATACACTGTAATTCTAAACAGAATAACAGAATATTCGTCGAAAATGTATCAGAGGATAAAAATTCTTCGATATTTTTTCGACGGATATTCTGTTATTTTGTTTAATAAACAAATGAGGTTTTCAGTATATTAATTATTGTAATTATTGATCTCCAACTCTCTATATATATGCTTCCATTCATAAATTATGACGGGTTTTCATGCGTCTCGTTGCTACATGGGATCCGCCATTTTGTTTGGACAATTTTTAACTTCAAATTCGTAATCAGCGACTTCAAAAACCCACGATTGATGAGTTAAACTTCATTTTGGGGTTTTGGCCACGTTTTGGGGATTCGGCCCCACTGTGCGACGCTACCGCTACCTGTCATATAATTTTGCTAGTGCAGTGCCTAGCGGCGATTTCAAACACTAATAATAGTGTGAAAAACACGGACGAGCGGCGATCGCGTCGCTTGAAGGTAGCTCCATGGAAGAACGGCGTTAGTGTTTGAAAACGCCGCTATGTGCTACACTAGCAAATTTGTTTGACAGGTAGCGGTAGCGTCGCTTGTGAATAGCTACGTGGAAGAACGGCGTTCCAGTTACGATAGAGGTTGTGTACTGGGATCTTTCATATGAGTGAGTGACGATTACAGAACTCTACTGGAAAAGCTTTAAATACTTTCCGTCAGATGTCAATAAAATCGATTGTTTTGTTGGCTGGAAAGAAATAAATAAATTCTTAGATATCATTGATGAAGACGATAACAATAATAATCTAAATTAAAATATGAAAATGAACACGACACAGAAAAATAATAAAACATAATGGTCGCCACTGGGATCTCACGTCTTACCGGGACGGCGCTCAACTTAATTTATTCATTTTAAGGGGGTTTCTTACCATCCTCCCAATAGCGTATCTACACTAATAACGAATATTTTCGATTTACGGTTTATTTATTTATTAAGTTAAAATTAATAATTCGGTACTCGAACCTATGAATAGTGGTTATATATTCGATAAATTGGCCGGGTTTTCTAACCACTGCGAGTATTTTATTTTTATTTTTAAAATTATTCGTTATTAATGTAGATAAGCTATTGGGAGGATTGTGAGAAACCCCCTTAAGCTATCAATATATTATCAATTTCATTTATTGTGATTGGTGAGAAATTTTCTATAGGGTTTATTGATTCATTATCTGCAATTAATTGCGGAGATGTCTCTAGGAAAGTATTATTATTATTTACACTGGATGATTCAAGTACCTCATTTAGGGGGTTTCTCACCATCCTCCCGTTAGCTTATCTACCCTAATAACGAATATTATTAAAAATAAAAATAAAATACTCGCAGTGGTTAGAAAACTCGGCCAACTTATCCAATATATAGCCACTATTCGTAGGTTCGAGTACCGAATTATAAACTCCAACTTAATAAATAAATAAACCGTAAATCGTAAATCGAAAATATTCGTTATTAGGGTAGATAAGCTATTGGGAGGATGGTGAGAAACCCCCTTACTATATTTGTAAAGAAGTAATTAAAGTTTTCGGCATTGGTAGTAATTAGATATTTGCCATTTATTAATTTGTCATTTATTTTAACCTCATTTACAACAGTTGAAGACATGGTGTTCAGTTGTTCATTATTTCATTTATTCCATGTTTTTTTACTTTCATTTTTAGCGTTTTTATTTGTTCACCATAGTATTTCTTTTTACAATTTCGAATCAGCCTATTGACTAAGTTTATGTACATTAAATATTTTATTTTCAAAAAAGACATTATTCTTTTGGCAAGCAATTTGATATTTTAACATTTCTCTGTATAATTTGTCTCTTATGTTATCAAGCATTCAGAACATCTCATTTATGTACATAATTAATTTAATATTCTTGTCAGACATTCACACACACGGTATCCGGAAACTTACAGTACCTACAAGCGGGAAACTGTTGAAACTACATCACATCACGGTGAGTTTGTGGGTGACGAATGTTCAGTGGAAACTTTTTAAGTGTATGAATATTGAGTACAAACTTTTCATCGGATGTTAATTCCTCACATGATAATTCATCATGTCTCGAAGCGTCGAAAACTGATAATTGGGGTTTTTAACCTTAGGTTAGGTTAGGTTAGGCTAGGTAAGGTTAGGTTAGGTTAGGTTAGGCTAGGTAAAGTTAGGTTAGGTTAGGTTAATGTGAGTTATGATGTGATGAATTATCATGTGAGGAAGTATCGATCTCATAGTCCGATTAGACATGGAACCGAGTTTGTGATATACCTTTTTTTTAAATCGACCTTTCGTGTTCGAGTAAATCGAGCAAGTGATACAAGCTGTTGAAAATACATTACATAGAGAGTGAGTTTGTAATATATCTACCTTTTTTTGATTTGAGCTTTCATTTTCGAATAAATCGAGTATTTTTTAGGTCATATTTGAAAAGCTGTCGCTACTGGGTTATCTCAGTTATTTTAGAATTTCTCGGATCGAAAAAATTTATAATATTTTATCCACCACATTCCCGTTGGTATTACTGGTTTTCGGATACCGCGTATCATGCTCCGGACGACATGCTTCTTGAAGTGCTAACTTCATAAGGTGTGGTGATTCTTTTTTCAGTAAATATAAATATAAATAGGTATTATAAATATGTATGAATTGTGAGAACGTGACTCTTCAGATCTACTCAGCAGCCACTTACTCACAATTATTTACGTGCATCGTTTTTTCATCACCTCCCCATGACCTTCAGTCAAACAATACTAGAAGTTGTGGTGCCATCGTGTAAAGAAATGGGAAGTTTTCTGAAAATGCCCATATTTCCAAGAATTGAAAACACATTCAACACTGGAAGTAGAGGTAATTAAAAGTTAACGATCTCCCTATCGTCGATTTTGTTATATGAATGAACAAATTAAGTCAAATTAATTTTAAGATTACACCAATAATATTCATCAATAAAAAGCAGATAACGACTGCCACCATTGTTAATTAAATTAAAATCACATCATTGACTTTGTAATGTAAAATAAATTATTAGTAAAATAAATGAGTATGTTGGATAATAATAAATAAAATCGTTTATTTATCAATAGATTTTCATTCTTTCAAAAGGTCACTGCTCAGCTGCAATTCAGGATTTTTCCTGGAATGTAGCTGGTTTTTTGCAGTGCCTCCAATAAAATACGGAAAATAAAAATAAAAATTTAATTAAGATAAAATAAATACAATTAAATTTAATTACATAAAAATTATCAAACCAAATCACAAATTCAACACAGACAATACAATACAAATAATGGAAAAAGAAATAAAAATATATTAATAATGTAAATTGGAATTCAAAAACTATTCTTGATAATGAAATCATTTCAAATAAAATATAATCAATTCAAACTCAACTAAAATGATTTCAAATTCAAAATAAAATCGATTCAAGTATAAAATATGCTCAAAATAAATAATTTAATCAAATCAAATCAAAAACAATAACACAAGTAAGTTTTAAGTTCAATGACACAAGTAAGGATAAGACAATCCTATTCGTATTATACACCTGTAATTTGTATGTACCCATTGTTAATGTTAGAACGTCACCTTGCAGTGGTCGCAAACATTAGCCCAAAATATTTTTTAGATAATATTTCTCAACGATGATAGCCGCCAGTTGCAGACCACTGATCTGCTGAACCCAGTGAAACCAGGTGGCAAATAAAAAGAAAAAGGATAATAAAAAGGTAGTACATCCTTCAGCGCCGTCTAATTGTTGTCGATTACTTTTAATGACTATTAATCGGTAGCCATTAAAAATACAATGTTTTAGCACTTAATAAAATCGTAAATGTTTTTCTAGTCGGATGAATATGAAGCGGATGTCACACGCAAAAATAATATTCTAAAAGAGCCCACTATCGTGTAGGAAAATTAGATCATGTCCGTCAATAATAATATGTTCTCATTATATGATATTATTAAAAAATAATGATTAAGGCGTTGAATTCCAAAATTTCGCATTCTCAAAGAGTTGTAAACAACCATTGCATATAAGCAAACATTCTCAATATAATAGAATTTTGATGTTTCCCTGAAACTGATTTCATTGAAATTTGTGGTTTCCCTGTTCTTCTCCCAATTCTTCTTCTAGGAACGACAATTGACATTCGTTTCTTCTTCTATCTTCTTTGTTCAAATCATCCGACATCATGTAGTCATCAACTTTTTGAAACTCCCCCTAATGTTTCATTAAATTTATTTTTTTATAATTGATGAAAAAAATATTAAAGTTAAATTTTTACCCACCAGACTTTTAGGTCCGGGTTTAATTTTCCCCATAGGAAAAACTAAACCTTTTTACACACTTTTCCATAAAAATGATTATGTAGTAAATCCACGCTATGCAAGTGTATTATATAAGTATAATTAATACAACACAATACAAGAACAACATGTTAACCTACCAGACTATTAATTGGGAAAATAATTCACCGACTCCAGATATTTTCATATCAGAGGGTTCGGCTCGGTGGAATTCCTAATTTGACCGATAAATCCTACTGATCCCTCAATATAATTTTTTTTTAAACTTTTGTAATCCTACATGTATTTAAAATGACTGATTTTTGCATTTTTATATACTAATTCTTTGACAAATCTAATATGCCTAAATTTTTAATGATAGAGCTAGGTATAATGCCAGTAGCCGAAATAACAAATGGTAATACTTTTATAGTCTGAGAATGCCAAATACTTTTAATATCATTTCCTAAATCTGTATACTTTCTTATTTTTTCAGAAACCGATTTTTCAATATTTCAGGAATTTGGAATATATGTAATAAATTTTAGTTATTATTTTTATTATTCTGCAACTATATTTTTTTAATTTTTTTATTGTGGCGTTGAACTCCGAAAACTCTGCCACAATAATAACAAAATCTAAAATATTATGTTGACATTATAAAATTTTATTTTCTTTGTATAATAAAAAACAACGGAGCATTGTAATAAATTATGTATTAGTAATGTAAATGATGTGTTATGTTATGTCAAACATAATTCATTGTAATTATGCAAATTAGAAACATAAGTTTCTTTTTTACAATATAGATACTTATTTGTTTTTTTTTTATTATTGATTTATAAAAAATATTAAAAAACAATTACATAATAGAAAAATTTTATTATTCTTTTGGGACATTAAAAGAAGTTTAAATTATTTGACAGCAAGATTTTTCAAGTAAGCAAGTAAGAAAAAATAAAGAGGTTAATTTAACATAGTTTTCACATATCCTAACATCGATGTAGAAGGATTTTTAAAATAAGAGTATTAATTTTAAAACCTAAATCACCTATTTCGCATGCCAATTTTATCCACCTCAATAAAACTCTACCTGTTCTGAGTGCTAAATCTATTTGTGTTTTGAATATAAAAGACTGGCAACCTTCAAGGGAAAATCAGTTCGATTTCTTTGACGAAGTGTTACGCAGTCTACTGCCCTTTCTACCATAAAATTATCTCTACAAGATGAAGTATTTTATCTTCCTGTTCTTCGTAGTGGCTGCCTTCGCAACTGTTCAGGTAAATATTAATAAATTATTTTTTATAAGTTACAGATATGATAGTCAGGAAAGAAAAAATTAGGGTGTTACGGGATTATCAAATAAATGCATAATTTTAACGGTGAACATAATTAGTCTTTATTTTGGAAACAATCAATTTGAAAGTACGACAAGTATATTCAACAATAGAAAGACAGGGTAATAAACTTTAACAATAACTTTATGGGTTCTCTAAGAAACAGGTTACACCAGTCTCAGTCCTCCGAAAGGAAAACTAATTGTCTGCAACAAGTATTTTATCCCTCTGGGTTAGCTGAACTCCGAAGCATACGGTTTTCGTGTGCTTGGGAGGGGTCAGTTCAGCCACTTGAAGTAGCGTGGTAGGCACCGGAAAGTAACTTGCTCTCTAGCACTAAAACATGACCTTTTATCGGTCATCACAGATGTGAAATCTCTTCCTGAGGCCCTAGCACGCTTGCTCTATATCGATCGGTAGGATAACTATCGGTAACTTCTCATCGTTCCCTAGGACAACTGCACATCGCTAATGTACGAACAACAGTTGATGTCGAATATGTTAAGGACACTTAGTCATTGTGAACTGTCACTTATTCGTTGGCGATCTGTAGTCATGCTAGGGAACGATGAGAAGTTGCCGATAGTTATCCTACCGATCGATATAGAGCAAGCGTGCTAGGGCCTCAGGGATCTAATCCAGGGGTGATAAAACTAACCAATAGCATTCCTCGCTTTAATTAGTAACTAGCTTTAATTTGATTTGACGTTTGAATGTGGATGAAGCAAGAAGTTTGTTCCTAAATTTTTTATTTATTAAATAATTGAAGAAAGAAAACGATGTTTGAATGTGGATGAAGCAAGGATTGTGAGCCTACACAAAGGGCTCGGGGAGTTTACCGCTCAATTTTGTACACCTACTACTGAGTACTGAGCCACTTCAATTGCCCGAGTCAAGTATGGGCCTTTTCTCGCAAAAAGGGGCCAAGGAGTTTACTGCTCAATTTTTCACTGTAGGACTGTAGGTTGATACGCGTAGTTTGATACCCATATCCTGTCCCAAAGAAGACTCCTACCACTGAGCCATCTAGATCACCGACACTCTAAAAATGGCCCAGGGATTTTAACGTTCAATTCAGTACGTCTGCTTCTGAGCTAATCCAGTCGCTTGGCTCAAGATGTCAAGTTTTATATTTAATTTTATTTGGAAAATCAAAAGGGCTTTATCACGCAAAAGGGGCTTGGAGTTAACTGCTCAATTTTTTTACTAAGCACTTCGGATTGCGTAAGTTGAGAAACGTATTTTGATACCCAACTCGGGTTCTTTACGGGTACAAATTATTAAATGCGTAAAGAAAAATCTACAACACCTACCTGCAGTACCTACGCATTTGTACACCAATCTCAAAATGTCCGTGTACACACCTATACGTATTTTTGAAGAAAAAAAATAGTTTTATTGGCTAGAAAAATTTATTAAAATAAAAAAAACGTTTATTTTAATAAATTTTTGGCCGTCACAACATTTTTTTTGCAAAAATACATAGGTACGAATATGGACATTTCGTGACTTCTTTTTTTTAAAGAAAGACACATATTCCCGGGTTACGAATAACCTGACAACATTTGAAAATCTCCTACTACCACCACAGTAAGCTAAATATGTTGCTTGTGTTGAGATGGGGGACTTAGCCAGCCGAGGAATCAAACAAGCGACTCCCGGGTGGGACCCAAACGCAATATTTACTCAGCTACTGACTGATCATAAATAAACCAATAACTGACCGGTCTTTAATAATATATATATTTTGTGGTACTTCTTAAAAGTCAAATGAAATTCTTACGATTTAGTTAAATTAACCCGAACGCAGTAAGTGGGGAGGTACCTACTTACGTGGGAACGTTATTCTTCGAATATAAGTAGGTACCTATTTGAATAATTATTACGGGGAATAATTATTCTGTGCGGTTAAAAAAGTTTTTACCTACCTCGAGTACGTACTTACAGTACCTACCGAGTTGTAAGGTTCTACATATTTTTTAATACGGGCAAGACCGATCCATAAACATGATCACAACCGCATATAATAAAGCCACGAAAATCGAATTCCACCATCTTTTTAAAAACATTTTCATATAAAACCTAAAGGGAAAATGTTAGGCGGTGAATATTGAAAATTATATTTGAAATAATTGACAGGCTTCTACAAAATCAATTTTTTTACTTTGGAAATATGAAGTACAGTAACGAAATGCATTCAAAACTTCTAAAACATAGTTCTACATGCTTACTAATTTAGTTATGCACTATTTAACTCATCATTTCACTTATCTAGAATGTTTTATTTATATTGTATTTAACTTTAATTTCGTCTTTGGAGTTATTTTTAAATAATTGATAAATTTATCACACCATCCTATCCAATAATGCCATAGGTTACTGAGGATTTCACCACAACTTGCAGATAATTTTCAATTTGTCAATATTGAGTAGGTACTTCTTTAATTCTATAAAATATGTAAATAAGATAACTTAATTAAGAGGTTTTATTCATTTGATTTATTTTGTATAGATAGATACTCCTAAATATTTAATATTTTCAACTTCAGCGAGTTCATTGCACAGTGAACGTGGTTCTTGTTAGCAACTTGTAGTGTGGTTTCAAATGTTGATGCTTTGATTATGACATTGTATAATCAAAGTGTTGATGTTATCATGAGGTTTGTTTTTAATAAGTATATAAAAAGTTTAACAAAATATTTTGCTGTCGTTTAAAACGACTTTGTTACATTTTAGCCACTTTGGGGATTAGAAGAGTTCTATAATATAGCTTTTATGGCTAGTATAAAATATTTACAATATAGTTTTGACAAAAAGTTAATTTTATTACAAATCAATTCAATCAACAAATAAACTCAGCCGCAAAATTTTTCAATGATTTATGACAAAAGATAGTGACCCATGCTTACTGGCAGATGAAATTGTGGTATATACTGCAAAATTATATGGAATTACCTACATATTTCATTATAATTTCAGATAATTCATTTATGCTCAAAGATAAATCAAAACTATTAAGGACACAGAGTTAATTGAAGTGTTTCCTATAATTTCTTATATTTATATTTAATATCGAGAAATTAAGATTTTTAAAAGGTCGATTTAGTACACTTAGGTTTTTACATGTAAGTTTTTTCTGACATGTTGAAAAATTGATTATTGTTCATGGGTGCCAGGAGGTTGTATGATCCTTTATTCGAGGGGATATCTTCTGTCTGTCTTTTTTTGGATGCATTAATTAGCGGTAATACATTTCTTAGTTAAATGTTGAAGTTCTCTAAGTCCAAAGGACAATCTTTCGAGAGAATTAATAATGAACAAAAGTAATTTCTTTTTATACAGGCAAAGTCCCAATATCTTTTTTTCTCATATAATATGTGTATTTTGGTCTTTGCAGGGTCTGTCCGACGAAATGAATGCACAGATCGCCAAGCTCTCCAAGGATTGCGCAGATGAAACCAAGGTCTCCTCAGGTGAGGTCGAAAGGCTGAGAAAGAAAGACTGGTCCTCCAACGACTTGACAGTCCGCGACTACGTCAAGTGCCTCATCAAGAAGACCGTGATGGATACGAACGACAAGTACAAGAAGGAACTGTTCACGGCAAACGTCACTGGTTCAGAGAAACAGAAGGTCTCAGATACATTGGACAAGTGCGAGAAACAGGTTGGAGAAGTTACCTTCGACACCGCTTGGGACTTTGCCAAGTGCTACTTCTCTGTGCTGCCGGAACACTCTGTCTTCTAAAACGACATATTTATTTAACTCTTACTGTATTCACCCTTTAGAACCAAACGTACGTTCTTCTACCAGGGCCCCTAGCACACACGATCGATAACGATTGATAGGATAACTTTCGGTAACTTCTCATCGTTCCCTAGCTTGACTGCAGACCGCCAACGAATAAGTGACAGTTCACAATGACTAAGTGTCCCTAATATATTATGAGATTCACAATTATAGAATCGAATCCACACAAAGAAAATTAACACATGCAATAGCTTATCGCGAAGGTTTATCTGATCAATTTGGAACGTACAATGACCGAATTTCGCATTATAAACTGACTCCCTGACGTAAACATTCCGATTTATTGCTTCTACACAAAATTATTCATGCATCCGTTGATACAACAAACATTTTATCCCAAATGAACATCAACACACCATCAAGAAATTCAACCAGGAGGAAGCAAGACATTTTCTATATTAAAACCTACCACACAAACACAGGATATTTCTCCCCTGTACCGTGAATATTAAGTCATTATAATACTATACACTGATCTAATAACGAAATAGACATTTTTAATGATCTAATTAAAAACTTTAAAAAATGTTTTATTTCAATCATTTAAAGCTGATATTGTGATGAAGCCTTTTATTTAGACAGGCAATATTCTACATTCTAAATCAGTGTCTCATCAGCACAGGTGTCGACAATATATTGTTTACCTTTTTACCAATTCTTGTTTGTCACTTACTTTTGACCTATTTTATGTACTTAAATAAAAATAAATAAATAAATAAATTAGCCATCTGCAGTTGTAATAGGGAACGTTGAGAAGTTACCGAAAGGTACCGATACAATCCTTACCGATCGAGTGTGCTAGGGGGCCTCACACACTCGATCGATAAGGATTGACAGGATAACTTTCGGTAACTTCTCATCGTTCCCTAGGACAACTGCAAACCTCTAATATACAAACAACAGTTGATGTCGAGACACTTGGTCATTGTGAACTGTCACTTATTCGTTGGACATCTGCAGTCCTGCTAGGGATCCATGTGAAGTTACCGAAAGTTATCCTGTCAATCCTTAACGATCGAGTATGCTAGGAGGCCAGGGGTGCTAGCATGGTCGATCGGTATGAAGTTACCGACCGATTGTCGGTAAATTCTCATCGTTCCCTAGGACAACCGCAGACCGCAAACGAATAGGTGACAGTTCACAATGACTAAGTATCCTTAATATATTCGATATCAGCTGTCACGTGTAAGTTAGCGATCTGCAGTTGCACACCAGGTCTTCAAATAACAATATGTTCACATGACTTGACCCCGAAAGAAAACACATGTAACATAGTTAATCATAGAAATTATTAAAAATTTGCCTGATTGCTACATTGCAAATGATTAAAGTGGAACCGCTGTATTGTTTAGTACCAATTTTCTTTTCTTTTATTTTTTTATGTGAATATCGCACAAGAGTCCCAACTGCCCCCGACCGTCTAGAGCCAGTAAGACGATGACAGGCCTAATTTGGGTTTAAAGAATGAAGAAGTTTTGGAAGACGAAGATACAGATATACCGTGCTGTTCAGAACTTGTCACCGAATACGGCTAAAGCCATTTAAAGCAACGTTTCATTTCTGAATAGAGCTCTTTCACCAGGGCGATATTGAAAATACTACATTTACTGAATGTTGAGCAAATATGTTATACATTAAATATGAATTATTTATGATGTAACAATATAACATACTTGCACACGCAGGGTTTTCAAAACGTTACCTCTGGGTTCGTAGCTAAGGAACACCGAAAATGGCTTATTTTATACATTATTACAATTTAAACAAAATATATTTCAATGATGAAGAAGTTAAAACTAATAATCTAAATGAAAAATAACAAGAAACAGAAAAATAAAAAGCTAACTGGGACTCGAGCCCAGAACCTCTCGTTTTAACAGGACAAACGCCATTCCAATTACGTCTACTCTACCCCTACGAGGCCCTAGCACACATCATAACGATCGATAGGATCACTATCGGTAACTTCTTATCGTTCCCTAGGACAACTGCACATCGCTAACGTACAAACAACAGTTGATGTCGAATATGTTAAGGACACTTAGTCATTGTGAACTGTCACTTATTCGTTGGCGATCTGTAGTCATGCTAGGGAACGATGAGAAGTTACCGATAGTTATCCTATCAATCGTTATCGAGCGAGTGTGCTAGGTCCTCTGTTCGGTTACTGAGAATGTATTTTTTTGTCAATCTCATATATCAAATATCAGAATAAACAATATTATCTTCATTAAATTAGAAAAAAACACTTTGTGTAAACCACTATAATCACATGTTATAATATCTACATGTTTAAAACCGATGGTTTCTTCGTCAGGATAATAACTTGAACAAAAATAACAAAAGAAATATAAAAGTATAGATAAAATGAACAATAGACAAAAATATTACAAAGAAAAATATTAAAAGAAAAGAACAATATATAAAAATACAGAACCATAATAATAAGAACAATAATAAAATTACCAAAAAAAAACAAATATATAAATGTAAAAAAAATTATTTTAGATTATATTAAACATTATTTTTAGGTAATTAATTACCTAACTCTGTATTATCTTTGTCTATTGTTATTTTTGTCTTTACTTGTTTGTTTCTTTTGTTATTTTTAATCATGTTATTATCCTGACGAAGAAACCATCGGTTTTGAAACAAGTAGTTTAGACAAAGCAATTTATTAATTAAATTAAAATGGTGCCACAAAGTAATTTGCAAAGATTGAAGAAACAATATTATCTTCGAGTGATTATTTTTTATTTTTTGTTTTAGTTATCCTTTTCTTAATCACATTGAGGGGGTTTCTCGCCATCCTCCCAATAGCTTATGCATACTATAACGATTATTATTAAAAATAAAAATATAATACTCGCAATAGTTAGAAAACGGCGAACTTATCCAATATACAGCCTATTATAGGTCCTATAACTATTCATAGGTCCGAGTATCGTATAATAAACTCCGACTTAATATATAAATAAACCGTAAATCATAAATAAACTATATAGTGTGGATAAGCTATTAGGATGATGGTGAGAAACCCTCTGATGGGAATAACCTTCAAATTACAAAGAGAGAGTTGTTCTAATAAAAATTGATGATGATTATTCTCTTTCATAACCACTTCCGGATCGCTTATTTCTACTCAAATCTTTGCTTTTCAACAGATTTTGAGTTAATTAGGACAGATCTAACAATGACCTTTACACGGATTGAAATAATGGAGCTAAACAATTAAAAATGTATCGAAACATCTCGGCTTAGAGGTTAGAATAATATGACTATGAGAATACATAATATAATAAGTGTCATTAGAGGAATTATATTGTAATTAAAGATCTAACTTCTATACAAACAATTATTTTTCTTTGTTTTTAAGTAGGAGTTTTATTGACACTATTATGCAATGCGTAATGGCAATATATATTGCATGACACGAAACGTTGTTGTATGGTAATTACTTACTAACTTGTGCAGTTCTGAAAATAAAATAAAAAACGAATTTCTGAAACAGGAAAATCAGAAAAAGATACGGTCACATCTGGGACTCGAACCCAGGACCTTCGGATTTCCGGGTTGCGACTCTACCAACTAAGCAAATGTGTCCCTATACGACTCGGTCACATTTAAATGTATCATACTTCAACTGAGAGCTACCAAACGCATATTTTTATTGGCTGCTATCTTTGTGAATGATTGCAAGATTTAATTCGAACTAAATGCTATCTAGATAGTGCTTTGGATAAATGTATCCATTTTTTTAATATGCGACATCTATTGACCTTTTCCGCATGTCTAGGATTCTAGGATGAATATTTGTTTTTATTTTTAACTTAATGAGTTAAACATCAAATTGTAATACTTTAATTAAGGAAGACAATTTTAGCGAAACTCAACCGAAAATCTGAAACAGAAAAATCCGAAAAAGACACTGTCTCATCTGGGACTCGAACCCAGGACCTTCGGCTTTCGGGTAATAAAAAATTTCAATATTTGTTATATATATTTTTTTGCTGCTAGGACCAAGATACTCAGAATTTATATTTATATATTTTTTAATAATCGCAAATTTACTTCGTGGCGTTATTTAAATTAAATGAAAACATCCATTATTGCATCCATTATTGCATCCATATACTCGTACACCACCACGGGTTTCAAAACATGTTGATAATTTTGATTATGTAGCATTTTCCGGAAGTGTGTTTTTTAGAGGCTAAATTTTGTACCCAAGGTTCGTAGAAAATAAATTTTAAAAAATAGTATGTTTGATAGTACATCAAAGAAAATAAGTAAAATATATAAACATAATTGATAACAGAGTAATAAATCTTTTTTTTTAATTATGTGTCTGTATTTTTATTTTTAGAAGTATCCCAAATATATAAAAGCTATGCTGGAGGTATTTATTTAATTATTAAGAAGATTTTTTTATGATTATAATTTTATTAAATTTTTAATTAATATTTTTATAAGAAAAACTCTTTTTTTAACTTTTGAAGGTTATTCCCATCAATGTAATATATCATTGAAGAAGAAGATAACAATAATAATCTAATTTTTTTAAATATGAAAATGAATGATATATTTATCCGAGACACTATCTAGGTAACAAATACATTCTTTGAATACTTGTTTCCAATAATAAAGGTAGCTGCCAATAATATGGAAAAAAAACATTAGTCGAAGATAATATTGTTAATTCTGAAATTTGAAATATTAAGTTGACAATTACGACAGTCTCATAATAGATCGCAGTAGCCCAATTGGTAGAGGTGTATGTCCCGGTAAGACGTAAGGTTCTGGGTTCGAGTAACTGTTGCGACCGTTATCTTTTATTATTTTTCTGTGTCTTGTTCATTTTCATATTTAAATTTTTTTTGATTATTATTGTTATCTTCTTCTTCAATTTTAATTAATGTATTCTTAATCTATAAAAATGAATGTTTCTTTGTTTGTCCCTTATGCGGTACCTAAAGAATTTATCCGATTAAAACTTCGGTTATTTTTCGTGTACATGCCTGTGAAGGTCTCTGTATATAGCGCAAGCTAGCATTATGAAATTATTTCCTGTAGCATTTATCCGATTGTGATGAAACTTTGAAAGCTTTAGGTCAAATTTGAAAAAAAAACTGTTTTTTCTGGGTTATATTAGTTGTTTAATGTATTTTAAAAGTTCTCTGACCAAAAAAAATGTACAAAATTTTTTCGACTACTTTCCCGTTGGTATTACGGGTTTCCGAATACCGCATATCATGCTCCAGACGACATGCTTCTTGAAGTGCTTACTTCGTAAGGTGTGGTGATTCTTTTTCTGTAATAGTAAATAGAAATGAATTGTGAGTATGTGACTCTTCCGATCTACAGAGGAGCCACTTACTCACATACATTTTTTACGTGCATCGTTTTTTCATCACCTCATACCCGGGAAGAAACACTTTTCTACATCGAAAATTGCACAAAATGAATATTTTTTTTTATACTACCTTTTAGAGGGTGAAAACTATGTCGGTATGTTTTCGAATTTTCGATGCGTTTCGTGTTAACGTAAACATTCACTGTCAAACATGTACGATTTATCAAAAAATATTATTTAAGGAAAAAGTGCTGCTAACTCAACTCCCATAAAGAATTATAAAATTATAAAAAAGCTACCGACGTAGCTTCTTCTTTCTAAAAAATATATATTTTTAAAAATTTCTATTTCGTGAAAGTTTCGGTGTAGAAAAGTGTATTCTCCATAAACCCCTTTTCGAGCGATTTCTGTAGGTAAATTTAAGCATTGTCTCATTCGCACATTTCGCATTCGCATGTATTGTAAGTGTGCGTGAGCTTATTGTGAGCGGGACAGAATGACAGACGCGGGTGTTCCACGTGTGGTTCAAAGTCTAGCCTCTTAAGCTTGTGTTGCCATCATGTAAAGAAATGGGAAATTTTCTGAAAATGCACATATTTTCAAGAATTGAAAAAACGTTCAATCCTGGAAATAGAGGTAATTAAAAGTTAACGACCTCCCCATCATCGATTTTGTTCTATGAATGAACGAATTAAGTCAAAATAATTGCTTGATGTGTTAAAGATTATACTTATAAAATTCATCAATAAAGGCACATTACGACGCCACCATTATTAATTAAATTAAAATCACATATAAGAACACATCATTGACTATGTAATGTAAAATAAATTAGTAGTTGTTTGTAATGAGCATGTTGGATAAGAAACACTTCTGTTTGAATTATACACGGGTAATCTGTATGTACCCATTGTTAATGTTAGAACAGGTCACCTTGCAGTGTTCGCAAACATTAGCCCAAAATATTTTTTAGATAATATTTCTCAACGATGATAGCCGCCAGTTGCAGACCACTGATGAGCTGAACCCAGTGAAATCAGATGGCGAATAAAGAGAAAAATAATAATAAAAAGTTAGTAAGTACATACTTTAGCGCCGTCTAATTGTTGTCGATTAATTTTAATGACTATTAATCGGTAGCCATTTAAAATGCAATGTTTTAGCACTTAATAAAGTTATTCATATTTTGTAGTCATGAAGCGGATGTCACACGCAAAAATAATAATCTAATAGAGCCGACTATCGTGTAGGAAAATTAGATCATGACCCCGTCCATCAATAATAATTTGTTAGCATATTATTAATAGTGATGATTATAGCTTTGAATTGCAAAATTTCGCATTCTCAATATATCCAAGAGTTGTAAAAAACCTTTGCGTATAAGCAAAAATAATCAATATAATAGAATTTATTGACAATAGCAAACATTTTTCTTTAGGGCTTCACGGTTCTTCTTCTCACAATTTTTCTTTTCTACGAACGACAACTTCTTTCTTATTCTTTCTATTTTGTTCAAATCATTCGAAATCATCTAAGCGCCAAATAATTCAGTTAAAAACGCCAGCACCTACTACTTTTCACTGCTTTGGAGCTTCCCCCTAATATTTCCTCAAATTTTATTTTTTATCATTGATGAAAAAATAATTTAAGTAAAATTATATTCAATAGTTTTGTTAGTTTTTATTGAATTCTGCAAGCATTTTATTTTTTTATTATTTTGATTTTGCACTCCGAAACATCTTTCACAATACTAACAAAATCTAAAATATTAGCTGAACTAATATGTCAATTAAAAAAAACAATGCAGTTCTACCACTGTAATAAAGATGTATTAAGTAATATAAATGATGTATTGTGTGATGTCATACGTAATTCATTGTAATTATGTACATCGTATTAATAAATAAATAAATAATAAATTGTTCTTTTGGGACTTTAAAAGAAGATTATATGATACCATTTTTTATTTATTTTAAAGTAAGAAAAATAAAGAGGGTACTTTCATATAGTTTATATATATGCTTTACGATCGATGTGAAAAGATTTGAAGAATAAGAGCATTCATTTTAAAAACCCAAATAAATCACCCAGTTTGCGTGCCAATGTTATCCACCTCTGCAATGCTTTAGAATATAAGAGGACCAATTATTCATTACTTAATAAAACTCTACCTGTTCTGAGTGATAAATCTATTTGTGCTTAGAATATAAAAGACTGGCAACCTTCAAGGGAAAATCAGTCCGATTTCTTTGACGAAGTGTTACGCAGTCTACTACCCTTTCTACCCTTGAATTATCTCTACAAGATGAAGTCTTTTATCTTCCTGTTCTTCGTGGTGGCTGCCTTCGCAACTGTTCAGGTACCAAAATAAATTAATTTTAAATAGTTACAGATATGAAAGTCAGGAAAGAGAATTTTTTTACAGTGTATCGGGATTATTAAATAATGCACAATTTTAACGGTGAACATAATGAGTCTTTATTTTGGGAAAAATCAATTTGAAAGTACGATAAGTTTATATATATACATACAGCAAGCCAACAATAGAAAGAAAGTGTAATAAACTTTAACAATAACGTTATGGGTTCACTGATAATTAGGTTACACCTGCCTCAGTCCTCCGAAAGGAAAGCTAAGTGTTTCCTTAACCCTTCGTTTTACCAAAAGGTCTACAATAAGTATTTTTGCCCTCTGGGTTAGGTGAATTTCAAAGCAGATAGTTTACGAAACGTCTCTTGGGCCAGTTCTGTCCACCTGAAGTAGTGTGGAACGCAGATGGAAGCAACTTTCTCTATCACCAAAACATGACCTTTTATCGGTCATCACAGCTTTGACATCTCTTCCAGGCCCCCTAGCACAGTCCATCAATGAGGATTGATGGGATAACTTCTCATCGTTTGCTAGCATGACTTCAGATCGACAACGAATAAATAACAGTTCTAAAAGACTAAGTGTCCTTAACCCACATAGCCCTACCGTGCCAATTTTGGTTCAAACAAAAAATAATTATAAATAGGCATAAAGTTTAAAAAAATAACTTTGCCTATGGCTTGTGTTACTGTAAATGCACTAGTCTGTATGATTTACTGTACTGTACTGTAGATATTTTTAAGTAGAACGTAAGTGTACGTGTATTGCAATACTTGAAACAAAAATCATATGTAACGTAATTAAACAATATGTTTTTTGTATGAAAATTTGGTTTTCCAATTTTGGTACGTATGGGCGTCTAACATGTTTTCTTTAAAAAAAGTTCAATTGCTTGTCAGTGCTCCAAAACTGACTTTTCTGAAAGAGAGTGATGACGAATGCGAAAATGCCAAATAAGCAAAATTTGCTCATAACCACCAGAACAGGCCAATTCTGACCTCAATAATCTAGGATTTTGGTGAAAAAAATGAAATACGAATAAAGTTTTCCGGGGCCACATTTTCTAAATGAAGTATTTGTGGAATATTTCAATGATGAAGAGTGGTCATGAAAATGGAATATCTTCATCAGTTCATTCTTCTTCATTTTGAAACTGTTGCCCCGGAATTTTTTTAATTCGAACTATATTTTTATCACCAGAGTTTTGATAAGTGAGATCAGAATTGGCCTTTACTGGTGGTAGTATGCAAATTTTGCTTATTTTGCTTATTTTGTCGCATTGGTCATCAGTCATCATTTCTTTCAGAATAGTCAGTTTTTAGAGCCCCGACAAGCGATTGAAAAATAATTGAAATAAACTTTTTAGACGCCTATAACCCTACCGTACCAAAATTATAACACCCCGCCCCCCCCTCCCACAATATCAAATGATTTTTTTTTTAAATATTTTTATAATACTTTGTGATTTTTTTAATGATGAAACCAAAAGACAAATATTAAAAAAAACATTAAAAAAAGTTTCAGGGCTATCTGGGTTAATATTTAGGACAACAACTCTTGTTTTTACGTTACGTTAGTGATCTGAAGTTGTCCTAGGGAACGATAAGAAATTACCGAAACTTATCCTATCAATCCTTATCGACCGACCGTGCAAGAAGGCCAGGGGTGCTAGCATGGTGCTAGCATAATTGTCGGTAACTTCTCATCGTTCCCCAGGACAACTGCAGATCGCAAACGAATAGGTGACAGTTCACAATGACTAAGTGTCCTTAATATATTCGATATCAACTGTTGTTTGTACGTTAGCGTTCTGCAGTTGTCCTAGGGATTGATGAGAAGTTACCGACAATTATCCTACCGATCCTTATCGATCGACCATGGTTGCACCCCAGGGATCCTATAAGTGATAAAACTAACCAATAGATAATGCGTCCCTCGTCCTCATTAGTAATAGACGAAGCGATGCGGGAGTGTGAAAATTTTCGAGATTGAAGAACAAATGATGAATCAACTACGCTCGGAAATCTGCATAATATTTAGACGGTTAGTTACAACAGGTTAATTTTTCTCTTTGGCGGAGTCCACAAACCATCTGTATAAGCGATCTACACACCATGCTGCGAACAGCCCGATATATCGGGCTGTTAGCAGCTGGCTATTGTCTCCCGTCTCCCTTTTCCTCGTGCGAACCCGTAACATTCTGTTTCACGTTGTCTTCTGTCTCTTTTATTAACACAACAAATTCAATATCACCATCTCATTTCACTGCGGCGCATCGGTTGGTACTAACGGCAGACGGTTTCTTCCAATTAGCAGTCAACGTGAAACAGAGTGTTACGGGTTCGCATGGGAAAAAAAGAGACGGGAGACATCCTCCAACCTTCGATTTTTAGCCAGCTGCCAATAGCTGCTGTTCGCAGCATGGTGTGTAGATAGTATTAAGTAAATTTGCCAACTTACCAGAACCATTATTGTGATAATTATAATAATAATCGTATTTTAAAAAGGCCACTGTGACATAAAGCAGATCATCAATAAATAATGCTTAATCATCGTTAATGCTAAATTAAGCAGATAATTCTCTCCGTAAATAATGATATTATCATCGCTTTTGTAATTGAATTCATTATTACCGGTTTTATTGTATGTATATTAATGGTATATGTAATTATGCGTATAAGATCTCTGTGACAACTTAATTATTTATAGAAAAAAAAAATTTTTTTATGCAACACCTTACAAGAGCGTCCCTCTCTGATAGGAAAAAAATATATAGACACGCGGTTTGGCACCTTTTTAGAGCTGGTTTATGTTGTATGGACAGTAAGAAGAGCGGATCAAATAAAATTACCAGTATTCAGAATTTCAGCGATCAGTCTTATCAAAAATTACTATAATTAATTAATTAATTTTAATTTTTATAAAAAAAAATCTCTTTTTAACTTTTGAAGGTTATTCCCATCAATGTAATATATCGTTGAAGAATAAGATAACAATAATAATAAACTAATTTTTTAAAACATCGAAATAAACAAGACACAAAAAAAAAAAAAAAGATAATAGTCGCAAAAAAAAAAAAAAAATAAGGCCGGAATTCCGATTTTCTCGCAATTTATAACATGTGTCCCCTGAACACTTTAAGTTTCTAAGTTATTAAAAAAATATATGTTATTTTTAAAGATAATATCTGAAGACTTTAAGCCTAAACGTTAATTATATAAAATTCCCTCGATAGAAAAAAATCGCAAAGTATGCTCCAAAAATTATTATTTACACGTTTGTTTCTGTTATTTTACAAGTTATATGAAAAAATTCACAGTGATTCTTTAAATGTTTAAGGTGTTAAAGAAAATTTTTGCTCTATTGTAAACGAGTCGTGTTTTATTAAACATTTTCCCAATTTTCGCTCGAATTTTTGAGTTCATTTTTTGAGACGTTCGTATTGTCGTATATCTCCTTCTTATTCTTTTTGGGCGGGGACTACTGGCCCTTAAAGCGTTGATTTAGTTCACTTGGGCTTTAACATATATATTTTCATGTACAAAGATTTTTCCGACACGTTGAAAGATTGACATGGTTCAAGGGTGCATGGTGGGTGGCTGTATGATCCTTTTTTCGAGGGGATATCTTCTGGCTGACTTATTTGAACGATAGAAGATGTTTCGTTTTTTCTCATTATATTTCTATTTTTAGCCCATATGAATTTGAAGCTTATATCTTAGTTAAATGTCGAAGTCCAAAAATGGAAAATTCTTGAGAAAATTATTGATGAACAAAAGTAATTCCTTTTTATGCAGGCGAAGACCTAATATCTATTTTTTTCTCATACAATAATATATTATTTTGGTCTTTGCAGGGTCTGTCCGACGAAATGAATGCACAGATTGCCAAGCTCTCCAAGGATTGCGCAGATGAAACCAAGGTCTCCTCAGGTGAGGTCGAAAAGCTGAGAAAGAAAGACTGGTCCTCCAACGACTTGACAGTCCGCGACTACGTCAAGTGCCTCACCAAGAAGACCGTGATGGATTCGAACGGCAAGTTCAAGAAGGAGCTGTCCACGGCAACCGTCACTGGGTCAGAGAAGCAGAAGGTCTCAGATACATTGGACAAATGCGAGAAACAGGTTGGAGAAGTTACCTTAGACACGGCATGGGACTTTGCCAAGTGCTACTTCTCTGTGCTGCCGGAACACTCTGTCTTTTAAACCGACATCCTTATTTAATGATTACTGTATTCACCCTTAAGAACCCAAAATATTTAAACGTACGTTCTTCCACCAGGTCTTCAAATAAAAATAAAGTTTTTTGAAAATATTTATAAATTTGTAATTTTTGCCTTTCGTGGAATAATTTTTTTTATTTTTTTATTTAATGACAATATTAAGTACATTAAGAATACAAAGTGAAGTATTTTATCCTCAGTCCTCCTCACTAGGTATTCCTGATCCGAGGTGGACTGCAGGTTGTTGTATGGTTTTGATTATGATTTCCTCATCATTGTTGTTAGTTTTGTTGGTTTCCACGAAATATAAATAAATAAAGCAAAAAGTGTTTATGTTTATTATCTTGCGTTATTTTAAAAAGTGTTTATGTTTATTATCTGTAGGTTGCGTTGGGGTTACTTAATAATTTTAATTAGTTTCTCATCTTCGTGTTTAGTTAATTTGATGTCCCTTTTAAGCTTTTGTATATCCATGGTATTTTTAATTTCAATCGGAAAGGCATTATATGATTTTGTAGCATATAAATAATGGTTTTTCTGGCCGAAAGCTGTATTTAATTTTGGAATGTTTAGTAGATTTGAAGATTTTGTCCCTGTTGTATAGGTGTGTTGGTCAGCGAGGTGTGCATTTTTTTCTTTAAATTTGAGTAGTGCATTTTTTTAGTGCAGTATTATAATGCTGAACACATTAATTTTTTTAAAAACTTCTTTCGGTGGAGTTCTTATGGATTTCAGGATTTTTAATTCAATCCATAATTAATAGAAACAAGGGAAGATATATCATGGAGCGTGCCGAATATCATCAACATAATATATTAATGCGGTGGAACCTACTAATTGGGTGTGCATTTAGAAGCTAAGGTGGATGCTATTTGATATAACCGAGTGTATTTTTGTGCGCGCGTTTCATACTGATAATGGCTCATGACCCATCTTCCAAGATTCTTTTATCTATGCTTGAATAGGATAGTTAACATATTCTGATAAAACGAGTCAAGAGAGGGACACATGAATGACTTGCGTTATGGAAACAGTTTCAAAGTTGCTTCAACCGGCAGCCCGGTAAAACGCAACAGAATTGCAGACCTAACAAGCATATATGGGTTTCAATGCCGTGAGGTAGGTATACAAAGTCTTTTATAAATTTTTGA
Organism: Limnephilus auricula; assembly: GCA_951813805.1. Classification (NCBI taxonomy): domain Eukaryota; kingdom Metazoa; phylum Arthropoda; class Insecta; order Trichoptera; family Limnephilidae; genus Limnephilus; species Limnephilus auricula. The sequence goes on along the minus strand of OX638400.1, from coordinate 9,774,371 downwards.
CTGGGTTAAGTATGAAAATCAGCAGCATTAGTGACAGTTAAAATGACATTTTGAGTACCTAAAACACTTAGAGCAGTCTTAGCCTAAGGATGTGAGGCGGGAACACTGTTAGCAAAGTCTGGGGAACAGCTGGACACCTTCGAAAGGAAGGTTCTTCGAAGAATCTTATATATTATATATCTTATAAGCATGGAGAATCCGTATTATCCTAATAATGAGCTCTATGATATCTACCAAGCTCCCAGACTCCCTACCTATTTAAGACGATTAATTCCAAAGACTAAGTTGGGCCGGAAATGTGCACCGAATGTCAAACACACGTGTACCGATGTAGGTTCTAGAGGCGGACAGACCTAGGCTAAGATGGGAGGATGATGTCAGGAAGGATGCGAGAGGATTACTCCATGTTGCAGATTGCGGTGGAGGCTCATGTTGAAGGAGGCAAAGGCTCGAAAAAAAGCGCCATTGAAGAAGAAGAAAACACTAAGTAAAATCAGAAATTATCGCCACATTCGCAAATATTTTTTCCTGAACATGGAACCCAACTCAAAATATCCTTCAAACTTTATATTATACATGACGTTATTCCGCCAAGACGATTTGATTAATTTTAGATACCTGTTGAACTATTTTCCCCCTTTCCTGGGAAGATACGAGACTCGTAAAAAACAAAATGATTTTTATATTTATTATTTATGCTAAGCGTTTTACATATACGGAGAAAAATGTTATTAAAAAATACGATCATTTTATTCGTAAAAACGGTTAAAAACGGGACTGAAGTTCTTACGAACAAATTAACAGGGTTTCAATGTTTATTGGCGGGAACATGTAAGAGTAATTTTTTGGTATACGTAATTAATTACGTACGTATTCCATCAAATTATTCTTACATTTTCCCGCCAATAAACATTGAAACCCTGTTAATTTGTTTTTACGAATAAAATTATCGTATTTTGAAATAACATTTTTTTCCGTGTATATACCTAATAGCGATTTGAACTTTGAACTAAGCAATGTTCAGGTAGAATAGAGACGCGACGTAGGGCTATCAGGGCCAAGGTCATCCAGAAATGCGTTTATTGCCAACACAGGGTCAATTTCGCATCTTTGAACAAAGAACATCTGTTGCCGTGCAATATCTTCTGTTTTGCAAAAAAGATCAGGAATAAAGGTTTTTCTATTATAAAATTTCTGAATTTGTGATGTTATCGTTCTAGAAGTTATACTATTATGTAGGTCATTAGTCATTAGTCATTATTTCGAATCAGTTAACTGTCTTTGTGGTAGGTATAATTTTTATAATTTCGTTTCTGAAGAGTTTTATTTTGCTATGTACACTTATGCAATGTATGCTTTGCTAAATCACTTGCTCCAATTATTAAAAGGCAAGATAGAGTGTCGCCCAAAGAGTGAATCCTAGTTCCATGGTGTCGCCGATGGCCTGTTAGGAGAAAAATGTCTTGGCTGCGAAATGTAAGAGAGAGTACCGGTATTAGAAGTGTGGAGGAGTTATTCCGGGCAGCGCAAGATAGAGATATATTCACCAGAGTGATCGCCAACGTCAGGGGGACCTGATAAGGCACATGAAGAAGAAGAAGATGTACACTTGTCTTGTTGCTTTTTTGAATAATTCTACACGTCTAGTCCGTGTCATCCATTGGCGTTTTTTAAACTACCTTACAATAATGTTATACAAGTTTACAGATAATTCGATATTGTTAAATGGGGGTAGATATTTAGTGGAGTTAGAGCGGGAGGAGTCAAAATAGGGAAACACGGAAAAACATTAAACATTTTTTTGTTTTTTCAAAAGAAAAACTCTTTTTTTTAAATTTGATGGTTATTCCCATCAATGTAATATACCATTGAAGAAGAAGATAATAATAATAATCAAATTTTTAAAATATGAAAATGAACAAGACACAGAAAAATAACAAAAGATAATGGTCGCAACTGGGACTCGAACCCAAACCTTGCGTCTTACCGGGACATACACCTCTACCAATTGGGCCACTGCGACCTATTATGAGACTGTCGTAATTGTCAACTTCATATTTAAAATTTCAGAATTAACAATATTATCTTCGACTAATGTTTTTTTTCCATATTATTGGCAGCTACCTTTATTATTGGAAAGAAGTATTCAAAGAATGTATTTGTTACCTGGATAGTGTCTCGGATAAATATATCCGATTTTATTTTTATGGAACACCTATTGACTTTTATTAATAGTCTAAATTAATATTCATTTTTTTATAAGAAAAACTCTCTTTTTAACTTTTGAAGGTTATTCCCATCAATGTAATATACCATTGAAGAAGAAGATAATAATAATAATCAAATTTTTTTAAATATGAAAATGAACAAGACACAGAAAAATAATGAAAGATAATGGTCGCAAATGGAACTCGAACCCAGAACCTTACGTCTTACCGGGACATACACCTCTACCAATTGGGCCACTGCGATCTATTATGAGACTGTCGTAATTGTCAACTTCATATTTCAAATTTCAGAATTAACAATATTATCTTTGGCTAATGTTTTTTTTTTCCTTTTTTTTCAATATTTTCAATTGGTAGAGGTGTATGTCCCGGTAAGACGTGAGTTTCTGGGTTCGAGTCCCAGTTGCGATCATTATCTTTTATTATTTTTCTATGTCTTGATCATTTTCGTATTTTAAAAAATTAGATTATTATTGTTTTCTTCTTCTTCAATGATATTAAACATTTAGTTCAATTTCTCGGCTGGCTATGTCCTCCGTCACGACTCACGACAAGCCAATAATACAGTCTTAGCTTTTTTCCGAGAGACGCATCTATCGTATTTTTGCTATTGGTATTAATTCGAACCTGAACGAAAGAGCAAAGTCAGATGGAAAAAAATACCATCATTTTTTGTATCGTTCGAACGATCCATTATTTATATAAGATAGAAATCATTATTGGATAATTATATTTGCACACAATAGTACGTTAGTAATAATTAATGCATTTGATACACACAAGTATTATAATAGTACAGGATGTATTCAAAGAAACCGCACTATTAATGGTAAAAAACTGTGAGTGTGTAAAATAAATAAATTACTTGTGTCGACACAATACCATAGGGATGTACCAATTGTATCTTTGGCGTGGATCAAAACTGAAAATATGGACAAAAACTTTGCGCTAAAACCATTATTATTTTATGGATTAAATTGAATACATTCTGTATAAATATTTCCTAATATTTATCGAAATATTAAAAAGATTTGGCGTTGTCTGAAGTACGTGAAAACAAGAAGTTTAATAACCTTTCTTCTTTTAAACTTTAATCCATTTTATCACACTAAAATATAAAATATCAATTATGTAAGTAAATGCTAGAGAAAAAAAAACATAACCGTAATATAAAAAATGTAAGCAAATGCTTAAGAAAAATATATATAAACATAAGTTTGTTGCTTTTGTAACCCTTTTGTTTTTAGACAAGTTTACTAGGGAATGCATTTTACTTATTTAGAAAGAATGTATAGTTTGAATAGGTATGTGTAGCTTGCAGTTAATAAATTATAAATATTTCACACATTCAATGTTTTCTATATGAATTTGATAATGTGGGGACAGTGTCTTCGTGCCCGTGCTATAGTAATTTGTTGAATGTGATTTATGAAATTTAATTGGGTGACAAACATAACTCCAAGATCCTTAATTTCGTAGACTTTTTAACCTAATGTCATAAAGAAGCGAGTAATAATTTGTAGTGGTAGCGAGAATTATGCAGATATCCGCGATAAACAAAGATCCCGATTAAATAAATTTCAGATTTTTTTTTTAATCACTGGTTTTCTCAAATGCAGAGAATAAATATTTCGACCTCAGAATAAATTCAACAAACAGTACCGTTTAAAAAAAAACGTTATCATTATAATTGATTATAATTATCAAGTTCGAAGGTAGTGCATAAAGGCAAACTGTGGCTAATTATAACAGGTGATATTAATATTCGTCTCGAACGCGTGTCATCACCAAACACCGTTAAATTCTTAGATTTATTAGCCAGCTTTGGATGCCGCCAATGGGTCGACGGCCCAACTCACGATGCGGGCGGTACATTAGATGTACTAATTTCAAAGAACAGAGGTTCACCGCTATCAATAGATATTCGCGATATAGGACTATCAGATCATCGGCTTGTTTGCACAGATATTGATTTTAACCCGCCTAAAGTACCATATAGAACAATTATATCGAGAGAATGGCGTAATTTCAGCTTTAGTGATTTTCTGGAAGAACTACAGACCTCACTATTATGTACACCCATTTTTTGGGAAACAAAGACTCCAACAGAACTTGTCGATACTTATAATACAACACTTACACTTCTGTTAAATAAATATGCTCCGACAACATCAAAAACACGTAAAGTTCGAAAGTCTGACGGCTGGTTTGACGATGAATGTCGAAACCAGAAGAGACTAATGCGGAAATTAGAGAGGACCTATAGAAAAAACTGTACAGTAAATTCAAGGGATGAGTGGATGCTTGCTCAAAAACAGTATATGAGCAAAATAAATTCCAAAAGATCGGAATATTGGAATGAAAAGATTGACTCTGAGCGAACCAATCCACAACGTCTCTGGAACTCCATAAAGACTGTTATTTCCGAAGCCACAGTTCCTACTAAAATAGATATTACCCCAGATGCGTTCTCAAAGTTTTTTCGGGAAAAAATTGAATCTATTCGTGCATCCACATCTCACGCCCCTCCGCCAATTTACACTCTCAATTCCAAAGGAAATTTGTCTTCCTTCAGATCTACAACGCTGGAAGAAGTAAAAAAATTAATAGCAAGTTCGCCAAATAAGCAGTGCAGTCTAGATCCTATACCAACATGGTTATTAAAAAAATGTGCAATTGTCTTAGCTCCGTTCTTAGTTCATGTTTTTAATAAATCTCTCAGCACAGGCCACTTCCCTGAACCTCTAAAGTCAGCCATAGTCACACCCATATTAAAAAAGCCACAACTAGACTCCGATAACTTAGGTAATTATCGACCCGTTTCAAATTTACCTTTCATTTCAAAAATCCTAGAGAAAATTGCTGCAGCACAAATAACCAGTCACTTGAATTCAAATAAATTATTCACAAATCGTCAATCCGCATATAGAAGGTTTCACTCAACAGAAACCGGACTACTTCGTATGCTGTCAGATATAACTCTTGCCATAGAGTCAGGAAAATTAGCACTCATCTCACTCCTAGACATGAGTGCAGCATTTGATACGATTGATCACAACTTCCTCATTAACAGATTAGAGAAAACATTTGGTTTGAATTCCGACATCAAAAATTGGCTGGCATCCTATCTATCTAATCGCTTACAAGCCGTGAAGGTTGGAAATAAACTGTCTAATTTCGCTGCACTTTCTTCAGGGGTACCCCAGGGATCCGTTTTAGGTCCACTTCTCTTCATCCTTTTTACAAATGATGTCGCCAAAATAATCGAGTCATTTGGTCTCTTGTCTCACTGCTACGCAGACGATCAGCAAGTTTATTTTTACTGCACTCCAAACGAAATCAACAGTCTCAAAATCCGTGTAGCTGAATGCCTAGAAGCAATAACTCGTTGGATGTCTTCAAACAAGCTGAAACTGAACCCATCGAAGACCGAGTTTCTCTGGGCGGCCACAAACAAACGGCAACATTTGGTAGACGATTCACCTGTTTCCATTTCTGGCAGCAATATTATTCCAAAGAGAACAGTTAAACTTCTTGGCGTTAATCTAGACTCGGACTTTTCGCTTAAAAGTCAAATAAATAGGACAGTAAGCACCGGATTTTTTCACCTAAGACAACTTAAATCAGTTCGAAGAAACCTTCCTACAGAGGCAACAAAATTACTCATCAACTCATACGTAGTCTCACGTCTCGATTACTGTAACGGTATTTATGCTAGCCTTCCGAAATGTCAAATCGACAAACTTCAATCCGTGTTTAATGCAGCGGCACGGCTCATAACCGGGGTCTCTAAATATTCACACATTTCAGAACACCTTCGCAACCTTCACTGGCTTAAGTGCCCTGAAAGAATCCAGTACAAACTGTGCTGGATGGTGTTTAAATCCATCAATGAAATGGCCCCACATTACATCTCTGAACTATGCGTCCCGGAAAACATTGGTCCAAGGCAGTCAACCCTTAGATCAGCAACATCATCAGCTCTAGGTAGACTGATAGAACCTAAACGAAAGCCAAATACTAAGTTTGGAGATCGTGCATTCGAAGTATCTGGGCCTAAGGCTTGGAACAAACTCCCTCCGGAACTAAGGTGCATAACAAGCCCAACAGAATTTAGGTCAAAACTAAAAACCTACTTATTTAGGCTCTCATACCCTTAAATTTAATAAATCTATTTGTATTATGTATTGCCTATAATTTATCTTAATCTATTTTCTTATTAGATTAACATCATTCGAAGCCTTCACAGCAATCCGTCGCTTAACGAGAGACTGAGACTTCATTTAAGAAAATAAATAAAATTCATGTACTACTCTCATTAAATAACATAATATATATCAAATAATTACTTTTCCAACAACATGTCGTGTTCGCTATTATGTCCTCTGCGCGCAAACTGTATATAAATAAACATCTTTTAACTTTAATCTCAAGTGACCTACCAGGTAAGTATGGTCCTGTACATTTTCATTGAAAAAAAAGATATATATAATTTAAAAAAAAAAAAAAAATAAAAAAAAAATATAAAAAAAAATAAAATAAAAAAAAAAAAAAAAAAAATATAATAAAATAAAATAAAATAAAAATACATGTACATTTACATTTTTGGGGTGCACCGCGCTGGTTGTTCAGTTGCATTGTACATATAGTTTTGTATCGCTGATCAAAGAACCGGTGGATTTGCATCCATTGTTTTAGCCATAGGTTTTTTATATTTTCTAGTGTGTAGTTAGAAGTAAGATTGTAGAAATTATTGAAATTTGTACAGCGCCCTTGAGGTGATTTTTCACAAAAACGGCGCTATACAAGTCATCCAATTATTATTATTATTATTGTGGCAGTGGCGTGCAGAGTTTTTAATCAGAAAGCTAGTAAAAAAATTCATACAAAACGTAGTTTTGGGTTTGAGGCCAAAATACCCAACAAATCTGAAAAATTATTTTTTTTTAATAAAAAGGTATATCAATTATCTACCTCGAACAGGAGCTACTTTTTTGCTTTTAAATGATGACGTGCAGGTAATTAAATAAATTAGATTTGGTTCATTTTGGAAGCAACATTGAAATTTATCGAGTTATTTATAATTACTAAAAAAAAAATCTGCCTAATTCTTGGTTTTAATATAATGAAAAATAAAATAGAAAATAAAAATTGTTAAAATGTGTTTCTTTGGGTGGTAATTTTAATATTTAAGTATTATTTCCGATTTAAATAGGTAATTGGTAATTCAAATTTACACCCATCAAAATTGTTTCGAAAAAGTTTATTTTTTTATTTTATATTTCGTCGCAAGAAAGCAATACTGCTGTAACCGCCACTATTTACGAAAATACTTTTTATATACCATTTTAAAGGATTTTTTTTCTGCATCTGGGTCCCGTGACTCTACAACGATAAATAAGAACTGTACGACGCGACATTGGAAAAACTAGCCGTTTTGTCAATAATACGTTTTTTAACTGATGTACACACCTCAAAATCCTGTGTTATTTTACGTTTCGCGGTTACGACAAAATTCAACTTTGAAAATAAACCAAAAAAACACTTCCTCGGAATTATTACACGTTCGGTTGGTGCTTACAGCATTTTCAAAGATTGCATTTAAGTGTTTGCAGCGGTTACTAAATTTTATTTGTTTGCTTTTTAATAACACTTGTGGTTTACCACAACTTGTCAGCATTTTTTAGAATAAGTTAGTGTGTTTATTACAATTATAAATGTCGAGCGTTATCGTTATTTGTACGTTAAGGTGTTGTAACCAAACGAATTTATTAACAAATATTCCACTTCTTTTTATTTCAACGAAACAAAAATTATTTTTTCCAAGCAGATCTCCAAACCTACCAAGTTATTGAGAGGATGAATTTTTTAAACAAGAAAGTTTCTCATATATCAGTAATTAGCCAAACCACAGAGTGTAAACAACACGTCCGTCCTAGTGTAAACCGCCAAAATAGAAAACGATGAGGTGAGTTTTAAAACCTGCATTCGTGCCACGATATTGCGTACCCCCGACTTTAGCTTCGCGTACCCGCAGGTTGAAAACCACTGGTGTAGAATGATTTTTGCGATTTTATACATTTTTTATATTTTCATGCGAGTAAGGTAGGGTAGGCAGTGCGTATGTGCCTTCTTGGAATGCACGACTTTGAAACTGTGGACTCTGTCACCTAGATCCGACATATTTAATGTCTTTTCTTAATTGGGTACTTCACTTATTCTTAAGGTGAGCACTAAGCATTGCGCCGGTATTGGTGTTGTACTTAAGAAATTAATCTTATGTAGGTAATTATTCGGAATTTTTAAAACTGATCATTTGCGTTGTTTTGTTGTTTGACTTTAGCATTATTAACTACTTCAGTAGCTAACACCTGTTACTTCTATCATTAATGTACTGCTCATATAATGACTTAATGAAATACTAATTATATCTAATGTCTAATTGAATGTTAATTTTCTCTACTTCTTTATATATTTTAAATGAAATATAATTAATGTTAATAATGTATGCATCTGTGTATTTAAAATTTAATACCATCATTAATATTTTTTAATGTTTGGTATTTAAATTCAAATTTATCCATTGTGTTAGCATTTTAAAACTTGTAAAAAGAAATATTTTTTTCAGATTAATTTCTTAAAAACCAATACAAACATTCCCGGGTTACGTATAATCTGGCAATATTTGAAAATCTTATACCACCACCACATTAAGCAGAAAATATTGCTTGTGTCATGATGGGGGACTTTGACAGTCGAAGAAATAAACTTACGACGCCTGGTTGGGACACAAACACGATGCCAACTCAGCCACTGACCGAACAAAATTATTTAAATTGTTAGTTTCTCTTTCATTGGTTTATGAGTTTCCGGGGTATTGGATGGTTTTTAAATTAACAAGTTTATTTAAAATAATAAGTTTGCATCGTTTGCAGAAGAATATGTTACAATGTACATATTAATCTTATCGAAGGAAGCAAATACTTTGTGGTGTGACATTATACATTATTTTTAATGAAAAAACACACTTTGTAAAACACCACTTTTGATTTGAATTATTATTTAACAGCCAACCGGGGTTAGCTTAGCTCAAGCTTCATCAGGGATGCTAGCATAGTCCAACGATAAGGATCGGTTGGATAATTGTCGGTAACTTCTCATCGTTCCCTAGGACAACTGCGGATCGCTAACGTACAAACAACAGTTGATATCGAATATATTAGGGACACTTAGTCATTGTGAACTGTCACCTATTCGTTTGCAATCTGCAGTTGTTCTAGGGAACGATGAGAAGTTACCGACAATTATCCTACCGATCCTTATCGATGGACTATGCTAGCACCCCAGGGCTCATTATGTTAACAAAAGATGTAAATAAAATAATCTTTAGTTAATATAAGCCCTGACGAAGCTTGAGCTAAGCACTGAAACGAGCTAAACACTTCCCGGTTAGCTGTTAAATATTAATTCAAATTAAAAGTGGTGTTTTTAAACCTATAAAATATGGGATAAAACCTCTGAACTATATTACCTACGTAATTTATAATTAGATTCCAGTTTTTTTTTTTTTTACATTTAAAAAATTGAAATATGTGATTTTCTTGTCGAGTTTGGTTCAGTCTTGTTTCTTTTCGCTTTATTTGATATTATCCACATTTGTAAATCCTCGTTTTTTTCATAATTGGTTTTCTCATTTTGTTTATTCTACTTAACCTGTCTTTTAGTTTTTTTTATTTGTATGCTGTGCTGAATGTGAAACTTATATTTTTGATACCATAATACCTTTGAAAAATTGTACCTATTACCTCCCATCTATAAGTTCCTCCCACCTGTAAGTTCCTCCTGTTCTAAAATGAGTTTTGTAACTCATCAGGATTGCTCTAGCAAGAAATAAATAAATGTATATATGTGTGTATAGGTAGTCAAGAGCATTATAAAACCGTAAAAGAAGACTAAATTAATAACGAAAATCAAGAAAACAAGAATACAGATTCAAATCGGAACGGAGTAGGAAAAGGAAGAGTGGAATGTTTCATTGTTACCGTACCAAATATCTTGTTCTCTTTTTCGTCTTTGTCAAATTTTCTCACTACACGTGATTTTGTATTTCCTTAATGATATTCTCTGTAAACTTGAGTGTCCATGTTATAAATCTAAACATTGCTAATTGCAATCTTTTTCAACTTTGCAAAAACTTGAGATTGCAAGTTTCTTATAGTTTCTAAGAATTTCAATGGGCTTATTACTCCACAGAGTTATTACTTGAATAATTAGTTCATTTATTGTAACCCATAATAATTGCACGCCATTAACATGCATTCAAATGAAATCTTTATAAATAAGAGAAACAACACAATAAATTATTCACTCCCGTCAGATTAGTTCGCCTGACTGTCCTTAGTACCCAGATTAACAACTCCACGTGATACCATTATTACTCCGTTATTGTCGTGCAAGTTTTATAAAAGTGTTTAATAATAAAATAGCAAAATGAATAGTTATTTTATTGTTCTGAGCATTGTGGTTTTGTTTAGTGAACCCGGAATTGGATACAAATTTCGTGAGTGCCTGGAGGATTTTATGATAACGAAATCATACTCAGCGTCTTCTGAAATTAGAACATAATATTCTAAAATTTTATTTTTTTTACTCATCGATAAAAAACACATCGATAGCGGAAATTTGAAATGCTAATGGGGCCAGCAGACCTAGCTATAAAAGCTCAAGAGTTATTTGATTTGGCATATTTCGGCATATCGGTTGCCGCACATTCCCAATGGGAATGTATGACGAGCGATATGCTGAAGCAGGCCAAGCCAAATAACGCTTGAGCTTTTATAGCTAGGTCTGTTGGCCCCATAATTGAAAAGGAATTGAAATTATATACAAATTCTTATTGTTCAGGAGAGCGAAACGATTTTTTTAAAAGCAAAAAATCATAGTTCCTGTTTTTGTAGACCTATAATTATGATTTTTTTTTTAAATAAAATTACCTATATTAAATAGATCTATCGGGATACTTAATATCATAATAATTTATTTAACAACAGAATTTTATTATTTATTTAACTCATTTTAGGATTTTTTGCCCTTTCCAGCACTTTCCGCCATCGATATGTTCTGATTTTGTTGTAAAACTTTTCATTAGTTTCTGCCAACTGTATTTATTAAAATATGTAATTTTTTTAACTTAATGAGCTAAACCTCAAATTATAATTATACAGAAAAATAAGAAAAAGATCGTGTCACATCTGGGACTCGAACACAGGACCCGCTTTCCGGGCCGCCGCTCTGTGTCACTATCCGATTCGGTCGTATTTAACTGTATCATACTTCGACCAAGAATTACCAACATTTTTGACTGAGAACTACCAGATCTTATTCTGATTTTTCAGTTTCAGATTTTCGATTGAGTTTCCCTAATATTATCTTCATTAATTAAAAAATATATATTGTACTCGTGTGTACTATGAATTTGATATTGCACATTTTCCTGACAATTTATTGCTAACCATGAGAAATTAATTGTTTTTTTTTTTTTTTCGTAAGAAGCAATCACTTTGTGGTTAGGCATTATATTTTAAATAAAACAAACACTGAGTATTTAACCACGTATATTTATCAAATATCAAATAATAAATATTCGTGGTTAAATACTAAGTGTTTGTTTTATTTAAAATAGAAATTAATTGTTTATCTGTCGTTTCTCACATATCAGCTGGTATATTACAAGTTTATTGATTTAAAATGAACCACGAAACTATCTGTGCTTTCTTATTTTTAAATCGAAGTCTATTTATATCTGTTATACTGATGTTGTTAGGATATCTTTTCCATCCTATAAGAATATTAACTTACTAGTAATAACTACTTAGTTATTTATTACAATAGCAAGTAAGAAAGCCTATGCTGTCACATATGAAAATGAATAGACTATGACAAATAAGTATTATATTATTACGTTTTTTTGTAATTCCTCTAGTAAAAATATTTTGATATTTAATGTTCCCATACTCTTTTGTTTTCACTTTATTTGTTGTGTGATGTTAATTAATTTCCGTCCTTTCTTATTTTTATATTATATTTTATTGTATGTCCTGCCAACATTGATTTCAATAAATTGGATTACAGTAATGCATATAGCCCGGAATAAAATAATAATAATATATATATATATATATATATATATATATTTTTTTTTTTTTGTTAAATAACTTTTCGAAATCCCATATTCTTCGTCTCTTTTCAGCTCTTTGTCTCTTTTCAGCCCGGAATAAAATAATAATATAGATATTTTTTTTGTTAAATAACTTTTCGAAATCCCATATTCTTCGTCTCTTTTCAGCTGACTCCTTTAAGAGATGCAAAGTATCACCTGAACTAGATGGAAAGCCCAATGCATGTTTGGCCATTGCGATGAACGAAGCAATCCATAAACTTGCCGAGAATGGAAACTCGGACCTTGAGGCCACTGATCTGGACCCTCTGCTCATCAAACACATGATTATTGATCAGGGAGGTGATAGTCCAATTGCTATCAAACTGGAGTTCACAAATAATAATCTTACCGGGTTTTCAACTTTAGATGCGAAGTCCGTGAGGTAGGTAAAAATACACGAATATTATTTGTCATATTTTATAATATGGTTTTTTTAAATTACATAAATATATCGTTCTTCGTCTCCTGCTCCAATCCTCTTCCACACAATCCATTCTGCTACTTTCAGCGGCTAGCTTCAGTCTTTAGAAGCTACATAATAATCAAACAATGGTCTCATAGTCTCTGTAAAATTCGTGTTGATTTACCTGTCTAAATATTATCCCATACTGTAGTCAAAGCACAGCGACAATGAGAACGGGATTCCTACCGCAGATAAAATACATCCAGTATCGGTTTGCCCTCCGGGTTATCAGGACATTGATCCTTCAAAAGCGGAAGACGACAATTAATTTATTTATTAATAATCTAATCTATGAGATACCAACTGATAGCAATAAATAAATAAATTATGAAGTTTATTTATTTATTATGAAGTTTATTTATATAGTTTTGTGGTAGTGTACCGTTCACCTCAAGTGTACGTTTTTTATAAAAATTATTTCTGGCTTTCACTCTTCAAGGATGTTCTAGGCCATAATTTAAAATTATCGAGAAATGAAAGGTGAATTTAAATAATCATTTTATTTAAATGAACAAATTTCAAAATTATAATGAAGATTGGAGTCGAGTTCAGACTTAGAAGAGATGAGATGTTGAATGGAGGGGAGGCAATTTTTGATAAGGCTTGATAGAAGAGGGGAAATTTTTTTTGGAGAGGGACAGCCAAAAAATATGTGATCCAAAGTTCCCACTTCTAGACCACAGAATTTACAATCTGGGGAGTCAAGGACGTGAATTTTAAAAAGGTGAGAAGGAACAGAACAATGACCGATTCTCATACGATTCAAGTGAGGAAATTTCTTTTTTGGAAAAATTGGGGAATTGTTGAAACCATGGTTTTGATGGGATAGTCCTTTGTATTGAGGCATAGAAGGCTCCCTTGGATTGACTAGCTCAAGTGTAGTTGCCCAATACTCTGCCCAAATATTGCGGATCTATCTTTGATGATAGAAAAAATGTCAGAATGTGGTTTACGTGGGTAACAATAGGGGTTGGACGTTCCTTGTTTTGCCAAGGGATCCGCAATTTCATTACCCATTATGCCAACATGTCTCAAGTGTAGGTACCTACGTTGAGCTTCCACTTTTGGGTGTAAGGTCAGAGAGCTAGAGCCGCTTCTGCGTACATATGTGAATTGAGTTTTTCAACAAAGTAATGTTTTAATTTTCAGCGGAAAGCTGTCGAGTCCTAAAGATTTCCAGATGGTGTTTAAGTTTACCATAAAGACTTTGAAGCTTGTTGGACCATATACGATAAATGGAAAGGTTCTCATCCTGCCAATCCAAGGAACGGGAACTAGCACCATGTTATTGAGTGAGTTTTCTCTTCCCCATTTCTCATATGATCTGGATAACTTAAGTCCAGAAAGATTTTTGTAAACCGAGATTTTGTGGAATCTATGGAGGAATTTCTCTTTTTAGACTCTTTTTAGATCTCTTTCAAGAAGTTTTGAAGAAACGACCGAGTTGATGCTGCAATACATTACCTTTTTTGTTCTAAAAAACCACTAGTTTTATATAAAATGTGGTAAGGTGTAGCTTCGACTGTTCGTTACGGTGTATACCTAACATAGTTTTGAAAGTATAAAAATATCCACTTAATAACCAACGGAATTTTTTTTTCCTGGGGTGAAATTTATTGGCCAATATACCTATCTAAAAAAATGCTTTTGCTAGGTAATGCTTATAACGATTTCTAATTTATTTGCAGCTGGAGTCGCGGGTACCATTACTATAAAAGGACAACCTCAGATGAAGGATGGCAAAGAAACGTTAAAAATCACCAGCTTTGATTTGAAATTTAGGCCCAAAAAGTATGTATCTTGACTCCAATCATCTGATGTTCTATTTTACTTTGATTATATAGTCTGCTTTGGGCTTATAAATATTTAAATTACAATACATCCGAATGATAATAGATTTCTACCACAATATTTATCTTAACGATAGCAGAAAAGTTATGCACCGATGCATTAAAAACTTTCATACAGCGAACTGTGGCCTGCGTCAGTATGGAATATCTTTGCAACACGACCACGATCAAGTGGTGACTTCTTTGCCACATCTTGTAACATTTGCTTCACATTTTGTCTCTTATTAAATTTGTTATGGAGTCTACGATAATAACAAAATTACCTTATAATTTTCAGATTACACTATAACTTTGGAAACCTCTTCAATGGCGATAAAGCTCTGGGAGACAATACCAACTTATTCCTAAATCAAAACTGGGAGGACATTTTCAACGAACTGAAGAAAGCCATCGAAAATGCTTTTGGCAGTGTCTACAGGGATTATACGAAACAAATTTTGGAGAACTTGCCGTTTAATGAAATTTTCCTTGTGGACTAAGAGTTCACAGAGAAATATCATGGTATAAATATAATAATAAAGGTTACCAAAATTCTTTCATTTTAATTTATGACTTCTTTTATATGGAAATCGAACCAGCAAACAGACAATAGTTCTTACACATCTAATATATCTTCCACCTAAACAAATTCAAATAACTAATAAAATGTCACACTATGAGCATGAGAATTGTGCAGAGATGAGACTGAATGAGAAAGAAATGGATGGTCTAAGCATAGATGAAACATGGAACCACACAAAGGTAAGTCTTTGTGAATCTGCCAGAGACGTGTGTAGAATATGTACGCAAGGTAGAAAGAAAGGTTTATTTATTTAATCTACGTAGAGTATTTTTTTTCTTCTTTTTTAATGATTTTATACTGATTTTTTCAGTGCCTGTCTTTCTAGGATATACCCGTGTAGATCAAGGTGATGCATGGTGGGATGACGAGATCAAAGCGCTGGTCTCAGAGAAGGAGAAAGCATGGTTATGTCTGATAGAATCTGGAAGTGCTTCTAGTGTACATAAGATCCCGTATATACTTCTAAGAGAAGTAAAGCATCAAAATCTTGTCAAATCATATCAGAATAATAATTATTCCCCGAAAAACAATTAGGTATAATTGCCATAATTTCTCTGAATTAGACTCATTATCATTATAAGTTTGTCATTTATACCATTTTTAATTAAAAGCTAAGAATTATTAGCAGTAAGTACCCTTGTCTTTATTTATAAATACCCATTTGAATTCAATCCTGAAGATTATCACATTAGCTTTTTTTAATTTAAATTGATAACCTTAGTTTTAGTATTTCAATAAAAATGTTGTAAAACAAAATAAGTTTTATGTAAACGACTTCAACACGTTCTGGCTTCGAAATCTCAATTGTTAAATAATCATTAATTGTTTTTTTTTTATTAATAAAAACCTAAAACTAAACAAGCTGGGTGAAAGTTTTGCATCTGTGTGAGTACTGTGATGAAATCTTCTTAAATTGCTAGATCTTTAATTCCAGTAGGCTTTGAACCACACGCGGAACCCCCGCGTCTGTCATTCTGTCCCGCTCAAAATAAGCTCACGCACACTTACAATACATGCGAATGCGAAATGTGCGAATGAGACAACACGCTCAAATTTACCTACAAAAATCGCTCGAAAAGGGGTTTATGGAGAATACACTTTTCTACACCGAAACTTTCACGAAATTGAAATTTAAAAAAAAAAATATTTTTAGAAAGAAGAAGCTACGTCGGTAGCTTTTTATAATTTTATAATTCTTTATGAGAGTTGAGTTAGCAGCACTTTTTCCTTAAATAATATTTTTTGATAAATCGTACATGTTTTACAGTGAATTTTTACGTTAATACGAAACCCATCGAAAATTAGAAAACATACCGACATAGTTTTCACCCTCTAGAAGGCAATATAAAAAAAATATTCATTTTGTGCAATTTTCGATGTAGAAAAATTTTTTTTCCCGGGCGTCCTTTTTGTATGGGCCGAAAAGCGAAGTCTATCATCTTAATAGTGGACTGAACGCGTTAGCGCCACCAAAGAGCTGTCCAAAGAAGCGAAGCTAAATGGAGTGCTGGTTCCTACCCTGATATATGGCAGTGAAGCATGAAACTATAGCAGAGGAAGAATGAAAGTAGACTGAATGCTGTAGAGCTGAGGCGTATGTGTGTAAAATCATTTATGATCGCTTGAGAAATGTATATCCGCAAAGAATGCAATAATGAGTAAGATTAAGAAAGGGACCCTCAGATGGTTTGGGCATTAGAGCGAATGAATGAAGAAAGGAATGTAATTAGAATATGTGACAATGATGAAAATTTGAATGGAAGAATAAGTTGTGGACGCCTGAGGAAGACATGGCACGATCAAGTAAACTAGGTACTTGAGTCGGGCCATGTCAAGAGGCCATGTCTACAACATGGGTTTCTTCAAGACCTATTTCCTATTTTCACTCCTTCCTCTCCTCAAAAAGATCCTCCACACAGCATCTACATAGTATATTTTATAGAATATATTTAATAGAATACATGCAAATCCATAATATAATGTTTGTTTGTTTGGTTGTTTGTTTGTTTGTTTGTTTGTTTGTTTGTTTGTCCGTACCTTATGCGCGGCCATACCGTTCATGCGATTGCAATGAAACTTTGGGAATATGATGTGCACATACCTGGGATGGTTATAGGATAGTGAACTCTGGCGTTATGAAATTATTTCCTATACTATTCATACGATTGCGATTAAAATTTCATCCGATTGCTATTAATTTTTTTTGAATTGTTGTGAACATGCCCGTGGATACTTCTATACATATATATATTATATATACTGGTGAGCTGTGACATGAAATTTGCAAAAAAAATAGGTCTTGCGAGTTGTTGGAAAAATGGGTGTATTTTATGGAGTTAGGCGGCAGGGAAAAAAGGCTGGGGGTAGGGGTATGTGGGAGGGTCGGTTGGGGAATTGAGGAGGAGGGGGATTTCGCGGGAGGGGGGACGAGGGAGAAGGAATGGCGAAGAAGGTGGAAGCGGAATGCGTGAGGGGGGAGGGTCGCTAGAAAGGGGCGAGCGGGAAAGGGGAGGGGAACGGGGGAAGGTGAATTGGGAACGCGGGAGGGGAAGGGGACGTGGTAGGGGAAAAGGAAGAGGAGTCGGAAGGGGAACAGGGACGAATGGGAAATGACACGAAGGGAGAAATAATTTATTTATTTAATTGGCATTTAATATCAGTATCAGCTAGTATATAATAAAAGCTAGCGTTAATATTTATTTATGATCTATGTTTTTATAGCCTTCTTTTAACTAAATTCTGTGCTGTTGAACAGGGTAAAGTATTGCCAACTGAATGCAAACTACACGGAGAAAAATGTTATTCGTAAAAACGATTATTTTAATAGTAAAAACGGTTAAAAACGGGACTGAAGTTCTTACGAACAAATGAACGGTGTTATTATTGAAGGGAAAATGTAAGAATAATTTGTTGGTATACGTACGAAATTACGTATACCAATAAATTATTCTTACATGTTCTCGCCAATAAACATTGAAACCCTGTTAATTTGTTCCTAAGAACTTCAGTCCCGTTTTTACTATTAAAATGATCGTTTTTTCGAATAACATTTTTCGCCGTGTAGTATAACAAGCGACAAAATTTATGAAGCAAGGGTAAAGGAGAGTTACGACCTCACTAAGAAAAAAAAGGGTCGTTTGCGAGTTAGTTAAACAAACGTTAATTACTTACGTTTTAGCACCTTATTTAATTTTTTTTCAAATTAAAGATATGCTTTAATATTCGACCACGATTTATTAATGAATGCATTTTCAATACATGAAGCACACTATATTGTCCAATTCACCAGCATGACATAAAACTGCATAGCGCCTTCCTAGGCTTTGTTTAAAAGGGTTTAAAACTTTTATTCGAAAATCATACAGATAAAAATAGGAAAAAATATAAACCATTTTTACATATAAGACTTATCTCGTCAATCTACAAGAAAAATTTCGTTAAAAGGTAAGTTTTCGAAGATCCGTTTGGTGTATTCCCCAAAGACAGCGCCGAAAGCATTTTGTGTCGGCTCCTTGAGTTCAGTGTAGATCGCTTCCCAGTTTTCGTTGAGGAAGCGGTTCATATTGTCTCCCAGCGCCTTGTCGCCATTGAATAGATTCCCAAATAAATATGTCATCCTAGAAACAAAATACATTGTGGAGACGTCAACAAAGGAAACACAATAATTAAATATTGACAAAATATTTGGTAGATTTTACTTGGCTAAAGAGAAGTGACCCTTGTCCAATTAAAAATTATGGACGTGCATATTTTCACTGGATTGACAAAACGAAAATGGTTTATTTTCTTTGGTACATTCTTCAATCAGTTAAGGCATTCTAGGATAGATTTTTCAAATAACTCAAAATCAGATAATTAAAGTTATATTTAATAGAAAAGGAAAATTCTCCTCTGACATAAATTCCCAAAAAAATTAAATATAATTAAAATCGGAAGATTGTTTATACTCCCGCAATACTAGAGCCTGAATACAATAAAAAAAGGTACGAACCGTTTCAAGTAGACTTTCAAAGTAAACTTTTTAACTTTGATGTACTCTTTACCGTCCTTCATCTGCGGCTCGCCTTTTATGATGACGGAGCAATCGACATTTTCTGCAAATGAAAAAATGCGTTATCAATTAATATGCACATTTATACAGACGGTTCCAAATCCGATCTCAAAGATTGTGGCATATCTTATCTTACTTCTTACTTAATATTATAAACGCGAAAGTTTGTATGGATGTATGTATGTTTGATATTCTTTAACGCAAAATTTACTGAATAGATTTTAATGAAACTTTACAATAATATAGCTCATACATCAGAATAACATATAAGGTATAATTTAGAAAGCTAGCTAAATTTTTCAATATATTGAAAATAATAGTTATATAGAAAATGTCTAAATTTGAGAATGACATTTAGCAAAACAATGATTGTTAAATCAAAATTCTATTTTAGAAAATATTTAAATTAGTGAATTTATTTGAGGTACTTTCCTAATACTGTAAATCGAATCAAGAATTATACATATTTTGTATAAATAGGTTAAGAATTTGGTACCTATAAACGTAGATGGGACCTAGGAAAATAAAAATAGATTACTCGAAGTACTAATCCTACGCAGATGAAGTGGCGGGCAGAAGCTAGTCGTATATATTCCTGAATTCAATTTAAATCTTTCTTATAAATTGCCTAAAGGATTTCCATATTCATATTTTTATAAGAAAAACTCTCTTTTTAACTTTTGAAGGTTATTCCCATCAATGTAATATATCATTAAAGAAGAAGATAACAATAATAATCTAATTTTTTTTTTTAAATATGAAAATGAACAAGACACAGAAAAATAATAAAAGATAACGGTCAAAAGTTAAAAAGTTTATAATAACCCTCAAAAGTTAAAACGAGAGTTTTTCTTATAAAAATATGAATATTCATTTAGACTTTTATAAAAAGTCAACAGGTGTTCCATAAAAATAAAATCGGATATATTTATCCGAGACACTATCTAGGTAACAAATACATTCTTTGAATACTTGTTTCCAATAATAAAGGTAGCTGCCAATAATATGGAAAAAAACATTAGTGGAAGATAATATTGTTAATTCTGAAATTTGAAATATGAAGTTGACAATTACGACAGTCTCATATAAGATCGCAGTAGCCCAATTGGTAGAGGTGTATGTCCCGGTAAGACGTAAGGTTCTGGGTTCGAGTCCCAGTTGCGACCGTTATCTTTTATTATTTTTCTGTGTCTTGTTCATTTACATATAAGAAAAAAAGATTATTATTGTTATCTTCTTCTTTAATGATTTCCATATTTACTGCAGAATGCTTCGCAATTGAATTCCACCTTCAATTCAAATCTAGCTTCTCAATATTCGTCGAGCCTTACTGTGCACCTCTAAGTTCAGTATTAAAATTTTCCTCTAATATCGTTTGTTGTCCATAAGACTACGATATTTTTGTAATATTAAAAACATCTTCAACTCTCTAAATACCTACTCTAAATCAGGGGTGGGTAACCTGTGGCCTGCTAAGCTTTTTGCAAAAACTTGCAACAGTTCCTAATATAGCGGTCGGTGCAAAATTTTTCAGAATGTCACAGAATGTTTTTAAATTGAAAAAATAACCATTAAAATGCACTTTTTTCGAAATTCCGGCAACTGAATTGATTAGTACTAGTTAATATCTAACTACTACAACTTTTAAAATTTTTTTTTTTTTTTTCATTTCATTGTTTTTTATTTCTTGCTAGAGCAATCCCGATGAGTTACAAAACTCATTTTAGGACAGGAGGAACTTACAATTCATAGGTAGGAGGTAGTAGTTACAATTTTACAAAGGTATTTTGATATCATAATATAAGTTTTACATTCAGTACAGCATAAAAATAAAAATAAAGACAGGTTAAGTAGAACAAACAACAAGAGAAAACAAGTAAAGAGAGGGAAAAACTGATTCGAGTATATAAGATAGAACAAAAAATGACAAGACGATTACATATTTTCATTTTTAAATGTAGTTAAAAAATATTCTTTTAAAGCATTGCTTTGCAATTTTTTATTATGCTGGATGTTTTTGTACATATCTGGAAGCGAATTATATAGTGTATAGGCAATATAGTTCAGAGATTTTATCCCATATTTTGTAGTGTGTGTTTGAGGAATGCGGATTTTATTGTTATTTCGAGTATTGTGGTTGTGGATGTCTTGATTGTAAATTGGCTTGGTGTTAGTATGAGTTGATTGTTGGGTAATTTGTAGGATGGTGCTTGTGATTTCATGTTTAGGAAGGATTGTGATTGGAAGGATACCGGAAACTGAATAGATGTCCCTGACATGAGTGTCCCATGGAAGTCCATGAACATTTCTGAGAGCTCGGTTATAGTTTATATTAAGCGTGTCCCGGTTTTGTAAATATTTTCCCTTATATTTCACACAAACAAGGGACCAGATGACGTCACACACTCTCTCGTCTCTTACAGGAGTTTTCGCGGCCTTTAATAAAATTAAAATTGTAGAATTAATTTGATTACATTAAAAATACTGGTATTTAAGTTTGTATGTCATCTACATGAAAATATTTTTTAAAAGTAAAAAAAAAATTTCAGTCAACTTCCCTATTGTAAAAATCATTCTCGATTCAAAGGCATACATGGTTTTGGTTATTAAGTTCACCCACCATTTTCCCTTTAGTATTCCATACTCTCAACAATTCTCGCATTTTTTTTAGTTCTGTATGAGTGTATAGACTAGAATAACTTCAATATTTGACATGTGCTGTCCACTTATAGATTATCAAAATGAATAATTAATAAATATAACTCAAAATTATAACCCTCAAAACACTCTTTTTAGGACGAATGCCTAATTTAAAAAAAAAACTAATATTCATTCGACTTCCCTGTCTTCATAAATATATTGAAACTATGGCAAGTAGAAAACGAGAACAAAAAAAAAACTGTTTCGCAAAAATATTTTTTTGCTAATACAATTTTGCAGGAGATTCTCTGTATGAGATGGATATAAAAGCAGAATAAATTATAATACAAAGTACTGAATTCAGTCCGATTATCTAATAAAATAATTAGTTCCCAGTGCTTACAACTAAAGAACCACACTTTGTAAAACCAATTTAATTTTTAGAAACACGATTTAAAAGAGATGAAATATTATTTGTTTCAGTTAGACATATTTTTTTTTGCAATTAGATGGCAAAATTTGTACTTACGCATAGTCATGTTGCTTTCGCCATTTCCTTGAATAGGCAGAATGAGCACCTTTCCTTCAATTTTGTAAGGGCCTGAGAGTGCCAATAGTTCAGCGTCAAGCTTCATTTTGAGCACGAAATCTTTAGGGCTCGAGAGCTTTCCACTAAAACCAGAATACAAAAAATGTCTAGAAATTTAAGGTGTAAGACATTTTGGACAAAAGTGACAAGAAAAAAGACAAATTTGGAGCCCTATGCAGCCAGTGTTTCATTAAGAAATGCTGTGTGATGAATGAACCTAAAAAGTATTATTATTTCTTGTAATGTGAAGGTCGAAGGTCGGTAGAAGATCTGCAGTCTCTCGTGTCTAGGATGAATTAATGATTAATGTAAGTAAGTCTAAAGTCGTGGTGTTTGAAAGAGAGAGACAGAAAACGGTGTGCAATATAGTTGTGAATGATGAATACTTGGAGCAGGTGGATGAGTTTGTATATTTGGGAAGTATGTTTACGAGAGATGGGAAGGCTGATAGAAATATCGAAAGAAGGGTGAATGCAGGTAACTCCATTAATGGAGGATTGAACGCCGTTGGAGCCAACAAAAAGTTGTCCACAGAAGCGAAGCTAGCAGTCCACAATGGAGTACTGGTACCTACCCTGATGTATGGCAGTGAAGCGTGGAAATGGCAGAGAAAGGATGAAAGTAGACTGAACGCTGTAGAAATGAGATCCCTGAGGCGTATGTGTGTAAAACCATGTATGATCGTGTGAGGATTGTGGAGATCCGAAAAGAATGCAAGGCTGATGTGAGCGTAGTAAGTAAGATTAAGAAAGGGACGCTTAGATGGTTTGGGCATGTTGAGCGAATGAATGAAGAAAGGAGTGTAAAGAGAATTTATGACGCGAATGTGAACGGTAGAAGAAGCCGAGGACGCCCAAGGAAGACGTGGCACGATCAAGTAAATCAGATACTTGAGTCGGGCCATGTCAAGAGTCAGAATAATAGAAGAGTATGTATGAGAAGATGTATGAATGTGAATAAGGCAAGGAGCGTGTGCCAATACCGAGTTGTTTGGCGGTCCGTCCTCTCTGCCTACCCCTGCGGGGAAACGGCGTGATGGTTAGTTAGTTTATGTGAAGGTCCAATTGCTACGTAGGACATCCTCATTTTGGGGTATATCGAGAGGGAGAAGGGAGTAGAGAGGAGAGGGAGCTCGAAAATAGAAAGGCTATAGACTAGGATGCCGCTATAACAAACCATATCGAGTACACAGATGAAACTACTTTTTAGTGAGAATGGACGTTAGTAAACCTTTAAAAACTGGTCTGCCGGTGCAGGAGGGTTCCAAACAGTCATGGAAAATATTTTTTATTATCATTATCAAAAACTACAATGAAATAAAAATAATAATGAAGATAATGAAAATAATTTAAAAAAAATACATAACTTAAAAAAAAAAAAAAAACTTTAAAAAAACGTACACAAAAAAACTGCCAGGGATAGGGAATTTTAATGGGATGATCTAGTACAGCGTTTCCCAACCGCCAGTCCACATAAATTGTTTGGCATTTGCAATAAAATCGTCATTTGTTTTTTTTCCTTACCTGTTATAAATTTACTATAAACATGTAACATTAACTATATACATTTTTAAGTGATACGAACAAAAAAAGAATAGAAACAAGTTATAACTGGTAATTATTGGCATTTACATGTCTCTTGAATCCTTCAAGGCTACTATTAAAAATGACGATAGTCTTGGAGGCGTTGTTTAACAGCACCATACCTCGTGTCATGCCGAGCCAGTACGTCCGTTCTGCCACGTGGGATACACAGCAGATCATGGTGCCGTCCCTGGCTGTAATCATTCGCTATCTATTAAATTATTAATGATTTTATACGCCGTTACTGCAAGGGCCCCACTTTTCCTCGACTGGAGACTTTGATGGCGCGTTTCGGCGAGCATATCTTCGTGATGTATGGATCGCGGGTACTCTCCAACTCTCCATGCATTCTCAAATACTCTCAAATAATCTCTAAAACTTTTTTGAATCTGTTCGAATTTGTCAATATATTTTTGTTGGTGTATACCAACAAAAATATATTGACAAATTCGAATACAGCAGAGGCGTATTCAATTTTAGACTTTAAAATGCAGTTGTACAAATCCATCATTGCCTCGGGATTGGAAAACTGTTGCAATAATCCAGAAGAATAGGCTCTATAGAGGAAGCTTTCATCCATTGATTAAGGATGACTAACTTCTTATTTATATGGTGGAGAAGATTTGATGGAAGACAAAGTAGTGGGACACTGAGGATATTCAATCAAATGACGGCATTGGGAGTCACTTTGTTTACCAAAGATATGCTCCCAGGAAACTGGTGACGGGGACATCCACAATTAAAATTAATTTTTACTACGTCTAGGATGACGATTTAATTACTTACGTTACAGATCTGACATGCACACTGGAAAGCCCGGAAAAATTATTATCCGTGAAGTCCAGCTTGATAGCTATAGGTCTCGAGGCCCCCTGTTCGATGTGTATCCTGGCTACCTTCAGAGGGTCCAGGTCTATGGCCTGCAGATCTGAGTTGCCATTCCCAGACAGCTTGTGGATGGCATCTTCCACAGCTTCAACTAGGCACGGGTTGTTCTTGTTATCGAGTTCAGGGGCCACTCGGCATCTTTTGTAGGACTCGGCTACAAGTAAATATTAGAATAACATTTTATTATCTATAAAACCTTTTCGGTCGGTTGACGCGTAGATATTGTGACACAATTGTATTTCTTTTTAACGACTCGCTCTCTGCGACAAAGTATTTCTTGGAAAAGTCTCGTTTATATTGCGCATTAAAGTGAGCTTTCGTATTATCCTTGTTTGCAAGCAATGTGGTAAATATTTAATGTGTAATGACTACTGAATAATGATGTTCTTGGTGAACAGAAGTGATTGATGTATTATAAATTTAAAAACACTATGAATTTTTTTGTAATCTATATATAAATGAGTCCCTGTTTCCTTGGTCACACCATAACTTCAGAACGACTTTACCTATTTCATTCATCTTTTTTTTTAAGTTTTCTAATACTTTGTAAAAGGTTCTTACGGAAAGAAAAATTAAGAAAATTGCGCAGAAAAATGGCTAATTTCAGAAAACTTAACCACTATTTTAACTTCGTATGCTTGACAGTTCGCGCGTTTGACATATTTAGAGATATTTCCTATACTATTCATCCGATTGCGATAAAAATTTGGTGAGTTGTTGTGGACATGCCCGTGAAGGTTTCTATTTAGTAATATTTCTGTATTAGTGAGTTCTACAGTTATGAAATTTGCAAACAAAATTGGAATTGGGTATATTGGTAAATTGCAAGTTGTTTAAAAAATGAGTATATTTTATGGAGTTTAGCGGCTGAGAAAAAAAGCGGGAGTGGGGAATCCGGGAGGGGTGGAGGGGAATAAAGGAGGAGTGGTTCGTGGGAGGAGGGACGAGGGAGGGAGGAAGGCGGAGAAGGTGGAAGGGGAATTCATGAGGAGGGAGGTTAGTGAGAAAAAGGCCGGAGGGGGAAGGGTAAGGGAATCCAGGAGGGGCGGAGAAGAATGAAGGAGGGGTGGTTCGCGAGAGGGAGAACGAGGGAGGGGGAAGGCGGAGAAGATGGAAGGGGAATTCGTGAGAGGGAGGTTCGCGAGAAAGGGGACAGGGGGTGAGGGGAGGGAAGACCCAGGAAGGTAAAAAAGAAACGCTGGAGAAGAACGGGACCAGGGTGGGGATGAGGTGATGGAAGGGGAGCGGGGACGAATGGGAAAGGACGCGCAGGGAGAACCAATTTCTTTATTTAAGTGGCATTTCAACGCATGCCGGGTATCAGCTACGAATGAATGTATCAGCTAAGAACTATGTATGTAAAAGCCCAATGGGCGCATAAATAAATAAAAATAAATAAATCAGCTAGTTTTAAATAAATCAGATTTTAAAATGTTATTAAGTTCTTCGAGTTATTTTTAGTTATTTATAAGTGTGACTTTTTCGGCGTTCAAAGCCATTTTCAAACTGTGGTTAGGTTACAAGTCATGGGATAGGACTTATTTATATTATTTTATTTATTAACCCCTTTATTGTTATTTGAAATAATTCAATTTTCCCCAATTTACTTCGGGAACACATATTTTTATTTTTCATATTTTTATGGCCTCGCAGAATAAGAAATTTCCTTTATCACAATTGAGTTTCCAAGTATTTTAAATCGGTTTTATCGAAAGTATGTATAAGTATTTAATATGAATACCGCACAAGAGTCCCAACTGCTCCCGTCTGGAACCAGTGAGATTATCGCATCCTCAATATGTGAGGCTGAAGGTAGTGGGAAGAGAAGGAGATGGGGAGAGGTAGGTGGGGAAGTACCTGGGTATTCAGATCCAATCACCAAACACAGCTAAAGCCATTTTTAAGCAACGTTCTAATTCTGAATGGTGTCTTACACGGGGAGATACTGAGAACATCTTCCACCTTGGAACGCGCCGCAAACATACTACATATTATTTTTTATTAATTAATTTTGAAATAAAACAAAATTAATCAAATAAAAATTATTCGCGCACGCCGGGTTCGAACCCGCGACCTTCGGATTGGGAATCTTAACCCTCGACCACGAAGGCCATAAAAAACTCGACGATTAAACATTAAAACATATGACATGTTAGGTTGAAAATGGCTTTGAACGAAGAAACAGCTGTCACAAATAAAGTTATTAAATTCGATTATTTTATTACTAATATAATAAAAAAACCACCAATTGGAAAAACTATAGTCAAATCCTTGTGCGATGGTTCTTGGTAGCTTGACATATTATGTTCTGTCGAGACGATTTTGTTTTCATTTTTTTTATTAGCGACTATAATAATATATATTCAAAATATATCAAAATAAATATTCTCTAGAATCTTTGAAATGTTTTAAGATTAAAGATTTAATAATATTTTTTTTTATAAATACTACGAATTTTTATAATAGACAAAAGATAGATAAATAGAATTCATTAGCTATATAGAACTCAGAAGAAATCAGTTTGTATGTCTCCATATTCAAATAATTATTTTTTATGTGGGCGGAAAAATTTCCTTTAGCAATCCGAGAAAAAAAAATTCTCTGTCGCTCCAGTGGTTAATGAATTCAACCAAGCGAGTAAGTAGGTACCTACCTCTAATATAATATTTAACAGAAAATTATTATTATTATAATTGTCATTTTCAAGTAAGTGTCATTTTCAAAATTAAAATAAATCAATTGTGTGAAGAATTGTATAATATTTTATTATTTCCAAAATTGAAACTGATAAATCTGTAATCAAGAATTCAGACTATCCCGTGATTTTTCAAGGGCCTGCGCTAGCTTATAAGGATGTACGGTGATGGGCAAAAATGGACTAAAAACCTGTGTTTTGCAATGACAGATGCACTAGTTTTTTACTTCAATCCATTTTTAAAGTGAGTCTATGTTTGGATTCAAGAATTCAGACTATCCCGTGATTTTTCATCGGTCAGTGCTAGGATGAACTAGTATTCAACTTAAATCCATTTTTAAAGTGATGCGCGGAAAACAGCGTTAAAATAAAATTGGTCTCACACTTGACAATGTCTTCGGAAGGTGAACTGCAAAACTTTAACTTTTACATATATAATGCATATATTATATGGCAGTTTTAAATAATAAAGTGTTATAATAAACGAATTAATAATAAATCTGTTCATCTGAAGCAACAAAAACAAGTTTTTCGTCGAT
This sequence comes from Limnephilus auricula, assembly GCA_951813805.1. NCBI lineage: Eukaryota > Metazoa > Arthropoda > Insecta > Trichoptera > Limnephilidae > Limnephilus > Limnephilus auricula. Next base: position 9,746,064 of record OX638400.1, on the reverse strand, counting down.
TATGTCTCAATGTTGTGAAGTCCAAATTTAGTAAGTAGGTATCTAGTAAATAATATTATAGTAGTCTTAGAATAGAATATATTAGATATAAAATGTAAAATTTTATAACTAAATAAAACATACAAATAAAAAAAAATAAAAAAAAACTATGATATTGATATTTTTAGTTCGTCAGCAAAACATAGGCTGCAATATTTCTCACTCTTCATATTTCAGTTTGTTTATAAATTAATATCTCAAGTTAAGTAGGTACAATTGAGTTCACATATAGTGTTCTATGAGGGTTTTCACCCCATATTATTTTTTCCCGGTTCTCTACCGACAATTAAAAAAAAAAAACAATTTAAAAGTTCAACAAGTGAAATCCCTTTCTATCATAGTCAGAAATGTGATCTAAACGGTTTTGGAAATAGAATACAACAAGCTATATATTCAAATCTAAAAGAAAACCACAAAAAAATTAAAATTTACCCCCTTCTGAAACCAAAGTTTCCGATAGCAAATTGAAAAAAAATTATGGAACTTTGTGAATTTTTTAAGATTTTTTTTTACATGAAACGAAAAAAAGGTTTATAATAATTATAATTGATTTATTTTTTTTCATTATCAGTAATTTTAGTTAGAAAAAAGAGAAAAGTGAGTTATTTAAAAAAAAAAAATTTATTGGCTAAAAAAAATTATATTTTAAAAATACGTAGTAATTTTAAATAAAAAAAAATTTGAAATCCTATTTCATCACCTTTCGAAAACAGTTTTTAGTTTTCGAATACGTTAACAAATGTTCCATTTATTTGGATTTTATTGCAAGGCGGGAATATTTTTAGCCTCTGACAAAATACTTCAAATTTTTTAAGGGTTTGTGTTTTTTTTATAATAATAATTATAGATCTACAAAAACAGGAAATACGATTTAAAAATAATAAAAAACTTATTATCCTAAACAATTAACACTTTCTCCTTGTTTCATTTCAAATTTCCGTGAACGATAAAATAGTTTTAATATTAAAACATTTTTGAAATACTTACGGAATTTTACACCTAATCCAAAGTCACCACACAAAGCGATCAGAACAAGGACTGAAGACCACTTAGCCATATTAGATTAGAATTTCCTTAGCAGATAAACAAAACTCGTGGCAGTCTAGAATAGTCGCAACTCAGCAGAGTGATTGCGATATGTTAATCAAAGTCGAGCTATTTATGCAGATTTATAATAAGGCAGATATTTATAATGACGGTAAAACTTTGCTAATTAAAATAAAGGCATTTTGATACATAAACAGGGCTGGTGTCAAGTGACATGTTTATTATTGTTATGAAGTCATAATGAAATGACGTACAATATATGTTATATCCTATCTAATAATATGAATAAGAAATTGTGTTTATTTTTTTGTGTTTATTTCACATCGCAAAAATCAAACGTTCAATGTGATTTTTTGCACATGGATAGTTGAAGGACGTGGAAGCGATATAAGCTACTTTTGATCTCGGAAAAATATTACATTAACATTGGAAAATTCTTTGTAAAGTCATTTCTCTCTAATACCAATAAAAGCTAGTAAATATTAAAATGAATTGAATTCTTATTTATCATTTACAGAATTCCAAATAATATTAAATTTAATTTTGTTCTAGTTTTAGGTTATTGGGTGCAAAACTTATGTATTGTAAGCTTAATAAACAAAATTAATACAGTGGCATTTAGATGGCTTTGACACGAATATAGGTTGAACGAAATGTGTAGTATCAGGATAATATGGATTTGTATTTATTTATTTATTTGATGCAATATGTTTACATTTTATAATAAAATCCAATATTTATATTAGGTCCTTACGTATGAAATTGGCGTATTGCATGGGAGGAACATAAAGCCGATATTTTTAATATAATATATTTATTTAATCAAAGTATGTACCATTGCTATCTATGCACTTTTGCCATCTCACAGGTAGTTTATCGATCCCTTTACTAAAAAACCATTCGGATGGGAATCAATAAAATCTTTGAAGGCGGTTTGGACTGCCCCATCGGAGTTGAATTTTTTCCCTTGCAAGAAGTTATCCAAATTTCGAAAGAATGGTAATCTGTTGGGGCAAGGTCCGGAGAGTACGGTGGATGTCTTAGACATTCCAATTGAAGCTCCTCTAATTTGGTAGCCGTCTGTTGTGCAATGTGTGGTCTAGCGTTATCATGAAGCAGCAGTGGCCTAGAGCGATTAACCAGCCTCGGTTGTTTAGCAGCTAGCCTTTCCATAATGGTTTGCAGTTGCTGACAATAGACATATGCCGTAATCGTCTGGCCAAATTTAAGAAAGCTGTAGTGAATGACACCAGAACTAGTCCACCAAACGCTCACAAGTAACTTTTTTGAAGTCAATTTTCGTTTGGGGCATGGTTTGGCTGGTTCGGCATTTAGCCATTGCGATGAGCGCTTCCGATTATCGTACAGGATCCACTTTTCATCACAGGTAATGATTCGATTTAAAATCCCTTAATTATTGTGCCGGTTGAGTAATGCTACGCAGCAGTCAACGCGCGTTTGTTAATTTGCTTCACTCGTGAGGTACCCACGTTTCAAGCTTTTTCACCTTCCCAATTTGCTTCAAGTGGATTAAAACAGTTTTATCACTAACACCGCAGACTGCGGCTAACTCGGACGTGGTTTGCGATGGATCCGCTTCCACAATGGCCTTCAATTCTTCATTATCAACTTTGGTCTTCGGCCGTCCACGGGGCTTGTTCTGTAGGTCGAAATTTCCAGAACGAAAACGTTGGAACCAAAAACGCACTGAGTTTTGCACTGGTGCCACGGTGGAACCCGTAAATAACGCGATATTTCTAGTTTTCCATTTTGTAAACTAAGTGACGCAAAGAAAAAAAAACAATTAAGGAAAAAACAAATGAATTATAATTTTCGAAACACAAATACATGAGTAAATAGCTGTATAAACTTGAATTTGGAATTCCTAACCAAAGAGAAGATATTTGAGATCAAAGTTGCCAGTACGGCAAAACGCCAATTTCATATGTAAGGACCTAATATATAGTAACCGAGGAAGATATATTTTTAGTAATTCTTTAACTAGCTCGAGCTTATAACTTAAAACAATACCCTTCTTGTGTCTACGTTACTAGTACTGCGGCTCATTTGGGGTTTTTACTATTATCATATCATCGATGGTTGTATTTAATTGAATGGATTTAAGTTACATGCGTTCACGAGGAAAAACTCTTTTCTGATTGAGTCGTGAGGTGTGTCGCAGCATTCTCAAGAATTGATCTCAGTTATGAGGCCCTGAATGTATGTGATCGAGGAAATAGATAATGTCTGAGGCACTTTGCCAAAATAATAATATTGTAATATATTTCACCTTGAATTGATAATTTAAAGGTATTAAAAATAATACGTTTATTAATTAAATTGATTTACTTAATATATTCCCCTGACCTTGAATGTCACTCAAATTTTAATAATTATTTACGATAACTCGACATGAGGCAGTTGGGTTTATACACGTGTCTGTTTCCAATATCATATATCTGTAAAATGCTGGGTACCTCTGCCTTAGTTTTAGGATGGATGTGGCTGAAGGATTGTAATACTAGGAAAGGTTCCTTATCAATACCAGACATTCTGGCTAATTCTGGATAATTTCGGACCAATACATTGCAAAACCGAAATAAAAAAGTTACAAAAAATATAGTTAATATATTTTAAACTATTTTTTACAAAAGTAAAATAAAGTTAAAACTTAATGGGATAACCTGTTCTAAGATCACATTGTACATCGTTTTGTGTATGAATTATAAGTAAGTATCTACCTATGAGTCTAGTTTTTAGAGTGTTAATTCGTGGTGGAATTCCATTGTACAGACTTAAAATGTAGTAGTAGTAGGACGAAACCGGTCCTGGTGAAAATGAATAAGTGGAACAAAGTGCAAACGTTGTTTAATTTCATACCTACCTATGTTAAAATATTAAGAGAGGAAATTAATATATACGATATAGGTAACAATGGTTACAAGTACAAATAAAGGTTACAAGGAGAGGAAAATAATATATACGGTATAGGTAACAATGGTTACAAGTACAAATAAATGTTACAAGGAGAGGAAAATAATATATACGATATAGGTAACAATGGTTACAAGTACAAATAAAGGTGACAAGGAGAGGAAAATAATATATACAATATAGGTAACAATGGTTACAAGTACAAATAAAGGTTAAAAGGAGAGGAAAATAATATACACGATATAGGTAACAATGGTTACAAGTACAAATAAAGGTTGCGTGCTTAATTTTCCAAACCTCCATTAGCAAGTTTTACGGGAGGAGATTTTCTTTCATTATTGCAATGAAATATTATGATAGGTGTTTAAGATGAAGCTATTCCCATTAGGTTTCGTTAGTGTAAATAATTCTTGGTGTGTGGTTAATGATCGTTTTTACTACTTTATTTTTAATTTAAAAATGAAGATTGAACAAAAACTAGAATGGAGTTTGTACAATTAAGCACTCAGGCTGATGTGGTGATTCACACTTAAAATTGTTGAATTACTTTTAGAGAATATCCAGCGAGGCAGTTAATTAACATAGTTTTTCGTTTTCCCAGGGCATCTGTATTGGTAAGTTAATTCTATACCTGGCCCCCTAGCACACTGGATAGATAAGAAGAGGGATGAGAAGTTACCGAAAGTTTTCTATAAGGATTGATACGATAACTTTCGGTGACTTCTCATCGTTCCCTAGGATAACTGCAAATCGCTAACGTACAAACAACAGTTCATGTCGAATATATTAAGGACACTTAGTCATTATGAACTGTCACTTATTCGTTAGCGATCTGCAGTCATGCTAGGGAACGATGAGAAGTTACCGAAATCCTATCCTATCAATCATTATCGATCGAGTGAGCTTGGGGCCCTGGGAAGAAACAGACGCCTGGCGTAAAATTATCCGGGACATTGAATCGTAATTCAGCCAAGACGTCAGAGTTATCGTAAAAATTTGAGTGACACTGAAGGTCAGGGGAAAACATAATAAATTAATATAATTATTCAATTATTTACCGTCATATATTTTTCCAATACCTTTAAATGATCACATCAAGGTCAAAAATAATTCAATATTATCAGTTTGTCGAAGGGTGGGACCCTTCGACAAACTGATAATATTGAATGTCAATGTCAATGTCAATGTCAACACAATTAAGTAATTGAACTTTTATAAAATAAGTTGATTTTTACACTATTCTTTTCTTTATAGGCAAAAATAAATAAATATTTTACAAACAAATAATTTACACAAACACAACAGATTTACAATTAGGAAATTTAAATTTATTTTTATATTAATACTTATAATCATTTATTTTTGTTATTTAAACAACCTGATTATCTTTTGTTATTTTTTTTTAATTCTTTTAATATATATAATGTAATGTTGTTTTTATGATATTTTTAAGTAATTAAACACCTCTCTCTAATATTTTTGTCTATACTTGTTTGTTTCTTTGTTTTTTTGTTATTAGGCCCACCTGCTCGATCAATTTTTCAAAAGCATCCAAGGTAATCTTACATCACAGGAATTTAAGGACAAAGCGTTGGGAAGCGTGGTTATCAGTCCACAGTGGAGTTATGATACCATTAGGGCTGCCACCTCTCCGGGTTTGACCCGGGTTTGCATGGTGCATGTCCAGGCTACGGGTTTAACACCGATATCTCCGGGTCAGACCGGGCGGTAGTAAAATGTCGACGAAGATAAACTTTATGACGAGACCCGAAAATTAAACCAAGTATTTCTTCAGTTCGTACAATCTAGTGATTCAACAATGCCTCTTTATTTCTGATGGGTTAAGTTATTCAAAGCCACCTCAATCTTCACCAAACTGCCAAAAATAATTGGAATTTTTTTTCAATCCATATAAGCAATGTTTTTATTGAACGCGTATTTTCTTTAATGGGAAATTTGTGTATAGACAAGCGAAACTGCTTGTCAGTGGACATGGTGAAGACAGAGTTAATTGTGAAGATTAATTACGATATGAATAGCCAAGAATTTTTGTATTTTTTGAAAAAACCTGAGCAAGAAAAGATGCTTAAACAATCCGTTCAGAATGAAAAATATAGTTTTAAGTGTCAAGCTGGTCCAAGTCAGCCTAGCACTAGCCAGGTCATTTAAATTTTAAAAAACATTACCAATGGTAATTTACCACGACATTTTGCCTTAATTAAATAATTCATACTAAAAAAAGTTTTATTTTAATAAAACAAACTATATTTCTAAAATCCGGGTCTACTGTTTATTGAAGGTGGCAGCCCTATGAAAGTGGATGAATGATTGAAACGACAGTAAATAACAATTTACTTATTTGGTTATATATTGCGTTTTCTTTTAATAATTTTGGTGACTGAACACTTATGATAAAACAAGGAACCATTGGAAGGAATAATTTGTAAAACATTTCACATCATTATTTTGGTATCAACCTTTACACATCATTGTGCCATGGTTTCAGAAAAATTGTGCAAGAGCACTGAATTAATAACATATTAAATATTAAATATGTTATTTGGAAAATATATCATTGTCTTTATGAGGTTAGCGGCCATCTGCCACGTTATCCCTGTCTTCAACAAACCGATATATACATAGCTCCACCACATCTTAAATGCCCCTATCCTTTCATCTTCATCTACTAGTAATTTAGTATTTTTTTTCATTCTTTCATAGTTATCATAGGCTCTCTCTCCTTATTCTAAAATAATTACCTGTCTACCTTCTGGTATGGACCTATATAGTCTACGGTATATTCAGCATTTTCCACTACAGTCGTACTTTTAAAAGTCCGTTTTTAAATTGAATTGTGTAGAATGTTTTCAGTGAGCAATGTGCCTAAAGAATGATTGGACATTGTATAGAACATTGACATTAAAAAATATTGCTCCCGGAATCTTTTTCCGGCAGCTTTTTATCGCGATTATATTATCGAGGTTCTACCCGTTTCTTGCAGTTGAGGTGATTTATATTACTGAGAGCAGGATGTATCAAGTTCGATACGATCAGCTTAGTCCCCTTTCAGCATGGGTTATGCCCTGGAAATAATAAGAGCATCCGTAGAAGCTGTAAAACTGTTACAGAATAATAGAAATACTTAAAAAATATGATTTTTTTGTTTATAATAGTACACAATTATCGTTTCAATAAATATTACTTGTTTTCACTGGAAAAGAGAGCAAAAAACGAAGTTACTGAGCTTCAAAATTTTTAATAATTTTTTTACATTTACAATATCTTTTTCTTCGTCGAAGTTCTCTCAAAAACTCATTACTCCGAAACTCCGTCTTTCATGCGGCTAACTTCATTAATTTCATCAAGTGAATGAATATAATAATATAATAAACGATATTATAATAATTGACATGGGTCCACCACTGTTCCATTAATAGCAATGATTTTTCGCAATTAGATTTAAACGGTGTATTTTTTTATACGCAGATGATACAGCAATTTTCTACTAGGGTAAACATTTAGACATCTTACAAAAAAATGCACAAAGAGACCTAGAAAAAATTAACAGTTGGCTCCAATCAATAACCCTAAAAATACATTTAAAAAACAACAGGACACATGATTTCATGCTCAACCCGTAAATTAAGTCCTCCTCATGTTCCCTTACAAATTGAAAAGAACGTCTTGTAAATCCTGATACAGGAAAAATATCGGCTGTGCATTGATAAAGTGGTTTTGACACCATTTTGACAATGCATTCAGAGGGCGAAACAGCTGTAACACATAATAATAATTACGAAGCAGAACTTGTTTATAATAAACTGTTTTTATACATTGAATAATAATATTATTGAATATATAAAAGAAATAAAAAATTAAAATGGAGTTCTGCATAATAATCTTTATAACAATAAATAAGTGTACAATATTTTAAAGATAAAATCACCCCATCACTTAGCATATTTAGCAGGTTATCATATCTGTTACCACACTAATTAAAAAAAAAAACGATTTATATTATAGTCTCGTTCTCGTTTAAATTATTTTGATTGAAATCTGGGTGAACTAATAAGAAACATACATAAATGAATTACATGTAATAAAACAAGCCAATCAAAAAAACTACAGATCCAGAACATCTACCAAAAACATTGAGAAAACTATATAAATAAAATAAATATCTCCTTATTTGCAAAATAAAAAATAAACTCACGCACTCAAACGAAGAAATCATTATAACGTCCCAAGTACACATAAACTTACACGATAACATTATTTTAAACACTATACATGATAACTGTGGTAAACAATCCATTGGTTATGAGGAGGCACAATTTATTTAATTGTCTTAACAAATTAACATTAAATGAAAAACATACATTACAATTAAAAATGAAAAAAATACCGTAACGATTATTAAAAATATTAACAAACGAATAATAAAAGTAAATGATATTGTTTGTAATGTAAAATGTATTTATTTCAGATATTTCTAGTTAAATAAGCGAAAATGGTTGTTTTTTTAGAATAAAAAACTTAAAACATATCTGTGATTTACTCTCAAAATTCCGTTCTTTCGATTATCGATTTCCTAATTGAAAACCCACATAATTATTAATCTGTTATGCCATAATATATAAGTGATTTACTATTAACATTATTGTGCTTTCGACTATCGGTTGCCTAATTGAAAACCACATAATTGTTGATTTGTTATGCCATAATCAGTCATTTACTCTTAAAATTATTACTTCCGATTATCGATTTTCTAATTGAAAACCCACATAATTGTTGTTTTGTTATCCCATAATCAGCGATTTACTCTCAAAATTACTGTGCTTTGGATTATCGATTTCATTATAGAAAACTTACATGATTGTTGTTTTGTTTTGCGATAATCAGAGATTTACTCTCAAAATTACTGTACTTTCGATTATCGATTTTATAATAGAAAACCCACATAAGTGTTGTTTTTTTATGCCACAATCGGTGATTTACTCTCAAAATTACTGTATAAATTTCATAATTGAAAACACACAAAATTTTTGTTTTCTTATGCCATGATCATCTGTGATTTACTCTCAAAATTACTCTGTTTTCGATTATCGATTTCATAATTGAAAACCCACAACATTTTTGATCACAGGAACTGTTGCGGGCTTATCAGCGGAGGGGGTGACCGTCGATTTCATCGAAAATCAATTCATCGAAAGCAAATTTATCGAGAACGAGAAATTAGGTTAGGTTAGGTTAGGTTGAACTCGTTTTCGATGAACTCGTTTCCGATTAACTCGCCGTGAACCTGCGGAGGGTTATCCATCTTAATTAGCATCATCATTAGTAATCCATTTTTATGATGAAGGTTTCTTCCACTTCCATGTGCAAGGTAAGAATTGTCAATAGATTAAACGTTGATTGTGTTTTTAATTAAGCGAGACTGATAATTATATAATTATCTTTTGCGCCCGGTGTTCTAGATAATTCTGAATGTCATCTACTGACCTGTATATGCAGGTTTGTTGTATCGGAGTAATAATTTATTGTATAGGTAATAACGTACTTTTCAATTGTTTTGTTTTCAAAATAAATCTTTTTGCATTATCGTTAAGGTTATTTTTATCCACATTTTTACTTTGCACCGAGCACTTATCTACATTTGCACTATGCAGATAGATTTATCTACATTTGCTCTGCACGGATAGATCTATCAACATTTGAACGATGCAAATAGATCTACATTTTCACTTTGCCGGTAAGTATTAATCTACATTTTCACTGTGCAGATAAGTGTTTATCTACATTTGCACTATGCGGGTAGGTATTTATCCACATTTGGACTATGCGGGTAGGTATTTATCTACATTTGCACTACGCAGATAGGTATATATCTATATCAAGGCAGGTAACCACTGAAAACATTATTTAGCATAAAACAGGGCCTGTGCGTGAATACATAATAAAAGTGATTTCCCTAATATTGCCAGTAATGCGTAATCTTTTAACGTTTTTTCTCAGCGATTGGAGTATGATTCATAATAAATGAATTAAGATCGATGATAATATATTATACCTGTCGGTGTTCATATTGTACTTGTGAATAATTGAATACACAAATTTAAAAAGTCTAAACAAATATTTATCAAAGGTTGTGCAACAATAATAATTGGTCAACTCTCCCAAATCTAAAATAAAATCTCTTTCTTAAACCCCTAAACTTATCAATACAAACCTGATTTTCAAAATTCAAAAAATGTATCTATTGCTAAAATAAAACATTTAATTTTTACCCTAACTCGATACAGGATATCCTTAGTGAGGCAGGCTCTGTAAGAAAAAATATGTAGATACTTATATAAACCTTACTTACTCGCATATAGAGCTGACTAATTAAAATTGTCGTTTTATTTATTGTTGTTTTTAATTACATTTAATAATGTTGTTTTCGTTTACTGTTTGTTCTTTGCACGTTTTACCGATTACATTACACAATAATATAAATTATTTCTTCCTAAAGAGTGTGATGCATTTCATTAGGACTAATTACTTATATAATTGCCTACTTGTAATACGATACAATGTGATATTTAAATACTGGTCGTAGGAGATTATGATAATTTTATATATGTAGTATTATTACGCGCATATTTTACGAGAAGTCAACAGAGTTATAATGTTATTTATGGTGTGTTAAATCTAATATTTATGCAAACGAGTACTTAATTAATCTTGCCCCGAAGAACGTTTTTCGTTTTATTTCCTTGTATGGTAGTGTTTTCACAGAGCAATTTACATAAATAAATAAATTATCAAGGATGAGTATTAAGTAAACGAAAAAGACAGATATAAAAAACGTCGATGTAAAAGATATATTAGATTTTCGGTGTCCTGTAATCTAACATTATTTACATAATATAGCCAGAGGCCCTAGCACGCTTGCTCTGTAACGATCGGTAAGATAACTATCGGTAACTTCTCATCGTTCCCTAGGACAACTGCACATCGCTAACGTACAAACAACAGTTGATGTCGAATATGTTAAGGACACTTAGTCATTGTAAACTGTCACTTATTCGTTGGCGATCTGTAGTCATGCTAGGGAACGATGAGAAGTTGCCGATAGTTATCCTATCGATCGTTATAGAGCGAGCGTGCTAGGGCCTCTGGCCATCCCATTGCATTATTTGGAAGATACAGAATCTTCCGAAAATTTAAGCTTAACTAGATTCTCGAGTCCGTGTTAATTTTTAAAACTCAACGATACATTTTTTAGCGTGTACATAGGATTTATTTTTTGCATAGGTGCAGAGTATGTTTTAATAACTTTATATGTTCAATTTGGGTTACTGGTATTGGTACCGCCGCCGCTACGGACATATCATCTTAGGGTCGAAACGCAGAGAGCGCGGGTTTCCGGGTCGGCGCATGGGTGGCCGACAGGCGCATACAATTTTTTGTATTTAAACGTACGAAAAGAGAGAAGCCTGGTTCCGATGTCCAAAAATCGGTACAAACTGTGCGCCGGTAATTTGAAGTCCGAAATCCGCGTTCTCTCTGTTTGAGCCTTTTAGGGTGGAAACACATAGAACGCGGGTTTCGGAGTCGGCGCATGGGCGCAAAGGGAAATACTGTACCTATACCTACTTATACAAAATATAACTAAATGTCCCCAAAGGATCTACTGCCGAATAATAAAAGTATAAATCGTATTTCCACTCAAGAGCCACTTTTGGGGGTTATCCACCATTTACCCGCCCTGATGCTATAAGTAAAATGTGGACATTTCTTCGAGGCTCTCGCAAGGGCTCTATTTTTTTAAGAACGATTCTAAATTTAAATAAACGACGCTAGACCTCCAAAAAAACCATGCATTACGGTGTTATGAAGCAGTATGCAAGTGCTTACAGAATGTGCATAATTATTATTGTTTATTCACGGATGAGGTCTAACGCACTCCCAGATGGGAAAATAGACAATACACGTCATAATTTCAGTTCAGCAATCTGAAGCGAAGCAAATATGAAGTAGTGACGCTGAAAGAAAGAAAACAAAGAAAGCAAGGAAAGGGTCAAAGCAATATAATAGAGAATAGTAATTTAATTGGTTACAGATAAAGTTCCTAACAAAACAAAAATAAAAAATTATAAAGTTGTGTAAATACCAAAAATGAAAAATTGATAACTTCATACAAAATATATGAATAAAAAGTTATACAAGATAAAGATAGAATGATAAGAAATGAGAGCATAAAATATCAAAACATAAATTTGGAGCAGTACAAATAATAAAAGAGTTATAAGGGAATCCGTGGATTCAGGAACGAATAAACCTGGCATCTGATACTCACAATGATTTTACAGCTAATCAACGACTATAATATCAGACCATCTCTTAACCCAAACTTTCGTAAACTTACTCAAGCACCCGAAATTCACCTGGTTTGAGACGAGATCCGCATTTAAAACCGGTCTCGTGACGACTTGTAAACCGTGGAGCATTTCCTCTCACAATGCCACAGAATGAGCTCGGCTGTTTGGTCCGTATTTCCACATACGCATACGCAGTTTGAATGGGGTGATAGAGTGAGTCTGTGAAGTCTCCCCCTAAGTTCCCCATGCTCGGACAATATTTGTGTCATATGGTAATCCAAATGAATGTAAGTCTCTTCCTTTCTGACTTTAACCGAAGGGAATTTATTTATTTTTTTTATTTAAGGGAAGAAAAAGAAGGTCCATCATCCCGTATTTGACCTATCCCGTCGTTCCTGCCATTCTCTCATAAGACCCCCCCCCCCCCCCTTCCAATTTAATTGGGTGTCAAACATAACTCCAAGATCCCTAATTTCGAAGACTTTTTCCAAGATTTGGTTTTCTATTGTGATAGCACATACATATTATGAAAATAATCTTAAAATTATATGTTAAATATTACTCGAATTGCCACAGCACCAGAAACAAAAAAACTATTCAAGTTTTCCTGCAAGAGTTTGCAATAATTTCCACAGCTTTGTCATCTATCAGTAAACGACAGCAACATCATGGAAAATGCCGGTGTAGTCTGAATAAATATAAAAAATGAATAAAGATGCCAGAGATTGACCTTTATTAACTTTTATTATGTTGTTGACGTTTGACGTAATCATGGTCTTGTTTGGCATCATATAAACTTACTGTAGGATATTGTCGGAACACGGTTAGGGTCTAAAAAAGAAAATGATTTCAATTATAGGCCAATGAAGTAAGTACTAGTCAAATTTTAAAAACAGACGAGAGATAAGCACCTGTATTTTCGTAATATATTTTTATAAGGGGAAAATCTGCTCCAGCCGATCCAAAAAATCGACGTTTTGCTTAAAAATCTTCACACATTTGTGGAAAATACATTCGCAATGTTATAGCATTAAATTCGATCTTGAAATGTAGTCAGGAGCAGTGCAAGCCAAGCGAAGACTTTACACGCATTTTTTTCAAAATCACATTTTTAAAGTTGATTCTAATCGTAGCTCATCCAATTTTCATTCCTTGCAAATAGAGTAGAAGAAGCATGGAACAAACTTCCACAGCGTGTCATCGATTTTACTTTATTTAAACTAATTTAAAGCTTTATTGGATTCATATTTGGAGAGAAGAAAGGACTAACTTATTTTAAAGTTTAAAACAACTCGATTTACGTGAAACAAATAGGAATTAGAAAATAGCAGAATTGCAGCTCATTTTATATCAATAATATTGTGTAGAATTCATAAAGTAAACATTTTCAGCTTAGTGTGGTGGAAGTAACTAGGTTATTTTCAGGTTATTCGTAACCCTGGAATGTTTGTCTTTCTTTTTGTTTTAAAAGGTATAATCATATACTAGCTTCTGCCCGCGACTTCGTCTGCGCGGTATTAATACTTAGCACGATACTAATTTACCACGTGGTACATGATATGGGTGGATCAAAATCTTGAAATTATCACTAGCTATTTTAAATTCAAGCACTAAAATGTTGTGATCATGTAGAAGTTGTTGAATTTTTTTACCGTGTTTCTTCCTACACCTTGTACGTATTCAGAACGCCTATTGACTTGTGCTTCCTCATTCTCCATGAAATAAACTTGCAAAAATGTTTGTTGTGTATTGGTAGCAAGAAGCAAAGAGCCAATTTAGTGTGTGATATACTTGCCCTTGGATTGTGAAAGTCGGGCAAAATCCTGGCATTGATACAATGTTATCCGCCCCAAAAGATGTCATATGGAAGCATGTATTGTATTTCCTTATGTTTTTTAGAAAAAGGACAGATCAGTCTTTAAAAAAAACTGATGTGTTTCATAGCAGAAAACTTCTTTAAGAGGTTTAACTAGCTTGTCTATTGAAGGAAGAGCTACTTTTCCACCCAAACAACATATGCCTGCTGCTTCCTCTTTCCATTTAAGAGCATCGCAAAATCGGCATTCTTTGTCCATCACTTCTATTTTCATAAGCTTTTGAAGAAGAAGAGTCTCGTCGTACTCAAATGCAGATTTATTGAAAACACCCCTGACGTGTTCCTTGTAAATATTTGACGTCGTTATTGTGCCCTTTCAGCAACAGCGCATCTGCGAGATTCTGTTGCTTCAACGGTTTCTGTAGCTCTTTGGGACGCATTGTATGTCGCTCGCTGAAGATGCCGAACTTGGGACCGTTCTGGTGTCTCAGCAGCCCGTTGAGATGCTAGATATTCGGCATGCTGTTGACGCCGAGCTTGGGACTTTTCTGTTGTCTCATCAGCTCGTTGGGATGCCAGATAGTGAGCGTTCTGTTGACGCCTAGTATGGGATTGTTCTTGTGTCTCAGTAGCCCGCTGAGATGCCAGATATTGAGCGTTCTGTTAACGCCGAGCTTACGACTGCTTTGTTGACTCAGCAGTTCTGTTTGCTGCCTCACGCACCGCCTGTTCGAGCCTTCGCATTTAAGCTTGTGGAAACGCCTCGTCAAGTCTAGCAACTTTCATAGCTCGAGCTTTATTAGAGCTATAAGAGCGGCATAATTCTTACTATTGTTGCTTTTTATACTACCAAAAAAACCAGTACCTACGGCAGTTTTATTACAATACTACAAAAATGCAATACCTGTCTATCCAATTAAAATAATAATTATTGTTTAATAGAAAATGTCAAAATTTGAGAATGAAATTTGGCAAATCAAAGATTGTTAAATCAAAATTCGATTTCAGAAAATATTTAAATTGGTGAATTTGTTTGAAGTAATTGCCTAAGGCGCTCCGCTGACAAGGCAACTGAAAACCAACTAAAACCGGCTGTTTTCTCTGTCTTGATTGGTCAAAAAGCTTGTTTAACCATAGACGAAGAACAATCAGCTGACAGCTGGTAACTAGCAACGGCCGGCCACGGCAATCAGCAGTGCATGTCGCAAGTCACCGCTACCATTGACAACGGGTGTTTGAGTGATTGTGTAGTGTGCGGGCCATCACATTGTCATACAAAGATAGTTGCCAGTTGACAGTTTTCAGTTGCCTCAGTGGGCGGATCGCCTAATACTTTGAATCGAATCAAGAATTAAATATATTTTAAATAAATAGGTACCTATGTTAGGTACCAAATTGGATCGGTTGTTCTTATAATATACAAAAATTAATATTTTTAATATATGGAAAATGGCTAGCTTTATAATTTATAAATTATAGCCTATATGTTTTTCTGATGTGTGAGCTTTATTATTGTAAAGTTTTATTAAAATCCATTCGGTAGTTTTTTGCGTGAAAGAGTAACCAACACACACACATCCATTCAAACTTTCGCGTTTAAAATTTTTTTTTTTTTTTAATGTTTCTTTATTCTTTGAATAGTAAATATATAACAATTGTGGAATTTATGGCCGCCATACTAGGCACATGCCCGTGTTATAAGTAAGATGTAATAGTAGTGAAAAGTGAAACTTGAAAGTTTAAAAAGAATTTAAAGTCATAGTATTTCAACAAATAAATCATTCAGCCATCATTTTTGCTCTTTTACAAAGTGATGGGAGACGCAACCCTAGAGGCTGGGCGAGGAGAAGGCTATGGGCGCTATGTCTGAAGTGTACACAAGGGACGCCTGGAGGCGCCTTGCCGATGCGATGGACAAGACAAGGGTAAAAAGAGGACATCTTACGTACATTGTATCCGTATATGTAATTATTTATAAAATTACATTATGCATTTATCAGCGACTAGAGATCGGGAACATCATTTAATCTAATTAAATGTGCATATTAATGTAACTAATATATTTACCTATTTTCCTCTAATTATATCATCATTGGTGAAACCATGGGATTGTGAAACCTCGCTGAAAACAACAAAGTTGTGACAACATTTTTCGAAACCGGTTTGGATATTGGATTAATCGTGTTATCTTTTTAAATGCGTACCATCCATAGACATATATGAATATACATAGACGAGAACATAAGGGAGAGGGGTACAAACCAACTGTAGCGGGGCGAAGGGGTCAAGATGGCTGTGATTGATATGTGATTCGTCAATAAATCAATCTGACAGTATATAGGCATCTCGCATTATAATATCACCATTTAGTTCTTTAAAGTAAAATCTGCTTTTGAATGAAAATACCTTTTTACATGGGAGCGCGAATTGTTCGCCACGTTGTGAACAGTTTGCGAAGTCCAAATACTACAAAGTGAGGTTCGCCTATATTGAGAGTCGAATATTTAATCCCCGTATTTAGTTAAGACACTTTTACAATTGTTTCATAATTTACATACCCCAGTAAGTAAATTATTAACAGCGACGAGCTCACTTGAGAAACATGCTTTGTGTTTCGCGTCGCCGTGGAATCCGATATGATAGTATATGTCATTTAAATTTAAACTGATCACATTAAATGATTTGAATAAGCTTAAAATAAAGAAAAATAATGCTCACCTATGGAATGTAATACGACAATTGGGTTTATTCTCTTTTCACTTCTATTTTTACGTTTTAATAGCACAAGCCATTTCGTAAAATATACCGATAAGAGCTCGACGCTGGCTCGCACAGGAATGATGACGTCACATTTTCTAGATTCAGGCGAGGGCATACGCGAGCCGAACCGGTTTCAAATGGAACCGGTACGGGGAGGGGGAAATACTACGCTTTTATAACTTATGGCAGATCTATGTATATTCATATGTCTATGGTACCATCACAAACATGACGCTTGTCGTTCAACACTTTCTAAGCCTTTAGTTGCCGTAAAATCGCTGTGCATAATTATATTAAAAAAAAAACGATATTTTATTATTTATTATGTCTAGTATCTCTAAAGTCTGCTCCAGAGATATTCTATTTTATTAGTACTGGCCGGTATTTCCAGTACAATTATGTGCTTATTAAAATAATTAAAGATTCTTGAGATCGCAGTGACTGTTTATTGATGTTTTGTGCTTTACAAATATAGTTTCGGAAAATTGTAACTGCAATTGCAATTGAAGATCTTCATACAAAAAGTTAAAATTTTGTAAATAAAATTAACTCGTGTTATTTATCGTCAATTCAGAGGAATTTAATACAGTTGATTATTTAATATAATTGACTGGAATTTCTTGATGAAATTGACATTTCAAGAAACCTGCAAAAAATATATATAGACTATTTTAAAAATTGATAGATAAGTTTAAAAATTGGTGTAATTTGGGTACCGCTGCACCAGGAACTATTTATTGGGTAACCGACACCTTCGACACAGGTGGTGGTACTCTACGTTTTGTGCCATGGGTTCGGGTGGTGATGTTTGTTCAGGTTTTGGCAGTAGATCTGTCTGCCCTCCATCTGCGTGGCAGGGCGGATCTGGAGAGACTGGTGGAGGGAGACCTCTTGACCTCTCCAGTAGAACTCTCTCTACCCAACGCCTGGCACCGTAGGCAGGGGGGGGGGGTTTCTACGTTACTCCTGGACACACTGATCCTTAGATTCCTACCTACCTCTCATACATTTTTCCTTCCCAGAACTTCCTACTTTTCTTTTCCTTAATAATACCCTCCACATAACAACCCCAAAGATGACAAAGGCCCCGAGAGAAATTTTAATATTTTTTAAGGCCTTCTATGTGAAAAACACAAAAAAAAATATAGTAAAGCACTATTTTGAATAAAAATTATCAATAATCCAAAACCAACGATTTATTTATTATCGATTGTGTTATGTACTTACTATGAAAACGTATACTAAACTGTTGATAAAATTGTATATTACGTACTTATTATGTAAAATATCCTAAACTTTTGATAAAATTGTTTATTATATACGTACTGCAAAAAAGTGTACTAAGCTATTAATTATTTATTATGTTCTTACTGTGAAAAGGGATGCTAAACTCCTGATAAACTTATATATTTTATACGTATCTACTATGAAAAGTATAGGTACTAAACTATTAATAAAATTGTATATTATATACGTACTGTGAAAGTGTACTAAACTATTAATTGTTTATTGTGCTCTTACTGTGAAAAGGGATACTAAACTCTTGATAAAATTATATATTTTATACGTACTATGATACTTAACTATTGATAAAATTGTATATTATGTACGTACTGTGAAAAAGTGTACTAAAGTATTAATTGTTAATTATGTTCTTACTGTGAAAAGGGATACTTACTAAACTCTTGATAAAATTATATATTTTATACGTACTATGAAAAGTATACTAATCTATTGATAAAATTATATATTATGTACATACTATGAACAAGTATACTAAACAATTTATAAAATGGTATTTTATGTAAATACTGTGAAAAGTATACTAACCTATTGATAAAATTTTATATGTACTTACTGTGAATGAGTTCATTCATTCTAACTTCTCAGTAACTATAAAGTGAACCATCTACCAACGTTCGAAAAAATATAATCCTGTAAATAATATCAAAATTGGTAACATTACACATTTGATAACATTAACACAAACCTTGACACAACTATAGTTCAACAACCATAAAATGGACTACACGTAAAACCTGAATAAAATATTATAATTGATATAAACAAGACAAAATTGTATATTTAGTATTGAAAAGTTCACCCACATTAACATGATCCATCTATGCCATCTACAAACCTTCAAAATAACATGATTAATAAATTATATTATCAAGAAAGCAGCCAACAACCTGAAAATGGCACAAGATCCAGAGCTTTTACTTCTAAAAAGCACACATTTCAAATGCCTTTTCAAGGGCAACCAAACCGTCAAAGGTGTGAATAATATGAATGTATCGGCTACCCCTAAGTAGTCCAAGTACAGAGTTTAGTGGTCTTGAACTACTTGGAGCGTAGCACACCCGCTCAATTGTCTACGGGCTGACACCGTTTGGAGCTATCGAACCCACACAGGGTGAATCTCCCACATTAGAGAATTGAAAATTGAAAACATTAGCTTTGTATTATTTTATCAGGTTGAACAAAAGTTTAAAAAAATATCTGATACGGAGAGAGAAGGAATGCATCAAAATTTATGTACTTTTTTTATTTTACACCTCATCATCAAAAATACTAATTTTGGTTTTCTGTGCACGGAGAAAAACGTTATTCTAAAATATGACCATTTTATTCATAAAAACTATTATACAACTCAATGGTAAAAACGGTTAAAAATGGGACTGGAGTTCTTATGAACAAATTAACAGTGTTTCAATGTTTATTGGCGGGAAAATGTAAGAATAATTTGTTAGAGTACGTACAAAATTACGTACACCAATAAATTATTCTTAGATGTTCCCGCCAATAAACATTGAAACCCTGTTAATTTGTTCGTAAGAAATTCAGTCCCATTTTTAACCGTTTTCACGGATAAAATGATCGTATTTTAGAATAACATTTTTCTCCGTGATGCCATCTGCAATAATGAACTCTAATTTGCCTTAAATTTAAATGTCTTTTCCAAACTTTTAACTGATTGTGTGAAGAATTCAACCAAGCGATTAAGTACCTACATATGATACAAAATTATTTTAATCGTGTCTTTTTCACTGGAATTTGGGAGGGATTATTTCGAGAAAGGCACCCAAATATAATATCGTATCGGTGATTCAATCCAATATTGTATTTGTAAGCATTTCTTGAAAGATTTGATTTTGTTTATGGTCAAAACGATTTGTTCATATTCATTTTAAGCGTGTACGGGCGCACTGCAATTGATTTATCTTAATATTTTAAACCATAACTTTCTAAAGGTGTTTTTCCTAAAATAATTAAACTCACGCCATCTATAAAAGAGCAGATGATGCATTAGTTTAAGCACCACCTTAAGAGCAAACCCGGTCGCCGAGAAATTTGAACAATATGTATGTTATCAAACTATTGCTGTCTCTTACTCCCCCGAATATTGGAAAAAGGAACAACTGCACCTTAGGCTGATAATAATCAGGCCCCCAACATCTCAGCCCATATGAGAATCCTCAGGTTGAGATGGGCTGGGCATGTACAGAGAATGCCGGACACACGCGTCCCAAAATGAATTATGACTGGACAGTGACACCCAGCTGGAAGGAGAAAGGTGGGAAGACCCAGACTGAAGTAGGAAGACGAGGTAAGAGGGAATGCAGCACAGCTTCTCCTGGTAACAAACTGGAAGTCAGCCGCTCAGGACAGGAGGAGTTGGAGGCAAATGTTGCGGGAGGCCAAAGCGCGGTTTGGGCTGTAGCGCCATCGGAGAGAGCGTTAGAAGAAATTACTCTACGTCTGTACGTTTTAATTTTTCAAAAAATACATTGTCTAGTTTGTACATTGATTTCAGAAGTGTTCCAGTTTATATTGTGACGCATGGTGTGAAATGGCACATATATTAATTTATTGAAATGGAAAACAGTTAATTTATTATCGTGCATGAAAATCTTACCCTATTTCTTGGAGGCTACTTTTCAATCGATATAAGTTTTGTGTCCATGCAGCCATATTTATCGGAGTTCTAGGTGTTTCGTAAAACTAGGTATTGGTTAAAAATAAAACAGTGTATCAATTCCTAACCCCCTACGGGTGCCTACCCCCCTACGAACCAATAAACGAACTCAATGAAACAAATAATAACTTTATAACAACATTGTAAAATTTAAAAAAATATATATAATAATAATAAAAAAATAAAATAAAAAAACAATGAAACCAGAATGAAGTTATTCGATTAAATCCTGACTGAAAAAACCGTCCTTCCTCTTAAAAACTGTCCTTTAAACAATTTTCTCATCCAAATATTTGTTGACCAAAATTCTACTTTTCAGCAAATGTCCTGATTTTGACATTCCAAATTAATTTACACACAAGAATAATGTTTTTTTTTAATTTAATTTTTAACTTAATAGGTAAAACCTTATAACATTTTAATAATTAAGACAATATTAGCGAAACTCAATCTAAATCTGAAACAGAAAAATCAGAAAAAGATCGTTTTACATCTGGGACTCAAACCCAGGATCTTTTTCTGATTTTTCTGTTCACATTTAGATTGAGTTTCGATAATATTGTCTTCATTAAGTAAAATAATATTTTGAATTAATCAAAGTACCCAGGAAATCCTTACACCGGTTTTGAAAAATGTAAATCCTCTTTATTTTTCGATAAAAGTGGTTTCGAGTATCCAGATTATTCGGTGTTTTACATTACATTATAGTGTCCAAATTTTTATTCATTTATTATTCTTAACTTACTCAGATATTGTATATTGTAGTTACGATTTAGTGTGGTGGTATTTAGTTATTTGGGTATGGTGTACGTTAGGATTTCACTTGTGTTTTGGATTATTACCTCGTTAAAAATTCCCACTGAGACGCGGTTGGATTTAGCGTTTGGTTCAATCGACTTGTTCTGTTGTTTCTATCCTATCCATAATGTACCCTTCTCATAAGGCTTTAAAGGGATATCAAAGACCATCCTACCAAACTTCTCTCTGTACCTACTCAGCCAAGTCCAAATCATGCAGTTATTTCCACTGATGGATGTTCCTTTAATCACGAAAATCATTTATGTTATACTATCAACTAAATATAGTATGTCCTTTTAAAACATCACCCACTGACAGAGTCATTTTAAATACTACGCAAGTAAACTCTTACATTATTGAATTACAAGCCTACGCTCTTGAAATGATCCACACACTTTAAAAAAATTCATAAAGCGAAATGTCAATACATTATAGCTCTACAATAAATATATATTTTTTAATAAAAATAAATATCGATGTTTGCTTTATCTTTCAAAGAACGTAACCAATTTCATCAAAAAATTTATTAAAATTATTAGATAAAAATTTTACATACAACGCCTACCGTTGATACGTTCAAACAAAAAATGCGTATGTTAATACGTTGGCAACAATTTTGATAGGGAATCAGAAATAAACTTTATTTTTATATAACTGGGGGCCTACACACAGAGTACTAAGATAATAATGGCACTTTCACATTATACACCTAATTAGTTATTTTATATTATGCGGGTTTGAGGATGTTTAACTTTGTGAAGAATTATTATCTGTTACAAATAAAGCGGGTAATATATTATTTTTTGAAAATCTGAATTAGCCTTTTCGTAAACACCTACATAGAGAATAAAAATTAAAAAACCGTATTGGGTAGAAATTTGTCTTTAAGAAAACACTCCTCAACTAATGTTATTCCGTATTTCTGTATAGGAACCGATTCATTTCGGTTACTCATTGTCAGAATTTGTTATGAATTACGAATCGTTCAATTCAGCACAACACTAGTTTACCAACATATTTATTTTATTTTATTCTGTAAGCACTTCGCTACTTAATATTTGATAACAAAACATAATCCTATTCGAGTACGAGTATGTACGTGCATTTGTGAATGACGAAATAAATAGGTTATTGTATTATTTTATCCATAGTTTGAATTTGCTCAGAGCCATTTGGTTTGGTAGGTATTTCGTGACCGGGTTTTTTCCTACCAAGTTGACCTTAATTACATGTTTAATCTCTTTACTATATCATTGCAAATAAAGATTCTAGGGGAAGGAAGTCCTTGAGTTGACGAAGATTACAATTGTTTATATTTTTGCTGGCATTGAATTCATTATTCAGATGCAGATATTTTTTTCGCTTTTTAACTCGTACTACTATTATCATAACCGGAAAATGTTGCTTCTAAAATGAAGCGAGCAAAATGAAATGAACTCACGACGCCCGGGCGGTAGGCCGACGTTTTTGTCCACTCAGTCACGAACCGTTCTATACAGGATGTAACAGCACGAACCTGAAGGATTTTTACCAGCGATTCCTAAACATATTTGGAGTAAATAATGTAGACATCATGTTGCACTCCAATGATATTTTCGTTTAATAAAAACAAACAAAAAATTATTTTCTATCAAACGTCGCATCTGAGTAGTTCGGTGCAGCCAGCACGGGTCAGGTTATACGCACTTCGTCTCGTTCGTCTCTTCGATTCCGTCGCCACGCGTACCAGTGCGATCAGTGGCAACTGGCAACGTGCGATGGGAACATTTTTTTATTGTTGTTTTTAATTGAAAAAAAATACATCGGACTGCAAAATGACATCTACGTTTTTTACATCAAATATGTTCAAAAATCGCTGGTTAAAATCGTTCAGGTACGTGTTGTTACACCCTGTACTATTTAATATCTTAACTTCACCATTTTCTCCATAAAATTTCCAAGTCAAAGTAACTATTTACTGCTCGCAGCGCCATTGTCATTATGAGTAATGAGCGTTTTAATAACTCCAGATAGTGAAAAACGATTTCTCACACTGTAAGATATTTTAAAGCTCTGAATAATGTAGCGATCAAAAAGTTGATTTTGGCTGGTTTTTTAAAAATCCCAAAGCTTTCAGAATATGAATATATCACATTTAAAAACTTTATTTTTATTTTTATTATTATTTTTTTTTATAGTGAATACCTCACAAGAGTCTCAACTGCTCCCGTCTGGAGCCAATGAGACTATGGCATCCCCAATTTGGGTATATTATGAGGCTGAATGTAGGGGAGGAGACGAGGAAGAGGGAGGTGGGAAAGTACCTGGATATTCAGATCTAGCCACTAAACACGTCTAAAGCCATTTCAAGCAACGTTTCAAATCTGAGTGGTGGTCTTACACCAGGGCGATACTAAGAGTATCTTCCACTCTGAAACGTGCCGCAAATATACTATATATTATTTTAAATAATTAATTGTGAAATAACACAAATCAATTAAATAATATTTATTTGCGCACGCCGGGTTCGAACCCGCGGCCTTCGGATGGGATTCTAACGCCCTACCACTGGACTATAATTGAAGTATAATAATAAGTATGACACATTCAGTAAACTTATTTCGCATACAATCCTTAGGAAAAGTCAGCTTTCACTATTATATAAGTACCTACCTACTTCAGTAAATATCGTCGTCGTGTAATTTGCTTAATGACTTTATAATTTTTGATTCGACAAACAAATAAAACCAGTCCTTGGTGGACGTGCTAAAAAGCTTTCAAATATATACTCGTAACTATTTTGGGACAGTTTTCTTATAAAAATTGAGTCACGCATAAGTAAAATCGATATCAATAGTTTAATACGTTTTCGATCATCGATATTTTGAAGTAAGATGACCTTCGTATTAAGAGGATATTATTTAAATCAAATTCTTCGACTCTTTTTTACAAAAAAAAATAAATTGCTTTTGAAAGTTTGTTATTTTATCTGGTGCACGAAGTTTTAAAATTTTGAAAAACTAAGTGAATTTTTAATATACTAAAGTTATACCGTTGGTCGTTGGCAGATTTGTTCAATTTTCTAACGATAGATTCTATTAAACAACAGAAATTTCAAATCATATAATCATACAACAAAATAAATCAGTACATAATCTAGGTAACACATTTTTCAGAATTTTAATTTTAATTAAATTAAAATCAGTAAAAAATAAATCCGAGAACGTGTTTTGTGACAAAAATACCTCAGTTTTTCTATTTATTTAAAGTCTTAAAAACTAAAATATTTCAATTTTTTTTTACAAATTTTTTTTTTTTAGACATTATTGAAAAATCATAAATAATTATGATAAAAAATACTTACAAGAAGTACACGATATTTAATAATTTATCATCGTGCGTTTTGAGCATTTTTATTGCTTACTTGAATGTAGGTATATAGGGTGTTAAGGTACGTACTTGACTTACTTTAACTAATGATTCCTGACATTATTTGGAGTAAAAAAAGTAAATGAAATTTTGGACTCCGGTGACATTTTTGATGTTTTTTTTTTTCTACAAAAACTTAAAAAATAGTAGGTGTTGGGTAGTTAGGAGCGGGGTAAGTAGTGGGGCAGTAACTCGGCTGAGTGACCAATAAAGTCATGTGAAAGAAAAAAAATTGTTTGAATTTGAAGAAAAAAAATTTTGAAAAAAAAAAGTTGTCATAAAAAAAGTCACCGGAGACCAAAATTTTCATTTACATTTTTTACTCCAAATAATGTCAGGAATCACTGGTTAAAGTAACTCAAGTACGTACCTTAACACCCTAAATATTAAAGTTTTTAATGAAATAAATAGATATTAATTTTTTTATTTTAAAATAATAATCGATCTTTCTCATTGGAACTTCCCTGTACAGTTGTAAGCATTTTAATTTTTTTTTTTTAATGGATTTCTTTAATTAATTAAACGTCATTATTCAAAAGCAAAAAAAGGAGCTCCAGTCCGAGATAGATATTTGACATACCTTTTTATAACAAAAATAAATCTTCAGTTTGGTTGGGTATTTTGGCCTCAAATCCAAAACTACGTTTCATTCACCGCTCTTGGAGAATTTAATTAATTAATTTTGCATGAATTTACAGACTGTTTTATTAAACGGTGGTTTATATTACATTCTGTATAAACACCAACCAACCCCTAGATAATAACACGGTTCTGAAGGACAGGATATAGAAATTTCCTTTCACCAGAGAGGCTATTCATTATATCGGAATAGCCTCGAGCGATGAACCCCCGCCCCAGTGAACCCGCGATAACTAAATTATTTGACATGATGAGGATATCGTAACACTTATTTGACCATGTAACGCTGTGAACTCGTTGATGATAGTGTCTCTTGTGAAAACTTCAATGTCAAGAAATTAGGGGAGGTATTCAAGGGTACGTTTATTATTGATGTTGAATAAACTACCTGACGATTTTTTATAAAACATTGACCAGATGGGTTCATTCATCCTTGTTCTGGGTATGGGAATAAAATATGTTTTATCGGCATTTCTATGGAAAATACTTCGAGGAACTAGCGTAATTGATTGCATAGTCGGGAAATACGCCAAACAGGCGCTCAACATTTGTACACGGAGAAAAACGTTATTCGAAAATACGATTATTTTATTAGTAAAAACGGGACTGAAGTTCTTACGAACAAATTAACAGGGTTTCAATGTTTATTGGCGGGAACGGGAAGATAACGTTCCCACGTAAGTAGGTACCTACCAACCGGTAAACAAATTTCTTTGAATTTTGCTGCCAAATTTTCGAACAAATATGTTAAATCGTTCGAATTTTATTTGATTTTTATAGAAGTACCTTCGTAGGATTTAAGTTCAACGTCATCTAGCTGGCTGGTAATATTTTAAACGTTTGTTTTTTCGCAATTCTTCATAAACGTCAGCATTTACCAAAGTTTGTCGAGGTGTCCTGAAACAATTTCGATAAAAAGTGATGAATGTAATATTAGATTGGAGTTCAGAAACATGTCGTTTTCGAAATTATCGAAAAACATTTTAGCCAGAAATCTTATTTTTGACATAATCTTGATATACATTGCATACCACATTTGTTAATAAACACACGTTGAAAATTTGACACGTTGACTCCAACTTGGAGAAACTCGTAGTCATTGGCAAAGTGTTTTGAAGAAGAAGCAGAGGGAGGTCACCAATGCGCTGGAGTGACCAAGTATCACCAGCGTCTGATACGTCACCCGTCGGTGTCCGCAGCTCTCCGACCCAGTGCATGACCTCGAGGAATACTGGAACCTTGTCCACCATAGAAATTGTAGTAGGAGTCATAATCCTCTGGAATGAGGAACCGACTTGAGCAGAAGAATAATATCAAACAAACAATTTTACTGTCGTATATTAACAATCCACTATAAAGAAATTAAAATAAACAGTTTTAACTAATTGCTTTATCGATGCAAAACAATTTACGTAAATACCATGAGCAAGCTGTAGATATTATCAACAGAGACAAATTGAAAACAAATATTTTTATATTGTTTGATGGATGACACTAGATTAAAAGATGACTTTTAATGATACTTTTATCAAACAATTTATAGTATTTTAGAGAACACGCCATTTTTTAAAGCTTAAATAATATAATAATTTCCACATTATAATATTTTATTTACTCTGTCTGAACGACCATTACTGTATGTTTTCTTTTAGTTCCTATGGTTTCAAAATTACTTATCCTATCTTCCCAAATAATAATAATTGTTCGATCACTTTTACGATTTATTATGATTTATATTTGGTATTGCTTCATATCGTTTATATTTGGTATTACTTCATATCGTTTGATCATTTTTGTGGTAATAAAAGTAGTAAGTTATTATAACCATAATTGTGAATAAATCTATCAAAAATATTTGTCCATTTAGTTATAAATCAAAATTACAGGAAAAATTAAAACCAAAATGGAGAAATATTTAGATGTATTGTACTTTATATTTACGTAATATCAGTTGATTAGTCAGACATCTCCAATTACGAAGTTTTGAGATAATGATAAAAGCAATATTCAAAAATATATAAATCAATATTCGGAATATTCATCCAATTATTATTTACACGTGTCTATGTTTTACATCTTACTAATATTATAAACGCGAAAATTTGTATGGATGTATGTGTGTTTGTTACTCTTTAAATCGAAATTTTTTCAATGGATTTTAATGAAACTTTACAATAATGTAGCTCATACATCAGAATAACATATAGGCTATAATTTATAAAGCTAACTATTTATTTTCAATATATTGAAAATAATAATTACTGTTTAAAAGAAAACGTCAAAATTTGATTTAGCAAAACAATGATTGTTAAATCAATATTCTATTTTGGAAAATATTTAAATTAGTGAATTTATTTGAAGTGCTCGCCTAATACTTTGAATCGAATCAAGGATTATGCATATTTTAAATAAATAGGTTAAGAATTTTGGTATAAACATAGATGGGAAATAGGAAAAGAAAATAGATTACTCGAAGTTCTAATCCTACGCAGACGAAGTCGCGGGCAGAAGCTTGTTATACATATAGTAGTTTAAATCTTTTTATAAAAGATGTCAATAAATAACTGAGAAAGTATATTCTTTCGTTTTCCAACCACAATATTTCCAGGCATAAACCATCCAGGTATAGAAAATATATTACTTTATGGGTATCTACAAAAAACACAACGCTAGAAATCGTTGGTAACCTTTGAATTCCAGATAAAAGAAAATACTTCTTAAACATATTCAAGGCAAAACAAATCATTAAAAAACGCTAACCTTGTCCATAAATTGAACAAGTCCGAAATTTCAGCCAGTTTAACTTAAAACAATTGGTGTTATTTCAGTAGAAGTGTTTAATGATTTAATTTGCTGAACAAGGTAAAGAGAGTAATTTGAGCTAGGTACCTACCCAGTTCATCTGCCTCACTTGACCCACATCTGAAGAACTATTGTTTTAGGGTTTCACGGTCACGTTGTGAGTCATTACTAAAACTGACCCAATTTTTCCGACAAATTGGGCGGTCCAGGAAAATTTCGTGCGGACGGATCTCTTATGTTATTATTTATGGGAGGATCGTTCTACTGGTGATTGAAGAAAATTAATGTTAAATAAATGATAAGAAAATACTTTGATTTAAGTCACTTTATTTTTATTTAACGTCTACCGGTTTCGGTACCTCCGTACCATCATCAGGACTGTTACAAAAATAATGTCTACAAATACAGAAGTACACATATATATACATAATGTTATGAAAGAAAGGGACAGTATACTAGAGTGGGAGAGAGCGTCAGTTGTTGGAGGAAGGAGGGGAATTGGGGATAAGTGAAGACACGGGGAACATACTTAAAATTGGACTGAAGATTAAATTCAGTTGGTTATTAATGATTTCTTCGTTTGAATTTAATGATTTTGCCTAATTAATTGGAAAGTACTTCATCATTTTTACAACCATGTATTTTGTTAAATTATATAATTCATTTATTGTTTTTCAAAAATGTTATGTTTTTAAACTGCAAAAGCCGTTTGTCAACAGAATGTTCAATATCGATGAAAATATAATGATACATATTACCAAACTAATTATGAATATACGTACGGATTATTAATTATGATACAACTTATGAAATTGATTCTGACCTACTACCTACTGCCATATTATCAGCATGAATCTAAATCTAGTTAATTCACAATTTTTCATACAGGCTAATGCATCGGTAGGATTTTAAGTAGATAATTTCAAGTGCTATTCGAAACTAAAACGATATTCGAAAAAAAAAAATTAAAACAGGAAGAGGTCGTGGTTCTCTTATCAACATATAATTTTAACTTCATTGGAAGAAGTTTTGAAGGATGTACTCATCAACGTAATATTTAATAATTGGAGAAAAAAGATTGCAGATAATATTGTTAATACTGAAATTGAAAGTTAAAAATGACAAAAATGACGAGAATAAGATCCTGGGTTCGATTTCCATTTGCGAGCATTACGTTTTTATTTTATGTGTCTTGTTTTTTTTTTTACATTAGTGACGGACGTAAGAATCCATTCCTACCACTGCAAGGCGATGGGTCGAGCGAGTTCGTCTAGAGAGGTCAAAATGACACCCTCAACCAGTCTCTCATGATCCGGCCCGCCTCGCAGTAGATAGGCAAATGCGTCCGCCGCCAAAACCTAGACTAACCTCACCCCATGAAACCGGGCGCCTCTGCTAAGCCACCAAACGTAGCTAACCATTTTACCTATGCAAGAGGCGTTGATAATCCAATAAATGGTTCTGGGGGCGGTAGAACCAATATCCGCCTCTCTAATTTAGATTTATATTTATTAGTATTATATTCTTCTTCAATTATTAAATACAATATTTGTTGTCAATGTTTCTGAAAGTGATAGTCACATAAGGTCTACCCAGCATATACGATCATCTATAAAAAAAACGACTATAATAATGAACAGTAACTAATCACAGCTGATATGAAAATGAAACTACATATATAATAAGTCTAATAATTCTTCAGGCGTCCCTCCTGAAA
Organism: Limnephilus auricula; assembly: GCA_951813805.1. Classification (NCBI taxonomy): domain Eukaryota; kingdom Metazoa; phylum Arthropoda; class Insecta; order Trichoptera; family Limnephilidae; genus Limnephilus; species Limnephilus auricula. Next base: position 9,715,759 of record OX638400.1, on the reverse strand, counting down.
ACTAATCCACTTTCGCCTGAAACGTGAATGAAAACGACTTATATACCGAACCGACTCACAGTTAAAAACTGCCACCCGCCAAGCACGGACGTGTAAGCTTACAAAGAAAACTTTACAATACACTTGTTCACTTTTACAAAACGTTTTTAAACTTTACACAAAACTTTATAATAATAAACGTACCTATAAAAATATTCTTATAAATTTTTACAAAGTTTTTAAAGATAATGTATTGATATTTAAGTTGAAAGTGAAAGTGTGCGAATTATTTATTATTCTTTGTAACCCATATTTATTTGTGTCACGGTTTAATTTCTTCCTCGAAGTGTTTGATGAATATACAGTTATTGTGAATATTTGTGCGGTAATTTATTTCAATAAAAATTAAAGTAATATTTTAGCATATAGTTGGTTTGGATACCGTTGAAATCTGCATTAATAATATTTGAAATTACTGTGTATAAAAGAGATCAATTAATTTGTGAATAAGGTATAGATGAACCAAGGATGCGACACGAAGAGATTGTACGAGAACACATGGAATTTAGAAGTGGAGGAATCTTGCTGCCACCAGTTGTGTGAGTTCATTTTAAAATATTCTTAACGTTTTGAAATGGGAGTTCATATTGGAGATTTTAATGTTATGTTTGCATGTAAAATATTTATTAGTTAATAAAACTAAACGATTTACGATAAACTTAAGATAATATAAAATGGTAAAAGAAAGAATGTGAATAGGTAATTGGTACATCATTGGTTTGGAGCCTCTCCTAACCACTGGAGCGATTTAGGTACAAATTTGGACCGCTTTTATTTTTCTGCGTTTGATATCGGTCCAAAATTGGACAACATTTAACGAACCTACAAATATGGGATAAACGGTGAAAACTAGGTGAATTCATTAGATTTAAATCGCAGTAAACAGTTTATATGTTTCCGTATTAATATTTTGAGGAATGATATTAATTAAATCTAATGGCCAAATCAAAAACTAAACACCAATCGCTCGAGTGGATCTAGCAAATAAAAAATTAAGCAGTCAAAAGTGCAAAATACATTGTATGAAATCAATTGTTACTATAGTAGTGTGTTCGGGCCTTCATATCATTGTTCTAGTATTCATTGACTTGATAGATGGGAGCGGTTCATTTAGTTGTGAGGGCGTAGTGTGGACGGAATCATTTTAGAATTATATTTCCATTATCAACACCGCCACATATTCCATTTATTTTTTTAAAAATCCAGGTAGATTCAGAAAAAAATACTTAAAAAATTAAGGGGGTGAAAAATGTCTGTTTCTGTCTGTAATTCCGGTTCAACTGTAAAAAATTTACTTAGATTTTTTGTTACTTTTCTAAATTGGAAGTGTTTCTTTAGAGAATTAAATAAAGTACCTGTATCCATATAATATAACATCGTTAACAGATAATTGTTTTGGCCATTTTCAAAATTTGAACCAATTTGTCCAGATTTAGATGAGATACGAAGCGAAAAAATTATTTCCCTTTTTACCTTCAATTACTCCAACGAGACCTCCAACGCTCCCAATGCTCTAACGCCGAACGATCGGAAACTACCGAATCCGGTCCTCGCACGCTGCTACTCGCGTGATGATAATGAAACAGATTTCGACGAGATATTTCTCAATAATATTACTAATGACAATTTCATTTCTACTATTTAGAAAACTAACTTTGTAAAGTTTAGAAAATAATTTGTTTATCGATGTAAACGAGCAGTGTGAATAACATGACGCTTGATTTGTAAATAAATTGGAAACAGAGTGGAAACTGATGTAAGACAACCATTCAGAATTGGCCTTAGCCGTGTTTGGTGACCAGATCTGGGAAGCCAAGTACTTCTCCACCTTCCTCTTCACGCCGTGTTGCCCGTTTAGATGACATTTCACACTATGACAGTAAGGTTCTTAAAAAGAGTTCTAAAAGACACGTGTGAACTGTTCCCAAAAGCGAACAAATTAACGCGAACAGTGAGTCAGCTTTGCATTACGTAAATGGATGATGCATTCTTGGTAAATCCAATACTTATATGACTTACACACTTAACATTAACGGTATGACCAGGGGTGTTACGGAGCTTTTACGAATGCGGATTCATATCTGCAACAAGTAAGGACATGTAAAGAAAGTGGGCGGGGCCTGAGTGGCGCGTGCCTCGCGCGTGTTTGCTAGTTGATATCTTCCTTAAACGAAGATTGCAACTAGCACGAAGTTCGTTCGCTAACTGACCAATAGGAAGGCACACATTGGTGACAAGATCCTACAGGTTTTTTTTTGTTTTTAGTTATTTAGTGATTCCCATTGTGAATCAATTTCAGTGTTGGTTCACTGTGTTTATCTGTGCGTGGTTAATGATTATTTAGGTGTAAATATTAAGTGAAAAAGCAAATAAAAATGCCGCCAGTAATAAAAAGCAGTATTAAATATAATCCACAAATTTTTCAATTAAATTATTATATAATTTTAACATTATAAAGCTTTAAACTTAAAATGCTAATAAGTAAGACTGAAAAATGTTTTGGTTTTGTTCTCATTATATTATTAAATGAAACATATAAAAATTAAATCGATATTAATTTATTTATGTACTAAAATTTAAATATCTTTAATAAAATCCTGAAATACCTCTAATAATACGCATCCGCGGATGTCAAAATTTTTGCATCCGCAACAACCCTGAACATGGAAAGATTAAAGTAACCAAAACGCAGTCCATAAAATAGTAAGTCCACAAGAATGCCAACTGTTGAAACTATACAGCATCCCCAATTGTGGTATTATGTGAGGCTGAAGACAGTCGGATGGGGGAAAGATGGTAAAGAGGAAGGAGGTGAAGTTCTTGACCATTCAAATCTGATTACCAAATACGACAACAGCCATTTCAATCAACATTTTTATGTTGAATGTTGGTATTTCACAAGGAGGGTACTGAAAGTATCTAAATTTACTATGTTATTTGAAAAGAATTACTATGGTAAAAAAAGAATTACAAGTCAACCACCGAGGCCGTCTAGTAGACTCGTACATTAAATGGGCCTCAAAGCTTGAAATAATTTTGAATAAATTTCCCGAACTGAGTCGTATTGGAAGAATATAAAATATAAAGCGAAAAACCAAAGCTCAAAATAAGAAAATATTTTTTGTTTAGAATTCATTTACAACAGGTAAATAAATATTCAATTTCAATTACCTCATCAGGGTTATGACATTTGGCTTTGTAGCATCGATTAAGACGAATGTACAAATATTTTATTTAGACATGGATTTTTTGAACACTCGAAATGTATGGATGTTCACGAAGATTGATTTGCTTTTTATTTTCTTTGATAATTTAGCATTTATCGACAAAAACATTGTGTAATTTTTTGTTCTGCTTGGTTAAAATAAGTTTTACGTAACAACCAATTTGCCCTTTGCGGGTATTATCGTATGATTACCTTCAAAGGGTAAAACCACTCCCTTGAATTTAAATATCAATATCAATATAAATCATCATTAAAAAAAATACGTGAATGATCGATCAAATCAAGACAACAAAAAAATTATAATTATTTCCGTTAAAAAAGATTGGGGGTATAATATACTTTAATTGAAATCATGCTGGTCATAAAAAGGGCTATTTGCATGTAACCAAGCCGTTAACCCTTTTCAAAATGGCCAACTACTATTCCACATGTTTTATAAAATAATATGTACTTGGATATGATTTGAGATTTTCACGGCCAAAATCGTGATTTATTTTTGGTTTATAAAGCCGTATTGGGCTTCCTCCATCTTAACCGACGTTTCTGATAGCGTTATTGCGTCCATCATAAGGGAAGATGTCCATCATGTTCTATGCCCATTGTATTCTATGTCTATCATGTTCTATGTCCATCATGTTCTATGTCCATCGTGTTCTATGTCCATTGTGTTCTATGTCCATTGTGTTCTATGTCCATCGTGTTCTATGTCCACCGTGTTCTATGTCCATCATGTTCTATGTCCATCGTGTTCTATGTCCATCATGTTCTATGTCTATCATGTTCTATTTCCATCATGTTCTATGTCCATCATGTTCTATATCCATCATATCGTTTTAACACTATCCGAAACGTTGGCTAGTAGGAGGAAGTGCAGCACGGAATAATGACCCAAAAATGAATTACGTAGTATTCGGTTTTGAAGTGAGAATATGTATAGTTCCTACCGGGATGTCTTTTATCCAGTTCCCACCTCTCCCCAACCATCATCTTGCTGGAAAAGTATTTTTAAAAAATTGGAACAATGGGAATGAAAATAACAAATTCTAATGCATTCGTTTTTGAATAACAGAAGCAGATTTAAAACTACCTTGGAAACAAGTTGTTGGTGTTTTTCGTGTACATTATCTCGTTTTTCACCTAAAAAAAAGTATTTGACCTTCCCGGAAGTAAATAATATCGTATAACCTCTAGGTTTAGCTATGGAACTATATAACTATATTGTGCTTGTGTTGTGTATGCCTTCGCAGAGGTACAGTGGTAAATGATTGGTTATCCCTTTTCCTTGCATACCGTGTTTTTTTATACATATATTTATTATCACCCAATTCCAGCAAACACCATTTCATCTCATTTCGTTCTTTAGTATTTACAGTCCATTTTCAAGTGCCTTAAGCTGTTATTCGTAAGCAGGAAACAACAGTGAGCCTCTTAAAAAATGAATTTAATTAATGAAGTTATTTTTATACAACCTTTCGTGCAGTCTGGTAAATTTCCTTGTTTGTGTATGATGTCTTGCATTGTGCCACAAGGTTGGTTAACAATCCCTTTCATTTAGTGTGGCTCTGTGCTGATCGGAGGGTTTCTAAAACAGAAAACTGTAGGTAGTACTTTTCAAAGTATGTAGGTAGTACTTTTCAAAGTATGTAGGTAGTACTTTTACGCCTTCTTGTCGCAAATTTCTTGGACAATTCTCTCGGCAATACGAGTGAAGAATGGGCAACAGGTTAACCCTTAAAAAAATTGGCGTATTTTGTCAGAGGCTAAAAATATTCCCGCTTTGCAATAAAATCCAAATAAATGGAACATTTGTTAACGTATTCGAAAACTAAAAACTGTTTTCGAAAGGTGGTGAAATAGGCTTTCAAATTTCTATATTAAAAATTACTATGTATTTTAAAAAATAAATTAGTTTTTTGCGAAAACTTTAAAAAGTGTCAAAATGGCTCACTTTACTTTTTTTTCTAACTAAAATTACTGATAATGAAAAAAAAATAAAACACATACTTATTTTATTAGATAAATGAATTATAAACCTTACTGTCACCTCGCTTTTTTTCGTTTCATGTAAAAAAAATTCTTAAAAAATTCACAAAGTTCCATAATTTTTTTTCAAATTGCTATCGGAAACTTTGGTTTCAGAAAGGGGGATATTTAAATTTTTTTGTGGTTTTCTTTTAGTTTTGGATATATAGTTTGTTGTGTTCTCTTTCCAATACCGTTTAGTTCACATTTCTGACTATTATAGTAAGGGAGAAACAACGATTTCTGTGAGACCTATGTGAGCTGGGACAAATAAGGTCTCCTGTGATTAAACGGGTTAAACCTCATTTATTGTCATTACAAATTAATATTACGGTAGAAAACAGCCTCTTTGGTGCTCTTTATACGAGTATTCGAAACTATTTGAATATTTTTGATTCTATTTGAATCTATTTAATTCAGTTTGAATCTATTTGCATCTATTAAATTAATATATTTGAATTTATTTAAATCAATTTAAATCTATTTAAATCTATTTAAATCTATTTAAATCAATTTAAATCTATTTAAATCTATTTAAATCTATTTCAATCAATTTAAATCTATTTAAATCTATTTAAATCTATTTAAATCTATTTAAATCTATTTAAATCTATTTAAATCTATTTAAATCTATTTAAATCTATTTAAATCTATTTAAATCTATTTAAATCTATTTGGTTCTATTTGAATCTATATGAATCTATTCAAATCTATTTGAATCTATTTTAATCTACTTCAATCTATTTGATTCTACTTGAATCTATTTTAATCTATTTGAATCTATTAAAATATATTTGAATCTGTTTGAATCTATTTTAATCTATTTGAATCTATTAAAATATATTTGAATCTGTTTGAATCTATTTGATTATATTTAAGTCTATTTGAATCTATTTGAATCTGTTTCAATCTATTTGAATCTGTTTCAATCTATTTGAATCATTATGAATCTATTTGAATCTATTTAAATATATTTGAATCTATTTGGATCAATTGTGACAAGTATTTAAATTTTCAAAGCTTAAAATCCAATCACCACAAATGTCCCAGCTCACATAGTTCTCAAGTAAATCGTTGAATCTCCCTTACCGTAATAAAAAAGTACAAACCGTGTTAGAAAGAAAAAACTCCATGCTTTATACCTACATATTCAAAAACCAGAATTTAAAACCATATAAATATTTAAATTTGCACCTCTTTGAAACCAAAGTTTTCGATAAGCATTTTGAGAAAAATGTATAAAATTACTATTTATTTTTTTATGAAAATTTGCCTAATAAAATATGTAAGTGTTTTTTTTTCGTTATCAAATTTGAGATAGAAAACGTGGAGCAACTTAAAAAAATGGTTGTATTAAAATTATAATATTTCAGAAATAATAATATGTTTATTTCTAATAATAAAGTTTGATACCATATTTTGTCAACTTTCAAAAACAAATAGAGTTTTGGAAACATTCAGAAATATTTATTTGGATGTTTCTGCAAAGCAGAAATTTATTACTTGCTTACTTCTTACATAATAGGCCTGATAGATCTGATAAGTTAACCGATATTTGTACATAGAAAGGTTTGAAAACCTACATATAAGGTTATAATTGATGGGAAGATAAAGGGAATGAGTCTAACCGAAGTACATTATTAATTTATTAAGAATAACACCTTGAAGCTACCGTGATTACTGTTATGAATTGATGAAACCTGCTGACAAGCTGTAATGTGACAGCTTTGTAGATTTGCCTATTGTAAACACTACAACAACATGATTGTAATAATTAAGTTTGTTCAAATAATAAGATTTTTTTAACCATTATATTTTAGGGCGTGAGGTGCTGAGTTACAGAAGTAAAAAATAAGATTGAAAATCAAGTTTGATGAAAGCATAGATGCTAAAAAGCTCAGTCTCTAACCTAAAAATATCAGAAAGTTTTTGGTTGTTGAAAATGGAGAACAATTGGTACACTATATGTATTGAGTCCAACGAAAATCAATGCAAATGGTTTGCATTTAAATACATGTTATAATCCCATTAGAAAAAATGCTTTCGTTTTTTCTGTCGATTATGTTTAATTTTGTTGAGTCATTAAAATATAACTCCACTTACATTTGGTCAGTTCTCTCGGTCACATTAATCATAAGCATAAAGTAAGTCATACTTCTTGCGTGTGACCCACTTGAGAAACGGTACCTACTACCCTCTACTACTACTCCTACTGGCTACTGCCTTCTAACCAGTTGGTACCGTAAAATGGGGTAAGTTTATTCAGTTTTCAACTTTGAAACTAAAATACTTTTTAATTTTTTTTTTTTTTTAACTTAATGAGTAAAACCTCATATTGTAATATAAGCTCAGTTGGTAGAGCAGTTAGACGCAATAGCTCAGTTGGTAAAGCATCGCCCCGGCAAGGATAAGATCCTAGGTTCGTTTGCTAGATGTGACCCTATATTTTTTCTGATTTTTCTGTTTCAGATTTTCGATTGAGTTTCGTTAAAAACTTTTTATTTATTTATTTATGTGGGAAAAATTTGTCATATTTATTTCACGTGTTTAAACTGTCAAAATACTAAGATTAATTGTTCAAAAAATTTATATGTGTTTGGGAGCAAAAAAAATCATCGTGACCAAAATCACCAACCAAGGCGACTTTAATATGCCGTTTTTTTAAGTTACAGAGATATCTATACAAAATCTAAGAAAATTGCGAGTTCAAATATCCAAGTGGTTATATTAATATAAATGACACGAACTATTATAATAGTGAAATGGAACTTATAAAACTTGTTGACGTTTTTAACCTACTTAGTAAGAAGTAAAGTACATATTTAATGTTGTAAATATACATAGAGGAAAAGATATTTAATTCATGTAAAGCATTCGTTTGAAGAGTAGTGAGATTAGTTTAAAAGGATTGTTATTATTGACGATTTAAACATCAATATAACAAGACACCAACTAATTTGACACAAATTTTCGAAGCATTGACATTGACATTGCATCCACGTTATCCGAGTGACTTTTAGAAACCTTTGTCACCCCTTTGAAAAGTCATTAAAAGTGATATATTTTTTTAAATAGCCCCTAACATAACCTAGTTTTTTTTCATCACTTTTAAGGAGTGTTCATTTTCAAAGGAGTGGTGAGGCAAATTGTTGGGTTGTTTGGTCACCCGAGAATCATCCAGATTTCCACGATGATCAAACTCACCCCCTGATTCAAAAGTCACCCCATATTACGGCTCTGGCTACCCTCTGTCTTAAGATAAGGGTTGTATTGGGGATACGGCCCCATTTATTTACATTTCATGACAGCCTAAAATACCCCTATAATTAACTTGGTGACCTGAGAAGAAAACGTAATGCTTTTTTGAGATGTCACGTGTTTTATTACGTAGAGATTGACCTAGTTTGTTTCACTCGCCAAATTCGTCTTTTCAAAGTAAATAAGAATGTGGTGGGACTTGTTATTCTCATTTACTGAAATTGGAATTGTAGGAGATTCCAAGGAATGAATTGTATCCATTATCCTGTTTTCTGATCAATTACTTTGAAAGCTTGTCCTTAACCGTTAAACCGTTAAACCGTTAAAGTTTCCGCACTTTTTTTTGGATTTCATCATATTAGTAGATATAACACATCGTATCCGAAATAAGGAAGCGTCACCTTTCCATAAAAAACCTGTGGTTAGAAGTTAGATGTCTGATTTGAATGTATCCACTTGTCAAACGCGGAAATCTAAGAAATTCCATAAAATTTTTCATCAACTCGAAATAAAATTTTCCGGAGTAATTTCAAAAAACTAACTTAAAAAAAAAAAAAAAAAACTTTCGCATGCCAGCAATGTGTTTAATGTAATTTTTTAACCATTTGCTATATAGGTAACATACATTATGCATAAATTTAAAGAGTTTATTTTATTTCTAGTTTTTCGTGGTGCTGTGAAATCGATTATGCATTAATTTTTGAAACGCGAAGGGTAGAGTTTCTACATTAGCTAAAAGAAATGTTGTGTGTTCTGTAACAACTCTCTTTTATATACGGGGCACAGTTCAATAAGTCCATTTAAAGGCTCCGTCAAAGAGGAGGCGTACTTATCGCGGCGTCAAGGCGTCAGTACTAAAGCGCCGTAACGGTAAGTACTTTCTATTTGAACGGCTTCGACGTGTTCAGTACAACACAACGCAGCGTTATGGCGCGACGCGACGTCAGTCAAACGCCTTGACGCGCGGTAAGTACGCCTCCTGTTTGACGGAGCCTTAGTTGATTTTCAGAAAATGACAACCAAATATATATATTTTATATTTTTTACCCACTTTTATTCTCTCACAGTTCCTCGTCTGTCAATTAAAACCCGTTTTATCCCAGGAGACCATAGTTGTATAGATTATATATATAGAGACAGCTTTTGAGATGTGGACCTATAGAAGACTATTAGGAATTTCCTGGAGAGACCACATTACAAATGAGGAGGTTCTCCAAAGAATCGAACGAGGAAGGCACCTGCTCAAGACCTTGTCCGAAAGGCGTGCAAGATGGATCGGCCATATAATACGACAAGAAGGCCTCTTGCATGCCATAATGGAGGGTATGACCGAGGGGACAAACTCCAGGGGACGCCCACGCCGAGAGTACCTGGAGGACCTGCTGGTGGACATGCGCTGCTCATCATATGCAGAATTCAAAAGAGCCGCACAAGATAGGGAAGAATGGAAGAAGAAACTAAAGGAAATTGCTGCAAACCAATCCCAGGATTGAAACCAGAGAGAGAGAGAGAGACAGCTCACATAGGTCTCATAGAAATCGTTGTGGCTCTCTTACTATCATAGTGAGAAGTATGATCTAAACGGTATTAAAAAGATAATACAACATGCTATATTATTCAAATCTAAAAGATAACCACAAAAAATGTTTTTGTACACCTTTATGACACCAAAGTTTGGGATCGCAATTTGGAAAAAATATTAGAAAACTCTGTGAATTATTTAAGAATTTTTTTTACATGAAACGACAAACAACTGTGGTGACAGTAACGTTTATAATTCATTTGTCTAATGAAATATGCCTGTGTTTTAATTTTTTTTCATTATCAGTAATTTTAGTTAGAAAAACGTAAATTGACCCACTTTTAAAACTTTTTTATGTTTTCATCCAAATTTTTACATTTAAAAAAATTACATTTTTATTTCTAGTAATAAAATTTGAAAGCCTATTTCATCAACTTTCGAATACAGTTTTTAGTTTTCGGATCTATTAACAAATATTTCATTCATTTGGATTTTATTGCGAAGCGGGAATATTTTTAGCCTCTGGCAAAATACGCCAAATTTTTGAAGGGTTAATGATAGAATAAGTTCAAAATTATTATTCATTTATTATAGAATTTATATTATTGATAGAATAAGTTCAAAATTATTATTCATTTGCATCAAATTACTCAAAAAGTTTTGTAGATGGTGTAAAATTTTACCTATTTTTAGCTGTAGGTGCCTGATGAAGAATGATTTAATATTCCCACTCGATGAATAAAATACTGTAACCGGAGTTACTGAAGCAGAAGTAGGTTAAAGACGGTAATATATGACGGGAATAGTGGAAAATTGCAGGTGTTTTAATAATAAACCAGTGAAGTCAGCTTAATAACGAGGCCTTATTGTTGACTTTACGCCAACTGCGAAAAGGCAGGAAAAAAATCCACATTTACAAAATTTACAAGAGAAAAACCCAATCTTTTTTAAATTAACAAATTTTTACGTTAATGCATAAATAATGTATGTAATGTATTTACTCGTAGGTCAAAAATAAATAAATTCAGGAAGGTAAAATTTTTTTTTTCAAACTTTTATTGTTTTATTGGAAAATTAATAGAATAAGCATGACAAAAATCAACCAAACGACCAAAATTTGTATGGAAAGAAACTGGTGATCATTTTGAGTTTGTTGAAATACTGATTTCTGATTCAAAATACTCCAAAATTCGTCTCAATTACGTAGTATTTTGGAACTGAAAATTTTGTAAGGTTGATATTTAAACATGATTTAAAAATAAACTAGCGGAAATAATAACATCAGCATTACCCTCCTGGTTAGAAAACACAAACTATGGCATTCACAACTCATTTTCAACAAAAAATCATTAGGGAGGATATTGGAACTCAACAATTCAAATATAAAAAGTCCACACGGTTGTCTGCCTAAACAGAATATTAATGAAACAATACAATGTACATTTTAACACAGGATCACGATCGTTAGTCAAAATGCGTTGTGCATATTTTTATTAATTTTTATTGTAATATAAAGGGTACGGGTCGTATCTATACGTATATAGTTTACAAAATATTATATTTAAGGTTTGGTCATGTAAACCGAAAAGAGGAGCTCTTGTGCATGACAAGGGAGCCTCGATTCTTACATAGGTCGTATGTATTGTGTAGTTTTGTATTAGTTATCGACGAACCGTTGAATGTAGTCTTTGAGCCATAAGTTGTTATAATAATTTGTCTACTGTAGTTAGCAGTAAGAAATACATAAAGTGTAGAAATATATTATAAATTTGTACAGCGCCCTTGAGGTGATTTTACACTAAAATAACGCTACTAAAATTATCCCAACACTATTTTATGAAAGATTGTTAAAAATATGTTTTACTATCCTGTTGGGCTTTATTGAGATAGTCTACAATTATGTATCGTCAAAACTTTTTACGATGGTAATTTCAAACCTGAATTTTCAGACAAATATCAAAAACCTTAGGCGCAAGGCTCAAAGATTTCTTTTAACCAATGTTCTACTGGGAAAATTGACCTATACCTTTGAGATAGTCTACAATTATTTATCGTCAAAACTTTTTACGATGGTAATTTCAAACCTGAATTTTCAGACAAATACCAAAAACCTTAGGCGCAAGGCTCAAAGATTTCTTTTAACCAATGTTCTACTGGGAAAATTGACCTATACCTTTGAGATAGTCTACAATTATTTATCGTCAAAACTTTTTACGATGGTAATTTCAAACCTGAATTTTCAGACAAATACCAAAAACCTTAGGCGCAAGGCTCAAAGATTTCTTTTAACCAATGTTCTACTGGGAAAATTGACCTATACCTTTGAGATAGTCTACAATTATTTATCGTCAAAACTTTTTACGATGGTAATTTCAAACCTGAATTTTCAGACAAATACCAAAAACCTTAGGCGCAAGGCTCAAAGATTTCTTTTAACCAATGTTCTACTGGGAAAATTGACCTTTTCCTTCCACACGACTTATTCGCTCCCAATTAGCATCATATAAATAATTAAGTACTCAAAAGTGTAAAATAAAGTGCATAAATAAATCAATTGTGACTAAATAATAGTGTATTCGGTCCTTCTTTTCAATGTGCGATTTACTTGCTAGTAGGGGGCAGCTTAGCGTGTTCTGCAGAAGTCGTGTGAACAGAACCTAATACATACAGAAAATACAGTGTTCTTTTTTATTATTATTTATTGAGTTATATAAACTAATATAAAGAAGATAATATTTCATTTGTAACTTTAAATATTTTTACAATGAACATAACATTTCCTTTTCATTTTCCTTCATTCCTCAGACTTTCGGGCATTTCATCATACATCTTTAGTCCTCTGTACATTATGCAGTTCTGTGATTTGGATTTCTTCACTTCTGACATTTTTGATTATCGATAAAACTCCCAGAACGTGTGTATTTATATAGCGATTTAACTCGATTCTTTGGCATTTTTTCTGTCCGTAAATTTGTTTGCGTATTCCTTTCCCGTCTAAGAAGGTGGTCGTGTTATACATTTTTAACCCGCCAGAGTTCGCTTGAATGGATCTTACCACTACGAGCTGTCAAATCGGAATAATCAATATTATTGTAACAACTCCTGGAGAGAATTTAAAAAAGATTTATCTTCGAGATCACGTTTCTTTGGACAAATTGTATAATCCATTATTAGAAATTAGGAACCAAGTTAAGAAGAATATCACCACTTACTAAAGTATTTATTTCCTTGACATTTTAAAATGTTCGCAGCCAGTTGAAGTATGAAATTCCGTAATGGGAATATAAGGAATTGAAGGGTCTTGGAAAATATTGTCTTGAATTAGGGGAACGAATTATAATGCAGTATTTACCTTGGCTCTCTTTGAGAAAGTTTCCCATGTTTCCGTCACGTAAAGCGGGAATTTTCACCAAATTACACGTGGCGTAATATCACTCCTTTGCGAGTTACAAGTTGACTGCGAGCGGTGGTCATTATTATTTTATTGACCAATTATTTCTGATGTGCCGCGGAGCTATTTTCTATAGAACTGTTGCCAACATAATCCAAAATTAAGTATTCTTTGGGTTATTCCACATTGAAATATTGAAAATTATGGAGGTCGATGAACTTGCAAATGTTTCTGTAAATTTACATCCTACTATATTTTTTTACAATATCTTTTCGGAAATTCTGATGGGTTTGAAACAATACTTCATATACAGTATTCTAAACAATTAACAAATATATAGGGTACTGCAGGTTTGCAATTTAAATAACATGCTCCTGCTTTATTTATATTATCTTAACTGGAAATTTAAGTTTTTTATTTTTATTTTTATTCTTGGTTTTATTTTTATTTTTATTTTATTTTTATTTTTATAACGTATGTAAGCTTTTGATGGTAGTGTAACAAATAATAAAATCAAAATAAGAAGGTATGTAAATATTTATTATATATATTTACTTTTTGCTTTTTTACACATATCTTTTTAACACATATCTCTTTTAATGCATATCTATATTAATACATATTTTTAATGCATGTCTCTTATGATTGATATCCTTTTTAAATATATATAATTATTATGTTATTTACCCGCCTCGGAACAGACTTTGTCTAGTGAGGCAGGTAAAAGAACTGAAAATTGTAAATCATCCAATTTATATTAAATAAACGCCCGGGTTGCCGGCACTGAAACTGAATAGTTTAAAAAATAGATTTATCCCTTAATGCCTGCATATATTTTAAGCAAAAATTTTCACAGAAAGAAAAATTCTGTAACATTCTGCCAAAGATTCGAATCCGAAACACTACTTGAAAAGTAAATAACTTTTTGTTTTGAAGAGTTTCATTTCACGTATTAATAAAATAAGTATAATTAATAATTTCAATTTAAGTAACAAATGTTTAAAAATTAAAATTTGTAACAGATGTACTTGTGGAATAAGACTCTTCAAAACAAAATGTCTAGAAATTGTTGAGAACACTGAAATGAAACTAATGATACTGAAAAGAAGTACAAAAAAATAGTAAATAACTTGTTTTGAAAAATGTAACCACGCAGGGGTAGACAGAAGAAACGAACCTCCAAACAATTCGGTCTTGGCTTACACTCCTTGCCTCATTAACATTCATACATCGTCCCATTTATACTCTTCTATTATTCTGACTATTTACATAGCCCGACCTATGAAGTATCTGATTCACTTGATTGTGTCATGTCTTCCTCGGGCGTCTCCGACTTCTTCTACCATTCACAGTTGCGACATACATTATCTTTACACTCCTTTCTGAATTTACTTACTTTTTTGGAAAATTTTGAAAGAGTCAAACGAAAATATGCGTTCGATTATTTTGTTAAAAAATATATTAAAAATAAGTTTTTATCGTTTGTGTAAAGTTTTCTAAGGGAGTTACAAAACTTACAACATATAATATATAATAAAAAAAAGAAGAAGAACAAAACGGCAAAGTATCAAAAGACGAATGCGTATCTGGGACCGAAACTATACAATAAAATCCATACAATGAATGGCACATTTAGTTAAAACTATAAAGTATAAATATGTATTAATTTAAAAAAATAACATTAATTTAAATTGCATTTGGCACTTTACAAACTTTGGTTCCTTAGAACAGGCAATCTTCCTAGCTAGGAACTAATATCGACCTAAAACAACGTAATAAGACTTGTATTCATTTTAAATATATTCTCTTATTATGTAATATTATTTCTGTTATTTTGGCTTTAAATGTATCAAATGTAAATTTAAAAAAAAAATAATAATAATACATATGATGCTACTGCCACCTCGGAACAGGCTCAGCCTAGTGAGGTGGCATATACCTAAAAGAATGAACATAACATGTATTTTTTGGTTAATAAATAATAAAAAAAAATAAAAATAAATATGCACAGTGCCTAAGTGTACGGAAGTTTTTTTTTTGCAAGAATGTAGGTATTACAGCGTTATAGAGTGCCTATCTGTACAAAGTGATTTGTTGGTACACCATAAATGCCACGCACGTAATGTTTTAATGTAACAAAATCAATATAATATTTTGCCTTCGTGAAAACTTACGAGGGAAGTTTTTCTAAGATTACCAAAATAGTTCCGCATAAACCCGCCAGATGCCTCTACAGTCCGCAGTCCACGGGCCAGACCGGACACACAATACACAACCAACCACCGCTGACCGCCAATCAAATGGTCGATAGGGCAAAGAACTGGTGATGCTACCATGGTTCATAAAGAAAATTGGGATTGTTATAGCAATATTTATTAGTTTTGCTAGCCGACGAGCTTACTTCGTAATATCCCACTTTGTGAGGAGAGTATGGGTACTGCCGCCCATTTATTAGATAACCAGCACCCCCGCCATAGGTCATCCTAAGTGGTTTGATACGTTTGGTGACTTAGCAGGAATGCCCTGGTTCATGGGGTTAGGCTTGTCTAGGTCTTGGAGGCGAGTGAGTTTACCCACCTGCTTGGTGGCCGGGTCAGGAGAGACCAGTTGAGGGGGTCCTGACCTAGACCCTTCATCGCCTTGCACCATAGTGGGATGGATATATTAAAACTTCCGTTACTCCTGGACACATTGACCTCCAGATTCCTACCCAACCCTCATAGGTTTTTCCTTTGCGGAACTCCGTCTCCCTCTTTTCCCTAGAAATACCCTCCATACAGCATCCTGAAAGATGATATAGGCCGTGCGGGTTTTTTATCCTCAGGGTGTCCTGCGTGGAGCTATTGTAAAAAAAAACCTACATCACTGAAAAATGCTAAAAAAAAGCATTTGCAGGAATGCCCTGGTTTTTCCTTTGCTAAAAATACCCTCCATACAGCATCCTGAAAGATGATATAGGCCGTGCGGAATAGCTCAGGGCGTCCTGCGTGGAGCTATTGTAAAAAAAACCTACATCACTGAAAAATGCTAAAAAAAACTCACCGTTTGAGTGTTTCTGCTGCTTCAGAAATCAGATAATTGTTTCGCCATTTTGGTTGGGTTTCAACATTCGAAATGCTATGTGACAGTAAATTACAGAGAAAATATATTAATAAAATTGCTCGTAATCGATTTTCTACTTATTTTGAAATGTGGGTGAACAGAAAGAATAATTAACGAATTGAAATTTATAAATTTTGTTATGTTATTAAAATGAATGAAAACATGAATTGAATTTAAAAAAAACGATTAAAAAGAGGCAATCGAGTTAGTATATTAGTCGAGATCCTTTCCATCTACCTGAAAGAATTATCCAATATTTACAAAACCTAATAAAAAGCTGCCTTGGTGATGAAATTCTAGATTATTGTATTGTCGCATTCGAAACCTTTAATACATATATCTCGGACACCTATTTAAAAGTACTGGATAATAAATATCATAAATATTAAAAATGTTTTAAACTCGAATGAATTCATATTCCAACTAAACCAAACTACATAAAAAGTAATAATATATGTTATGGAGTATCTATCACTCGTTCAAATTTTATATTCGTCAATAGTCTACGTCAATGAACCAGATACAACGGACGACATGGACGCCAAAATTTTGTCGATAAAAAGTGGTCGAAAATTGGACTTCCAGATTAGGCTATATTCGAGCCAGATGCTCGAAGTTTTTAAACACTGATGACATAAAACGATATCTCCAATAAAGCTAATACCAAGGCTATAATAGTACATCGATTTTTAGGTATTTAATATCATTTTCAAGTTCCATATCTTAAAAAAAAACAATCGGTATAAACCAACCATATATATGGTTGGGACATGGGGAGAGTCGAGAGCGAACATATGCTAACATAAACTCACATACCTAATATGTACTAAATAAGTGTAGGTTAATGCAAAAAAAAAAAAACAATAAAAATAAAATAAATTTATTTTTTAGTAATTATTTAAAAAGTTAGTAAAAAAAAATTATAGCATTGATAATATTATATTAATTTTTATTTTATTATCTTCCAAAAGGATAAGGATCGGAAAGTTACTTTTTATTTCAATTTTAAAAATGATTATTTTGGTTCTTAATAACTTGATCTCCATTGTTGTTAATATTTAATATTTAAATTTACGTATCTTTTGAGCAGTTTTTTTTTTCGATTACTGTAAAATAACGACTAGCCATTTCAAAAATTTAAGTTTTGAAATCCTATATATCTATTAATAAATTGGAAATTCATATATCGTACAGCATATATTCTGGTTTAGTAATGAGTAATTTCTATATCTTAGGAATTTCAAAAAAATATAGTACTTTAGGATTCATAATATGTCTTATACTAGCTTATAAATGTGGAAATTCTAACTATGCAATTGTAAATGTTCTCCAAAATGCCCTGGAAAAATTCTCAGACTTGTTATCTCCCGAAAGAAACCATTCATCTGTTCTGTATGAAATTACTAATATTATCGAAAATGACCCTGGTAAAATAATTACATCTTGGCGATTCTTTCAAGGAAAAAGAAACAATCCCGTCACTACAAATGCAACTACCAATGTTCTCAAAAGTTGTCTTGACAGAATCGCCATTCCTTTCCATTGTAAGAATATGTACTAAATACACAATTTGGCTGTCCTGAAACGGGAATCCTTCCCAGTTGGACAGACAAAGGATCATTTTGTATTGTATTGTTTGTAATATATAAATAAAATTAAATTATAAATAAATATCTCTTGATTTTTTTAATATAAAATAAATTAATCACAACCAGTTTAAATAAATCATAATTTACTAAAACCTTGAGTTAAACCAATAATCCGACGGATCACGGTCACCTGATGTCTGCACCCCCATCCCCCACCCCCAATCACCAACCCCTTTGTCCGTGGCATTGCCCGCCCGGACCGGACCTTCACTTCTCTTCACCCACTAAAACTATAAACCGATAGAGGTGTCTTGTGGGCGTATCTGTGGGCCGATAGTACACTCAATTTTTCCGTGGTGCATCATAAATACCATTTTAAAAGTCCACACAAGGACGAGGATGACAGCAACGGAAATCTTCAACAGAAATCTATAACAGAAGTATTCAAAAAAATCTATTTCAAAAATATTCTTGTTCATCATTTCAAAGAAGACCCAAGGCAAACAACTCACATACTCTTCATAAGAATTAAAAAAAAAATATATATACTAAACTTACACTTCCCAAATCCATTAAATTTCACAATTTCAACTCTTTCCAAAAACGACGTCTAATTTTTGATCAAATCCTATCCTAAGAACTAACCAATTAATTAAATTTTCATATTCCGGCAAGATCAACCCGACAATCCGATTTATTTTATTTACCCTAATGTAGAAAAAATATTAGAAAAAAATCCTTAATTTCTCGTGTATGTGTACTATTGTGCACTATTGTGCACTACTGTGCACTACTGTGCACTACTGTGCACTACTGTGCACTACTGTGCACTACTGTGCACTACTGTGCACTACTGTGCACTACTGTGCACTACTGTGCACTACTGTGCACTACTGTGCACTACTGTGCACTACTGTGCACTACTGTGCACTACTGTGCACTACTGTGCATTACTGTGCACAGTGTAATACAACATTTCACAGCATTGACATTTTTAGTCATAACAATAACCTAAAGAAATATCGCATATAAATGGTAACGCGTACGATCGATTAATAAAATGAGAGTATAGAATGTATCAAGAGCATCTTTCTATATTCCTCTTCCTCTTCCCTTCCTCGACCAAAAATTAATTTTAAGATATTAAAACTTCATTTCCAATGAACTTTAGAATAAGAACTTTCTGTGGCTCGACTTCAGCTCACTTGTATCTATATTTATCACTGTATATTATGTAAAAGTTGTTTGTTTCTTAAAAAATAACTAAATAAATAATCAGTAATACCTCTGAACAAAGAAGTTTGGAATTTTTATCTGTAAACATCGTCAAAGAAGATATTGAAAATACCATACTCAAACCTTGAAGTTGAACTCACTGAAAACCCTCTAACCAAAATCTATTTCCCCTCAGCACAGGATCTTCTGGCGCGGAGGAAAAATATTTAAAACAAAACCTGAATCTGTTTTTTTTTTTATTATTTGCATCTCTTAAACACCCCTTTGAAAGTGATGAAAAAAAAATTCAAAATATCCCAAAAAACCTAACTTAACGTAACCTATTTTTCCAAGTTTTTTTCATCAATTTATATAACTTTTCAAAGGAGTGATGAAGATGCACTTGAGTTGTCCGGTCACAAAATTGGCGACATCAGCTTTCTTTCAAATCGATAAAGGTCACACTTCTAGGAATCACTTTCTCAGTGGCGTCGGCCCTATTAGCGGCGAGTGTTAGCGTCTAGTGAGTAGTGGGCAGTAGTCAGTAGAGATGGGGCCACAGGGCAGCGAGCGCGCTAGGGCCGGGCCGGTCAGGGGCAGGCCGGGGGCCGACTCGGGGCCCCAGCCGGAGCTCGCCAAGGTCCCCCAGGACTCGGGGCAGAGTCTGCAGTTTGATTTTAGACTGACTGTACCGTTGAATTCGCAGCCTCCGTTCCAATCTTTGTGGGATTTGTCGTGGTGAGTTTTTAAAACTGATCTAACTTATTAATTTCATGTGCCAAAAATAAGTGACTTATTTGTATAAATGTGAACATTCTTAAGAAATATAGAGTGAACTTGAGTCGGATCATGTATCATATATCAAGAGTCTGAATAAAAGAAGAGTTTGAATAAGACAACGCATGAATGTGAATAAAAACGTTACAAATTTCTTCAATATATTTTTTTTTACAATAGCTCCACATAGGGAGTATTGCACACACAGTATGGAGGGTTATTTTTGAGAAAGGAAGGAGAGGATGTTCTGGCAAGGAAAAAGGTGTGAGGGGTGGGTAGAAATCTGGGGGTCAGTGTGTCCAGAAGTAACGGATGAATTATTCCATCCCTCCCACTACTGTGCATGTTCCAAGAGAGTCCCGTTGGAGAAGTCAAAATGCCTCCCTCAACCAGTTTCTCCCGATCTGGCCTGTCACACAATTGGTGGGCACACGCATCCGCCGCCAAGACCCAAACAAACCTCACCCCGTGAACTCATTTGCAAAATTACTTTATTATTATTTATTCATGTTATTATCCTGACGAAGAAACCATCGGTTTTGAAACATGTAGATATTAGAACATGTTATTATAGTGGTTTACACAAAGTAATTTGTTTCATTTAATGAAAACGTTACAGTTTTTTGTGTGTGAATAATGTTCTCCAATGAAAGAAAAATAGAGACAGTGGAAAGTCTAAAGTCGGGACCCGGTCGCGGAAATAGCCTTTTTCTCGTCTGATTTTCTCTTGTGATATATATGTATATGCTGGACTCTGTGTAATGCGGTTTCCCATATCCATACCGATTCGCCTAAGATTTTTTTTTTAAATTAATTCCATTTTTTCGCCAATCTAAAACGAAAATACTCCTGTAAATGCTTATTATTATTATTCCTATATTCAGTGTCCTTAATAAAATATTCATTGTTGTAAAAATGCTTACAAAAATTGAGAAGAGAAAGCTTTTTTTTTAAATAATTGATTTGCGATTTTTTTTCTTTTTAACAAAAGATTTTCACTGCGGACAAGCATAATTTAAACTGTTTGTAGTTCAGAGTGGGATGTCATGTAGTCTCACCGTAGAGCTCAGTGTAACCCCTCTTTCTGTTAGTGCACAGAGAAAAATGTTATTCTAAAATACGATCATTTTATTTGTAAAAACGGTTAAAAACAGGACTGACGTTCTTACGAACAAATTAACAGTGTTTCAATGTGTATTGGCGGTAACAAGTAAGAATAATTAATGGTATACGTAATTTCGTACGTATACCAACAAATTATTCTTACATGTTCCCGCCAATAAACATTGACACACTGTTAATTCCGTTTTCAGTCCCGTTTTTAACCGTTTTTACGAATAAAACGATCGTATTTTAGAATAACATTTTTCTCCGTGTGTACATTTAGTTGGAAGGCACCTCCTGAAAGCGCGTTCAAACTTTTCAATTTTAGTTGATTATCGTTTACGACAAAGAAGTGGGTTATGATTTAAGATTTTCACGGCCAAAAGTATTTTTGTTATTTATATTTAGGGTGTTATGCCGTGTTGCGCTACCTCCTTCTTTAGCCAACGTTTCAACACATCTGCCCTGATGATGATGGACACTGTAACGTTAGCTAAATAAGGAGGTATCGTAACACGGCATAACACCCCAAAAATAAATAACAAAAAAGTAGTAAAAATAAACTTGTTGAACTTTGTTAAAAGGAGGTTCACAGTCGTAAATATACTTTTAAGTTAACGGGTGAATCAAATACTAAGACTGAAACGCCTGAAGCCGCAATTATAGATTTTAACTCCCTTTAGAAAGGACATGTAACCCCCCCCCCCTCCCTCCTTCCTCCCCACCACTAACATTTGCACCATCTCTTTTATCAATTACATGTTAAAATTCTGGTGAGCTCCCAAAATACTTGCAATTTAATTTTCCAACATGTAAATAATATAAATGTAAAAATTTTGAATCAAATAAAAAATAAAATAAAATTTTTAATATGTTTGGGTAAAATTCTGGTGAGCTCCCAAAATACTTGCAATTTAATTTTCCAAAACCTCCCCCCCCCCTTCCCTACCCTTCCCTTCCTTTCATCCACTTACTCCTCATGTATCATATTGCAATGATAAAAGAAGTGTGATACCTAGATAAAAATATGTAGGGGAGGTTTCGGTTCAATTTAAATTCTTATATATTACCTCCTTCAGCAAACGTGTGAGGGCTAACATACACCAAACTTCCCGCCACCCAGTTAAGAAAGCTCTTAACCTGATTGCTATCAAACCAGGAAAACAAACTTTATCCGAAAACAACCCCGTGCAGATAAATATTTAATGCTTCTTGAGAAAATTTCCCCACTCCTTTCTCTTCTAATACAAAATTTTACCTTACAACAAAACAATGTAAAATCAATAAAATAAACATTTTTATTTTATGTCCCGACACTTTTCTTCGAAAAAGGATTATGGTGACATTTAACCTTTGGTTTTGAATTTTGATTGATATTATAATATTTTTGAATATATTAAGGATCAAACGCTGAATTAAATTCCATAAAGAATCGTCCACATATACTTGGTAATAAATATGTTGTTGATGGTATGGTATGAAAGAATATCAACATACAAACATTATTTAATTAGAACTGTTTGTCAGCACTTTTCATTTCAATTATAATCAAACATACTTAAATGTTTATATTCTTCAAAACACAGTTTATTTACTTCCGGGATTCTTAATATTTATATTTTTTTAACAAAGTAAAATTTGTACATTCAAATTACTTCTTAAGCACTTTTCAAAACACCTTGTATATACATATTTACCCGTGGTGTGTTTTTCTTTTCTTTTTTCTGCATACTTGTATTTCAACTCTTTGTACTTTTATATTTTTACTACAATACTTACTTCTTAATTTCTTTTGTCATATGAACTCTTCAACTCTTATTCAATTTTCCACTTGTATTTTTTTTCATTTATTTATTATATTTTTTATTAAGGGGATACCCTGCGGTGATTTTTCCATACAAACGTATTTCCTATTTATCTCTCAGGTTTTTAACCCTAGAGAAAATATTGTTTTTACATAAAATAGATATGAACTAACTAGCGTGTCGGTATTTTTTGTTTTTTTTGATAAGTTACTTTTTATAGAAGTTATGACCTTCCAAAAATCAATATAATTGTCTGGTTTTAACTCCGTCAAAAGACGATCAGTATACAAACTAGACAATGTTTTTTTTTAAAAAGCAAAACATACAGACATAGCATAGTTTTTTCTTATGTAGTCGGTAAAAAAAAATTGAGTAAATGTTAACTTTTGGAGGAGAAAAGTGGGGAATACAAAACCTCGATTTTAGTTAGATATTAGTAGCCTGAGGTGCATTTTCGCTTTCGCTCAATATCCGGTGGAGTAAGAGCAACAGTGACAGCGACAATTTAGTAAAATCTATTTTTCATATTTCTCCACCACCGGGTTTCATATTAATTGTGTATATTTTGTACCTACATGTCAAATTATTGTAACTCCCATGTAAAAGCCGTCAATCGGCGTTAATAAATAAATCAATAATAAAATATATTATTTACTGCAGAAGTTCCAACTGCTCCCAACTTTCCGGAGTCAAAGTAACAACCCCCAATAGGGTAGTTTAATTTTTTTTTATCCTCAAAAAAATTACGATGGTGAAGGTATTTCTATTTTATTTTTATGTAAACCAATAAACGTTCTGTAATGATTTAAAATGCGCCATTTACGATTTGTCGTCAAACTTTTATTCTTGAATTCAGCGGTATTGACGTTACGCCGGACAACGTTGATGTCAGTCGTCTAACCAATTCGGAATGTGTGGTTTTTCAAATCAATAAGTATCAACGATATTATAAAAATTCCACATTTTAGTACAATGATCACAATCAGATAAATAAACTTTAAATCTTCCAGATATTTTGGTATTCATAGTTTGTGAAAATACACCTTTGGGGCTTGTTGTGACTCAAAACAAGCCCCAATGGGGTCACAATTTGTGAGGCTGAAGAGAGTCGGGAATGAGAAGTGCGGGGGAAGGAAGATTGGAAATTGGCTATTCAAATCTCGTCACTAAACATGACTATTCCCATTTCAAGCAACGTTTCGATTCTGAAAGGTAGTCTTTCACCAGAGCGATATTGGGGGTATCTTCCACTCTGACTTTATTACAAGCATCGTCGTTCACCTGAATGATGATGAAAACATTAAAACAATGATTTCATGAAAGACTTTTTTTTTGTAATTTTAGCCCGCATCGTTACAACAATTAATAGGTGTTGTATGTTGGCGCACCGAGATTGTTAGCTTATCGAATTAACACAGATTTTAATTCATCATACCTGCATGTCGGTTATACAATACTGAGATAAGCAGAGAAAATAATTACAAAATATAAGTTGTAATCATTATCCTTACATCACCTGCAAAGCCGCAAGTGGGAGCTATCTACCTATGTACATGTACAAAAATGAAACTTGAATTATTATAATCGATATCAAAACAACTTAGAAGGGAAGAATATACCATGTGCCTACTTAACTCATTCACTGCATAATCTAAATAATTGCAGAAATAGTTAACAATTATTATAAGCAATAATTATTAGCCTGAAACACTCATCCATATTGAAAAAAGCCTCCCGAGAAAAGATACATACCGCCTACGGGACTCGAACCCGCACCCCTTTTATTGCCGGTCAAGAGCTCTACCATTAAGCTACGGCGCCTTATCTGTTACCCGCCAAATGTTTCAATATATACCTAGCGTTTAATTCAATAATTATTGCTTATAATAATTGTTAGCCTTTGTGCTATACATAAATAAAAAAATCTTGTCTTAAATATTAGTTTATCAATTAAAAATAATAAATAGTTATTTTAAATACATAAAGATTGATGTATTATAGGATTTTCTTCTGCAACATAGAAAGGAAATTCACGTCAAATTGATCAAATTTCTTTTATTTCAAAACAGATGTTTTTTTGCTAACTTCAGTCTTCAGAACTGTCAAATGTTAACAAAATATTACATCGAAATTAAATAGTTATTAAAACAAAATAATTGTTCCTACCTACGAAAAACCTATCTGTCCCGTCGGCGGAATATATCTTTTCTCGGGAGGTTTTTTCAATAGGGATGAGTGTTTCAGGCTAATCATTATTGCTTATAATAATTGTTACCCTTTGTGCTACGCATAAAAAATCTTGTCTTAAAGATTAGTTTATCAATTAAAAAAGTTAAAAGTATTTCACCAAAAAATGTAGACATCATTTGTCTCGACGCCACCTAGTGAGAAATGTATCACATACGATGCCTTTCTCATACAAAAATAAAGTTGGTTGTTTGCAGGTAAAAAAATGTAATAAGCGGTAATTGTTAAATAAGAAATTTAAATAAGTTATTATTAAGTTTGATTTACATTTATTTTAAAAAAAAGTATCTTTTCTTGTATTTCTTTGCGTTAAATTTGAATTCTAAATAACACAAATATGAATTAAATAATTGGTACTGCAGGGGACAAGACTTGTTTGGTAGATTGTTCCTTATGTTCATTGAAAACATAACACTATTTTCAATTAAGCCAAGTGACAAGAACAGTCTCCATCAATTAATCCAATATCCTACACTCCATTTGACTAAACCCACACAGGAAACATGAAGATTATGCACTCGAAATTTTTGTACTCGAAGGCGGCCTTGTTTCGTGGGATTAGAGTATAACGTCTGGTCATCCATCTGACATAATTAGAAGAGTCTGAGGGACTAAAGATTAAAGTTGAGAGCACTTGGGTTGAATTTATTAGACATGTTTAGTTTATGTTCGAATAATTTATTTGTTATTAGATCAATTGTGATTTATTTATTTTTTTGCATTATAAAAAAAATACAACTGATTGTACCTATATTTCCTCTGAGTGTTAAGAAATGAACAGAATTTTAGAAAACAAAAACTTTAATAAGAAGACGGAATGTACATAAAACAACATAAAAATTACTCACGACAGGTCAGAAAAACACCTTTTTATGGACTTTATAAATTTATTCAGTTCGCTATTGAAAATGTCCAATTTTGATATAATGTTATTGTAATTATTACCTAGTCTGTTCCAGAAAGATTTTTTAGGCAGTTTGTTTTGCATAGATCCACTTTGAATAGGACAGAAGAGCGTGTGAATTACGCAGGTGCATTAAATTGCACCTTATTTAGCAACTCGGAACACATATTGTTAATTAATTTATGTAGGATAATGCATCTATGTGGTGTCTTCGTACCCACGATGATCCAATTTTAAAGAATGAAGCTTCATAATTATTAAATTTTACAAATGATCTGACAAAGTTATTTTAAGAATATGTTTTGAATTGCTAATGTTAATGTGTAATTTATAAAATAGAGACCACATAATTGATGCAAACTCCAGATGACTCCGTATGTAGGTAACGAAGTTTCTAAATAATTTTGATACTATTCAAAAGTTTTGTGTTTCGATTTGTTGTATATGTAGGTTATATTGTAGACTATTATCAAGAGTTATTCCGAGATCACCAATATCTGAGACTGTTACAATGTTAGTTATTCCAATCCATAAAAGATAAATATCAATTATTATTACATCAAATCTATAAATGCTTACAATATAAATTTAACGGTCGTCAAAAAATGTATACTTTTTGACGACCGTAAAATTCTACCAAATTATACGGTCGTCAAAAAACATACATTTTTTGACGACCGTTAAATTTGGTAGAGCGAAAGATTCTGGTGTCTCTGGTTCAAATTTCGGCGAAATTCATACATTGAGTAGCATAGACTTAAAAAATCTTTTTTCAGTTAATATTATACCTACTCTTCATTCCAGATGATAATATTTGTAATGCAAGACATTAGTTTTTAATCTTCTCAAAATCATATGAATCTAACTGCTAAATTAGATACAATATGACAAAATAATACATGTGGATAATGCATACAACTAGATAAAAACAATGTAAATTAATTAAGCTGTTAAACATGAACGTCATTAGGGGATAAAATAAACATGTACTTGATTCGTTGATGATGATTCGTTCATATCCAGAATTGACAATATTGTCTTATAAATCAATCACGAAATTGAACTCGAAATGTTTTCTAACTAAGCAAATGTCTTACCAATTCCCTTCTCAGCCATCTGAAATGTCGCCAAAAAATGCAAATAATGATTTATCGCAACAAATAAGTATTGTTTAAAAAATGGTATTTTACGTGATGGTAAGTTCATTACAAACACAGTCCTTAGAAGCGTTACCTTACAATGAAATTACTAATCCAACTCGTTTACATGTTTGTATGATTACGGTATCGATCGCTTGGGGTCACTGCACTGACATTGTGTTATGTTGCGAGCTGCATGAAAACTCCACGTGGTATCTACGTGTATTCTAAAATAAGCGCCATCATTATGTTGTCGATGTCTATGAATAGAAATAAAAGTGCAATAGTTGCCGCGTAACTCCACGTGGGGGTATGTATCGACATGGATACATTATAAGAGGGTTTACTGAATGGATTTAGAATGATTTCAATGCCTCCGTTTTTCACAATGAACGGCACTGTCGATGACTTCCGTGGAAAAAAGGGTAAGCTTCTGGATTTCGGACGCTGAGGTTACGATTCCAAACCCGACGTGATCAAATAAATCATTGGGATGTTGATAATTGTTATTAACGTTAATTATGATATGTACAAATACATTTTGACCGTTGCACCCAAAGCGGGTGATAAAATGTAATTATTATTCTTAAATGTTAATTCACTAACAATAACAACAACAACATCCACAAACACAATATTAACAACTACAACAACAACTAAACATTAACTACAACGACAACGTCCACAACCACAACCACGGCTTCAACAACAGCAACCACAATTACAACAACAACTACACAGACAACGACCACAATCACAATAACAACAACAACTATAAAGAAAACGACCACAATCACCACAGTGACAACGACAACACAACAACAACCACAAATATAACAACAACTAAAAAAACAACAACACCTAAAAAAACAACAACAACTACAAAGACGACGACCACAACAACCATAACAACAACCACGACTAATACAACAACAACAACCATAAAATAGGGAATGTACCTATACTACGCGAGACTACATAAATTTTGTTCATATCGAGTATTGTAAAATAGCTCTAAGTACATTTGTGAGTTGGTATCGCATTTGGGTCCCACCTAAGTCCTCCATCACGACACAAGTAATATTTTCGAGCTACTGCGGTGGTAGTAGAAGATTTTCAAAAATTGTCAGGTTATAAGTAACCCGGGAATGATTGTCATTCTTTTAAAAAAAAAATTAAATTAAAAGAGAGAAAAATTTATGAGAGACTGTTCATAATAATTTGTGAAAAACCTATACAATTTACTATTGACAAAAATGCCGGATCTTTAAGGCCCATTAACCAGCGGCTGAGAATTAAAATTCCAAAACGCTTGCAACCGAACGGGGAGGTTCCAATGAGAAAGATTGATTATTTTCCATCCAGCATTTTAACTAATAACTCAATATCGATTTTATTTCATTCAAAAGTTGCTTTAATATATACCTACTTTCAAGTAAGCAATAAAAAAGCTCAAACGCGTGAAGATAAAAATATGTAATATTTTGATTATTTAAAAATTTTCAATAATATCTGTGTAAAAGAAGTGTGTAAAAAAAAATTGAAATTTATTAGTTTGTAAGACCGTAAATAAATAGACAAACTGGTGTATTTTCGTCACAAAACAAGCACTCGGATGTTTTTTTTAATGATTGATTTTAACTCAAATTCTTCTTCTTCAATGGCGCTGCAGCCCATTTCGAGCCTTAGCCTCCTTTAACATGGGCCTCCACCGCCTTCTGTCCTCGGCCGTCGTCTTCCAATCTTCAACATGAAGTAGTCCTATGACATCCTTCCTGACATCATCCTCCCATCTCAGCCTAGGTCTGCCCGCCTTTCGTTTACCTCCCGGGTGTCCCAATAGAACCTTCTTCGGTACTCGTGAGTTTGGCATTCGATGCACATGTCCAGCCCATCTTAGTCTTTGGAGCCTTAAATGTGTAGAGTCTGGGATTCGTTATTGTGGCGGATTCTCCATGCCTCTCCCTCTCGCACCGCTCCTAAGATTCTTCGAAGTTCCTTTGCTGTCAGTGTTCCCGCCTCACATCCATAGGCCAAGACCGTTCTAATAATTGTTTTGTACAGGATTATTTTGGCTTACCTATGGACGTTTCGGGATTTGAACACTGTCAGCAAAGCAAAGAAAGTGTTGTTAGCGTCTGTAATGCTCTTTCTTACTTCTACTGGATCTTCGTTGTCCTGCGTCATGATGGAGCCCAGGTAGGTAAACTCTCCGACCACTTCGAAGTTATAAGTGTCTTTCAATTTTAACTGAAATTAAAATTGTAAAAAGTAGCTTTACTAGTTAATGTATTGATTTATTTTACTGTATGATTATTTGATTTGAAATGTGTATTGTATACAATCTTTCGTATGAAAATTTAATAAATCTGCTAACGACCAACGGTACAACCAAAGAGTATGGATATTATTCCATAGGTACAACCTTATTATAATTTTAAAAAAAACTTATTTTTTCCAAATTCAAAACATAACTTTACCAGATAAAATACCAATACGTCAGAATGCTTTTCATGAGTTTGCCTCTGGTACCTTCCTAACAATCATCCAAATTTGGTGTAGACCTGCACGGAGAATAATGTTATTCGAAAAAACGATCATTTTAATATTAAAAACGGGACTGAAGTTCTTACGAACAAATTAACGGGGGTTTCTATGTTTATTAGCGGGAACACGAAAGAATTATTTGTTGGTGTACGTAATTTCGAACGTAAGACTAATTTGTTGGTATACGTAATTTCGTACCAACAAACTATTCTTACATTTTCCCGCCAATAAACATTGAAACACTGTAAGTTTGTTCGTAAGAACTTCAGTCCCGTTTTTACTATTAAAATGATCGTTTTTTCGAATAACATTTTTCTCCGTGTGCTGCTGAAAGCTCTGTTAAAACTTTATTGTCTTACAAGCGTCGTTTATGAGAAAAATGAGCTTACAATGGTTTATCAGAGGTAGACCTTTACCTATTTTTATGAGCGCGTTTTGCACATTATTCGCTTGGCATGAATTAATAGCATTGTTCTTAATATTACCAAAGCCAAGATACAAAACTGTTTAGGATAATTATTTTCCAATAAACTTTTATCTACATTCCAATAGGCCATTATATTCTTCTAAAACTTTCACAGCATCGACCTACATAATGATTATTAACAAAATGACCAAAGGGGGTATGAAATGGGAATGATATCGGCCATCGGACGGGGGTAGTTTGGGGTGGTTCGGAGTTGACCAGTGAACACCCCGCACGTCTGTTGCCATGACGATGAACTGTAAACAAACCATTCTCCCTGGATTAAAAAACGGCAAATTACAAGAAGAATGATAATTTAATTGTTACATTGCCTGATATATTATGCACCATAGATAGAAGCAAGTGAGATGGGACATTTACCATTATTATAGTATGGGTTGGGCACACTTTTGTGTGCAAATTATGCAAATTGGTTTTCTGACGATAAAAAGTGCAAATAGGGTTTCTTCTTCTTTTGGTAGTTACTCACAGTACAGAATCGAAACATTGCTTGAAATGGCTTTAGTCGTTTTCGGTGACCAGATCTGAATAGCCAGATACATTCCAACCTTCTTCTCCCTTTTCAACTTCTCCTTCTTGGGAAGGCAAACCAATTTGGGATGCCATTATCCCATTGGTGACTAACCGGGAGCACGTTAAGACTCTTGTTCACGATACTTATTCACATTTTTTTAAATCATTGATGAAGAAGACAACAATAATAATCTAAATTAAAATATGAAAAGGAACAAGACACAGAAAATTATAAAACACAATGGTCGCAACTGGGACTCGAACCCAGATTTCACGTCTTACCAGGACGGGCACTCTAACTAATTCAGCCATTGCGATCTCGTCGGTGCGACGGTCGCATTTTTCAACTTCATATTTCAAATTTCAGAATTAACAATATTATCTTCAACTAATGTTTTTTTCCATATTATTGACAGCTACCTCTTTCGTTTGAATTGGTTAGAGCGCCCGTCCCGGTAAGAAGTGAGATCTGGGTTCGAGTCCCAGTTGCGACCATTGTGTTTTATTATTTTTCTGTGTCGTGTTTATTTTCATATTTTAATTCACATTATTATTGTTGTCTTCTTCTTCAATGATATATTACATTGATAGGAATAACCTTCAAAAATTAAAAAGAGAGTTTTTCTTGTAAAAAAAAATCACCATTTAGAAAAAAAGTTAAAATACAGTTATCTGTAAGTAACAGGTCAAAAACCAATACACATAGGTATAGATCAATTTAATGTCAAATCATTGTCAGTATGGTTTACTATGCGATTTTTACAATGAACTAATGTTGGTAATCTCCATTTTTGGGTAAATCCAATTATATTAAAAAGCTAAATTATCTTTTTTCACTTTCGGTCATTTAAAAAGGATTTAAGAAAACAGTACAAGAAGAAATACGTATAAATATCCTCTGTAGATCTTTAATCACTGTTCAAACCACTAGTTATTCGTAACGCAAATATCTTAAAGGTTACTTTTTCGTATTTTATTCGCTTTGCTTATAGCTACGAATACACATTTACCTAGTAACAACTGCCCTAGTTGAATTTAGAACAAAAGTGAGCCACACGAAAATAACGAACATAATACATTTTCCGATACATGTGACACAATTACCGACATCTTAATTATAAAGTAGAAAATCTGTGTGTCGAAGCAAAAACCTTCAAACGGCGTTATGTAATTTGCACAGCTTTTTGCAGTAGGTTAACGAAACTGTTTTGACCGGCAGTGTAATTTTTACCACGAACAATAAAATATCAGTTTCACAGTAAAAATGATTAGCAAAACGCCATACCATATTTGAAAATAATATTTTTCGATAAGAAAAAAGATTTTTAAAATGATATTGAAAATTAGACGAACTTATTATAAGGATAGAAACGTTAGTGGTAAACTGGTGCAGACCGGTGAAAAATAAGGGATATCTATAAAAAAAATATTAATTAAAAAATAAAATAATTTTGGCACCTACATTAACGTTTGTCAGAATTGTTACCACTATTAGTTTCAACTTTAAAATCAAATAAAATCCTAGTTCTATAAAGATCATTGAACCGAAGTTACGAAAACAGATGCACACCATCGAAATTAGAATTTTTAATAACATAAAAATAATCTTGTTACTAATATTATAAACGCGAAAGTTTGTATGGATGTATGTATGTTTGTTACTCTTTCACGCAAAAACTGCTGAATGGATTTTGATGAAACTTTATAATAATATAGCTCATACATCAGAATAACATATAGGCTATACTTTATAAAACTAGCTATTTTCCATATATTACAAATAATAATTTTATTGTTTAATAGAAAATGTCAATATACGAGAATGAAATTTTGAAAAACATTGATTGTTAAATAAAAATTCTTTTTTTTTTAATATTTAAATTAGTAAATTTATTTCAAGTACTCGCCTAATAATTTGAATTGAATCAAGAATTATAGTTATTTTAAATGAATAGGTTAAGAATTTTGGTATAATAAACATAGCGCCCTTGAGGTGATTTCTCACAAAAACGGCGCTATACAAATTATCCAATTATTATTATTATAGATGGGACCTAGAAAAAGAAAATAGGCTACTCGAAGTACTGATCCTGCTCAGACGAAGTCGCAGGCAGAAGCTAGTAAACATAAATTACAAAAAATAATAATTTAAGGTACGACAAAAAAAAATTGTTAAAAATTTCATGCATACAATGGAACCTTAGATTAGTCGAATATAAGCGATTTGTAGCAGTGATTTTTCCACACTAGTGTTGTTTGAACTCATTCTTATTTTGTACGTAGGTTAATGATATTCCATTATTATGAAATCACTTTATGCTCAAATTGAACTATTATCACGCAACTTCAGTTCATACAAAGTACCTTAATTTTAAAAAACACTTTTTATTATTCAATTATTAAATTATTTCTTTTCAAGTATTCTACTCACCCCTTTGAGGCCTGAAGTTTTCCTCGGGGCGTCTATTATCTTTGAGGATGCGTGCTACGTAAGGGGTATTTTTAATGAAAGGGCGGAGTGAAGCTGATTACAAAACAACTCATAAAAACGGCCCGTTCACACGCGGTAAACGGTCTACTGAAACTGAAGTTATAATACGTTGAGTGACCGGACAACTCAACAAAGTGGCACTTCATCATTTCTTTAAAAAGTCATTAAAAGTGATGAAAAAAAAACTAAATTATATATATATTGTCTTTGCTCTTTTTTTCGTCACTTTTAAGGCGATCCGCTCACTGAGGCAACTGAAAACTGTTAACTGGCAACTGTCTTTGTATGACAATGTGATGGCCCGCACACTACACAATCACTCAAAAACCCGTTGTCAATGGTAACGCAAGCGGTGACTCGCGACTCACACTGCTGATTGCCGTGGCTGGCCGTTGCTAGTTGCCAGCTGTCAGCTGATTGTTCTTCGTCTTTGGTTAAACAATTTTTTTGACCAATCAAGTCATAGAAACCAGCCGGTTTTAGTTTGTTTTCAGTTGCCTCGTCAGCGGAGCGGGTTGTTCAAATACCACTTTGTTAAGTTGGGTTCAAAAGGTTGGGTTCAAAAGGTTGTTCAAATACCACTTTGTTAAGTTGTCATGGAAACAAAAATTGTTTGCGGGTCTCTTGGCTGGGCACCGTTTTCGAAAACATAAATGGCACTAGTACTTCGGAGCCCCTTCCATTGAAATACTAGTAAAACAAACACAACATGAACGGTTGAAAAAACGATAAATTATCAATTCATGAACTTGCAAAATGTTATCAATTTACGTTCGATAATAAAATTAAGGTTTAGTTGTTGCTTTTAGGAAAAGCTCTTTTTCTAACACAAAATCACTTGAAAATTTCCACGGTTTACATCCAATATAATATTGCTAAAACAAATTTGGCTAACCTAGAAGATATTTCCATAAAACGTTTAGTTTTCTAAGTAATCAATATAATAGATGAACGGCTTAGATAAGAAAATGATTTGCCTATTTCGGGAGTGTTAGCCGCAGGGCGGCTGACGTGTGAAGGTGTATTTTTTAGAGTTTTTTTCCAAGGTAAGTTTTTTGCTGGATTTTTCAAGGGCTCTCTTTTACCGGATCTTGGAAACTCTTGATTTATGATACCTCTGATATTTAACGGGAAAAATTAACATTGAAGATTTTTTTTCGTTCTTAACGTAGACAGACGAATTTTACACGTAGGTACGTTGATTATATTATTTAACCCACTTTTTTTCATTATTGGACCTAGTTTTTTCACCTAGATAGAAAAAGTAGGTTTTTTAAATATTATTACGTAAGGCAATTGTTGTGACGTAAGTTCTTGAAATATGTATTCCACTTAAACACACGCGATTTTCTTTGAAATTTGCTCCATTTAATGTAAAATTATAAAATGTTTGTGTGTTGGCAGGAAGTTATTTGAAATGTACCCACATACTCCCAACCCCCGGTTGTGAATGACAACAAAGCAATACGCCCTCTCGATATTTTTTTATGTAGGAACTTACCAGTATGCTATATTTTTTACATAGGAACTTACCAGTATGCTTTATTTTTTTATGTAGGAACTTACTTGTATGCTATATTTTTACGTAAAAAGGTTAGGTACTATCGACACCAAATCAAGGATGTCACTGGTTATGCATCTCGCTAAAGAGGAACGGCTTTTTCATACAAAACTTAAATTTGGATTTGAGGCCAAAATACCAAAAAAAACTGAATAATTACTGTTTTAATCAAATGGTCAGTGGCGAAACTATAGGGTGGCAGGGCTGGCAAAATGCCACGGGCCCCGTGGGGGTCGGGGCCCCCTCCGCGAGCTCAGAAGTACCCTAATATTTTTAACAAAATTTAGTAAAAAATTATAAAGTTGGACACAACTAAAGACCAAATACAAATTCAAATAAATTATTAACCCGTTTAATCACAGGGGACCATATTTGTCCCAGCTCACATAGGTCTCACAGAAATCGTTGTTTCTCCCTTACTATCACAGTCAGAAGTATGATCTAAACGGTATTGGAAAGAGAATACAACAAAAATTTACTCATTTCTGAACCCAAAGTTTTGGATCGCAATTTGAAAAAAAATTATGGAACTTTGTGAATTTTTTTTACATGAAACGAAAAAAAAGTGAGGTGACAGTAAGGTTTATAATTCATTTATCTAATGAAATAAGTATGTGTTTTATTTTTTTCATTATCAGTAATTTTAGTTAGAAAAAAAGTAAAGTGAGCCATTTTTAAAACTTTTTAATATTTTCGCCAAAAAAAATTTATATTAAAAAAAATTCGTTTTCGGATATGTTAACAAATGTTCCATTTATTTGGATTTTATTGCAAAGCGGGAATATTTTTAGCCTCTGACAAAATACGCCAAATTTTTTAAGGGATTCAAACGCATTCATAAGAGAAGGATGTCGTTCAATTTTAGAACGCATCCATTGGTTGTTGAATTTTTTGCCGGGGGGGCCCCATCCAATGAATTTGCCACGGGCCCCCGATGGTATAGTTTCGCCACTGCAAATGGTATTGCATACATTTAGTAAGAATGTGTGCTATTTGTAGGGGACACCGTGATCACTAAGGCGGTAGGTATCCCCAGGGCGAGACTCTTGCATTGCACTCCGGTTGGGCTGACCAGTGCCGGATTATGATTACTTGATGCCCTAAGCAATCCACGCCTGTGGGCCCCCCTATCCTTCCTTGTAAACTAGTATCAGTCATAATTTTTTTTTACCTATTTAATACAACGAGATAGATCATTGCGTACCTTAAAATATGTTTGATGGATGAAAGAGATACGTGGAATAGGTATTAAATACAATAAAAACCAAAGCATTTTTCATTTATTCAATGAAATGTTACTTGCTTGCTGAGCTTTAAATTCGTGGAAAATAGTTTATAAGTCCAACGTTTTTAGCATGCAGCATCGTCGTTTTTTTTCTTCATTTTTATTATTTTCAATTTCGAAAAAGATCATTCCGCTGTGTAGTTTGATATCGTCAGGCATAAAATTATACACAGGGCTGTGTCCACATTAGGGAACGCTGATTCATAGTGAACTATTTTGTACAATTTTGAGTCAGTTTGATGTGAACTTGTGCGAGGCAAATCATTGAAACTTATTTTTTTATGACATATGAATGAAACTCTCGAATTTCGGTTCCTAAATCCTTAAATTTGTTTAAAAGTCAATTTAAAACTAGAGGATTGTCAAACAGCCTTCCTTACCTTTCTTGTGCGAGAAAATATTTTTTGGCGCTGTTTCTGGTGCCCCTCAAGAAGTGATGCCCTAAGCAATTGCTTAATTTGCTTAGGGGCTAATCCGGCGCTGGGGCTGACCCTTGCTACTATCCCATGCGGATAACTGGGGCGCGTAATTTTTCGTAGTCGGGACTGAGTACGCGCTGTCCCGTCCGAAACAAGTGGTCAGTGTTGCCAGATGCTTATTATGTATTCAGTATTCATGTTATTTATTATATTCATTAAACTTATATATTTTCAAAATACCTTTTTATCAATGTTATTTGTTGTTGTAGTTGTGAGTTGTGAGAGAATTACTTCTCCTTCATCTTCTTTTAAAAAAATTAAAATTTAATATTATTGTTTAATTTAAAATGAAGTTCTATAAAATAAACTTGAAGACACAGAAAAACACAAAAAAAAAATATTTGTATGGTGTTTTTTTTCAAGACCATTTTTCCCTGTTACTCCAAGGAAAATTTTAAACATTGTTGTTTATAATAAAGCATAGAGTCTGCCAATTAAGAGTAGAAAACAGAGCGCCACTGTTCTTCAAATGGCACAATGAAGAATGTCGATATTGTAGTAAAATAAAAGCTGTTTAGAAATTGCTCACATTTAGATATTTAATACTAGATGAAGTACCTACAGCGTTGCCCGGGCTTTAGATCTTCCCCCTTAAAAAATATCTAAAACCGCACATTTCAAAACGCTTCCCCACGACTGGCTAAAACGTCATTTGGGGACATACATTAATTACGTGGTCTGTTTTTTTTCTAATTTAGACCCCCCCCCTGGTTAGATTAAGTGAGATTTAGTGGGACCCCCACTCACTCATAATAGCCATTTTTCAGCGGGCAAAATGGAACACAACAATAAAAAAAAATTATCTAATATATGATTTTTATTGACCCCCCCCCCTCCCCACGGTATAATGAGATTTTACTGGACCCTCCCCCCATTTTTTGCTCACGTAATTAATGAATGCCCTAACTACTGTACCTAATAAAATACGCCGTTTTCTTTTTCAATAATATTTTAGCGTCACTGCAGAAATAAACCAATAAAACTGTTGTGAAAAATGGCTCTCAGTTGAACAATTTCATTGAACTGCGCTTCAAGTAAATAAGTACCTACCTAATCATTTATTAATGTGTGGTTCAAAGCGTCGTGAAAAGATGGCGCCACCTCCGTCCGCGGCTACGAAGGGACTCTCCCTGCCTGTTCATTTATACCACAGAAACATACAATTCGGTACTCTGGTTTCCCTTCAATAACGAATAAATCTTTCGCCTTTTACTAAAGATTTCCGTGGAGGGGAGCACTCAAATGAGTCTATAAACCAATTTTTTGTTCCCTGCTTCTTGAAGCAGGGCCCTAAACAACTGATGAGTGACGTGGGAGGCGACGGCGACTGACTGGTGTTTGGTCTAGAGGAGTGCCTAATATAACGTTAACAGGTATGGATAACATAGTATCTTCAAATAACGGCGTACCCTGTTACTGTAGGAACTCATAACAGAGTATTGAATAACTTCGTTATTGGCATTATTGAGTTATTAGATCAGTTTATCATTTTAGTTAACAGAGTATTGAATAACTTCGTTATTGGCATTATTGAGTTATTAGATCAGTTTAGTTATTTAGTAATTTCAGAATACGTTCATTATTCGTATCGCTCGGTTATCCCGTCAAATTCATTCTCCGTTATTCGATTCTTTCGTTAACATTACAAGTTAATTATTTAAATCGTTTGTGATGATTTTATAATTATATATAGGACTGAAGGATTGTGAGGAAAATTATTTTAGACTATTTATTTAAGTGCCGATTGTTTCGCTGTTTGTGGAAATTTGCGATACCTACATATTTGGTGTTTTTGTTGTTAAACATTTTGGATACAAAAGTTTATAATCAAGATGTCGAACAAAAAATAGAGTGATTTGTAAAGGTCAGTTTTCTATTTTTGTCGTCGTTCTAAACAGTGGAGGCTCGTGACTTTTGTTGAGCTAGAGTGCTAATATTAACAAAAATGGCATTGTTAATATCGTTGTAGCTGAAAAAAAAATTTTTTTTTGTATGAAGATTTTCAGGAAATCGCAAAACTGAAATTTCCTAAAAATGGCAAAACTGAAATTTCCTAAAAATTTTTTTTTTTGTATGAAGATTCGAATATTCGAAAAAAAATTTTTTTTTGTCGACTACAACGACATTAATAATGTATTACAATATGACGTATAAAGTGTCATTATCGACTCAGCCCCAGCAAAGAATAACGTTGCCGTTCTGTTTTCCGTTCCATATTTACGTAATCTACAAGCTGTTATTAAATAACAGGTATGATACTATGTTATTGGCTTAGGGTGTTATTCGTTATATTAGGTATCGGAAAAGAACCGTTATTCCCACCTCTAGTTTGGTCTTGGTGTGGTCGGTGTGGTCGTGGTCAGTGGTCACTGGTTCCACCTCAGCTATTTTATTTTACGTAAAGGTACCGACACATTTGCATATTACAAGCCGGCTTATGTGAGTATGCTCACACAACTGTACACATTTGCTAATAAATGAACAGGCTTGGCTTGAGTTTTATAATGAATGAGCATGCTCAAAGCCAACAATTGAACACACATGCTCATTAAAGAGCATGCTCATGTCAAATAATAACTGTCAGCGTAGGTATAGAGACAGTTCCGTTCGCCCAGAACATCTTATTGCTTGCGACGCAATTATTAATTATTTAAGAAAATTATAAAGAATTTATCATATTAACCCGTTTAATCACAGGAATATTGTATGTCCCAGCTCGCAAAGGTCTCATAGAAATCGTTGTATCTCCCTTACTATCATAGTGAGAAGTATGATTTAAATGGTATTGGAAAGATAATACAACACGCTATATATTCAAATCTAAAAGTAAACTACAAAAAAAATTAAAATGCACACCTTTTTGAAACCAAACTTTCCGATCAGAATTTTAATACAAATTATGAAACTTTGTGAATTTTTAAAGATTTTTTTTTACATGAAATGACAAAAAAGTGAGGTTACCATTTTTTTAACTTTTTAAAGTTTTCATCCAAAAATGTTACATTTATAAAATTACATGGTTATTTCCAACAATATAATTTAAAAGCCTATTTCATCACCTTTCGAAAACAGTTTTTAGTTTTCGGATACGTTAACAAATATTCCATTTATTTGGATTTTATTTAAAAGCGGGAATATTTTTAGCCTCTGACATAAATCGCCAAATTTTTGAAGGGATAAGAACATATACAAGAGCAAACCTTGGAGCAAGTAATCATTTGTTAGTAGAAATGCGAGATGTCAACGGATGTAAAAATCGTTTACGAATGCTTCCACAGACATTTGACGAGCCACTCTCTTAAATTGCATACAAAAACGAGATACTCAAATGCGGAATGCTATTCCGAACTGAGATCGGATTGAAATGAGCATGCTCATAAGCAAGCCTGTTCACACATGCTTAGAGGCTTCTCCTTCCATCCGATAATCCAATGAGCATGCTCACAAATCAAACGGCTGTCGATTTGAGAGCATGCTCTTTTGGCCTCAAATGAGCATGCTCATTACTAGCAACTTCACTGACACACATCCTACTAGGTAGCATGCTCTTTGGCTTCAAATGAGCATGTGTGTCCGTAGCTTTTTACGTAAATAAACAAATCAATTTTTGACGAAATTTTTTAATTTTTTTCAGTTAATTATGATATTTATGATAATTAAAAAATAATCTTACTCTACCTGCTGAGTAAATATAATGATTTTTTTTTATGGAACATAATGAAAACAGCAGTTCTTTGAGTAGAAATTTTCGTTCATTAGAAAAATCGGTCGTTTGTAATTTGCATTTACGCCTACTTTTTTAAAATGCTTTTTCAACTTTTTTATTCTATATTTTCAAACAATCTATGAGTCAGTTTGAAGAAATGTGTATATTGACGTGATTTTTCTCGATTCCAGTCCATCTCCAGGACACGGGCTCCACCACATGGCGCGCATGATGGACTCGCTGATCCTGGATAGCTTTCAGCCCTTCTCCTTCACCAAGATCACCACCACCCACCGCGGGCCGCGCGCCACGGCGGGCCGCCGGGCGGGCTCGGGGCCCAAACAGCCGCCCAGCCAGCCCAACCCGCCCACCATACCCCAGAAACAGTTCAAGACATTTGCTAAAGGTAGGTCTTACAGCGGTTTGTATAGATAGGTACCTCATACCCCAAATCGAGTCGGGAGCCATCGCCTCGACAAGGACTGAGGACTATAACTCTATAATTTCCCTTAAGGCAAATGTCATGTTTGGATAGCTACGTGGAGGGTCTTTTTAAGTAAAGCAATGAGAGGAAGTTCTGGAAAAGAAATAGGTATAAGGGGTGGTAGGAATATGGAGGTCACTCTGGAAGTATGAATCTATTCCCCTCACTGCGGTGCAAGGCGTTGGGTCGAGAGAGTCCGGCTGGAGAGGTGAAAGCGTCTCCCTCTATCTGTGTTTCGTGATCCGGCCCACCACGCAGCTCGTGTGCAGGCGCATCCGCCGCCAAGACCTGGGGAAAAGCCTCACCCCATGGATCCGGGCATCCCTGCTATGTCACCAATTAATGTTTCCGGTATGCCCATGCCGTCCTCCTTCCATTGATAATAAACCCACCCTCTTAGCCCACAGCCTCTGGAATTGTTTCCCCCCCAACTCTGGACGTCACACCTCTGAAATTGCACTCCGTATTTTCTATTTGTAACTCCTGCCACTGTTTAAAATATCAGTTCGGCAGCTTGAACTCTGGAACGTATTCTCTCCTTATTTATTTGGAATTTAAAAAATCCTTATTGTCCTTCAGGCTGATTGTAGAAACGCCTCATTGTGTTCTCTCTCATTTTCTATCTCGCTCTATGTTCAGCCCGGCGAAGCTAATCATATTTTCATTTTATATTATCATTTCTTGACCGACCTTGTGTCTCTAACCGTGGCGTGGGCGTCTCTTGAATTTGTTTCCAGTCACCGTCCTCCAATTTCCTCCACATGAATCCTATAAAGCTATTATGTATAAATATTTCACCTTAAAACACCACGTCATGGCAGTTGTAAATTTAAATAACAATTATCTGCAATTTTGCACTCACAGCATAGTAGCCTTTGGTTTGACCTGACAGTGATATCATTCTTATTCTTGTCACGAAATGAATGACCCGATCCGCCTACCCTAATAAAACCGATATTATTCATTGTACCGATGACATCATCAAGGGCATTGTTTGCAGTCCAGTGTGATTGGCTATCGACTGATTAATACAACACTCGAAAATCAATAAATGTTAGTAATACCATATTTTTACCAAATCATACCCACATTAAAAAGCAAACACCAGTAAAGTAGGCTAGCTTGCAAATGCAACTAATGGAAAAATCTCTGCATATTAAAAAAAGAAAACTCAACCCAACTGTAAATATTTCCTACAGGGCGATAAAAATCCTTGTGGGGTGACTAATAATTATTTTTTCGAATAAATTTTCTTTGATTTCAGAGACAACAAGAACTATCCCACAAGAAAGCCCTGCTGAACCACCAAAGACAGTTATCACCCCTCAAACAGACACCGTAACAGACAAATGGATCGCATCCCTTCGAAAGAGAGATCCAGAGATACAACCAACACTACCGTCAATATTCCCTCGCAACAGAACCTCATCATCAAACCTAACTAGAAAGTCCAGATCGGTGGAAAGACTGCCTAAAGCTTTCAAAGATCGCAAAATAGGGGCATTGCTTCCAATCAGAAATGGAGTTAAAAAATCATCTTCTGGAGAAGATAACACCTCGGGACTTTCAGGGATCGAAGACAGTATCCCAGAACATTCAACGTATGAAAAGGCCTTCAATCCGGTAGGATTTGACGTTCATCTTGTGGAAACTTTGGAAAAAGAAATTTTACAAAAAAACCCCAATGTTCAGTGGAATGATGTGGCGGGATCTACGGAAGCAAAAGCCATTCTTCAAGAGGCAATGGTCTTACCCACGATTATGCCTAATTTCTTCAAGGTGAGATTGTATTGACATTTTATTTTGATGCTTACAAAATTATTTGACGGTTAAGTTTAATGTAGTCAGGCTTTTCTCAAGGCTATTATTTTATATATTTTGGGGTGATGCTTATTTATTTATTTAAACTGAAAATAGTACCTTCCTAATAAGTACATGGTTTAACCACCACAAATTGTATGTGCTAATATAAATCACATGAACATAAAGCAACGAAGTTACAAACTCAGTGCAGGCAATAGACATTAAAAATTTCAAATCAAACTTTAGAAATTACAAAAATAAAAATTATACTTCACATATTATTTCGTCACTCCCTTTATTAAATTGGTAACTAAGTTGTAACTGATTTTCCTTTACACAGGGTGTATCGGCGTACCTGACAAACTTTAACCAGTGACTCCTGACATTATTCGAAGTAAAAAATGTAAATAAAATTTTGGGATCCGGTGACATTTTTTATGGTTTTTTTTTCTACAAAAACATAAAAAATTGTAGGTTTTGGACAGTTGAGGGCGTGATAAGAGGTCGGGCGTTTACTCGGTTGAGTGACCAGTGACGACTTGCTGAAGAATTTTTTTTTTGTTGGATTTTGAAGAAAAAAAATATGAAAAAAAAAACATCATTGAAAAAGTCACAGGAGACCTAAATTTCGACATTTTTTACTCCAAATAATGTCAGAAATCACTGGTTAAAGTTTGTCGGGTACGGGCCGATACACCCTGTATATATATTTATTTTATATTGGTCAGTATTTCTTGGAAGTTCTTTCCCGTTTTATTCTGAACTGGCCATTAAAATTAAATGCACAAACCATAATCATTGTAAGTAATAAATACAACATTGTGGAACTTAGCAGGGAACTGATTAAATATATTAAGTAATTATATAATTAAGTAATTGCAACCATAGAGATGGGGCATCTAGTTAGAGTCTACATTCGTCAAGTGTGCATGACTCGCATGACTTTGGATAGGGACTAATATGTGCCGCAATACAATAACAATACTAAATTTAAAATTGTTTCCAGGGCATAAGACGACCATGGAAAGGAATCCTGATGGTAGGACCACCAGGAACGGGGAAGACAATGTTGGCCAAAGCAGTGGCCACGGAGTGTAGGACAACCTTCTTCAACGTCTCCTCTAGTACTCTCACATCCAAATACAGGGGGGAGTCGGAGAAACTGGTCAAACTCCTATTTGAAATGGTAAATATCGAATATCATCAAACGTCTAATGCGTGAGAAAAATAATGAATCACTACATTTCTTTAAATTCAGTCCCATTTGGTTTAAAAAATAATTCCCAATTTATTACATGTAGGTATTTTATAGGTGTATCTTTTTTTTTTAAAGGGGGAGGTTTACAAGCAGTTCCCGTTAGCACTTAGGCCATAGGCCCATTGTGCTATCTCCCATTTTACCTCAATCCTTTAATAACAACCCAGACCCTTTAATAAAATTCACCAGGCTTGTCATTGAATATGTGGCTATGTCTTCTGGTTCTACTGTATGTCTCCCCAGGTGTGCTAGCATAGTCGATCGATATGAAGTTACCGACCGATTGTCGGTAACTTCTCAA
This sequence comes from Limnephilus auricula, assembly GCA_951813805.1. Taxonomy (NCBI): domain Eukaryota; kingdom Metazoa; phylum Arthropoda; class Insecta; order Trichoptera; family Limnephilidae; genus Limnephilus; species Limnephilus auricula. Next base: position 9,671,504 of record OX638400.1, on the reverse strand, counting down.
TGTTCCCAAGGACAACTGCAGATCTCTAACGTACAAACGACAGTTGATATCGAATATATTAAGGACACTTAGTCATGATGAACTGTCACCTATTCGTTTGCGATCTGCAGTTGTCCTAGGGAACGATGAGAAGTTAATAATTTAACCAGTAAATAATTTAGAACCAACGCCACTACAATAATAAAAAACAATCATTTTGGTGGTGTGTCTGTGTATAACTCTGGTTCAATGATTTCACTAACAGGGATTTGCTTTGTTTTTAAAATTTGGAACTGATTGTGAGAACCATTTAGAGCGATAAAGTAGAAAACAAATTACTTTATATTTAAAAAATATTAAGCACGGTACAGACTCGAAGCTCCCATACAAAGATACTGTGTTATAAAGTATCTTTTCTACTGACACACTACGTTATAAAATATTTCTTCCTACAGCAGGAGAGGGGGTCAGTTGAAATCGGAGCGGTCGAGAGAATATCATTTCTTTGTACTGGATATGTCAACTTGACGGCTCCGTCCATACTCCGTGTATTCAAAATGACCCCCTCTCCTGTTTACGGCGAAGGGGGGATCGCATAAGTTTTCTGATATCGCGATCGTAGCGGTCACGAAAAATAACGCTGATTAGCGAAGATTCAAACCACACTTATAACACATGTTCTTTTTACGTCTGGCGGGTCTCATGGGATCAAATCCTACAATTATAATGATTTTTCACAGGCTGCGCTAGTGAATTATATAATTGTGATCTAGCATAATTACAACCGCAACTATTGCTAATATTTTCATTAATTTCCTATGATACATACAAAAAAATATACACTATATATGGCTAAAAGTCATATGTTGTTTAGGCTGGTTTTCAACCGTGTTACGGTTTTTCCTTCTTTTCTTCTTCTTATGTCCTCTTTTTACTTATTTTGACCTACCTACTACTATGCAGTATGTATCACTGAACCTGTTATGTTTGAACACAATTTTATATAAATTAATGCATTTGTACAGATTTGCCAACACCAACAAAATTTTTCAATTGTCTGCAACCATAGAAAAAAATCGAATGTGGCTTCTGAAAATGATTTCTTCACACTTTTTCAGGCAAGGTTCCACGCGCCCAGCACCATCTTCATAGACGAAGTGGACTCCCTGTGTGCGGCCAGAGGTACCGATACAGAGCACGAGGCCAGTCGCAGATTCAAGGCGGAACTTCTCATACAGATGGACGGTTTGGGAGCCTCATTGTTAGTCACAACAACAATAATTTTAAAACATTTCCTAAACCTTTTTTATACTCCCAAGCATAATGTGACCCATGGAGTAAAGAAGAACACTAGAAATGCCTTCCATATAAATTTTAATGGAAAGCAATGTCGCCACTGACTTACTATCTTTTGGTTTTAGTCCGTTTAACACTCGCTCTGTCTCACACTCGCCTGACATTGTATACCTCCATCTCTCTTAAATTTTGCGATGATGGTGAAACACAGCCCTGCGTGTAAAATCTAAGTGGATAATTGTCAAACTTTTGGATCACGAAAGACGCCCACATGGCAAATCTTGTTCTTCTTTATTTTATGACGTGACCCGATTTGATTGGTCCTAAAACGGGACTTTGATAGAGAAGGTTGATATCATCTCCGTTCGGGCAAAAGTCACCAACTCACTTTCATAAGTTTTGAGATACTTAACCGCTTGGGCACATAAGCTTGTTTTCACGATAATTTAATGTAGGTAGACATAGGAATGACGTATGCCCCGTACCAGAGTTATTAATTAAATTTGAATATATTGAGATAATATAATGTATTGAGAAATAATCCTAATTGAATGCTTCTCTAGTGGGTAGATAAACTTTGAAATTTCCATTACATAAGCTTTAAAACTGAACTTTAAAGTGAGTAACATGTTTTACCTTTCAAATTTGGGGTATCATAAAAATGAGTGTGGTGGTTTAATGACTTTTGCCGGAATGACTACTATGTAATCTCTGAAAATGAAACATTGCCGCTTTCCACCATTTTCTTTTGGGACAATGGAATAATGTCTCGGAAAAGTTGACAGATCAATCTCGTTATTCATTCAGATACTGTCAGAAACAAAACTCTACAAGAGTTCAAAAACATTACATTTGACTCCAGGTAAAACATTAGCAACGAAGAAGTTTTTTTTTTAAATTATGCTTTATTTTTTTAGTACTTAATTAAAATTACGTTTTTATATAATTTTTTGTTTTTGACAATGTTGTAGAACGAAAATGAGAAAATTTTGTAAGTACTTAGACTTAATCATTCAGCAAGAAGTATGGCAGGTTTAGTATTGATGAAACAATTTTTTTTTTTTTTTCAGAAATGACGACAAAGTTATAATGGTTTTAGCGGCTACCAATCATCCCTGGGATATTGACGATGCATTCAGAAGAAGATTCGAAAAACGTGTTTATCTTGGACTTCCTGATGGTGAGATTCTATTCCTTCTGATATTATATTAGAAACTAGCAAGTTCCCAGCATGCGTTGCAACGCCACTTAAATAAAGAAATTGTTTCTTCCTGTGTGTCCTTTCCTATTCGTCCCCGTTCCCGAATTCCCCTCCCCCTCCTGACTTGTCTCCCTGCCGCTAAAATACATGTAATACACTAATTTCTAACTGCGCACCTTTGTTGAATTTGGCTTCACCTCTGGTCTCAAGTCCCAAAATACTTTAAAAAAAACCTTGACTAGCGACAAGAGTCAAGCTTGCAATCTTTAGATACAGGTGTCAGGGGGGAATGCTGCTCTTGTTTTTTAATGAAAGATGCTCTGAAGAACTAGCATCATTGCTCCATTCCGCACCTGTGCATAGTCAAGAAACATGTCAATTCACCCAATATTTTTATGCTGTTGACATTTCGTCGCTCTAGTTCGTTTTTGTCTAACAGACCATTTTTCGTGAACTCGAGTTAAGTACGCATTTGTTCTCAAAAAGCCTTTATTTATATGATAATCTTTCAAAAAAAAATTATAAAAGATTATTTATGGGTTTTCAAAACGCACTTTGTCTTACGTCCTCCAAAAATTGTGGGCTTTTATCGTAAAAAAACATTAAAGCGCCATTTCTCCCGATTTACGTTTTGGTCTGTTGGATAAAAACAAACTGAAGCGACGATTTGTCACACAAGAACGGGTAATTTCTACGACTCGTTCTTAAGTTCATCAGCTCGACTGTGGAATGATTTACTGGCCTCTGGGTTTTCTCCATTCTACAACATTGTTCGATGTTCACTCCTTCCTGTCCTTAAAAAGACCCTCCACACACCATTCCCAAAGATGACACAAGCCCTGCAGGAAATTATTTTCCTCAGGGACTCCTGTATGGAGTCAATGCAAAGAAAACCTTTCTTCTTTTCAAAGAATTATTTTGAAAAGAGTATCAATTAATTATTTAATATTTCAGATGAAACGAGAACAGCCCTGTTGAAGCTTTGCATGCAAGATGTTAGAGAAGAGGAAGGACTTGACAAGAGCTCCCTAGTGCAGAAACTGAAAGGGTACACCGGATCAGATATCAGCAATGTTTGCAGGTAAGATTCTAAAATAATCTCCTATGCATGCATGTTAAGTGTCCGATGACACCGTGTGGACTGTAAAACTAAATTATGTGGCGAAATTACGAGTGTATAAGATTGTGTTTTTAAATCGACAAGGGGGAAGGAAACGATAGGAATGGCCCTTACCTTGATGATGAGGTGACAGCTCCCAGTTCTTCTTTACGATCACTTTCCAATGATGATGACCCGATGGTCTTCACGACAATTATAATATATTTATATTATTGTTATTTGCGAGATTTGCGAAATGCTTGTACAAGCTTGGTCGAATTTTTTCAAGATAACAACTGAATGTTTTTATTCAAAACAAGGAAGTCCAAAAGTGTTCTTTTTTCAAGTGTTTTTAAACATCTTCTTTGCTTCTTGGGTAAGGGCCTTGATGTGAAAGGAAGGGAATCAGAAGGAAGGAATATTTGGTAAGGAACATGGGTTTTAATGGATTAATAATGTCCTAAAGTTATTTCAACACTAAACAATGCATGTTCATACAACTTTTAACTGGAATATTCAATATCTCCGAGCCATCTTAGCATGATTCTATTTGAGACACCTGGAAAACGGAAAAAGTTGTAGGTAATCGCTAAAAATTGAAAATACTGAATACCGTTTAGATCATATTATTCACCATGATGGTAAGGGAGACACAACAATTTCTGTAAGACCAATATGAGTTGTTCCCAAAAGCGAACAAATTAACCTCGGGGGAATTTTCACAAAATGGTTAGGAAGGAACACATTTCCGATTTATATAATGTGAACAAACTGTTGATAAAGCTCATTCTTTATTTCAGAGATGCCGCAATGATGGCGATGCGAAGAAAGATAATGGGACGAACGGCCGAAGAAATAAAGAGGATAAAGATCGAGGAAATAGACCTGCCCGTCACCGCTCTGGACTTCCAGGAAGCCATGTCCAAATGCAGGAAGACTGTGTCCCAAACCGATGTGGAGAAGTACTCGGCCTGGATGGAGAACTTTGGATCTTCCTAGAACGAGCGGCGTTTCCGGCAAAAAAGAAAAAAAGACTTTGTACACTTCCTAACGAGATTTTTAAAGTAACTTGTATATAGATTTAGTGATCATGAAGCATCATCATCACACCATATACCATTTCATATCGACTGTGAAAAGACAAAAACAATCATCCCCACTTCTCATAAATCTTGTTATTAATAGAAAAATATCATAAATTTTGATATTAACGCTAAACTTACGTTACTTCGTGGCAGAACAAAATACTATAAAAATCTCTTTTTTTTTTAAATTTTGTGGCTTGCTTCTGAAATAACTAATGTCAGTTTTTGGCAATTTTGCCTAATGAATTCTAAAAGAACCTTTCGATTTCGAGAAACGATTTTTCGATTTTTGGAGACCAATGTCACATTATAAAATGGCTTTTCTTAAAATTAAAGCTTGTTGAAAAGAGAAAATTCTACATAGGCCTCATGAAATTTGAAAAACTGACATTGGCCTTTTTAGAAGCGAGCCAAACAAAAAACGGTACAACTTTCTGATTTGGCTTGTTGGGTTTCACGGGCTCAAATGGAATCAAATAGAAGAAAAAAAGCTGCACCAATTTTGGCTTTTCAACATTGAAATTTTATTGTAAGCTTAAAAGGCTAATAGATATGAGAACATGTTTTGAATGAATTCAACTCATGACCATTTAAATATGGGACTTGGAACCTGTTTCCTAGAATGTTGAGCTCCCACTACCTAATAATACTTCTGTAGTATTTCGAGGGTAAAAATCCCACAAACAGAAAGCATGCATTGCAGGGTTCCATGACAACTCAAAAAGTGGCACTTACCTACCTTCAAAAAGTGATATAGTCATTAAAAGTGTTCTAAAAGAAAAAAATTGCACATAACCTAACCTAAACTATTAATATCACTTTTCATGACTTTATATCACTTTTCAGAGGGTGCTGAAGTGGTACTGTGTTGAGTTGTCCGTTACCTATTTCAGATTACCAATTGGATATACCGGCGCTCAACAAATACAAATTTTTCGTATCCGGTGGGTGCTTTTAGCACTTGAGAAGTTAAGAGCCATTTTCAAAGTGCAGTTTGCGTCAAAAGAATTTAACTGGTAAACTCTGAAGGAGTGGATGGTTTTTGACCGTCCTTTGCCTAATGATCTGTTAATTCAAATTTATTCCATGTTGGGATGGTCCCTTTTCTCTTTTCACAGTTGATACAACACAACCAGTAAATATCATGGTTATCACAATAAAGCAAGGATTAGGTATTATACAGTATACAAGCTAGAAACCTGTAAATTAAATCCTTTTAGAGTTATTTTAACCATGAAACAAACATTAATATTTGGTATTTGAAAATCAAAACACGAGAATAAACAAATATTTTCAAGGAAGCAATTGACATCTGCTGGAGACGCCGATATAAAGCACCTCATTCATATAAAATATATTATTTATGTTGAGGATTGTTAGAGTAACCTAGTTATAAAATCACTTTTTGACACATTTTATTCATTGTAGAATATTTAAAAATCATCCTTTGTATAAATATTATTTGTTTGTAATAAATATTATATGAAATTTTAAAGTCTGTGTTTTGTTTCTTCCTTACATCAATCAGTCCTGGGAAACAAGAACAAAGTCCTGTTATGGGTAATTCTACGATAAGAGGTAACTTGTGCGGCAATCAGTTTAAAATAGATTTTTTATTCTATATGTTGTTATTTTTTGCAATGAATCACATCATCTTAATGTACTTTATAAAATACATCATGATTAAGTGTCCAATTAAAGCACATTTTTCTGAAATATTTTATAAAGTCTAAAAAAGTCTCTACCCTGGGGTGCTAGCATAGTCCATCGATAAGGATCGGTAGGATAATTGTCGGTAACTTCTCATCGTTCCCTAGGACAACTGCAGATCGCTAACGTACAAACAACAGTTAATATCGAATATATTAGGGACACTTAGTCATTGTGAACTGTCACCTATTCGTTTGCGATCTGCAGTTGTTCTAGGGAACGATGAGAAGTTACCGACAATTATCCTACCGATCCTTATCGATGGACTATGCTAGCACCCCTGGCCTGTCCCCTTGTCGGTTTCAATTTAAGTTGCAGACAGTACATACCTTCTTCGTATCAATTGCTAAACTAAAGTATGTTTAGCACGAATTTAAATAACTGTACTTAAGTATTATTAAGGAAAAATACAACAATATTAGTTTGTTTTCAATCATTTTTAAACTTAACTTTTCTCTCGCTTTGTTTGTGTATCTGCCCTAGGAAATTTTGTTCCTCTACTACAAACATATATGTATATAAGACAGCCATATTCTGAAAATCTCGTAAGTAATCTCTAGTAATTTATAAAAGTAATAATGTTTAATTAATTTATTTGTCTTTACTGTCCTAATTAAATAATACTGTAATAGTTAAAGTGTGATACATACATAACACAAAAATTTCTTATGTCAATTAAAACAATTGAATTCGTCATGAAAACGTCTCTCCCCTGCCGTATTTCCCCAGGCAAAATAACTTCCATATGGCCGATTTATTTACCCTAAAAATAAAAATAAGGCCTTTTTAAAAGTAACAAAATATGTACAAAGTGACTTGCCCTTACGTGAGAAGGTTCATAAACATAACAAAACTCGTAATAAAAAAATTCCAACTTTTTTCCTTGGCCGTATCCTCTATGGACCTCAAACCTCTCGTCTTAGAATTACCCATCATTAAAGCGCATTGGACCACGCTTCTGAATGATGAGAGCAGTTTTATTCAATAACCAACTGTTATTCTGAAGCGCGGTTCGATGCGCGTGCATCACAATGTGGCAGCTAAATGAAAATTGGCAGTATTTAAAATCAAATTATGAGAAATTCCTACATTAGGATGCAAAGGAAAACATCAATTTCAGTGCTGCAAACCTATGGGTGTTTTGGCTCTCTATAATCACCTCCGCTACGGCCTGTCTGTTGTCTCCATATACTTCCTTAACACAAAAGAACCACCTGATCATCCCTGAAAGTGTATGAGTCCGAACACTCCTTTATTCTACAGGCTTGTGATAGAGAAGAGAAAAACAAAAACATATTGGGGTTTATAATTCGTAACATTTAATGTCTTCATTTTTGATAAAAATACAGCAATTTCGGTGATAAATATTAACCACAATGAGTAATAATATTACAAAGATATATTTAATACAGTACTATAGACAGAGGCACAACATCCACTTCAGGATAAACATGGGGTCAATCTAAGAGACTACAGATATTTATTTATTTTATTCACGGTGTATAAATAATTTAATTTTCATAAGACTAGCATGCATCCGTAGGTACGTTATTTACCCTTTTCCCATTCTGTTAGTTCTAATAACTCTTTCACAACCAATTTATAAGTATCCATTTTAATATAAACCTACACGGCTCCCTTTCTAACACAACACAACTGGAGAAAATTGCTTTACGAGAGTACGCTAATTGCTTATTACTAAGCAACGAATGCCCTTATAAAAACAGCTACCACAAATATTGTTTAATGCGCTAATACACAATTATATTAACATTTAAGATATACACCAGGCCTCGACAAATCAAATTTCTAGAAAAAGTCATCAAAAATATCTATTTTCAATTCATAATACACAAGATGCTGTTAGCAATAGTGATGTCACAATTCTTATTTTGATAAACAAAAATATTAAAATCAGAGACTTTCATGATGAGAATAACCGAAAAGCGGTAATTGGTTTCATAGTGCTTTCACACAAACGAAGTATTGAATTCCGTAAGTCTAAACTTAAACTTTAGGTCGCACAGTTTATACCCGCGCTGTGCAAGCGGGTTTCCTACAGAGCATCGGACCATCCCATGATGTATCGCGATCATAATGGTTACATTACTAATCAGTAGAGTCCCAATTTAAAGATATTGTAAAGTTTCTACCAAGCATCACAGAATTTAAAGTGATATATAATACAGTGAAACCCTCTTAAAAAGTTCTCGCTTAAGATGTTTTCCTGCTTAAGAAGTTGGGTTTTTTCGGTTCCTTGAAGACCAAATGGCCCAATTTTACCCATTTATAAGGTTTTCCCGCCTAAGAAGTTTTTTTTTCACGGTCCCTTGGAAAACTTCTTAAGAGGGTTTCACTGTATTACTTTTCTCATCTTGTTTATTTTGTATTGTATAAATCAGTTGTATTGTAAATCATTCTATCAAAAAAATTTAGCTCAATTGTTTCATTGTTACATTTGTCGAGCCCCGTTTAACATCTGCCACTGACACATTACGACACCGACAAGACGATAGAGTTAAGAAGTATAGAGTAATATAGTCCACGGTCGAGGCAGACAGGCGATTACGCAACCCATCACATCGAAGCCGCGAAGAAATATAGTTTGCGCAAGAATGATCTCTACTTGCTTTGCGCCAGAGGACCGTTTCACCTAGGGAAAGTGCCCTCCACGCAAAACACAGCGAGTCTATAAGTGCCTACGAGCCTAATCTACTTTTCAACTGATTGTTTCAACAATTCTTGACAATGCAGGACATTGCCCTTAATGAGAAAGAAGTAAGATAATAGAAAGAAAACACAACAGCGAACATCTATGTGGCAAAAATACAGATCGTAACGTAACAGGTTAAAACACTGGGAACAAAAAAAAAATTCATACTCAGAGAGAATATAAAAATCAGTTATCAAAATGCAGGATCTACATTAAGGATTATAATAGTTTCATTTTTGGTATAAGGGGAGCATCTCGAAGAAAAGACACATCTATTTTCTTATAAAAAATCTTGTAATATAATGTAACATTTTAATGTGATTATTAGCAAGTGGGACTTTAAAATAATAAATAAGTATTTTTGCCACTTGAAAATACATTTACACATTACATCTAAGTACATAATTTATCCTGTGGTTGTAGACAATACAAATCTATAATAATTATCATAAAAGACAAACCTTCCACTCATATTAAATATATGGACTGAGGATAAAATATTTCACTTTGTATTCTTAATTTATTTAATATTGTATTTTAATTTTAATTTGTATTGTTATTAAATAAAAAAAAAAATATTTAAAAAGTTATTATTTCATCACGGATAAGGGAATGTACCCATACTACGTGACCCGATCAGGAGTGGGGGGGGGATCTTCAAAATACCACGCTTGGACACAATGAGGGGCGGGGGGGGCTTAGGTTTTTTTCACGTAGTCAATATCTTCTAGGTAAATCTCGCATTTTTTTCGAGCTACAATCAAATGTGGCGCACAGTGTTTGGCGCAGTGTTTGGAGCTTTTTTGGCGGTTTTTAAACTTGCAGGTGGCAACACTGACGTACATATGCCGAGACGTCAGCTGATTGAAAACTGATAGTTTGTAGTGCAGTGTAGCTGTCAAGCAAGTCGCCGAGAGTTTGTGCCAGTACAATAATGTCATTGTACGATCGGCTGTACATTGCGTTTATTAAATGTCACAATAACAGGACTTTTGTTTGTATTAAATTAAGTTCTGGTTGCAATATATTTTGACATAAGTTTTATCTTGATAATAATTTTTCCACTTGTAATTAAAGGTACGCATGCACTCCTGCCGCCACGCAGCAAGCGCCGTATTAATAAAGACAAATATAAGCCTAATAATTTTTATTAAACTTTTTGTTAGCAAGAAATGCTTCAAAACTATATTTATGAATTACTACGGGAAAACTGTAGGGGGAGGGGGGGAGGTCTTTGAATATACTACAAGTGGTCACAGAGGGGTAAGAGGGTTTAAAAATTGCAAAAAGTGGATCACGTAGTATGGGTACGTTTCCTAACCTACTTGGATAAAAAAAAAGCTTTCAGGAAATTGAATATTAACTTTGAGATTTGATGAATTGTTCAAATATTGTTAAACGACCCGACCAAAGTATTGGAAAATTGAAAAAATCATAAATATCAGGAGAAAATTACTATGTACTTCAAATTTGATAAAAAGTCAATTCATGATAATTTTTATGACTCCGTTTATCATTCTTGTTAACGATGTAAATTGTAATGGAATAACCACAGTTTTCTTACAGGGTAACAACACATAGAGATAATATATCAGCCTTTGGGAGTACATATTTCACCATTCCCTTGATAGCTTATCCATAGGATAACGTATATTAATAAATTAACAAATAAATACTCACAATAGGTAGAAACTCGGCTAACTTATCCAATATGTAGCCACAGGTTTGAGTCAAACCGAATAGAAAAGTCGAACTTTATAAATAAATAAATAGTAAATCAAAAACATACATTATCAAGAGAAAGGTGAAGTACCCCCTGGGTCAATTAGCTGCAGAATGGAGGTCTCCAAGATATTTCTACGAGACCATTCCGTATGAGCTTTGCTCTCATTTTGCTCAAACATACTTCCTGCAAGAAATACAAGTAAAGATTGCTAAGCTGGATTATTATACTTACATCATAAAAATGTATAAAACCATCTTAACCCAAAAGAATCTTGAATCAAAGTTTCACTTACTTGTCTTTTACAACTGATGTTGCAATGAAATTTTACATTACGTTTATTTCATCTTGTTTCTTTTTAATACATATTATGAAAAGTCTGTCCTTTTTGGTTATAGCAGCATCGTACATGTTGTAAGTTTTCAAAGGGTTTGGTTGTAAGTTTTCAATTAGATTTGGAAATATTTAAAAGAGATATTTTTTGTGCCTGGCTATTTTCAGTTGAAGGGTTGATAAGAATTTTTAGACATTTTAACAATTAAATACACCAATACGAAAACGACTCTTTAAAATATTAATTATAAAACAAATGTTTATTTTGAATAAGTATATAATTACTGTATAAAATTATATAATTTTGTTACATTTTTACAAAAATCTTCATTAAATAATCAATGTTATTTTTAGGTAATATTATAATATTGCATGTGTTATATGAGAGTAAAAAGTTCCCTAATATAATATATAAATCCTTTGAATAACAAAAAAGTGAAAAATTGAAAAAAAAAAACAACTACATATTGGAAAAACAAAGGCCTACATTTTATAGAAGTTAGGGTAGTCACGTTTTGTAGGAATCACAAACATAATAATTTTTAGGTAGTCTTGTCTTCATGTCTACGAACGTCTGGCTACCAGTACTATTTGTGTAGTTACATTTTTTATAATTTAGATTCCAATAATATCAGTATGTTGGCTGCCTGCTGTTGGCAATATTGCAATTTAATACACAGAAGTCGTGGTAGATATCAAACTAATAGGAAATCTATTTTATTTCAAAATTGAAGAAACCTTGGAATGAAAACCTCAAAGAGCCACGTTCTTTTAAAAAGGTTTTTATTTAAATTTTTTTAAATAAAAACTAAAAATCATTTGTCCATAAAATTGACTCTCAAAAATATGTTAAAATTTGTTTGAAAACTGCAATTTATTGGCGTAAATGTCCAATAGTGGCGGTAAAATCACTCACTGTTTGACGTTTGTGAATTGCTACAGCAAAGGTAAAAATCTTTTGTAAAAAAGCAAATGACACATCAAATTTTTGAGTAATATATACATACTTAATTCATAATATTTGCTAAACCCATTAATTGCATAAATTGTTTTTTTTTAAATGTCAGTAGGACCATGGGTATTCAGTTCAAATGCTCCCTGAAAAATAATCCATTTGTGACATTTGAGGGTTTCTCTCCAAGAGTTTCTCTTCAATTATATTCCACTAAAACATTTAATAATAAATAAATACTTACAACAATAGCATGCTACACACAAACATCGATGCAATATACCTACCTATTATTTATTAAGCCTTCAAAATTATTTCCACTCAGGCTTTGGGAGACTAGGCAATAGTGATTTTGTAATCTTAATTATAATTAAATGGATATTTTGACAAATTTAGTATTAAAAAATCCTTGTGACTTAAATTGACAATATAAATCATTCAAATCATCACTCATGTAAATTAAATGCACATAAGTTTACATGCAATAAATAATAATGGTATTTACAAAATACATTACTTGAAAAGAGTATTATGTATAAAGAATTATAATTGTGAATCAAACAAAAAGATGATATGAATGAAATACAGTCTTCATCATAATGCGGAAGAAATAAAAATTGGAAAGATCACAAACATGCCAATATCAAATTCCACAATCAAACAATTTATTGGTTGTGAAAAAGCTTTCTTTTATGAATGGTACAGAACATGAAATCAACAAGAATCAAAAACAATTGTTTCAAACGTGAATTAGACACAAAAAGATTTAAAAGGAACGTTATTAGAACAATGTGGAACCAAATACGAGAAAAGGATAAAATTATACACAGCACATAAATAAAAGTATCATTCGCAAATAAAATTACTTGCATTAGGACAATTTATAAAACATCACTAATACGTTATTTTGCCGAACAAATGGAACAAACAGACAATCACACTTGAAACCTTACGCAGGCTCCGAGATGCTAAAAAGCTTGAGAGAGCCATCTTTGTCGAAATCATTTAAATATACAAACCATTTTTATATAAGGGCAAGCAATAAATAAATAATCAAACCATGTTTGAAGTACGTAATAAAATGAGGATCAACTGATTTTTTCCACCCCCAAAAATAATTAGTAATTACTTGTGTGGGTGATATTATATCAACTACAAAGAGCAAAAAGAGATAACCCTCCTGTTTCCAAAAACAGCTTCATGACTTTATAAATGTGGAAAAATGCACATCCTAGCAAAAGTAAATAGGCCTTATAAATATGTATGATCTGAGCACTTTTTAATGCTTAAATTAGAATTTTACTTTAAATTCCGTTTTGGTTAAAAATGACTGCATAGCAGAATGGGAATGTGCATTTTATGGTAAGGCAAAACGAGCCAAGACAGATAGCTCCCAAAAAATCAATTATTTTTTACTGTCAAGCATGTCACATGTCAACAAAACAGGCCATATGTCTCAAGCGGCTGTCTCTAAAATATATTAAAAAGTAAAGAGTATTTTCGTCTCATGTCATATGTGGGTTATTCCCTTTCGCCAGTCGATATTATTACAATTACAATTACAAATGATTAGAACTTGGGAGAAGACATTAAAGATGTCGATGCACAGTATATTACATGTGTATAATGAAAATTTTGTGTATTAAGCTCAAGTGGTAATATCAAAATACTTTGTGCAGCATTTTGGAGCCGACTGCATAACGGGCGCGGCCTATTGTTCTTTCCTGAGGGCGCCGCGTGCCTTCCACGCGTTGACCAGGTTCCACGCAAAGCACATGGAGAAACCGTGAACTTGGGAGGCCAGGAGGACAAAGCCCATCCAGAGAAGACCATACGGATAGCCCTAGAAACAATAATAATGTGCACGGTTTTAACATTATTCACACGGCTGTCGCAAACATATATTTTTTTTACATTAACCCCACACAGGAGGCCCTGGGAATGCTGTGTGGAGCGTCATATTTAAGGAAAGGAAAAAGAGGAAGTCCTAGGAAGGAAAAGGTATGAGGGGTGGGTAGGAATCTAGGGGTCAGTGTGCCCAGGAGAGTCAGACACATGAAAAAAGGTCAAAGGGTCTCCCCATCCGCCCTCTACCGATCCGGCTATGAAACGCGGCTCCCAATAAGCAGCTAGTGGGCAGACTTGAAAACATCTCACCAAACATAGCTAACCACTTGGGGTGACCTATGGCAGAGATGTTGGTAATCAAACAAATGGGACGGTGGTACCCATACCCGCCTCCCAAATGTGATCTCCAGCTATCCCCATACGAGGAAGTCACATATGTGACTCATGAAGTTTCATTAAAACCTAAAACACATACATTGTGTCTAAATGTGCCGCTTGGTAGGATACAGGTAGGATCACCCGCTTCCTTCATCTCACAACATTTCCCCAAATGGGGATGCCGTAGTTACACTGAATAGGAATTTGGCATTCTTGTGACACTTCACAAGATATCTTCACACTTAACAAGTTCACTGCCAGCCTTGGACACTGAAGGCTTGAAAAACTCCAATGGGCATAGAAGGCCAAGCCAAAAAGTTCAAGCAAAAGGCCAGTACAAAAACAATACATTGCGATAGTTGACGGATGAACAATGAGTAATGAAAGTTATATTGTCGCACACGCCAATCGGCAAGTGTGAAGTTTCTTGAAACATTCCAGTAGTTAACCTATTAACTGATAAAGATAAAGTGATTGAAAGCGGTTTTGTACCAAACAGAAATAAATGGGTACGTTTATTGCCCATCAACAATGCTGAATAAATACCAATGATGTATTAAATTTTTTATGTCAATTTTTCTAAATTAACAGTATATTTTTTTTAATGTATTCACAATGTAAAAACAGAATTGTACATATTAAAAGCATTTTAGACTGGTTCCCACTGAGGCGTCATGCATTCAATTCCTCGGATGACTAAGTCCTCCTTCGTGACACAAGCAACATTTTCCACTAACTGTGTTGGTAGTAGGAGATTTTAGAAAATTGACAGGTTATTCGTAACCCGGGAATGCTTGTCTCTCTTTAAAAAAATATATATAAATTATTTGTGCAGTTTCTTTGTTGTCACACATTGTCACACCCTGATTTTAGGTTACAATCTACACTCAAGTATAGTAGTGTAGAAAAAGTTGAATGGTCCACTCACAGACAAGCTCCTTCAATTTTGATCCCCATAAGGTGGGGCCAGTATAAACCGGGGTCTACAAGTGTGGCTTAAAGGCATAAAACTGATAGATCCAATGTTACCTCTCTTCAATCTTCAACCTTTCTCATGAACAATGCATTTACAGAGAAGCTTCAACGGAAGAGTCAATGGCAGGACAATATCAATAAATGGAATACTAATCATGTGATAGAATTATTCTCTACAAGCTTCTGCCCGTGACTTCGTCTGCGTAGGATTAGTACTTCAAGTAATCTATTTTCTTTTCCTAGGTCCCATCTACGTTTATACCAAAATTCTTAACCTATTTATTTAAAATATGTATAATTCTTGGTATTCAAAGTATTAGGCGAGTACTTCAAATAAATTCACTAATTTAAATACATATTTTCCAAAATAGAATTTTGGTTTAACAATCGTTGTTTTCAGTATGTCATTTAAAAATTTTGACGTTTTCTATTAAACAATAATTATTATTTTCAATATATTGAAAATAAATAGCTAGCTTTATAAATTATAGCCTATTTGTTATTCTGATGTATGAGCTATATTATTGTAAAGTTTCATTAAAATCCATTAATTAAATTTTGATTCAAAGAGTAACAAACATACATACATCCATACAAACTTTCGCGTTTATAATATTAGCAAGATCATTGGTAATGTATAATATACGTAATATATAAATTAAACCAACCTGCCACAACTTGATAGAATTATCGTCTCCGGTATCGTCTTCCTCGGACGAGGAATCTGGGTCCTCTTCGCTAAAGTCTCCCGTGAGGTACCGCCAACAGTCAGAGAAATAATACACCAGGCAGAAGAGCAGGGGGAGATAACCAAAAACTACTATTCCCAGCATGTACTGCTTCATTGCAGCCGTCTTGTTGCGCTTGATGGCTGCCAGGCCCAGGTACGAGGCCAGAACTGATAGACACCAAAGGTACTCCCATAACAATGGCTGAAACGGTCAAGCACGTTAAACATAAGATGGATTAAAGTCAGAAATGTGAAATTCAAAATTACAATAACAAAAAAACCAACACCTTAAAGCTAATTTAAAGATTAGATAGTATTTTATTAATGTATCTGTAATAGACGTGGGCAAAATTGAATTACTGAAATAAATCAATTAATTCATTATTGTGACACACTTGATCTGATTCTCAATTTAAAAACGAATTAATTCTTCATTCCTAACACCCTAAATAATAAATTTTAATTTGCATTTATTTTACTGTAAAATTATTTCAATGAATGTTGTGTACGTAAACGATTTAAATATTACAATATTTCGTAGATATTATTATTCTATAGAATGCGCGCCGCGAAGTGGCCGAAGTATTGTGACTCCGAACATATTGTAAATCATATAAAGTATTCCACCCCCGCGCCGTAATTCATAAAAAACCCTGTAGATCCGTCTAGTTCCCGGCCCAATACAACCGAAAAACGGCCGAAACAGTTCTGAACGAGCGGGATTTCCAAGATGCAATCACACTCATTCTTGGGGTCCGAGATCGACGTACCCAGTCTGTCGCTACCAAGTTTGTCCAGAGCGAGATCTCTGTATCACTTATTCAGGAATCAAAACAATACTGTATTTTTCAGTTGTGACGTCAAGATCCCAAGTCCGAATGGATCCATTTCGCTCTTATTCCCGATTACATTCTGAATCTCGTTTCACAGTCATAGTCAGTTAGTTTCATTTCTAGCTGCAGTTCTGACTAGGTCCGCAGCTCGCGAGTTAATAAGTCAGTGCAAGGCAAGACACAAGACACTGCTCAAAAGATACAATTCATTCTCAATGCCTGCCGCAAATCCGTTTGGGAGTGCAGTGCGATTCCCCCGTTAATTTCGTTACATCGTAGGTCGAAAACTTCCGATTTCGAGCCCTGCGTAAATTGGGTAGAATGCGCTTTATATTCGATCACACGAAGCGGAACTATTTTAAGTTTAAAATAAATAAAATAAAATTAGTAAAACTGTTTAATTTGATGATTTATTTGATAGCCTTATAAAAATACATTTATTTCTATCGGTTTTGCTGTCATAATATCACACATTAAAAACCCCGTCGTCGTCGTTTTTATTTTATTATTAATATATATATTATTATATATATATATGTATATATATTTTTTTTTTGGGAATTTTATGAATTAAAGGAAGGGGGATGAAAGGAATCAGTTCAAAAGGCCAAGGGAATCAGACTGAATCGATTCACTACTGTGAATAAATCTGCCCATGTCCTAATCTGTAACAATAAAGCTAAACAACGCGCATCAATTTTTTAATAATGTAAGTTAAAGCCGTGGCTGCAGAGTCTAGTTTAAAATTTTAAATATGTAAGGTTAGGTTGTTTCAAACATTTGATGACCATAAAGTATACTATCAGCCTCATTTTCATTTTTGGCATGTGAACTGTCGCTGTAAAATTTTGATTCGTGAATGCCGCACGAGAGTCCCAATTGCTCCCAACCTCTTGTAGGCAGTGTTACTGAGGCATAACCTATTGTGGTATATCATGAGGCTAAGGGTAGTGGAGAGGGGTCGGAGATGGGAATGAAAAAAGTGGGAAAGTACCTGGCTATTCAGATCTAGTCACCAAACAAGGCTAAAGCCATTTCAAGAAACGTTTCAATTTTGAATGGTGGTCTTACACCAGGGCGATACTGAGAGTACCTTCCACTCTGGAACGTGTCCCAAATATACCTTATATTATTTTTAAACGATTATAATGTGAAAAAACGCAAATCAATAAAATAAAATTTGCCAGGATTTGAATCCGTGCTCTCTTTTATTATAAGCAGGCATTATATATAGAATAATTTGTCTTCGGCACTCCATACGTACAAGTATGTATTTGTTTTATTTACACTGTCAATAAGAAACCATTATATGCACAATATCCTATATTCCTTTCAGACCAAGCATAAACAATAATCATAAGGGATGCAATGACGTTATATCGGTATCTAGACTTGCTATTGTCTCACAAACTCAAAATTAAATGTTGCAAGTAAGGAACACTCTTATGTTTCCAGTAAATTTTTAATTCAAACGTCGTTCATGTATGACAAAGATAGACTTTAAAAAAATATGTGCATATGGATAGAATAAACGATAGGACGCAGGCATCTTTGTTTTCAAAAGTTCCGGCGAATACAGCCTCAAGGCCGACTCTTTAATCGGCCTTTTAGGAGGATTGGACATCATTTGCATTTTGATGTGTAAAGTTTTCAAGCTATAATGAACAACGACAGTTTGCAAGCGGCACTGGTTGTTATTATAGTTGTTGTAACTGCTGATTTATGTTATTTTACCGCAAGGATATAAATGAATAGAGTGATTAGACTATTAGTACGGTAAAGTTTACTTAGCAACAGCGCTGACGTCGTAATTTAGCTCTTGCGCTCAGCGCCAGTTCTACGAAATCTGGCGCCCTGTGCAGGAAGTACCGATGGCGCCCCCCCCCCCAACATTTTTTTTTAAATTCAGATAAAAAATTTATATACATATAAAAAAAAAAAAAAAAAATTATGCAATACGTTTAAAATAAATTAATATCCCACCAACAAGAATCAAGAGTAACTTTTCCAAGTGACCTGGCGGTAGCTATCTATGACACTGGACAAAATAAGAACTTCATAACAAAATATAATATAAAACAGGAGGCAGTTTAGTTCAGAAATAATAATATTTTGATCAGTTTGTTTAATATGGTGCCAAATCGCGCGCGAATGGCAACATAAATAAACCAATAACGCGGCGAAAGCGACGAACTATCATCAAAGAGCAACTTGTTCAACGAAGGGAGATCCGTACGAGAAGCGATCAATGAACCAATCACAATGTTTGTTGAATTTCGAACGATACAATGGTCGTAAGAGCAACAAGGAAAAATAGGTCTTACGTTCGTATGAAATATATTGTATTTGGAAAAAAATTCCTTGACGTAAGTCAAATTCGTATCTCGTTAAATTTTAACCATCGATGCGCGCGCATTAGGTTCACGCATATGGAAAGTGAGTGTTGCTAGCGCGAACTAATAATTCCGTATTACGAGTAATTTTTAAACGATTTGGGGAATATTTTAATTGAATTTTAAAACAATATTTATTTTATCACGGCGCCCCTTCGTAGTGGGCGCCAGGTTTTTTGCACGTTTTTGAACGTATGGCAGATCCGGCGCTGCTTGCGCTCCAAGACCTTGTGCTTTAGTAGGCCTTGCATTTTCTAAGGATGTATAAATTCTTCATGCGGAAAACAATTGGATTATTTATTGTTTTTGTGTTTAATTCGTAGAACTCCATTTAATTTTTTTTTTTTTAATTTAATTTAAATTAAATTTAATAATGTTTATTATTAAGTTCGGCAAGTGTTATAGTTTTTATTATTGTGAAAGCTGTTTCGGCTTACAAGGCCATTTACATGTAGAAAGAAAAGGTCTTCGATTGAGTTTACTCGAACAATTAGAAATTAATAAACGCACGAACGACCCTAATTTAACATTAATTAATAAAGTAAGGAAAATAATATATTCACCTCTTCTAAGTATTTTCACAAAACCTAAACAATATTCGTAGCAGTAACATCATTAATAAACAATTAAGAACACATTTACAAATTTCAAAATACCCATGGGGGAGAATCTATTACTTTCCCAAGAATTCGGTTTAACTCAATTTGCTCACTTTTAAATTGACATTTTAAATCGTATAAATATCGTCATCTAATTATGAATCACCTCAGTTTGAAAATGGCCTTGCAAGCCGAAACAGCTGTCACAATAATAAAAACTATAACACTTGCAGAACTTAATAATAAACATTATTAAAATTAATTTTAATTAAATTTCAAAAAAAAAAATTGAATTATTAATGATAATCGATAACAATAAGTAATTTGCGTATATTTACAAATGTTATGTTATTACTTGGCTTTTACTAGTGTTGGGCGAGTAGTGAAAACATTTTCTCATCACACACAAGGGCATTTTGGCACTATTTAATGCAATTTTCATAGGACTAGGACACAACCTTACGTGACGCTTGGCAGTTTAGTACCAAAACTACGAAATCGAAGATAATACAATTGCCTTGTTTTTAACTTGCCACTTTGAAATTTCTGCCACAAGTCTATATATTGAAACGTCATTGGAGTGTTGCCTAAAATAAACATTTCACTGAAAAGGAGTGAAGTTATTGCTAATTATTGTCAGCCCGTTATGACCAAGGGTTCATAGATTTCAAAAATATACAGGGGTAAAGTGCATTAACTTCGGGAGGTGATTCTACATGATGGTAGGAGTAAAAAAGACAAATAACTTTTTCTGAAATTCCGAGGAGCTTTCACATAATTTTAACTGCAGAAGGAATAATAAAATAAAGTTCAACTATATTCTGAACCAAGTAGAAAAAAATGTTATAACGATGTACCAAAGGACACAAATTATCTAGAAAAATTACATGCTTTTGGGTTTTATTTTCATCCACCAGTAACATGCAATTTAAAAACATTCTAAGGTTTCATACCATGAACATTCTTGGATAGTGAAATTGATAAATGCATGGACAAGGATATTGATTGGATAACACTACGTTACTATATCTAGACATTCCCACAAATTACAACCATCTGGAAGGAAACCATGTTGGAAATTTAAAATGTTTCAAATCTAAACAAAGTCATGTAAAAAATGTCAATTGTTAATATTATTTGTCTGTTTCGTGGTTCATTGTTTATCTTTCCTGATAAAGATAACAGAAGTAATTTATCTGTTTTTGTTTGCTTTTCAAATAAATAGAAAGCCCAGCTGAGTAAAGAACGAACGTCTAACCTTTTTCTAAGTTGTGTCATGTCAGTATTGTTAAGGAAAACGTTCAAATCATTTTAAAAGGGTCATAAATGCATAAAATCCAATAAATTAACATAATATTAGGAAAGTAAAAATGTTCTATATCTGTTTACCTGGGGAATTTGTAGCTCTTCGATTTCTAATACAAATATATCTAATCTGTCAAGTATGTCGGCAGACAGTTTTGAAAGCATAACAAAAAATAGGAGGTGATGAAAAAATATGCAATATTTTAGTCGGGACTTGTTGAGTACACTGAAACAAGATTACATTTCCACATTACTTCTACATTATGAACTATATATAAATATGCCTAATGTCAAAAAGAATAATAGGAAAGCTGATATAATACAAGCTGTAAAAATATCCTATAAATTACATAAACTAAATTTATTATTTGTGCAAATTTTGGGGTATCTGGTATTCGTGATAACAACTGTCAAACACGTTTACAAAATCCATATTTCATGTCTGGTGTCCACTGGACATAATGATTTAATATCATCTTACCTGACTTGATACTGAGCTGCCACTCTCTGTCGATGCTCAAAATCGGCACCGTCGGTACCGCCGACCATCGGTCCACCTCGTGAAGCCATTTTCTCGTATTATTTAACTTATAAACTGTAGCAGGATTCGCACATTTAAAACTATTTTAAAACACCAGCCCAGCTTAGCTACATAATTATTATTTCGACGAACGCCAACCCAACTAGAGGAGTGCCTAATATAACGTTAACAGGTATGGATAACATAGTATCTTCAAATAACGGCGTACCCTGTTACTGTAGGAACTCATAACAGAGTATTGAATAACTTCGTTATTGGCATTATTGAGTTATTAGATCAGTTTATCATTTTAGTTAACAGAGTATTGAATAACTTCGTTATTGGCATTATTGAGTTATTAGATCAGTTTAGTTATTTAGTAATTTCAGAATACGTTCATTATTCGTATCGCTCGGTTATCCCGTCAAATTCATTCTCCGTTATTCGATTCTTTCGTTAACATTACAAGTTAATTATTTAAATCGTTTGTGATGATTTTATAATTATATATAGGACTGAAGGATTGTGAGGAAAATTATTTTAGACTATTTATTTAAGTGCCGATTGTTTCGCTGTTTGTGGAAATTTGCGATACCTACATATTTGGTGTTTTTGTTGTTAAACATTTTGGATACAAAAGTTTATAATCAAGATGTCGAACAAAAAATAGAGTGATTTGTAAAGGTCAGTTTTCTATTTTTGTCGTCGTTCTAAACAGTGGAGGCTCGTGACTTTTGTTGAGCTAGAGTGCTAATATTAACAAAAATGGCATTGTTAATATCGTTGTAGCTGAAAAAAAAATTTTTTTTTGTATGAAGATTTTCAGGAAATCGCAAAACTGAAATTTCCTAAAAATGGCAAAACTGAAATTTCCTAAAAATTTTTTTTTTTGTATGAAGATTCGAATATTCGAAAAAAAATTTTTTTTTGTCGACTACAACGACATTAATAATGTATTACAATATGACGTATAAAGTGTCATTATCGACTCAGCCCCAGCAAAGAATAACGTTGCCGTTCTGTTTTCCGTTCCATATTTACGTAATCTACAAGCTGTTATTAAATAACAGGTATGATACTATGTTATTGGCTTAGGGTGTTATTCGTTATATTAGGTATCGGAAAAGAACCGTTATTCCCACCTCTAAACCCAACGACCACCGACACCCTCCGCGACAGAGCGGCTAGAATCGCTATAAATTTATAGAATACTAGCGTCCGATTGGTCGCAGTTTGCCGTGTTTAGCCAATCGCCGTTATGGGACTGCGAGACGAACAAGCGGCTTGATGGCCAGCACGTAAATTTGTTATCTATTGTTTTCTATTATTCTCTATGCTTTTAGGCTTGCCGCGGCGCATCAAGCCTCTCCTTCAAGCCTGGCCACGCCTTCGGTGATTTCGTGGCGGTCGAAAGGGGGTTGAAAGTGAATTTTGTGCGAAATGGAATATAACAAAGACAAAGCATTCTTTATTGTGTTATAATAAATTTTATATATTAATATTGTAATATAACATTAATTAGTAAAGTAAGGACAATTATTTTTCTCCATTTCTCAGATGTTTATTTATTTATTTAGGAAAATCAACAGATTGTTTACATCAATTAAAATAAAATTAAGAATACAAATAAAATCTAAACAGATTTTCACATTACTATAATTATAATAAAAAACTAAGTAGGCTGAGATAATATTTACAAAAAATACAACATTGTGAAATTAAATAAAAATTAAAAGAAGATGTAAGAACATAAATAAATAACAATTTAAAGTTAACATATAACCTGCTTAATAAATTTCAAATCATAATGTTTGGAAATATTTTTTTTTAAACACAAGACCTGTACAATTTAACACATTTAATTAAGACAATAGCAGTTTCGTTATTATTAAACATTTAAGAAAATATAAAATTATTAACACCAGTAAAAAATCATTTTAAACTCCATGGATATTGAAATTGGACGGCGTTAATAGAATCGCATAAATAAGTGGTCTAAAAGTGACCTAACTACAATTTAAAAATGACATTGAATGCCGAAACAGTTTTCATAATATTTAAAAAAACTAAAATACTTGCAGAACTTAAAAATAACATTATTGAATTTGATGTACAATATTTTCTTTAAAAATCAATGGATTTCTTGAATTGAACCCAGAAATGGACAAATTGAACACAGAAACAATAGCTGCCTACTTTATAATAATTTTATATGATTTATATAATTGTTTTACACGATACGTAATATCTAAAATCACCATTCATCGTAATGTTTTTTGTCTATGGGTACTTATTTATCTATTCTCGTTTGTCTATTCCCGAAAAAATATGAATTCGCATCAAGCCCCGTCGCCAGCACGTAGTATTGCGCAATGCTTGTGAGAAAGCCGCAAGCAAGCTTTGGAGACGGTCAAAAGGCTTGTCACAAAGTGCCATAGAAAAGAAACTACGTGCTTGCCATCAAGCGGCTTGATCGTTTCGCACTCGCTTTATTAGGATCACTCCAAATGTCAAACTATTTCGCATATTTTTGTTTATAAAATCGATGAGAACATTATAAAATGAACTACTAAACGTGGTGATCACTGATATTATATATGAGTGATCGTTGCTAATTTCTGATTAATGAACAATCTGAAATAGTCTACGTTTAGTGACCGGTCTACTCAGTGAAAACTTTTTAAGTGTATGAATATTGAGTACAAACTTTTCATCACATGATAATTCCTCACATGACAATTCATCGTGTCTTGAAACGTCGAAAACTGATAATTGGGGTTTTTAACCTTAGGTTAGGTTAGGTGGGGGGGGGGGGTGAATGGAAGGGTAGATTTTGAACACTCCAACCACAATATTTATCATCTTTTTTTTTAAAATGCCTTTCTTTCTTTAAAATCTAAAACAACATTTATAAACCGTATCACACAACCACACACAACTGTCATATCATGGAAATTATATCCAACCACACCAGCGCCATCTGCTTCGAGCTTTCTAGAGTACATACCTGAGGAATTGGTTTATTTAGGTATGCATGCCAGTCACCAAAAACCGAAATTTGAAAAGATTTGGACCGAGTTAATATTGTTCTGAGGATACATTATAACATCATTGGTTCTGAAGGCAAAAAAAGAATGCCTTATAAATTTTTAAATTCATGAGGCATTAATAATAAAGAAAATATGAATAAGCAAACTTTTATTATATATTTATTGCTAAAGTAATTTTTTTAAATAACTTACTTGTTATATGTAAATTGATATTTTTTTAATGTATTAATAAAAAAATGTCTTGTGCATTTCCTCCAGAATGGCTACTTATATTCAGGGAAATGTTTTTTCTTTTTAATTTTATAAATACACAATAATAAAGAAATACGAAAAACGTGTTTGGTTTTTAAGTTAGTGATCTCAGGAAAAAATATATTATATGAGATATAAATAAAAACAGCACTATGGCTATAAAATACGAAATATTTGGGACTTTCACAAATATAAAATTTCAAGTTAAAATGAATATATTAAATTTGCACTTGATGAAATGAGAGTCTAGAACAGCGTTTCCCAAAAGGTGTTCCGCGGAACCCTGGGGTTCCGTAGAAGTATCACAAGGGTTCCGCGCTCCGTCCAGATTTAACGTATGTATAATTTAACAAACAAAACAATGCGCACGGAAGCTCGATCGAGCTTATGAGACTTTGATAGATATCAAATGTTCTTCTTCCTTACAAAAGTTTAATTCAGAAAAAAACTAATCTGGATGAGTTTTGGATTGGACTTAAAAACGAATATCCAGAAGTCGATCGAGAAGGCTATCACAGTTTTGTTACCGTTTGTGACCACTTACCGATGTGAAACTGGTTTTTCGGCTTAGGCTTACACAAAAAACAAATACAGAAACAGACTGGATGCAGCTCCAGATCTTCGTATTCAGCTGTCTGACATAAAGCCTGATTTCAATGCTATTTTAACAAAAAATGTTAAAAAATATCACTCTTCACATTAAAGTAAGTTTTACACAAAACTATTGATCTTTCTTTTCAAGGTAAACATGAAAGTATTATAACTACATCTTTTTCTTATAAAAATAGGGTTCCGCCTAGAAAAGTATGATCGATAAGGGTTCCGGGGCGAAAAAAAATTGGGAAACGCTGGTCTAGAATACTATGATGATACTTTGACAGATGATTTTTTTTTTAGTACGTACCACATTATGTTACAAAATATAATAAAACTGGGGAAAGTGCGGTGAACCACTGACGAATCCACAGCGGATTCTTCGGTACACTATGGGTACAAAAGTCAGAAATCCACAGTTGCCACAGTTGATTTCATGGGACAGGACTGGGGTTAAGGACAACTTTCAATTTGATGTGTTTTTATACAGCACAAAATTAAACACATCTGGAAACAAAGTAGTCTTCAGTCTTCATTGCTATACATAAAATACAATTTTAAGGTTTTCTCAATCAGTAAAATAAGTATAATTATTTAAATACTTCTTAATCCATTCCGTCCGAGCCTCCATAATTTAAGGCGACTATCTTCGAATGCCTTCCCTTCGAGCCGCCGTCATTTAGGGCTCCCGAAAGCATGTTTATTTTTTCGTTAAAAGTTGTATGCATTGACATCTTACGATTTTTTTGAGTGGGAAAAATCATTAATCAATAAACCAGGACAAGTTATCACCAAAGTTGGGATGTGTTAATGTATTCTTGGCTCATTCCGAGAATATAAAATGTATGTGAGGGTGGGGGTTTTATATTCTTGCTAAAGCAATAGTATATCTAAAAAATAAATAAGTAGTTTACTGAATGTATATTAGTTTATTTTTATAGTTAACAACAGTAATAATAATAATAATGCTGAAAGAAATCAATTAAATTGGAATGATGAAAAAGAGACAGACACAGTTATAAGAAAAATGATTGTATTATTTTTATTGTCTTTAAAAAAATAAGTATGTAGTATGTATTTATGTTTAGAATAAATATTGAAAACCCTTTTCATCTAAGTCACAAGGAGAATTTTGGACGGCAAAAATACTTTTGTAAGTTTGTATTTTTTGTATCAGTAAATAAAAAATAATCGATAGGTTTTAAGACAAAATACAGAATTTTTTAAATACTTATCAGATGTAGAAACAATATGCAAAAAGACACTTGCTCAAATATGAACATATAAAAAAGGATAGCATAAGATGGAATAAATTCATAAAAGACAAACTGGAAAAATATTACAAAAATAACAATTCAATAAAAATAAATAATGATTTATATAATATTTCATTTATATCAAAATACGGTCCGTTTTAATTAATACTATTATAATAATTCTGGGGAGCAAACACACAAGTCAAATTGAAAAAATCTAGAAATATTTAAGGGATAAATCTATATTTAATTATTTTAGGGAAAAAACAGTTTTCCAAGTTTTTTTATGAATTATTTGTTTGCTCCCATATATAAGTAAAAATAATGTAAATAGATAGTTTTGTTCATATAAAAACTCAATTCTTTGAAGAAAGGCGTACAAATACAATATTGGATCGAATCACTGATACTATATTGTATTTGTATGCCAATCTTGTAATATTTGAGATTGTATAAACACAAAGCTATTTATTCAAACCCATATTACGTATGTACAGGCGCAAATAAATAATTCTTCTTAATATTTTAAAGCATAACTTGCAAAAAGTATTTTCCCCTAAAATAATAAAAATAGCGCCATCTATAAACAAGCAGTTTAGGAATTCTTTTAAGTTTACCCTTAAGTTCAATTTTTACAATAATTGAAGACTTTTGAAATTTAGTATCATTGGTGAATTATATGTTTGTTCCCCCGGTGCACAAATTTGCCAAGCTATTAATACTAAACGTGCAAAATTAGAATAAAATTTACTAACCTATTTGCAAAATAAGTCGTAATATAAATAACTCTACAGTATAATGGTATATACAGTATGTCATAATTAGATAAACGTGATATTATAATAAATTAAGGTAGATAATGAGGCAGAGAAGACAATATTATATCACAAAAGGTTGGTTGGCAAGAAATACAAATTGTAAATCTTTTTGTAAAAAAAGATGTGGCAGGACACAGCATGGTATAAATAATATTTTGCACTGTGTATGGTCATTAAAATGTGTAGGTATTGATAATAATCATACTAATCTGCAATGTTGTGTATGGTTGTGTATAATATAAAGCTAAATCAATTCTTAAAGTCAAATGATGAAAGTCACTAAGGGCCAGTTGTTTCAGAAAATTTCACATATGAATTTCCTTCAAACCGTCATTCACCAAAAAATTCGGTTGTTTCAACCTCTGTCAGAAGAAATTTCAACAAAAATTTCATAGGGCCAGTTGTTTTGGAAAATTTCAAGTGTGAATTTCCTTCAAATCGTCATTCACCGAAAAAATTGGGTTGTTTCAACTTCTGTCAGAAGAAATTTCAACAAAAATACCATAGAAATGTGATGTGAAATTTCTTAAAATGTGATCAGCCGAATTCAAATGTTTAGCGTTCAATGCAAAATTGTGATTCGGCGGGGGAACACTGAGTAAAATTTTCAAATTTATCGAACGTTGTTTTGGAATTGAAACAACCCATTTTGTATTTCCTTGTGATTTGTAAGATCAAACTCTTTAGAGAATTAATTCACACTTCCAATCAACTGCCTTTTATTGTATTGAACCTAAAATGTAATTAATCTTCATATTCAAATAACCATGTTTGTATACAATTTATGTAACTCTACGTCTGTCTCGACACAGGTTTACCCTAGTGAGACAGGCATCGAAAAAAATAATATGTAATTATAATATATGTATAGATTAAATAATAAAAAAAAAAAAAAAAAATTGAAATAAAATGAAAATGTGATTGTGGGTCAAATACGAAATGAAATTTTTTTTTTTCAATTTTTAAAACATTTTTTTGAATGGAGGTTGAAACAACCTAATTTTTCGGTGAATGACGATTTGAAGGAAATTCAAATGTGAAATTTTCCAAAACAACTGGACCTAAAAATTTTATTT
Organism: Limnephilus auricula; assembly: GCA_951813805.1. Taxonomy (NCBI): domain Eukaryota; kingdom Metazoa; phylum Arthropoda; class Insecta; order Trichoptera; family Limnephilidae; genus Limnephilus; species Limnephilus auricula. Next base: position 9,642,786 of record OX638400.1, on the reverse strand, counting down.
TTGAAAATTCCCACTGACAACCATAATTCCAATCAAATACTGTGAAACCCTCTTGAAGTTCCCGAAGTTTGATTTTTACGGTCCCTTGAAGACCAAATGGCCCAATTTATCCCACTTATAAGGTTTTCCCGCATAAGAAGTTTTTTTTTCTGGTCCTCTTGAAAACTTATTAAGGGGGTTTCACTGTATTTATAATGGATGCAAAAAAAAAATAATTTGCACAATATATTTTATAAAATAAATAATTACATTACATAAGTGGAGTGTCAATTATTAACAGATCATAGATAAATATTAGAATTCAATTTATACTTACAGAATACTAGTGATTAGTATAAACAAAACATTGATAATTTAATTTATTTATACATTCATTTATAGACATGATTCGAGATTTTTAAGGTTAGAAGCTTTGTCGTGATTGATTTTTAGGGTATTATAACCCTGTTGCGCTTTCTCCTCCTTTAGCCAAACGTTTTGGACAGCCTTACAGTGTCCATCAGGGCAGAAAGAAAAAAAACGTTGGCTAAAAGGGGTGGAAGAGCAACACAGTCTAATACCCCAAAAATAAAACACAATAATTAATTTGCAACTCATATTTTATGGTTAGTGTTTCAAATAAGGTTAAAGAGCAAAAAAATAATTCAAATCAATTTTGAACAATAAATTTCAATTCTTTAAAAAAACCTCATCACAAATGAATTTTTAAGTAATTGAAGTGACAAGTTAAGATATATTAAATTATAAGAAGAAAGCTATATCTTTGTGGATTGAGATTATAATTTAAATAAAAATTGCTTTGTTTTAAACCACTTTAGTATAATTTTACAAATGGTCAACTAGTTTCGGTTATAACTAACTTTCTTCAGGATTGTAATAATAAAAACTAAATTAATTACAGAAATTTACATATATATATAAAGATTTAACAATAAGAAGAGAGAAAAGGGGGAAAGAACATCATAGCATGGTACGAAGGGGTTAAGAGGTAATATCCAGCAATCCATTATTCCGTTATTGTTATCAGCGCTGCGCGCGGATGTTTTTACAACCATGAAGCTAAACGGTATTAGTTTTAAATTTAATGTGAAATGTTGTCAAAATGAGCAGCGCGAACAGACAACCTCACACGGCCGTATCTCGGCGGCTAATGAATCGGGAGAATTTATGAAATATAAAAATGATCAAACGGGAGATGGTAAATGAATGAAAATTATATACTTCTTAAAATTAATTTTTGATCAAAATAATTTATAATTTTTCAATAATCTCTAAACAAAATAAGGGTGGAAAAAAAATCTGAAATATTTTAGTTTTTAAGACCTTAAATAAATAGAAAAACTGAGGTATTTTTGTCGCAAAACGCATTCTCGGATTTATTTTTTAATGATTTTAATTTATCTAAAATTTAAATTTTTGAAAACTGTGTTGACTAGATTATACATTGATTTATTTTGTTGTATGATTATATGATTTGAAATTTGTGTTGTTGAATAGAATCTATCGTTTGAAAATTTAACAAATCTGCCAACGACCAACGGTATAACCTTAGTATATTATAAATGCACTTAGTTTTTTAAAATTTTTAAAACTTCGTGTACCAGATAAAATAACTATCTTTCAAAATCAATTTATGTTTTTTTGTAAAAAAGAGTCAAAACGTCTAGAATTTGATTAAAAAATGACTAATTTCCGGTATTCTCTGGTAAAGCACTCTTAAATAAAGAAAGGGAAAGATAAGAAAAAACAGACGGTTTAAAACAAAGTAATTTTTTCATTTAAATAAAGTTTTATTATTTACAAGTTTAATCCAAAAAGTATTTAAAACTCCTGAATGGAAAAATGTTTAGTTTTATCATCATAGATAATAAAATATGTACGTAAACTCACCATATTTACTCTAAAACAAACATGAAATCCAAATGATACCTAATTGAATGGTTAAAATGGCAAAATTAAAACTTTTTTAATCAATTGCCCTAAAATTCATTTTAAGTAAATAAAACAATTAAATTTCATAAAAATATAAAAGCTTCTATAAGCAATATTATACAAACATAACATTAAATAAAAGGATAATATTTTATTTTTCACCATAACAAGTAAGCCTTTATTGTACCTACAACATTGGGGAGTGTTGTGTGATTGTGAAGGAAAGCAAAGTGATCGGGTCAAAAGTACCACATCTTGTAGCGATTTAGAAAGTACACCCCTACCGCTACTGATATGCACATCACTACTGTACACCACGTGATCGCCAGTACCGGGAGAGGCGAGCGACACAAGCAATTATGAATCAGTTTGAATTTGGCATCCTGAAAGAGACACACCTACGGGCACTGGGAATGAGAACGGAAGCCGGCGCTATGGAGACTTCTGACTTCGCACTTCAGACTTCAGACTTCGCACTTCGCACTTCGCACTGCGCACTTCGCAATTTCGTAACGTAGATTTAGCTTCATTTTAATTATGGTTTAATTCCTTTTAAATTAACTTAAATAATGTTTTCTTGTTCATTCAAAGACAAGATGGCGCTCAACTTATATTTCTTTAACTTAGTTTCTTAATTTTGACCTCTTAAATTCAGTAGATGTAAATTCATAATTTATGTGACATCATTCAGAATATGACCATCATTTGTCTTCTTCGAGCAAATGCCACGCCCTGTAGATTAATTAATTCCTTAATTTAACATTCCTTGATATTTATAAAATAATAAATTTATATTGATGTTAATCTTAACCTTCTTTTATTCAGTAGTTGTCTCTTTGCTCTGCCTATAATTTGGAACTCATACATAATAAATGCACACAGGCATTACCATTGACTTTACATAAAATTGCCATTAAACTACTTACTAATCACATTAAAAATCAACCATTACATTGGCGCACAACGTGGTAGTACACGTGTTTATTCTGTTTAGTGTCACAAAATTCTTTTGTAGGTAGAGTTATTTTTGTGTTTCAAGTTTTATTGAGGTTTGCGAGGTTTCCATAGTGTCCGTTCTGATTTCGACTGGTCGTTGGTGAGTCTATTTTAAATTATTGTATTGTACGTAATTAATTTTATTATTTCTCACACAAAATTCGCACTTTCAGAGATCCAAATTCAAATTCATTTCATTTTATTTAAATAATCTGTTACCGTTTATATTAATTGCCATTTAATTTCAGAATGTACTTTTAAATGCGATATCATTAATATGGTTGTGTATTTTGGCTGTCTTTTGGTACAAATTTTACAGGCAAATGTTGAAATTGATATAACATGCTTTCTTCCGCGTCGGTAGATTGTAAATTGTTGCATTGCTGGTACGTGAGGGCAACAATTGTAGTTGTAGGTACCTACCAAGTACACTCCTTAGCGGTCTGATTGCTTGCTACTTGCTACCTACTTCAGCGCACCAAAATGCATCACTCATTTGTAAGTTCCAAATCAAATACGATTTCTATTTACAGTGTCATATTGAATTTAATTACGTTACGTAATTATAACTTCATTTATTATTGCAAGATATTGAGAATAAAATTTGCGTTCGTTTGATATGCGACACAACCTTTTGAAATGCGGGACAAGGGGGTCTATGTCAATGTTACAACTTTTGTTTCAGATTGTTTGTGGTTTTTTTTTTTAAGTTTTATTGAACTATGCTACTGATATATACTCACTTCATAAAATTTTGGCAATTTTTTCTTTCATTTGTCAAAAACATTTTTAACTTGATCAATTGGGTCTACATTTCGCCTTACACGTATATTACTGCTAACAATAATTGCACAGAAATCATTTAAAATCTTTATCTGCGAAACTTATTTTCATTTTAACAAGAATAATCCTTGTGTTTCTTTAAAATAAAATTGTTACAATGTGATTTTCAGTGGTCGCTGGTATTCCTTGCGGAACGTTGAATATGTGACGATATACTCAATGGACTTGATGAGGTATCCAGATTATTATGTGACAACATGGATAAAGGTCGTTCCCATTATTTTAATTAATTATTTTTCATGTGCAAAAATTGATTAATTTGACTGGATTTATTTACTTCTTGTAAATATTGTATGTCCTTGTAAATTCCACTTGAATTTTTCAATACTTTTCAATATGATTGATATTTGATGGAAGTATTGCATTACTTTTTCCTTGTGGTGATAAAGCTTTTGAATTGTCGTGTGAATTCATTTTATCAGGAGTCTAGGTATTTTGAATTCTTTTGCGGTAATTTTGAAATTTTATCAAAGTAGTTTCTATAGTCTTGCGTTAAAATTTAAATGGATTATTTTATTATTATTATTTTTAGATGGGGATGATAATTTATTTTATATTTGATGATGGTTGTTCAATTTGCAGGGATAATTGAGCAAATCATTATATCTATAAATGAAGATTATCGTACAGTAGATTCATTATATTCTATAAATTCAATTTATATTTTGCTTTAAAATATTTTTTGTGTTTAATAACACTTATATCAGATATTATTCTATAAAATAAATTACATAAATTTATATAACGTACAATCTATTGTTTTACAAGCAGTTATTTTGGGTTTACTATTTAATAATTATTTCCTCTCGAATGCTAGAAAATTAAATTCATTTATCGGATATATTTATTTCAATTATCTTTTAAATTTTTTCTGGGATTTTACATAGTTCTTCATTGAATAAAATAATTTGCATCATTTTTTCTTTTGGATAATATTCCTTTAGAGGGTTTTCAAACTTATCTAAAATCTAAGATGAAATACAGTTATTTTATTTCGGTAAATTATTTTATTATATTTAAAATGCATTTCAGTTTTATTTATAATTGCCATTTATGCGAGTTCGATATTACAGTTTTTGGATTTGTGTTTTCGCTATCATTTTTATTAAATATTTATTACAAATAATGCCATCTATGCGGGTGCTGATACACTTGGCTCATTACATAAAATATATCTTTGTTCGTATTTAACGCCATCTGTGCGTCGTCGCGTCATATAAACAATGATCATTATCATAACACAGTTATGCTTCGAAGTTATGCTTACATATTGATTTACTTAGATATTTAAAATAAATTCGGTTTATGTTTAACAACATTTAGTGTTGGTTTGGAGTGACTGTAATGAGATTTAAAAATAAATAAAAATTCTTGAATAACTTATTTTTAATCTTTTCAGTAAATTTACTTTCTTTTAGTACACATGCTTTATTACGGATTGACTGTGGTTGGTCACGCACGTATTAAAAATTAATTATCAATTGAATGTCTGTTTTCAGAATTTAATTTTTATCACCATCTCGCTCTATTAAAAACTAAAAAAAAAAAATAGTACTCTTTTTGATTATCATAGTGTATATATACTCTGGTTCCTTCTTCTTTCTGGATTTTGTCCTCGATTGAGGGATTTAATACATATTTAGAGTTTGGTTTGAACTAGATCTGTTTATTATGTTTAAAATTTAAACTTAATTAATTGGTGGTGCGAAGCTATACTTGATTTTTTTTTTTTTTCTATATTATATTTTGGGAGTGGTAGTTTAAAAAAAAATTTTTGGAATTTCTTTCAGATTAATTCGTTTTTTTTCGGTGTTTTCGGGTATTAAGTTGTACATTCCTTTGGGGATTTATATGTCAATTTGATGTCTGTTTGTACCGCGAAGATTCCTTATTTTGACAGTTTAGTAATTAAATTTTTTCATTTTAGCTTGAAAATGATAATTCTTTTTGTAATATCAATTAACGACATCTATCGTCGCGTCAATTACATTTTCAATAGAGTTTATTGGGTTGACACATTTAACTTATCTTTTTAATAAAATTTTAATTGATATTCGGCAACTTAAGTTTTGCTTTAATTGAACATTCATCAACTGTCATGTTGGATTCATATGGAAGTTTTTTTAACAGCATTGTTTTTCTTGCTAAAATCTTTATACAAATTTTTCTGTTGTTTACAAAATATTTCAGAAGCTATTGAATCATTGCTCTTCGTTATGGCTTTTTAAAAAAATTTAATCATATAAGTGACATATTTAGATTCATTTTACGAATTTTTTTTCGGCAACACAACATTTTTCTCCTTGAAGTGATTTATACACAAATCTTTTTTTCACAAATTTTTTTAAAGTAATATTTTCAGAAGTAATTGATCTTATCGCATCCTTAATAGTCATTCATCAATATTTTGTTAAGTAAACATGCTTAACTTCTTTTGGAAAATTATTTCCTTTCTTCGGCAACACCAATATTTGTTATTATCAAACTTTTCATCAACTAATTAGGTTGGATTTATATGGAAGTTGATACGACATTGTGGTTTTCAAAAGTTTTATTTAGGGTTCTTTAAAAATTTTAGATCTGACGTTGGTGTTTAGTTATACATCATGCATTTCGGGATAATTTTATTTTCTCGCTTTAAACTTTATAATATATATATTTTTTTTAACGGTTGCAGACTATTTATTATTTGTTTTGTCTTGGGGGAAGGGCGTTTCGCTTTGTCCGGCACTTAGTGGAATGCATTTCTTCTCAAAAAAAAAAAATACACATTCGACGTTCATAAGTGAACACGAGTATGAACTTCGAATGGGTATTTTGTTTTGTTTTGTTATGTTTTGTTTTGTTTTGTCTGTCATGTCATTGCGTCCATCATTTCGTGGGGTAACTTAAATTCGGGCCAACAATTTAAAACTTTCCTTTCGGTGGGAAAAGTTTCCTTATTTTGCGAGCGGTGCGAATAATTACGAGCGTAACATGTTTAGTAACCTCTGCGTGCGTAAGTTTTTAGTAATCGGGTTCTATGTTCTTCAAACCTCTGAGTTCCCATTCGCGATTTTTTTAAATTTATTTAAATTGAATCGTTTCGCAGAAATGGTTTTGGGTTTTCCCTTTACATTTCAATCGCAGGAAGACAGAGGACCTGTTGCTGTAGATGATTTCCCTACAGAGGCGGGAGGGCTGTTGTCCTTTTGTATAGCAAAATATGAAGTTTTGGGTTATATTATAACGTTTACGTTATCATTGGGTATTTTCCGGATTTTTTCGTGGTTTTCCATCTATAATTTGAAGATTTAAATGGAAATTTTGTTCATGTTGTAGTTGTTCAACAATCGTTTTGTTCCGAAAACAATACGTATTTTGGGAGTTTTTATATAACATTTACGTTATTTTGGGGATTTATTTAAAGAAATGTTGAATCATCCGATTTTTCCATCTCGTTATGAGGATATTATATGGAATCGTTGTTAAAATATTTTTGTTCAACAGTTGTCTGTTCAGCATTGTTCTGGTGATTGATTTTCTAATTTAAAATTTAGTTTTATTTTCTTAAAACTTAACATTTGGAATGTTTTTATTCAATGGTTTACTTGACGTCATAATTAATTATATGTACGTTTTTGGGTAATTATCAGAACAGTCTTTGTGTTACATGTTTTCGTGTTCACCTCCTTAAGTACTTCCCTTATTTAAAGGAAATTGCTTGACGAGCTTCATAAAATTTAAAAATAATTTTCTATTTCCTTCAGAAAGAAAATTCATTGATTATTGAAATTAATCAATATTATTATACTGTTGGTATCGTTTTTAGAATCATAAATTTTCGTTTAGAATTTTCTTTAAAAAAAAATATATTTATATTTTCAGTGGATTTAACACTTAAATTTTAATGATTGGAAAATTTTCAATTTATTTTGAATTTCATATAAATTTTTGATTATTATTAAATAGTTAAATTTTTTTTTCCCTTTTAATTTAACTTTCTGTATTGAAATCACAGTGGTTTCACCACTCATCTTATATTTTTCTATTTTGAAAATCTCTTGCTGTAAAAAGGTTTTATATACCTAGTACTGATGATAATATCATTCTTTGATTTAAATATTATTCTTTAAAACTTTTATTCTTATCTTGACATAAGGTCTTTTATACCTTTAAAGTTTTGTAGTTTTCAAACTTTGAATCGTTAGTAATTTTGATATATCATTGCTTAAGTTTAATTGCTTGGTAGCTTTTCACATTTGTTGAGGTCAAATGTTTTATATAGTTTTTCCTGTATTTGGAAACTAGTTCTGATTTTGTTCTTTAAAAGAGTATTTAATTTTTTTAAATTGTATACTAATAATTTTCTTCGCTTTTGAATGCTTTCATATTCTTGCTGATAAACCATGAGATAGGCAGTTTTAGCTGTAGAGAACGTCAAAGAAGATTGGACTCGTCACGCAGCTCTTCAACAATATTGGATGTTCCTCCTCATGTCATATTTTGGCTTTCAACAAAGAAGTTTGGACTCTTTAAGCAGCTCTTCAACTATGCTGGTTGTCCCTCCCATCATATCTTGGGCTTCTCAACAAAGAAGACATGGAATACCATTGCAAAATTGCATCCTTCTTGGACCTGTCATGTCAAGAATACGGGTTTCCACTACTTGGATCAGCACCCTTTGATGCAACTTTCGGGATGGATACCTCTGGTATATACCCTGGTCTCAAGGGTTGATGATGGCCTTCTCCTACTGATCTTCTGATAAAAAGGATCTTCATCAATATTCCAGTTGCAGTAATAGGCGCCAGGTGGGCCTACATTTCCTACTGGAAATGTTTTCCATGGAAAGGGGGTAATGTAGCGATTTAGAAAGTACACCCCTACCGCTACTGATATGCACATCACTACTGTACACCACGTGATCGCCAGAACCGGGAGAGGCGAGCGACACAAGCAATTATGAATCAGTTTGAATTTGGCATCCTGAAAGAGACACACCTACGGGCACTGGGAATGAGAACGGAAGCCGGCGCTATGGAGACTTCTGACTTCGCACTTCAGACTTCAGACTTCGCACTTCGCACTTCGCACTGCGCACTTCGCAATTTCGTAACGTAGATTTAGCTTCATTTTAATTATGGTTTAATTCCTTTTAAATTAACTTAAATAATGTTTTCTTGTTCATTCAAAGACAAGATGGCGCTCAACTTATATTTCTTTAACTTAGTTTCTTAATTTTGACCTCTTAAATTCAGTAGATGTAAATTCATAATTTATGTGACATCATTCAGAATATGACCATCATTTGTCTTCTTCGAGCAAATGCCACGCCCTGTAGATTAATTAATTCCTTAATTTAACATTCCTTGATATTTATAAAATAATAAATTTATATTGATGTTAATCTTAACCTTCTTTTATTCAGTAGTTGTCTCTTTGCTCTGCCTATAATTTGGAACTCATACATAATAAATGCACACAGGCATTACCATTGACTTTACATAAAATTGCCATTAAAGTATTACTAAATAATAGTTAAAAATCTAACCATTACAATCTTTCATTAGATACTTTTAAACATAGATAAATATCATAGGTAGATTGATGCGCCATCTCCGTGTTAACATAAACCATAGATGTAAAAATTGTGTAGACTGCGTGTCTCTGGAGTTCCCGATTGGAACCGCAATTATAGCCTATTACACGAATTTACCAGCTGTTTTCTTTCTCTCGAGAGCGAGATTTGTGACACCCGGTCCACCAAATTGATACATCTGTAGTTTTGTTACTCCCATCACGAATGCTGACTGTAGACAGCTCGTCGTTCAAAGGATTGAATCTTTTTTGAAAAGGTCACCCGAACAATCAATGGTATTCGCAATCAATCAATTCGCAATGATTGGTTCGAACACGATTGAGTTTTCATCAGGAGAACCAAAGGCATTCATAAAATCCAAATTGATTACGTTTTTATATTCATTACATTATATTTACCAGATCCGTATCATCACCAATACTTAGGTCTAAAAATATTATTACCCCTGGAATTAAAAAAAAAGCTAATAAAATACTTTTACCATCAATTTTTTTTACTATATTATAATTATTTATTTTGCAAAAAATATTGTATTCATCAATGCTTGAAATTCACTATAAGAGAGAGCCTAACTTATCACTTTTCGCATTGATTCACACTTGTTTATTCCATATAAACAATGATTAAAATGTAAAATTGTTGTGTGTAAGAGGTGAAATAAATTGAAATAAATAAAAAAAAAAAAAAAAAAAAAAAAAATCATTTTCCTTACTGCCTCCGCTCACGAGGCAACTGAAAAAAAACAGTTTACAACTAACCTCGCTGTCCTCTGTATGTAAATATGATGGTCCGCACACTACACAATTTCTCAAAAACCCGTTGTCCATGGCAACGCAGGCAGTGACTCGCAACTCGACATGCCAGTTGCGTGACATGACAGCTTCTTCGTCTATGGTTAAACAAGTTCAGATTATTATTGAAATCGTAAAATTGAGTAGAAAGTTTGGTTGGAAACCATAGCGACAAGCCAGTTTTAGTTTGGTTTCAGTCTCTTCAGTGAGCGGATCGCTTTTATTGCCATACTTTTTCAGTACGGCAACTCTCATTTATCCACATAATTTTATAAAATTGTCAATACCTCTTATGTAATTTGAAAATGGAATGAAGTGAAAGAACTAATTTTATTCAAAAAAACATTTGAAAAATTCCTTGTTCCAATTTTTTAACCGCTTGGGCACGTAAGCTTGTTTTCACAACAATTTAACGTAGGTAGACATAGGAATGACGTATGCCCCGTACCTGAGTTATTAATAAGAATTGGTATTTTAATAAACGAAACTAACACTTTGTTTATAAGACCATTAATTTATAAAAATGTATTCACCAACAGGCTCACCTGGCTCAAGCGGTAAAAAGAAAGTGTTTGTCTAATAACAAACGTTATTACATCAAACCACAAAGTGATTGCTTTCTACAAAAACATTGTTTTTCTGTTTAATTTGAACAACTTGAAATTTTTAAATGAATGATTTGGTGTTACATGATTAAATTAGTGTTTTATTTTATTTTGCATAACCGCCGACATAAATAAAATAGAAAGAACTTTATAAACTTAAGTTTATAACTAAAATCATTAAAGATAAATTTTTAAAAGAATGAAAAGCATCAAAATTAAGTACAATTTATTATCAAAAAAATAAAAATAATATTCATATAATTTAACATTATTAACACAAAAAGAATGCACATTGCATGAACAGTTTCGTAATACCTAAATTTAACTCAAAAAAATTTTTAAAAAGACTTACAGAAAGTCCAAAAGTAATAAACAATATAGATTATTATATGTACATTTTTAGTACTCCATAGTTTGTCAGAACATTAACCCTAAATTGATAAATAATTAATATGTAGATCAGTATTGAGCTGTCCCAAAATAAAAACAATATTAACAAAATTGTAGATTGTTCAGGAATGACAAAAATGTATACAAAAATAATCCCGCATTTTGTAAATCAAAAAATTTATTCTTAGATTTTACAAATATACTATTTATTATATTGAAATACAAAAGGACTGGAAAACTAACATAAGTCTTGAAAACTCTGTTTTTACTATTTATTTTGAGACAGCCAGTTACAAATTATGAGAGGAAATACTAATATAAACAAATGGCTGCAATCAGAAAATACAATAAATTAGTAATTATTACAGATTAATGGAAAATTTTGGAAAAAACGTTAACATTTTCAATATGAAGGTAAACTAAATTTGACAGTTTAACCTTTACAACGCTGGCTTTGTCAAGGCAATTTATCCCGACACTTGGTACATTTTGACACACTACACATGTTTTAGTGAAACTTCATGGATCACTGATGGGACAGCCGCATATATATGGTTATACCGATCAGAACTGACTTCTGACAAAAAGATTTAACCATGACATTAACATATTATTTTGAGTGCAGCTTTAATTAAACAAATATTTGGTTAGCAGGTATACAGATGGTGTACAGGTGTACAGGTCTACAGGTCCCAGGAGAAGAGGTGGTGTTTGACCAGCATGTCTCTGACCCCATCCTTAAGGGGCTGACTCTGGGTCTCTTTCTTGGCAGGGAGTTCCCAGTCAGGGTTCAGATTGAAGGCAAACTGGGAGAGGATGCGGAGTTCGCACTTTATCTGAACCCAGCCGGGGGAATTCATGAAGGACCAGGGGTGGTACCTGGAGGAAGAGTTATGTTAATTTTGAAGGTCGAAAATATTATGTAATTTAGGATAAACAACTGAAATTTGTAGGTGTTTCAAGAGAGTCTCAGTTGAAATGGCTTTAGCTACATTTAGTAAGCAGATCTCCCTCCGCACTTCCATCAGTCACAACCATAGAATAAAGAAGAAAACTAGAAGTGCCTTCCACACAAATTCGAAACAAATGTTCCATTGAGCACAACAGCCCAGAGCTCTGTCTCACTCACTCTCGTAGATCTCCATCCCATTTGAATTTCTTAATCACAGATTTGTATTGGAAATGTAATTCCCGATCGGGCAAACATTTGTATCACGAAACACATCCACAAGGCATTTCTTGTGTTCCTCTTTATTTTATAGTCACAACATTCCCTAAACAGAAATAATGAAGTTTCACTGGCTCCAGGAATGTGACATTGTCATCAAATGGTCAATCAATGCCATTTTGTTTATTTGACATCTCTGAAAGGTCCTCGTTAAACGTAGATATTAGGTCCTTTTTAGCTTTCAAACAATTTGTGATCAGCAGAAAGCACAACCGTCATATTGTTATGCTTGTTCACAATTTAACAGAAAGCTGAAACAGACCTAAATATGGCGTTTAACAGGGACCTTTCAAATGTCAAGTTACAAAATGACACTGATTGATCATTTGACGACAACGTTACATTTGAATTTTTGTGAAGTAACGTATATCGCTTGATGTAATAAAGACTGCTTTAGAGTAACTCATACAATCTGACTAGATAATTTTATTGCCAAAGAGATTCAAAAAAGTTATTACCATTTCTGGACAACATCTACGCACGAACACAGGACCTCCAGCCATAAATGCAGAGCTTGTTCATTAAGTCCCAGGCAAACCAGAGATCTTAATTTAACATCCATTTGTGCGTGAGCATTGTCATGAGAGAGGTTGATCGATTGGACACATCTGTAGAGCAACTGAAAAATAAAACGTTAACATTAATTAATTTCTTATTCTAAATGATTCATTACTTCCTACATAAGTTCAAAACAAGTTATATTTTAAATTGATGTCTTAATAGATAACATAATGAAGATGTGCCAAGCACATTGTATAAGATATTTTTAAAAGATGTAGGCGGATATTTAAACCTTGAACAGTCAACAAAATTATAATGGAACAAAGGAAGAGTAGACAAAACTAATATATTGGCTATAGGTAAATCAAATTTAATTAAAACAACTCAATCTATTTATAGGAATGCCGTAGCATACACATGTATAGGTTTTATTATCTGTGTATGTATAAAAAAAAGGATTCCAGATTCACATTTTCAAAAAGCATTTTTTTGCAAGAGATTTCTCTTTTTATAGCTCCTTAAGAGTGATTGACCAGCGGCTGAGAATAAAAGTTATGCTTGCAACTGTACAGGGAGGTTCCAATGAGAAATATCGATTATTCCCCGTATCAATTTTTTTTTATTAAAAATTTAATATCGATTTATTTTATTCAAAACTTGCTTTAAATATATATCTACATTCAAGTAAGCTATAAAAATGCTCAAAACCACAATGATAAATTATTAAATATCGTATAATTCTTGTAAGCATTTTTTAATTATAAGTAATTATGATTTTTCAATAATGTCTAAACAAAATAAGTGTGTAAAAAATTTTTTTAATATTTTAGTTTGAAAAACTGAGGTATTTTTGTCACAAAACACGTTCTCGAATTTATTTTTTAATGATTTTAATTGAACTAAAATTAAAAAAATTAAAACTGTGTTGACTAGATTATGTATCGATTCATTTTGTTGTATGATTATATGATTTGAAATTTGTGTTGTTTAATAGAATCTATCATTTGAAAATGGAAAAAATCTGCCAATGACCAACGGGATAACCTTAGTATATTAAAAATGCAGTTAGTTTTTCAAAATTTTAAATCTGCGTGTACAAGATAAAATAACAATCTTACAAAATCAATTTATGTTTTTTTGTAAAAAAGAGTAAATACGTAACGAATTTGATTTAAAACGGATTAATTTCCGGTATTCTTAACATAGACATTCAAAATGATAGACTAGCCCTAACACGAAATCTGGGTACCATTTTGACAAGTTGGAGGCAAACCACGTGAACATATGTTACACATTGAAATATCCAGACCCTTCGCAGAAAAGTAAAGTTCGCTAAAGCAAAGGTTTGCAGAACAGTTCATTGTGGGACTTTCAATGCAGGATCTTGACCAAACCGCCTGCGCGTCTCTAGCGTTGTGACGCTAAAAATAAGTGACGTGGGTAAATTATAACATATTTGTAATATTAGGGTAAATTCAATTTCGGAAACAGTGATGGAAATAGTGATTATTATAATGCGATTATCCTGTATGGTGCCAGATTCATCCATTGACACATTACGGAAAAGAAGAAGGTCGCGCCGACTCCCCGTAACCTGGTTTGTTCACCTTTCCCTGATAGGCTGGTCTAGCAATTTAGATGTGTATGCTCCTTAATAAACAGTGGCATTAATTAATAATTGACTTTTGCTACAATGAAAAAAATACAAATACATCGTGCCAAATGCATAGTCGATAAACAGTAATAGCACAGTTCATTACTATCCCACGAGAAACTGCAACGATTTTAGGCTTCCTAAAATAAATTTATCGGGAACACAACAATATTTATTACAAAGGTTTCAAATTGTTCAATGAACTCCCTGAAATTGTTAATAACTCAGGTACAGGGCATACGTCATTCCTATGTCTACCTACGTTAAATTGTCGTGAAAAGCTTATTAAATTCTTAGCCTCCCTCGATACAACACCAACTCTAAGCAAAACTCCTTCATTTATCGTGCATCACATATTTTCAATACTTACTTTTCACAATTTGATATCTTTAACTCTACACCACACTCCTTAAAGTTACATAGGCGATCTCACAATACTTAACAACTATACATACTCAACTAATACTACAACCATCGCATGAACTTCTCATTCTTTTATTTTTATTTCTTGTAATCCGTATTTTTATTAGTATACTACTATACCTCAACTAGACCGATCCCCCCCCATCCTGCCCTCTCCCCAATCCCTTTCAATCAACTTGTTTATTGTAATTTTTAACTTTGAAATTTTTCATACCATCTTTAAAATCATTTCACTTATATATGATAGCCATGTGGAATATGGTGCCAGATTCCTGTAAATGGTACAATTAATGTAACCTAATTAATTTTGTCTTATTAATAATTTATACTGTTGGTCTCCCAAATAAATAAAATAAAATAAAAATAAAACAAGCTTATGTGCCCAAGCGGTTAAGGAAGCTAAAAGTCTTGCAGTTTTTCGTGGATATCTCAACGTTGTGAAGTCCAAATTTTAGTAAGTAGGTACCTAGTAAATAATATTATAGTGGTCTTAGAATAGAATATATTAGATATAAAATGTTAAATTTTATAACTAAATAAAATATACTTTTAAAAAAAAAAAGTAATGAAATAAAAAAAAAAATAAAAAAAAAAAAAATTAATTGCAGGTGAGAAAATCACTCAAAAAACAAAATTCGCAAGCCGAACTACAAAGGTCTGATTTCACTTATGCAGGTAGAATTATGTTGTATTATGCACATAATGAACTCAATATTTATGCATAATAATCTACACATTAATTGCAATTTTTCAGATGAGGAAAGTTTGTCAGCCAAATCAGAAACAGCCCAAGAGATGTGACATACCTCTTCAGGAGTGAGAACCTTGCCATCCTCATCCAAGCGATATGTTTTACATAAAACCAGTCTGCTGTAGACGGAGTTGAAGTCTTTCTCCACTTCTCGGGAAGCTGCCTCCTCTATGAAGAGCCACGGGTGACAGGGGCCGCCTAGAATAAGAAGACAGTCGTAATAACATAGCCAGGTAATAAAAACACGGAGAATCAACCATCTTGATCCTAGTTTCAAAAACTGAATTCTTGGATTGTTTGCTATTCGCAGGGACGCCAGAATGGACACAACTAATCAAAGAAAGATTGTTTTTACAATCTGGTAAAAACCATAAAACTCAATTTCGGCCAAAAAATTAAACGATAACCTGCATGATCTTTATGATTGCAATTTCGACATAAGTAATGATAACAAGGTAAAACAAATAAATATTTCCTGATGCAAAGCAAACTCATCAACAAGCTGTAACTAGGTTCTAGTGCGAAAGAAATATCCACTATTACCAACTATAACAGTAACGGCAAGCCAACATGGAGCACCCTTCGATTTGCCGAAAAAACCAAAGAGCCACATAGACACTATGATTTTTGGTAACCTTAACATGTTATAGTTACGGTTACAGTTCTCTGATGAGTATGCGGCTTTACAAATCTTTTATACATTAGAAAAACTCTTTCAAATTTTATGTTTCTTGAATTATTTTGATAAATTTGTAATAAGTTCTTGAAGCAACCATTCACGAAAACTGTTTTGTAAGAATAATGTGTCTATTAATGTGGTATTTTCCCTCCCGGAAACATGAAATCAAGAATCTTACCTAGCAAGCTGGGTCGCCTAATTCCGTGCAACCAAACTTAAATCAGTCGTTAAGCGGAAGATACTCTCAGTATCTCCATGGTGTAAGACCGCCATTCAGAATTGAAATGTTGTTTGAAATAGCCTTAACCATGTTTAGAGTGATCAGGTCTAAGAGGAGCCAGGTACTTCCTTATTTACTTACTCTTCCCCATCTCATAGTCGGGCCATGTCAAGAGTCAGAATGGTTACTTATGGCGTGATGGTTACTTAGTTAGTTTTTTTAGTTAGTTCCCCATCTCTTTCTTGTCTCACTGGCTCCAGACAGCTGGGACTCTTGTGCGGCATTTATGTGTATATATATATATTTTTATAAATAATCGTCAAAATTTGATTATTGAAGTCGTCCAACCGGCGATTAACCGCTATAATATGGGTGTAATAATATAAGTGTCTGACCTAGAAAGCTGGGACGCCGTATACCATGCAGCAGCACCTTGCGAAAGGCCGGTGCCAGCCCCCCGCGCACCAGGTGTGTGACCCGCTGTGACACGGCATCATCCCCAGCTGTGCAGTAGCGCTTGCTGCGCTCGTCCAGCGGCTGCACGAAGCGCGCGGGGAACCAGCCGCGCAGGCCGTTGAGCTCGCCTACCCAGCAGTGCTCGTCGCGGTGGGAGAGCACCGTGATAACGTCGTTCTTGCGGAAGCCCAGCTCGTCATCATCGTGGCGCTCAAAGTCTGGAATTAATAAGGTTGATCATGGTAAATTCAGCTTTTTCATAGTATACTATTCAATGAGAGAGAGAAGGTGACAGGATGCACATGTAGCGACCAGCTACTGACCATAGGGCTACATGCAAATGCCCAAGCAGCGCCCAGAACTTGCCGCAGACACTAGTGTTGCCCAGTTAGCTTTCAGAATATGCCATTGCTACTGGTCAACATGGACTATGCGAGAACGTACGTACCAAGCTACCGTGCTGGAATTTCATTTCGATTCACGAAGCGCTCCTGTATAAAAGCTGGCTGAGCGCGACACAAACACAATTCGCAGTTCACAATTCAACACAGTACAACTCTCTGTCATCATTTCTTCATGGGTGACATGTTATTTATGCATTTATTCTTCTTCTTTCTTGCACTGTCCCAACTCATTGCCTAGGTAGGCTATTAGGGTCGGCTATTCTCGTTTTCAGGTTGTAGCATCTTCTGTTTTGAATATCGCTTTCATCCAGGCCGTTTCTCTGTAGAATTTTGGAGCATTGAGTCATCCAGGAGTTCTTTGTTTTTTTTTTTCATTGTCGGATCTGCCGGATCTGCCCTGATGATGGACACTGCAACGCTGTCCGCAACGTCGGCTAAAGAAGGAGGTAGCGCAACATGGCATAACACCCCAAAAACAAACAACGAAAATGCTTTTGGCCGTGAAAATCTAAAAACGTATCAGGAATTCTTTAGACTACCCCTGGATGACTGTCGAAGAAGTTCCATAGACATTGCCTGCTTCATTGTGTGGTCTGGTGGTCTCTGTCTTACGTGCCCATTCATTCTCAACTCTCGTTCCTCCAGCTTACTGTTAATGCCCATGACACCCAGGCTACCACGAATGCGTGAACTTTTGATCTTATCTTTTAATGATACTCCTGCCGACAATCTAAGCATTCGCATTTCTGCCGATTCGAGTTGCCTAGAGTAGGAGTTGTACATAGTTCAGCATTCGGAGCCATACATCATCGCGGGTCTGACAACAGTCTGGTATATGTTTCCTTTAAGTCTTATTGGCATTTTCGTGTCATACAAGATTCCTGTTCCTGTTCTTGTATTTTGTTATTTAAAATTTCGTAATCGTTTGCTTCTTCCTGTCGGCAAATTAAACCTCTCAACAAAAATTACAGATTTTATTTTAAACAACATTGAACACCAACCCAACCTTCACAACAGACATGTTGAAGAACACTTCACCCATAAGAAGAGATATAACCTACTTACCTAGTAAAGCTTTGGCCCTTCGTTTTCTATTCCGTGAAACATTGATGAAATTGTCATGATCCTTAGCATGGCTGTGCATGTTGTAGTCAGCTACCAGGGACACTTGTGTATTGAGCTGCGGCTCTACTGTCAAGAAATGCCTTGAAACCTGGAAACGGTTTACGGTGAATGGGTAAGTAAGTAATGTGAAATATTCAAGTTCAATGAACTTTTAATCTTCAAACTTGGAACTGATAAACATTGAAAGTATTGTGGCGAAGCGCATGAATTGCAGAGCTCCTATTGGGTCCTCGCCACCAATAGCGAATCCTCAAATTTAGTTTAGTCAGCGTCACAAAACGAAACCACTAACAGATTTATTCTGGTCTAGATTGCCGGGCTGTGAATACTGTGCAACCCATACGCTTACCACTTGAAATTATCTTAATTATGGGACGGGAGTTTACCGGATGTATATTGTGTTAAATAAACATGCGAGTAAAGTGATTTACTTATCTGATTTACATTACAATACCCATCCATAACTAGTATCCCCATAATTGGTAACACAAGCTATTACCCACAGTATGTACTATTAAAGCAGATTATTTAGAAAAATTAGATAATTTTTGATGGATTATAGGAAATCACTTCTTTGTTCAACTAGTATAGAACCAACTTTTCAATTATTTGGAAGACAACTTCTTTCTGTCTTAATTTTAAAATTTTATTCCAGATAATAAATTTGTTCTTTTGAAAGGCAATGATCCTGACAAAAATATTTTTAATAAATACTTTCAGCTTCACAGATCTCACAATTGCAATATCATTTGATTTTTCACGGGTCTGCCCTAGATATTAAATAATGAGTTTTACCTGTAAAATAGCTTCTCTGAGGTCAACAAGAACTTCTGTCTGCTTTACGTTTTTACATTTGGCGTCCTCATCGCCATCTTCATCTCCAAACAATAACATCTGAATCATTGATTTGTTTTTCTTTACTTGTCTCCTGCAACATTAAAAACACACAAACATAATCAATAAATCCTTTAATTAGTACTGAAAGTATAAGTGAAGTAATCCACAAAAGCCCAGAAGTAAAGTAATCCACAAAAACTTAACTTAACGAATTTGACTTTTCTGAATCATTACCAGGGGTCTCTTTATTTATTTATTTTATATTACAGAAACAAACAGTACATTGGTTACAGTGATGAGACAGTTTACATATATTAAATGATATTTCATGGTGGGTACCTATGATATGTTTCTTTGAATGTCTTATTTGTAATTACCGGGTGATGTGCGTAGTGTATATGTGTGTGAGTGTATGTGTGAGTATGTTGGTAGGTGTGAGAAGTGTAAGCGCATTGAATAGTTTATATCATTGACATAATGCTCTTTTTAAATTTGGGCAGTGAATCGGAGAAAATGTCAATGTTAGAATTTAGGCAAATATTATTGAATGTATGAAGAGCACGGTTAATTGTCGAATTAGTTGCTGCATTTGTTATGCAATTAAGCGTGTGAAACAGTGCAGTATGTCGTGTACGTCTTAAAGGTATATTGAAATTAATTAAGGATAGTAGTTCGGTACAGTCGATATTATTATTTAAAATTCTGTGTATAAATGTTAAATCAGCTAGTGCCCGCCTTTTTTTTTGTCTTACCATACATTTTATGAGTAGAAATGGTTAAACTCGTCTTTTCCATTTCAGTAAAATATGACGTTGTATGTTGTAACATGTTGTGGCTTATGATATGTTTTGATTGGTTTATAGCAGAGTTTAGGCGTTCAATCTTCTGCAAACTCCTCCATTATTGCACAAGCAACATCTCCAGTTCTTTACGATGAGAGTAGAGAGATTACAAACATCTTCATGTTTTTTTGAAACCAGGGAATGTTTAATTTCCTTTTCAAGAAAATAAAAAAAGTTATACTAATTTACCTCGCTAAATGCTGCTTAGGCAGATTAGCCGCATTTCCCGGGTCGCCCCCCAGCAGCGCCCCCTGATCGGCCATCAGGTAAGCCAGGTGTCTCCGGCGCTGCGTATCCACCAGTACCTGTGTCAGGGTGCCATCGCCCATCTCCTCGGCTAGCGCGATCAGCTGCTCCACATCGTCCAGTCGCCCGGGCAGGTCCGATAGGGCGTTAAAGATCTGCGCCGAGTTTGTGAACTCCTCGAGACTCGGCTCCTAGGGATGGAAACGATTAGAAATTGATTAAAAACTCATTGAATGGCTCAATTGTTCAACTTAAAACTGAGAAATCTTAGAATTTACTTGCTTCCCAACTTTTTCCTGGGCAACCCACTGGACATTTTCCCCATGGAATCGCACTTAATATTTTCAGTGGAATTCGGTCTTCTGGCGTGCTTAATAAGTGCCCAAGCCATTTTAGAAGAGATTTATCTGCAAAGAGTAGCAGGAGTTACAAAATGAAATCGAGCAGAGTTTGACGATCGGAGATGGGCTTAAAATAATGCATTCAAAATGCATTTCAAAGCAAGTTTAGCAGAGCACCCGGATTTACACAATCCAAAGTACTTATACAGACCAGATCTTAGACGAACCGGGCAACTATTAAATATGGACAAAACTCACTAAGTAAACTGGTAGAACTACTAACGGGATACTGCTCACAGTGTAGAACCAGGAAACGCAACATATTCAATGACAACACCTGGTGAACATTATCAAATGAACTGGGTTACTAATAAAGGAATGAGGTGAAGTGGGAGCTAGCACAATGGGTCCATGGCCTGAGTGCTCACGGAAACTCTCCGTAAATCGTCTTCGCTTAAAATAAAATAAATAAAAGAATTTCAAAGTCTTTTCACTCTTAGCACCCGTTCTCAGTTACGTTTTAAAATCGGATGCCCTAGCGACTGTAGTGGATGTATGGAGCTGTTCAAACTTGTCCGACACAATTTAAAAACGGATCCGACATGTTTTGTCGGAACGATCACTAATGTGTCAGATTCATTTAAATTTTATAAAGAAACGATTACAAACAAACCTGTCCTTTTAACATCAATATTATTGTACCTTTATCTTCAGCATAGCCAGCGTTATTTGAAACAGTACGATAGACCCATCGAGGAAGAACAGGTCCCAGATCCTCAGCAACAGCTTCATGTGCACCACATTGGCGAAGAGTGTGAGGAACCAGTGCAGAGTGATGAGGGACAGCTCAATGTCATGGCTGCACAGGACCTGGTCCACGGCGGGCAGATAGCTGGTTATCAGGGTGCGGAGTACCCTTTGATCGGCTTGTATACCTGGAATATAAAGCAATAATATTAATGCGAAATTTTGGGAAGCCGAAGAGAGTGGGTAGGGGAAGGTTCGAGGAATTCATGGATATTTTAGATACGGCCTACCGCGGACTTTATCATTGACAATTTAGTTCAGTAGAGTCTCTCTAATCCGAACCAACTATGTTTTTCCTCTTTCATATAATCCGGGCCTCTTCAAGACCTGCTTTAATAAATCACTTCCTACAGCCCCTACCTTAACCCGCCTCACGATGCTGACCAACCGGGTGGCGACATAGTTGCCCTGTCTTTACATAAACTTTGCTCTGTGTTATTTTGGAGCAAATTATTAGTCTTTCGAGGTAAAGCAACAGAATTCATTAGGGAGTTTTTTTTTTTTTTTTTTAATTATTTCTGGCTTTTTCCCATCAAGGGTGTTCTAGGCCATCATTTAAAATTATGGAGAAATGTAAGGTGAAATTAAATAGGCAAATTTCAAAATTATAATGTAGATTGGAGTCGAGTTCAGACTTAGAAGAGATGAGATGTTGAATGGAGGGGACGCAATTTTAGATAAGGCTTGATAGAAGAGAGGATATTTGTTTAAAGAGAGACAACCAAAAATTATGTGATCTAAAGTTCCCTTTTCTAGACCACAGAATGTACAATCTGGGGAGTCAAGGATGTGAATTTTAAAAAGATGAGAAGGTACGGATTCTCATTTGAATAAGCGAGGAAATTTCTTTTTTTGGAAAATGGTGGAAGTTGTATTATGAAATTAATCATCTTGCAAATTTTTATGACACTCCAAAATTAGAAGTTGAAATATTGATGAGTTCAAGCCATTTCTCATCAGTGATCTCTCACCAGGACGATACTTGTATTTATAATAATAGTTGTTGATATTGTTAGCATTATTAGCGGAAGTTACCTATAAGAGTAGAAGAGTAGTAGGATGCGGGTAATAGATCTTCCACTATTGTTGCCATCATCCAAAAGGCATCTTCTTCCTCCATCATCAGCAATAATGATGCTGCTATCATCCCTGTACCCTGGCAGTACCTGGAATATTTCATAAAATATCAATAATAAAAACAGGTAGGTATATTGTCCGCCGCTAACGATAATAACAAAACTAAGCATCTCATATAAATTAGGATTATTTTTGTTTATCTGAATAATTTATGACAAACCCACAAAAAACTTTAAGGCCAATGACTACTGCAGACTTGCAGATAAAGTATTTTACTTAGAATGCTTTGATATGTGAAATTACATTCCTGTTTATGAGATATAAATCTTCTTCCTACTAGATTCTACAGATAAAGATAAGTAAATTAACAGTACATTCCTACTATGCGGTAAACCATCATTATTTTAATTAAATTAAAACAAATAACTTTGTACACTACTCGTACAGGGTGGCACAAAAGTCATCACCCTATTGAAAGACGCCACATTTTTTGCAAATGGCGGCAAATTTCAGTTCTGCTTTGATATTTGTGAAGTAAATAAATACAAAATACACGTCAACAAGACATGAATCGCTATATTCTTCAAGAATGCGGAAATTTATTGAAAAAACGCATTTCCGGGTCGTGTAATCTCTCATTTGCTGAGATTGCCCGATTCGTTCCAGACTTTTTTTTGTGGTGTTCCTTGAAGTCTCGAGTCTATTTGAACAAGTCTCAGGATCTTGAAGCCATCAAAGAGAATAGTCAAGAATGTGAGAACATATTGCCGAAAGTTCTGGAAAAAATTATGGAAAATGCCATAAATCGGACCCTTGTGTTCAACAATTCTGGTGGCGGCCGTTTGGCGGACATTAATAAACACAATCCAAAAAAGAACCAACATTTTTCATTCATGAAAAAAATTACTGACAACTTTTGCGCCACCCTGTATAATCACAATTGTCGGCATTTTGTTTTCATTTAATTAAAACTGACGCCACAAAGTGAATTTGCGAAGACTGAAGAAGTCATTATTATTTTCATAATTTTAACTATTTAAGATCACTCAAGTAGTTAAAAAACTGTTGTTAAAAAAATTCAAGTTTATAATGCAATAAAATACTCATAAGGTTCCCACATAAGAAGTTTTTACACTTGCAAGATTTGTTTGACGTGAAGATGTCTTTAATGCGATGCCGGGTGTGGGGAGGCAATCGCGCCCAAATGAGCGATAGTTTCTATCGAAGCAATTTCATACTTAAATAACTCGGCTAAAATTAGACATACATCTGCCATCTTAGTCTAATTTTAAAGAAGGATAAACGTTTGTGGCAGCACAGTATACAGCTCTAAAATTCGTAGCAGGCGGACATCGGGAACTGCGCAGCGCAAAGTGAACCAACGATTTTCTATTTTCTGGATTTGACACGGGTCCATAAACGGGATCAAATGTCAGAGACTAATTATCCAATCCGAGTGAACCAAGTGTTATTTTGAAGAAGAGTATATTTATGTTAATTTATATAATTTGAATATACTCTACACATCGACCTTAAAGTAACTCAATTGATATTTTCAATAAAATAACTGCGATAATGTCCGACACTGCATTTCTACAATTTTGTCAATTCCTTGAAAGCAGGAATAATAAATTGGTCTAATTTGGATCCCCCAGAGAAGGTATTCCCGTATAAGAAGGTTAATTTTCAGTCCCTTTGCGGTAATTATTGCTTTGCATTTTTCACTCACCCGATCTCTGGATACAGCCAAGCTAAACCCCTGAGAACCCTTCGGAGTCTTGGAACTCCAGTGCTGGTGAGGTGTGAGAAGCAGGCATTAGCGGGCAATGTCCTGACGAGGTCCTTTTCAATCTGTTTAGAGGTCATCAGTCCATCGTCGCTAGATGCCTTCTCTATGTCTTTGTAGGTTACATCGGATTGGTGTTTCTTTTGAAGTGCTCCTGTTGAATAAGATGATTATGTATTAGCTAATTAAATAACAACTGGACAAATAAAATACACGTAATCTAGTAATTTAGAGCGATTTAAAAAAAAAATATAACTTGATTATATATTCATGTGTGTTTTGTAACCCCTTGAATTGGATCTTGACAAGTTTGTTCTGCTCACCGATGGTATGACTAGAATTCAAACTGAAGCGTCGCCCTGTGGACCACATCAATCCATGTGAGGAATGAATGGAGCGGGCATTCATCGATCACATGTTCGGTGGTCTGCACCGCACCACATTCACACTGAACCGACTCTTCAAAGGTAGCGACAGACTCACAGCTCACATCAAAAAAAATTTATAACACAATAGCGCTCGCCATACAATCCCATGAGACCCGCCAGACGTAAAAAGATCATGTGTTATAAGCGTGGTTTGAATCTTCGCTAATCGGCATTATTTTTCGTGACCGCTATGATCACGATATCAGAACAGGAGAGGGGGTAATTTTGAATACATGGAGCATGCACGGAGCTGTCAAGTTGACATATCCAGTACAAAGAAATGATATTCTCTCGAACGCTTCCAATTTTAACTGACCCCTTCTCCTGCTGTAGGAAGAAATATTTTATAACGTAGTGTGTCAGTAGAAAAGATACTTTATAACACAGTATCTTTGTATGTGAGCTTCGAGTCTATATCGTGCTTTAATCCCCACCTGCATCATGCGGGCACAACGACTGTGGGAGCACTTTATACATTTATTTACCTTTAACATAGCTATATTATGTGAAAACGTTTGACTTGTTAGTAGGTTTACCTGATAATCTCATCCATATTTGAGGTCTGAGTGAATGCGGGATACCTTGCTTTACCATGCTCCTTAATTTCTCCGTCCGAGGCAAGCGACCGTCTGCACTTTCAGATGTGATATCTATTTCCTTATTGGAGAACTCCACATGGGCTACCCATTGTAATCTGTCAACAAAAATACATATTTTAATAAATTAAAAAATAAACTTTCAGCAAAGCTTGCCTATTTAGGGATTAAATAATAGGCACTAAAGGCATACCACTGATAGCTCCATTATAACCTTTCCCATTATCGATGCATATAAACGAAAGCGAAGTTATAACGGGGCTCTCAGTGGCTCTTATGCCTATACAGGAATTATTATATTAGAACTTGAGTCTTCAGGAAATTTAATACTTAATCTAAACAATTGGGTTTTTTCAGTATGTAAAATGATTGTCTTAAACCTTGTTGTTTATTGTCTTGTTTGATGTTTTATATTAATACACATATCAGTAATTTGGAGTCCACACCAAGTAAAATATTCCCTCATGTTGGAGAGAGTTCAGGAGAAATTTCTGAGATTTCGCTACATGAGGGAGTATGATTATATTATCCGTGGCTCTATCCTACCGACTTTATTTTGGGTATGCTTGGAATGAACCATCTACGAGTCAGAAGGGATGTACACATTGCCACGCATTTCTTCAGATTAATTCGTGGATGGTTTGAAAACTCGGCTATCATGGAGAGCATTCATTTCTATGTTCCCGATGGTTATATTCGCCACCGACGGCATAGGTATACTGTTTTATCTCCCGGCCTGCAGGACAAACTTGCCAATGGTCATGCCGGTCGGGAGAGCAATCTTGCTGTTGAACAGAATTAATTCAGATATCGACATATTTAGCGTTAGTGAAGCGGCCTTATAAGGCAAGCTTTATTAATACTTGAATAGTTAGTATCCTTACCAGTGGCGGCTCGAGACTTTTGTTGAGCTATAGTGCTAATATTGGCGGAGATGGCATTGTTGATGACGTTGTAGCCGAAAGAATTATTTTTTTTTTGAGATTTATTTTTATGTATGAAGGATTTTCAGGAAATCCGTGCGGCGCATGGCAAAATTAAATTTCCTGAAAATCTTCATACAAGGTAGGATAATTTCGAAAGAAAAAAATAAAAGTGTTTTTCGGCTACAACCACATCAATAGTGACATTTTTGTTAATATTAGCTAACCAAAGGTTACGAGCCGCCACTGATCCTTACCACATATGAATTGTAATACTCTGTAATACAAATCTATTTTGAAAACGACTTAAAATATCAAATTTTGTAATGTTTTTAAAATAATAAAATAAATTGAATTGAACTGAAACAAAAAATACCTGTGCTGATCATCTTCTGTAAAAGAACTAGCTAGAAGTTTACTGGAGTTCTGTTCTGGGCCATCTTCCTCTTCAACTCGGAAACCAAACTCGTCAAACTGGTAATCAGGCTGTTCATTGGCACCCTCGGACTGAAAGGAAAACAATATGAAATAATTCAAACAATGTAAGTAAATGAATTAGGCAATGTTAGTATGACGACAATTTGCAAGGGCTGGTTTCTTTTCTCAGTAGAAAGTGGGAAAACTGTGCAATTATTTGAAAGGTTAAATGAAAAATATAAAATGTTGGGAGTTATTAGAATGATTCAAAAGACCTGCTTAGAGTGCTTAGTGAACCCAAATCGGAAAGTAAAGAGAACACATTACAGGCTGTTTTTCTCTTCATCACTCCATTAATAAGTAAAATATAACTTTCAATGTTTTTATTTTTTTTATGTCCTTATGTCCTTAACCTTCTTAATAGATCTGTGGTTGCTGAAATTAATTCATTATCGTCATAAAACGTAAACAATCAATACCTCAGGTTGGCCAAGCTTGGCAAGGAGATTCTGTGGCCACATACTCGCAGTCAGGGCAGAGAAGGGTCCACCAGGAGCAGGGTAGAGCTTCTCAGAGATCTGCAAACCTTCAACCATGTCCGCAAAGTCCTCTGGCTCATCATCATTCAACATTTTACGCTGCCAACAAACAATGCATTGAAGCGTGTTAAATCATTCATAAAAAAACTGTATTGAATTATAAATATCCATAAACTAATACGATTGGCGATATTGTGCAAGTTTAGCGATAATAACAATAATATACGGGTTCGATTCACCATATTGGTATCAACTTACATCATGATCCACTTTACCCACGTATCCTTCGTGGTCCCTGGATGTGAATAAGGATTTTGCGATCTCCATTGTTGATTACTGAGTACTGTCGATAAAATAAAAGAATTTACAGGGTCATAGTGGTTCACATGAACACAAAAACATTCAGATCTGTGCCCAAACTACCATCTGACAGCTGACAGTTATGGCGAACGTCATGAAAAAATGTTGCCATTCTACGGAAAAAATATTTTGTAAACAAGTACCTACCTACGAAAGTAGCTACCTAGACGCATATTCGGTTCCATAACAACTCATAATATAGAAATTCATCAACTGAATTTTCAGAATAAATTTACTCATAACTTCCTCGTATGATAATTCAGCAACGTCATAAATCGTCTTAGTAACGATTCAGAACAACACTACCTCAAAATAGCGAATTCTCTTCAAAATATGGCTATTCACCGCACTTTTTGCTGATTCACGGTTACCAACGGACCTTAGCCTCTTTGGACCTTAGAGTAACAATATTGTTACAACAGACATGCGCCAAAAATTAATTGCGATCCACTTTATTCCTATTCAAGCGTGTCAAAATCATAACAAGAATTAATATTTAGAACAGGCATGCCCAACCTGCGGCCTAATGAAATGAAGATCCAATTGAAGTTTTTGCGGCCCACAACGAACCTTTCAGCTTTCTATGCTTTTGATTTTGGTATTCATACAAAAAATAAAAAATCGTTCCTATCGATATGAGGACCCTCTTGTTATTAGACCTCGGACTCCAGATAGGGGTTTTGATTTATTGCTTGAAAAGTGCGAAGCTCGTAGCCCCAATAGGAATTTATTTTCGCCATCAATTACACCCAGAATATTTTTCGGCACATTTTTTGCATGGCACATCAAAAATCAAAACCCCAATCGAGAGTGCTAGGTCTATGAACAAGAAAGCCTTAATTTCACAAAATATTCAAATATGATATATTCACGATTTATTTTTATTTTTTGTATGAATACAAAAATCCGAAACATAAAGAGCGGAAAACTTCTTTTTGGGCCGCAAAAAATCATGCCTGGTTTAGCGTAAAGACAAATTATATTGTTGAAGAGAAACAATATCTGTGCCCATAAAAACATTGCCTGGACGATTTACAATATTTTTTTATATTTTTGGCTTAGGAGAAGCAAAGTTTGAATCCAAAGAAAGGCTATCTTTAATCCATTTCAGTAAGTACTTAACTCATTTTTGTTCAAAATTGAAGATACAATATTTAAGCTTTAAGCGGTCGACATACAGTTCATGAAAACCCTTCTAACGGTTTTTATCTGCAGCGTATAGTACACGCCAAACTTTAGTATCGACCTGACGTTGATACATAAATTGTCGCATTAGGCGATCGAGGCGAAAAGCTGTATGTCTCCCTGCCGACGCCTTTCTCTGTCACACGTACGTTTTACGCATATTTCTCTTACGGTCAATTAAAGTCAGGAAAGTGACTGTACCTGCACGAGAATGGATCGCATCAAGTTCAGGTCGGCATTAAAGTTTGGCGCGTACTAGTACCATAAGAGACAGTGAAAATGGTGACCAGAACGTTCAGTGGAAACTTTTTAAGTGTATGAATATTGAGTATAAACTTTTTATCAGATGTTAAAACTGATAATTGGGGTTTTTAACCTTACGTTAGGTTAGGTTAGGTAAGGTTAGGTCAGGTTAGGTTAGGTTAGGTTAATAAGGTAGTATCGTGTCTGAATAAATTTACTATGGGAATTCAGACGCTGAGATCTCATAGTCCGATTAAACAAGGAACCAGTGAAAAGATGTAGGTATATAAATTATGATAGAATAAATGTAGTATAGGTACATAGTATGTAAAGTGATGATAAATAATAATATACACAGTAAGCGTAAATGTTATTTATATTTATCAATTTATATCAACAACCTCACATAAAAATCTGTAATTTTTCTACGTTCTTTAATTATTTCCCATATTTACATAAGTAATATTTATTTATTTTACATTTAAATTAAATACATCGTTGGAGACAAACTTAAAAATATCACATGTGGAAATTTAGGTGACCAGAATGTTCAGTGGAAACTTTTTACGTGTATGAATATTGAGTACAAACTTTTCATCGGATGTTAATTCTTCACATGATAATTCATCATGTCTCGAAGCGTCGAAAACTGATAATTGGGGTTTTTAACCTTAGGTTAGGTTAGGTTAGGTAAGGTTAGGTTAGGTTAGGTTAAGTGAGGTTAGGTTAGGTTAATGTGAATTATGATGTGATAAATTATCATGTGAGGAAGTGTCGTGTCTGAATAAATTTACTCTGGGAATTCAGACGCTGAGATCTCATGGTCCGATTAGACATGGAACCGGAAATTTGCCAAAAATAATACTATTTAATATAAAATTTACAATATCATTATTATTATTTCTTTATTGTTTATTTTCTTCATATTATTTTTTTACTTGCAGTAAGTAATTTAATAACTTTTAATATCCACGTGCTTCCTAAACTGTAACCATAACAAAAATGTTTGCAAATGGATCTTTTTTTTGCATGAGCTCTAGGTGAAAGATATTTTTAGGGAAAGGAAAGAGAGGAAGTTCTGTGAAGGAAAAGGTTGTGAGGGTAGTAATCTGGGGATCAGTGTGTCCTGGAGTTACGGACGGATGAATCCATTCCTCCCACTGTGGTGCAAGGCGATGAGTCGAGAAAGTCCGGCTGAAGAGGTCAAAAGGTGTTCCTCAACCAGTCTCTCCTGATCCAACCCGCCACGCAGTAGGTGGCAAACGCATCCGCCGCCAAGACTATAAAAAACCTCACCCTATGAACCCGGGCAACCCTGTTGCCCAAAGTCACCAAAATGTAACGAACCACATGTGATGCCCTTATGACAGAGGTGTTGGTTATCAAATAAATGGTTCCCGGGGCGGCGGTACCAATCAAATGTAAAATTAATTTATACATAATTCTATAACTGTATGATTCCTGAATAGCCTAAAAAAACTTAGTTCCTTAAAATTTTGAAAATAATAGTGAAGAAGATGTACCAAGATGTAAATATTTCACAAAAACATTTCTAAAAATTCAATTCAATTTCAAGATCTCAATTTTAAAGTAAAAATCGTGGCTTCCTTATCGGGCACATGAGCTCCTCTCTTCTGGACCCCTAGCACAAAATTTATCGATAATGTCGGTACTTGTCATCGTTCCTGAGCACGACTGCAGACCACCAACGAACAAACAACAGTTCACGTGAAATAAATTAAGTATACCTACTTAGTCCTTACGAACTGCTATTTGTTTGTTAGCTTTCTGCAGCTCGGGAACGATTTCAAGGGACCGACATTATCATAAAACCTATATCGATGGACCGTGCTAGATACCCATGACCCCGATAAGTTTAATATGACTAACAATGTCCATAATTATAATATTTTTGTAAAATATATGTTAGCACACTCGATCGGTAAGGATTGATAGGATAACTTTCGGTAGCTTCTGGTCGTTCCCTAGGACAACTGCAGATCGCTAACGTACAAACAACGGTTGATGTCGAATATATTAAGGGGATTTTTCCATGCAAACGTATTCCCTATTTATCTCTCTGGATTTTAACCCTAGAAAAAAATTTGTTTTTACATAAAATAGATATCAACTACTAGCGTGTCGGTACCTTTTTGTTTTTTTGATAAGTTTTTTTAAATTTTATAGAAGTTATGACCTTCCAAAAATCAATAAAATTGAATGGTTTAAACGCCGTCAAAAGACGTTCAGTATTCAAACTAGTCAAGGTTTTTAAAAAAATTCAAAACGTAAAAATTGAAAATCAGTCCACTTTTGGAGGAGAAACGTAAGGAATACAAAACCTCGGTTTTAGTTAGGTATTAGTAGCCCGAGGTGCGTTGTCCCTTTCGCTCAATATCCGGAGTAAGAGCAACAGTGACAGCAAAAATTAAGTAAAATCTATTTTTCAAATATCTCCACCACCCGGGTATCATCTTAAGGACACTTAGTCATTGTTAACTGTTTCTTATTCGCTGGCGATTTACAGTCAATTAGGGAACGATGAGAAGTTACCGAAAGTTATCCTATCAATCCTTGTCGATCGGGCCAGGAAAGGAAAGTTTCTTATTAAAATAATTTCTTATAGTATATAACCTTTTCATTTGTGAAAGTGTACATACAATTCTATTATGTGAAAATGTATGTACCTAAAATATTGATATTTGAAAAAGTTCATAGATAGGTACACATTTTATTTTTGGTAACATTTAATTTTTTTGTATAGCCTAGGCTTGTCCTAGTGCTGAAAAATATTATCACAACATTCAATACTATTTATCAAAAATTTACAACATTTAGACAAATAATCTAATAAATATTATTTTTTGTAATTATTTTACCACACGAAACACCGAGAATAATAATTATAGATACTATTTGATAATATACAAAATAAACCTTACAAATACTGTACTACTATGCAAAAATATCAAAATTATTTTTCTTGGATATTTAATTTTATGTCGTAAAAGCTTATTTGCTTTAAAAAAATGAGTAAAAAAATTAAGTTTTTTAATTTTTTTGTAAAGAAGGACATTAATTCTCAGGTTACGAATAACCTGACAATATTTGAAAATCTCTTATTTACACCACGGTAAGAGGAAGATCTTGCTTGTGTTGTGATGGATGACTTAGCCAGCCAAGGAACTGAACTCACGACACCTGGGTGGAACCCAGACGCGATGCTAACTCAGCTTCTGACCGGTCTATCATCTAAGAAAATCTTAGATATCAAATAAATTTTTATAAGTAGGTGAAGTAACAAACACTATTACAAATTTCACTGAATATTCAGTTGACATAAAATAAAATTAGGAAGTCTTTATAAAGAGCAAGAATAACATTATAATTGGTAGGTATACACAATTCAACCTACACATTAATTCTGAAACAAGCAAAATATAATTTGCGCTAAAATAGGTATAACCATCGAAGAAAGAAACAATATTAAAGTTCCAATGGCGTGATGGAATACCTAAGCATAAACCATCTTCCTCGCAAAAATACCGGCGAGTTTTTGGTTCGATTAACATATTGAATAAATCATGGACATTTGGATATAAAAAGTCTTTGCCTAAAGGTTTGCCACCATCGGGCTCTTTTACTGTCAATTTAGATTTGATGAATCCGTTAATAATGTCTTTACAGAAATCAATGTTCGTTAATTAATTATTAATTCATTGAATTGTTTACAAACCTAGTATTTGAGGGTGTAGACATTTGCTGTAGCCAACAAATTTAAAACATTTTGCCACAAGCGTTCTTCAACAGATCTAACTAATTATTCTTCCAACACTTACTCGATATCTTGCCAAAGTAAACATAACTATATCACATAAAGTTTGTTTTTCAAACCCAGAAATTATAGTCTCTTGTTTTGACTGTGGCCATCAGGTTCCAATTGAACACGCTGATTTAGACGATCGCTGAACAGATGGGGAGATATGTCATAGTTTCCAAAAATCCACTCTTCTCCCTCAAGAATCCTTTCAACTGTGTAGCCACTCAGAAAATATGCACAGTGATCATATTTCTCAACGACGAATATGAGAAGCCATCAACTTGTGATGAAATAGCTTGATCGATATGATTTGAGATTTTCACGGCCGAAAGTAGGTACTATCGTGCTTTATTTTTGGGGTATTATGCCGTGTTGCGCTATATCAGGGCAGATGTGTAATGGAAGGTTGTAGTGAAGTGTGTGCTTTTGTACCTATGTAGAGCTTGATATATATTTGTTAAACATAAAAGAATTTAAAAAACTTAGAATAATATGTGCCAAACATAGGAACAATAGTATAATAAGCAATAGTTGTATCCACCACTTTTTGATCATCTTTTTCCTTCGTTCATTTAGCTTTTGCCATGTTCCCATCATCTTTTCTTTTGACTTCACACTATTGTTGTCATTTTCTGAAATATTTATTGCAATATAACATTTTTCCTTTTTATTGTCTTTGCGATAAAAGTATTCCCATTCACAAGCATCCACACCTTCCTTTTTTGTACCGTATTTATTTTCTGCACTTTTCTTTCTGTTGTTACTGTCCTTTTTTAATATGGCCGGAGCATTTAGGACTGATTTACCGGACACTGTTGATTGGCTTGCCATAACTTTAATACTTCTACAACACTCGATGAACCAGGAAATTATAGGAGCTGATGTAAAATAGATTAACAATTAGATATGTCATCTACAACTTTACAACGATATGGAATTAGTGAAACTTAGCAATCACCATTGACAACTTTTGTTTCCAAGCAATAAAAGCTCACAACGAGCAACAGATGTTGCATCTCCGGCGACACGTGGAAGTGACAGAATATAAGGTTCGCAAGGTTGTACGGAATTAGCCAAAACAAACATATCCTAGACGTAATAGTATAGCTCAAGTTCTTTCCATAAATCAATACTTTGCAGAGTGCGACAATGCACTTGCTTCCATATTTTCGCCCTGCTCTGAAAACGTTGCAAGAGTTCAATGTTTTGAAGAAGTCTGACATAGTACAAGAGATGTAGAGTAGTGTTTTTAATAATTTCGATGTTTAACGAACTTGTGGTTTGAATCTTTCTTTTGTTATTTTTATGCAACATTTGCCTTGGTTGCATTGGAAGGGGTGTGAAGATCTGCACATGCGTAGAGTCCTTTTGATTGTAAAATGCAATCTGCGCACCGTTCCCGGGGACGACCCTGAAATTTCGTAGTCTATTTTAGAATGTCCTGTGAAGCGAAATTATGTTCCAAATAATTTGTTTTCGTTAATGACAGAATGTTTGTTTTTTTACTTATATACATGGAGATTTGGTGATATGGCTGTAATGTCACATCGAAGTATGTATATCCAACAATCAAATAATAAGAAGTAGTAGTATATTGGAAAATTCAGCGACGTTTGATTTATATACTTAAATTTTCGTAGGACGTAGTCAATCTGCTCACACATTTTAGTTAAGAAGGTACTTACCAATAACATGATAGGTTATTATAATATTAAAGTCAAATGATAGAGAGCGAATTATTACTTTTTTTTTAACAAAAACATCTAGGTATGGAAGTAAACTATCCATCGACCAACAAAGCCTAGACAGGTCTTGTGGATGTTAAAATATGACACCTAAACCAAAATTATTAGTTCAAATAATTGGGTAACGAAAACATTTATCAAATTAAAATTGCATGGTTATTTCGTAGTAGAAAGATTCTGTTGGTCTGCAAGGACCAAATTTGTCTCCCAGAATATTATGCTTTCGAAGCGAGGCGACGGAATCAGATTGGGAGTTATAAAATTATTCATTAGTGGGCAGAATTATTCCATCTAATTTGTAAGAGATGCCATATCGATGAAACTATCCCATAAATGAAAAAAATTATAATAACCTAAGTACGCATTATTATTTATTTAAGAGTTCAAAGTTTCAAACAATATGCTCACGTTCTCACCAAACTAAAACACCAAACAAATCATTATCTAATAAAAAAAAACCCTATTGAAAATTATGCAAAGCAGCAACGGACTGTCATCACAAATGAAAACGATGCGAGGGAGCATAGTTTTTTTTTGAAAAGGTGTTTTTTATTAATTACTTTTTTTTCCTCTCCGAAAACCATAGAATGAAAAAGAATCCTAGAAAGAAAACTCGACGTGATTTTTTACAAAAACGGTGCTACATAATTATCCAATTATTATTATTATTATTAAGAACACAAGAAATGCGATGTGGGCGTGTTTCGTGATCTAAAGTCTGACCATTCCTTGCTTTAATTTCAAATATTAAAAAAAGGTCTCGCAGTACAATTTCAAGATCAAATAGAATGTAAATACGAAGTCAGGCAGTATAAGAGAGTCAGAGTTTGATTAGATGACACGATCTAATTGTTAAAAATAATGTACATACGAGCAGCGACATTGATCTCCATTCAAATCTACATAGAATGAATTTCTGTTTGAAATTGTGTATTTTTAAAGTAGGTAGGTAGTAAACCAGTTGTTTCTGGGTCCTCCCCTGACGATATGTTGTAAATATTTACTTGGTATAATACAAGAGGTCACCATCCACAACTGAAGCCCAAGTTCCTAATTAGACTAACATTCATTCAAGCCATAATGCAGCATTATCCTTTAGCACGAGACAGTAAGTTCCCTACCATAATTGGCCCCAAATGGTCTGGTCATCCGATCCCTGGGCGCATTAGGCACTCAATGAATGACAAATTGCTTAACGACGCCAATTTGCCGGAATTAAATCCGATCGCTCCACATTGTCCATCGCCTTAAGCGGCTGTTGATCTGGCTGGGAGATTTACACCGCTTTATTCCTGGAGGATATAAAAGGATTGGGTTACTGGTGGATGGTTGTCATTTGATTCTCGTGTGTTTGAAGTGTTGTTCTTGAAACCAATTCCGTCAACATGAAGTCGATCGTCTTTGTTATTGCTGCTTGC
This sequence comes from Limnephilus auricula, assembly GCA_951813805.1. Lineage (NCBI taxonomy): Eukaryota > Metazoa > Arthropoda > Insecta > Trichoptera > Limnephilidae > Limnephilus > Limnephilus auricula. The sequence continues at coordinate 9,606,597 of OX638400.1, read as the reverse complement.
TACCTGATCGCTGTTCAGGTAATTTACCTTTTTATGAACTCCAGTAGTGTTTAATTTATATTGTTCAAGGCTTTCACAAATCGATTTGTCATTGCTAATGGAACTAAATACATTCTTCGCCTAGTGGCTTTTCATTGTTTGTGCAGAAATCTCTTTGTGTTGGAGCCAATCGTAAATTATAGCTGTATTTGTATGCATCTCATACGATAAACTGAAATTAAAAAATTTTTAAATTTGTTTTGGCTGATTATTGTAAACGTAGTTTTATCTCTTGTCTCTTCTTGAGTCTTGTGCTCAAAGTTCAAAGTGACTAACTGAAAAAAAACAATAAAAATTATGTTTTTAAAGATCTTTTCCAATGTTGGTTAGATTTAGATACCATTGCATCGTAATAAAATTGCCAGTTTTTGTAATATTTGTTTTTTTATCATAATTGCAAAAATGCTTAAAGATTCTGTAATATATTATGAGAATATATAAACATATATGTACGTAGTAATAGGTGATCGTCAATTTTTAAAGTTGAAAAATTTGAAGTCAACGATTATGCTACGAGCCAAAGAACCGCATCGCAAGTCGCAAGCTATTAATTTTTCCCCAAGCATTAGGACATTTATTATAACCCGATCAATATAAATGATATGAATATCTTTTCTAGGAAGTTATCATTGTTTTTTCTCCATTTATTTATTTATTTGAACGTCGTAAATGGCTTTTACAATAATGTGTTACATCATAATTAAGTTTACAGTGGTATAATACATTATATTGAACAAAATAAGAACTGGGAAATAATAACAAATTGCATATAATCAATAACATCGAGTGTATATACATTCGCTTTTTTATTTGCAATTCGTAGGGTACTTTAGTAATGAGTTATTGTTACCTTCAAAATCATATTTGTTTGAATTAGTACGAGAGTTTGGCTGAGTACTGAGAGTTTGCTCTCTTAAATTAGGGCGGTCAGTGAGATTTAATAATAAATTTTGAGAAGTATACCGCATGATTTATATTTTTTAAATACTGTATACGTGTACATGCTGCGTCAAATGATTGGGTACATTATTTATTAACGTGGTATATTTGAAATTGATAAATCTAATAAAGAGTTTAATATCGTTTAATTAATTATGAATGGATATCCCTAATGATTCCTTAAGGCCTTCAACTATAAGGGTTTTTTTGCACCGTATTTAGTTGTATAAAATCTTAAATGGCATCTTTAGAAGCTCGTAAATATTTTATTAATATATTTTGAATTCTCGTGCGTCTTATACGGCAACAAGAAATTTTCCAGTGTACCTTAGACATTATATTGTTCTTTGAAGAAAATATTATTATCAACATAAATAAACAACACAACAATTTCACAACTGTGTTCAAGAAGTATTATTTATTTATTAATAACATGTAAAGACTCAAATCAACGTATTCATCATATGCGTTTTTGAACAAAACTGTTACAATTCCTTTTTTATTAGAAGGTATGCACGTTTTTTATTTTTATTTTGTATTATGTTTCTTGTTTATTCTTCTGTTATAAAAGGTGCTCTTACAAATCATCCAGCCGCGTCTCCAGCGGCAATATTACAACAAACATTAAACCAAGTAGATTATCTAAAGAACAAAAAAATATTACACTGCAATCAATTCGGATTCTTAAAAACAAAATGCACACAAGACGCAGTAGCAAATGTAACATCATTTATATACTCCGCACTTGATGAAGGAAATAAATGTTTATGGACCTAAGAAAAGCATTCAACAGTATCTCACACATAAAACTTATTATAAAACTGAAAACAAATAACATCAACGATAAAGCCGTCCAATGTAGACAAAGTTACTTGAACAATTGTCCACAGTTTGTTAAAATAAATTACCAAACTAGCGACCAAGAAACATCAAATTTCGGTATCCCACAGGGCACCGTACTGGGACCAATATTGTTCATTGTAAACGACATGTTTATTCAACCATTACATGGACAAATTATATCTTACGCCGATGACACAGTTCTTATAATAAAATAAAATACATGGGAATAAAAAATTTAAAAGCCACAGAGGACATAAATAATCTAAAAATATGATTTGACAATAACCTCCTGGCGTTAAATAGTGATAAAACATATATCATCCCTTTCGAAATAAATACTAACAATATACCTTCAAATCTTCAAATAATCTTGCATAATAATTATCTTGCACAACATGACACTAATCACTGTCGACAAAAGTGTCCACTCCTGAAAATAGCGGATAAAATTACATATCTTGGAATAATCATAGATAAAAACCTAAAATGTAAAGAACACATCAGCCATAGATTTAGAAAATAAAGTTTTATATTCTTACGAATTAGAAACTTCTTATCAACGTAAAATCTATACTCAATATACTACGCATTAGTACAGTCTATTCTTCAGTACGCCATTATCAGTTGGGGGGGAGCTTAAAAAACTAGTCTGACCCCTATAGAAATTGTTCAAAAACTAATAACAAAAATTATACTACAAAAACCTCCAGACTTTCCCACTGACCACATATTCGAAGAATTCAAAGTTTCAACATTTAAAAACTTATTTGTGAAGAATTCAGTTGTACAAATTATAAAAGAAAAAGATAAAAATACCCATTCATAACTGAAAATCGTACTAGACTTAAACATGTATTTGTATGCCCCAAACTAAACACTTCTATTGCTCAACACCATTATACACACCAAGGAAAATACTTATTTAATAAACTACCAATAGAAATCAGAAGCACTAATAACAAAGTGCAATTGTTGAAAAAACATTTTAAAGAAATCATCAACAGGAAGACTGCTTCCTCTATTTCCATACGAAAGTCACACTAATAATAATTTTGCTTGTTTTTCTTCTTACTAAAAACATATATGTTTATATATTTTAGTTAAAGGGTCTTGATTGCAATGTACTGTATTAACTGTACATATATGAAACACGTGACTGTATTATTTAATTGTACGCGTATGAAATGTATACGCTTCTTCCATCCACAAGCAAATGCTTTTTGCAAGAGCAGTATAAGTTAACATGTACCATTTTTAAGATAAATAAATAAAAAATGTTGGTGCAAATATGAAACAATGGGGCAGGCAAATGTTTCTGTTTTTGCGCAATGTTTTGAAAACATTTGGTAGCTGGAGACCCGACATATGAAGTAAATATTTTCCTCAGGGTCTAGGTATTTATTATTTGTCCGTGAGAATGTTTCTATTAAAACATTTTTTTTTTTTCCAAATAAATATTTTTATCCCAATGTCGAGACTTCCATAAAAATGTATCTTATGTATCATTTTGCTAAGTTGTAATCGGTTATCAACGATAAGTTGAATAATTGTAATCGTCGAACGTTCAGTTAAATAATCGTAATCGTCAAACTATTAGTTAAATAATCGTAATCGTCGAACTATGAATAAGTGCATCACGAATAAATGCTAATGGCAAACTTGTTTTCAATCTTTCGTAATCTACGTAGGTAGTAGGTAGCTTCCGTTAATAATTATTATAACAGTACACAATACACAATAGTATGTGTACCGTAATAATTAAACAGAATATAACTATACCTTATGTAGTTATTATTATAATGTAAATCGTTTAGTGTCGTCTTCTTATCACCTTAATTGATAATATATTATTATAAAGTTTCCGTGAACTAATAAGACATTTTGTGTATAGTAATCTTTATTGTAGTTTAATTCATAGAATAAATTGGCATAACAACAATAAAAGATAATATTTAGTTCACAATTTTTATAATACAACGTGTAATATACCAAAATGAAATCGGGTCAGGAATGATTTAGGTAACTAATACTTACGAGAAGGAATATCGTGAAAGACTATTGATATTTTCAAACTGTTTGAATAACTCAATCGTTCTAGCAATTATACCAAAATAAAAAAAAACCTAAATTCGACATTGATATCTTTGGGAATAACCTAACAATGACTAAATATAATGAAATAATCGTAATGGCGGAACGACTTGTTAAATAATCATAATCGTTAAACGATTAGTTAAATAATCGTAATCGTCGAACGATTAGTTAAATAATCGTAATCGTCGAACTACGAAAACGTGCATCACTAAAATGCTAATGTCAAACTTGTTTTAATCTTTCGTAATCTACGTAGGTAGTAGGTACCTTCCGTTAATAATAATTATAACAGTACACAATACACATTAGCATGTGTACCGTAATAATTAAACAGAATATGACTATACATATATGACCATACGTTATATAGTCATTATAATAATGTAAATCGTTTAGTGTCGTCTTCTTATCACCTTAATTGATAATATATTATGTTTCCGTGAACTAACAAGACATTTTGTGTAGTGTAGTAATCTTTATTGTAGTTTAATTCCTCGAATAAATTGGCATAACAACAAAAAATTAATAAAATATAATATTTTTTCACAATTTTTATAATACAACGTGTAATATACCAAAATGAAATCCGGTCAGACATAATCTAGGTAACTAATCCTCACAGGAAGGAATATTGTGAAAGACTATTCTTATTTTCAAACTATTTGAATAAGTTCTAGCAATTATAACAAACCAAAAAAAACTAAATTCAACATTGATATCTTTGGGAATAACCTAATAATGACTCATACGATGAAGAAATTGCACTAACTCTAAACCTACCTCCTAAAGACCGTCGGAAAAAATGATCTCATTTGCTTCTTCTAAATTATTAATAATCTTACTCGTATTATTGATTCACCTACTTTACTATAACTCATCCCTTTCAGTAAACCTTCACGTAGACACGGAAATAATGAACTGCTCTTCCTCAATGAACACTCAACTAATTATGGATTTTATTCACCATTGTCCAGAATGTGTAGACTGGTCAACTCAAGACCTTGATTTTTTTGTTATAAATATAAATGATTTTAGTTTGTCACTAAACAAGTGAAGTAGTGTTATAATTTTATTTTATTTATTTTTTTATGTTTTTAACTGCTTTTTGTCTTTGCTTTCTTATACCACTCTTTTAATTAACGTTTTTATTTGATTTCATGAGACGATTTTATAAATTGAACTATAAATAAATCAAGAGCTAACTTTTCATCTACAAAGTCATTAGAATGCCCTTTATTCAAACTATTTATCTGTATAATAAACAGCCCGCACTTGGGGTTATGCAGTCCCTCAACCACGAAAGTACAGCAATTCCCTCAATTTAAATCATGACAATGTGTGCCTAAGCAGCCGATGAAAAGTGGTCTGACCTTGCGGAAGCAAATTGGAGCAATACTTGAAGACCTGATGACTGGAGACGAAAGGTTGTGGACAATTTATAGAGGAGGTTAAATTCCTAACTTGCATATATGTAGCACCGTGATGATGACATCCCGTATCAGGTTTCATCACTATAATTATGTGATTTTAGCTTGGAGATATGCATACCAGAAAGTCAAGAAATACTCCACTGTAATGTGTGCACACGTACCAGCACTTCATTAGCGCTAAAACCGTTGGAGAAACGCCGCCTCTAGGAAAATACTCCTGCCAATCTCCTGCTTTTCCCTTTCAGTTTCTTATGTCTGACTAAGACTGTACCTTGGTCGCGTACGTCGATCGCTTGCGGTAATAAATGAATGAGGGCCATCGGACCAGCTCGACGGCTCTACGTCGTCCATCGACCGATGATACGCGTGGCACTATTTCCAGCATAAAATGTTGGTTACCACGTCATCCTGCTACATTTATTCAAGCTTTGGCCTGTAAAACTTATGGGCTTATTACTTAGATTTATGTTCTTTAATTTATTTCCAGGGTTTGACTGAGGAGCAAAAAGAAAAGCTGAAGAAGCACCAGGGAGAATGCATCTCTGAATCCGACATCGAGCCGGCCGTCATCCAAAAGCTGAGAGCCGGGGACTACAAGGTGGACAACGAAGGCATCAAACGATTCGCCCTCTGCATGCTCATCAAGTCAGAGTTGATGACCAAGGAAGGCAAGTTCAAGAAGGACGTGGCCCTCGCCAAGGTGCCCGTGGAGGCGGACAAGGCCCAAGTGGAGAGGGTGATCGATGCCTGCTTGGCCAACAAGGGGAACTCCCCCGAACAGTCGGCCTGGAATTACGTCAAGTGCTACCACGAGAAGAACCCCAAACACTCTATTCTGTAAGGAAATGAGAAAATTCCTTCATACTTACGTCCACATTCCGTAGTCTTACGAATATCATGTCACTAATCATCCTGTAATATCATGTGAATAAATACATTTTTTACGCAGCTCGTTGTTTGATTGTGATCTTTCATTTTTTTGTCTTTCTATTCACTCAAACCAAATTCTTCCCGGCCTTTCAGAGTCTAATGACCCCACCCCTGAGCTATCTACATTCAAAGAAATAACAGAACTTGAAATTTCTAAACCAATTGAAAACCTTAAAGAGAAATCTGCAAATGACCCAGATAACTTAAGCAACACCACAATTAAATCAATTAAAAAACATATAATCATTCCATTATGTCACATCTTCAACAACTGCTTCAGGCTCAGTATTTACCCTAATCATTTTAAACTCGCTCACATTATTCCAATACATAAATCCGGATCCCAATGCAAAACAGACAACTACAGACCAATAACCTTAACTTCACAATTATCCAAGATCTTTGAAAAGTGTTTAAAGCGACAAATTATGAACTTTATAGATTCTAATTCAATACTCTCAGCTAATCAATATGGGTTTAGAAGTAACCTGTCCACCGATGATGCTGTCTTTAGTTTAACTAAAAACATATACTCAAATCTAGACTCTAGCACTAAAACTCTAACCATTTTCTTGGACTTAGAGAAAGCGTTTGACACAGTCAATCATTGAATCTTATTAAAGAAAATATCAAACGTTGGTATTAAAAACAAAAGTCTCATGCTTTTAAAAAGCTATATATTAAATCGCCAACAACGCACAAAAATAGGGTTAAGCTTAAGCACTTATGATCTAGCAAAACATATTATTCCTCAAGGAACTGTCTTAGGGCTAATACTCTTTCTAATCTACATCAATGACCTATGCAATATTGCAACACCCGGTAAAATTCTCTCCTTTGCAGATGTCACTGCAATAACAGTACAAGGTAAAACGTGGGAAGAAACAACCACTAAAGCCAACAAATGCATTGCAATAGTCAAAGATTGGCTGGATAGAAATCTTCTCAGTCTAAATTTTGATAAAACTATTTGTATTCCCTTCTATAATTCCGTAAAGTCATCCCCTAAAAATAATCTTAACCTGAAGTTCCATAATGTAAATTGTAACCCTGCTACATGCTCAAACTGCGAAGATGTGAAATTAGGAAAATATACCAAGTACTTAGGTGTAACTATAGACTGCCAACTCAAATGGACTTACCGTATAGAGAAATCAGTCAATAAACTGAGATACCTTAATTACATATTCAAACGGATGAGCAATATTGTCAATATAAGAACCATGAAAATTGTTTGTGAACTTTGGTGCTTTCATCCATTACCTATGGAATAATCACCTGGGGAGGAACATACAATAACCATGTGAAACCTCTAGAAACTGCCCAGAAGTCCATCATTAAAATAATGTACCAGAAGACCAAAACTTATCCCACAAAACTGAAATTATGGAACTAAGGCGGATCTACTGTTTAAAATGCCTCAAATTTATATTTACTCGACCTAACAATTTCGATAAAAACCCAAATCGCTCTAGTCAAAGACTGACCACTTGCATGTACACAGTGCCCCATTGCAAAACCAGGCTGGCCCAAAGGCACATTACCTGTATTGCCCCAAAATTGTTCAATTCCTTACCCAATTCCATCAATACATGCCAAAACTTGAATTTATATAAAAAATATACTAAAAGTTGGGTAAAAAATATGGAAGTAAATAATTTTTTCCTATAATTTTGTACTGTCTACATTTAAAATAACTAAATTATGCTATGTCTTTCCGAATCATTAGATCTAAAAAAATATATATAAATGTGTGTATGTGTATATATATATATATATGTACGTGTATGTGTATGTATAGGTACATATGTATACATGTATGTGTATGTATGTATATATATCTACATCTATATATAAGAATACCAAAATATGTTTTTAAATTTTAATAAAAATTTTCACAGAAATTCCTGCAACATCAATTACCTCTACACATATGTACTATATTTTTAATTTTTAATCTTTTTATTTTAACCACCACTGTTTTTATACCCACATATTATAATGCCCACGCACAGGCTACGCCTTTGTGGGATTTTTTTTGTTACTATTTTCATTTACGTTATTATGTACATGTGTATGTATCTACCTGTAAATGTATGTATCAAAAAAATTTGTCAATAAAAAAAAAATAAAAAAAAGATCTTCCTGGAGAAATTCTGTAGCTTTGCTTACCTGTTTACTTGTTTACCGAGCTACCACTATGTCTTTTGAAGCTATTTTATGTAGCGTAAAACGAGATTTTTAACTCTTCTCGAGTCGATTCCACGTTGCTGATGATCTAGAATCCCACTTTATCGTCCACGGTGGATAATTTTCTTCCATTCCACGGGATTCTGAGCTGCGTGGAGAGCTGCGGACAACGACGATCGGGACGCCTGTGATATTTGGTTACTCCAGCGCATTGGTGACATGGTGCCCCTCTTCTGCTTCTTCTGCCTTCCACTTTGCCAGTGACCATGAGTTTCTGGAAGTTCGAGTTCTTCAGTTTGGCAACCAGCGTGTCCGAAGTATCTTAGAATATCCTGTGGACAGACGGTTGACAGCCTATTACAAGCGCTAGCTCTTCCATATAATGGATTTTTAAAAATGCTTTGATAAAATGAACAAAAGAGGTGTATTATACTGTTTTCGTTACAATGACAAACACTAGCAATCATGCCATTTATCCACAGGAGTAGGCAGTGATGATGGAACGCAATACAACTCTATTTTCGAATACACTTCTTAATTCATCCATTCAAAACAACAAAACATTAATAAATAATGATAATCTTCTGTTCAGACATTTGACCCGACCTGACTCAACGTTGAATGTGATGATGGGTAGTGTTGGGGAATCATTATTGGTGTGTACATAACTACCTAAATATAAAACATAAATAGTAACAACCTTACCTACTCGACCGTATCGAAGAAATTTTATATCAAATCTTCTTCCTTGCACTGTCCCAACTCATTGCCTAGGTAGGCTGTTGGGGTCGGCTCTCCTCGTTCTCAGATTGTAGTTTCTTTGGTTCTGGGTATCGCTCTCTTCCAGACCGTTTCTACTTAGGATTTTGGAGCATTGTGTCATCCAGGAGTTCTATGGTCTTCCTCTGGATGACTGTCGATGAAGCTTCATAGACATTGCCTGCTTCACTGTGTGGTCTGATGGTCTCCGTTTTATGTGGCCATACCATCTCAACTGTCGTTCCTCTAGCTTATTGTTTATGTCTGTGACACCCAGGCTACCACGAATGCGTGAACTTTTAATTTTATCTTCTAGTGACACTCCTGTGTCACAGTTGGCTAATGTTACTCCATCCAGTTGCATCGAAGGAGTAGCAGCATTGGTGTTTTTTTTAAATCAAATTTTATATTAAATGGTTTGTAAAAAAACGATTCTGGTCATTTTAGCAGTCGCTTTGTCACACTGGACATTTGCACTGGACATTTGCACTGGACATAACTGGATATTTTTATATTTAGTGGATTTAAGAAACTGGTCATTTTAGTCAAATTACATTCAACAAAGCAAACAATAAAATCATTTCATATTGACCGGTCAGTGGTTGAGTGGGCATCGCGTTTGGGTCCCACCAGGCGTTCCGTGTTCGATTCCTCGGCTGGCTAAGTCCTCCATCATAACACAAGCAATATCTTCCGCTTAGTGTGGTGGTAGTAGGAGAATTTCAAATGTTGTTGGGTTATTCGTAACCTGGAAATGTTTGTCTTTCTAAAAAAAAAATACTTTAAAATGTTCCAAGCGGAGACCTAAAAAATGTTTAATTTGGGATTATCTTTAAAATATGGGTGAATGCACTTGATATTACACTATCTAAATATGAGAGTGAAGACCCTGAAAACAAATGATGATAGTCGAGAATGGTTTTTGATAACCCCTTTCTTAGGTCTTACATGCATTTATTCAATTTCATTAGATGATAATTTTTGTTGTACTTTTTACTATCATATCACATTTCGAAGAAATGAATTAGCTCGAACCCGTGAACAATCAGAAATGAATTAAGAATTGCTTTCTAAATATAGAATTATCATTACATAAAAAAATCAAGGAATAGTCTGAATTCTTCACGCATTCAGTTCCAATTTTGAAAATGATATTTACATTCAAAGCGAATTTTAGTTCATTAAACCAAATTTCACGTAGCGCCAACGCACAGACAACCAAAATTGTGTTTGATATGATATGCATTGTTTTTTTCTACAGCCAGAGGTATACACACCATACATTACAGTATATGCACTACCTCACCATTGTTTTTAATTTTATATTTTACTGATTTGATCAATGTTGTAAAATATTCTGAATTAGAATTATTTTCTGATGACGCTAAGCTATACACGCCGATTGTGTCAATTTACAGTATGATAATTGCAGCTACCTAATATCAACAAAACCAATTACTTCGAAGTGCAACATTGCAACAGTTTCAGATATTCGTGATATTGGAATGTTGACAGAAAACTACAATATAACCTACATGTACAATAAATCTCGAAAAACTGCTAAAATTTTTGTTTTCAACATTAGAAACACACATTTTTTTTAAATCTAATATTATTAAGCAACATTACTTTGCCTACGTATGAAGTCACATAGATTTTGCGTCAATTGTTAGGTCTCAATTTTATAAATTGCACATTAACAAAATCGAAGCAATTCAAAACAAATTCTTAAAATATCTTATTCACAGGTCATATGTAAGATTTAATAATAATGCTTAGGCAACTTCATTATTTAAAGTTGATTCATTGAGTGTACGAAGGCATCACATAGATGTACCATTCCTGTATTAACAAGTTTACAATAATATTCAATAAGACTCAATTTGATATACCTGCGCGCTCCGTTGTCCAGCCCATATATTCAATGTTCAGAGTTGCTTCGATTAGCGATGGGAATGATCGAAACTTTTATATAATCGATTTTTTTTAATCGAGACATCACAATAATCGAATGATTAATCGATTTTTTGCTCGGAGTTCGGGAGCAATAGCTACGGTCAGGGGCAGGATTTTTGTCTGTGACGGGGGGGGGGGGGGGGGTAGGAAGCCGAAAATTATTATAGTGCATCATGTATGGCAACGCTTATTGTTTGTTGTAATTTTATTTGTTGTTTTTTGGTATGCATTTCACAACATATTTAGCCCATTGGTAAAAATTTCCATTAAAAATATTTATGTATGTTTAATAATACGACAATAATTATAATTATATGACATTTTTGATCAAAAACAATCTCTAAATAAATAACATGTTTAAATAACGCAACATTAGTAAGTAAGTACTGCAACAATATTTCAATCACCGTTTTTCTTTCCTGGCAATGGCGAATTGGCAAATTCCTTTTTGTTTGATGGCAACATTAGTGTTATTCCATTTTCCACAAATTTCAAATATGTGGGCATCTCACAACAATAAAATTACTAATAAGATATTTAGTTTAGCCGGTTGGTACAAATTCCCATTAATAATATTGACGGTGTGTCTGTGTTTAATACGAAGATAATAATTTTATGTCGTTTTTGTTAAAAAAATAACCTCTAAATAACATGTAGGTTATGGACACCTTTTCGTATGCAATTATTTGTATTTATATTTTTATATTTGTAGTTTATCATTAAATAAAGTTTTCCTACTATAGAAATCGTTTCATTTTTATTACAAACTAAGAAACATCTGTTAATTTCAAATAAATTAAATATATTTGGTCATATAAAGCAGATATAAAAACATATTACCTACTTGCTGATTTTAGTAGAGTATTATTTACTGCCCTGAAGAAACTACGGTTTTAGCGAAACCCGGTCGGCATTAAATATAAAAATGGTATATACTAAGTTATTGTTTTATTTTAAATTAAATATACAATACCCAAATAGATGATACATAACCTCATAATAAACATTTTTAAATTGTTGAAAGCTATCACCATCGCAATCTTTTACGTATAAACTATACTGAAAACGTAAATCGTTACCTAAAAGTATTCATTCATAATTTAAAATTCACACATCAGGTTGATTATAACATGTACCTATAAAATATGTCGTTTGTCAAGCAAAATCACTTTCGATGACGTTTCAAGACTCTGCATTCGAATTGATTCTGACATCGAGAAGCGAGAATCGATTCCAAGCTCGATGACGTTTAAAACCGATTGTCTCGGACTGTGCATTCGAATGGATTCTGACATCGAGAAGCGAGAATCGATTTCAAGTTCGATGACGTTTCAAACCGATTGTCTCGGCCGTGCATTCGAAAGAATTTTGACATCGAGAAGCGAGAATCGATTCCAAGTTCGATGACGTTTCAAACCGATTCTCTCGGACTGTGCATTCGAATGAATTTGACATCGAGAAGCGAGAATCGATTTTTCTATGGAAATGAATCGAAATCATTCGATGGTAAAAAAGATCGAGTAAATAATCGATTATTCATCGATTGTGCCCATCGCTAGCTTCGATTCAATTTGATGTATCTGCGCGCAGCTCACGCTCTTCTGTCCTGTTCAAAGTAGATGGTTGCAAGCCGAAATGTAAACAAACTTCTTGCTTGAAGAGACAATGGAATAATTACAATGAAATGAAAATCAATCATATATCAAGAGTGGTCATTTTAAATTGCGAGCTTAACAAATATAAAAAAAATCCATAAAAGAGTATTTCTCCATAATTCATGATTATGTAACTTTTCTGTTGTTCATATTTATAATTCTGATGAATTGAATCTGTTTTATGTACTTCCTGTCTTATTACATGATTACAAATAAATGAGAGCCGTTTGTTGTTACTTTTTTATGTAATTCTGTATTGAATATAATTAATTCTGTGTAGTGTGTACTATCTTACGCTAGGTATCTATTGTCTTAATATGATATATTCAATTACACCAGAATAAGTTCCATAAAATTGTTGTTTTCTTAATTTCACGAGAATTTTTTTGTTTTGCATAATTTTCTTATGAATATCTTTAATTCTTATTTTATCTTATTAGAGGTAAGGTCACAAGAAGGAAATCCTTAATTAATTTTAATTTTGCTCTAATCCTAAAACATACTACAAAGTGATAACACCTAAACTGTCGATTTCCCGAAAATGAATAAATAAATAATGAAAATTAACGATAACAATGTTCTCGGCTTTGAGGCTTGTGTAGTAGTGTTTTTTGGGTGTATTTTTTATAATTTTGTGAACATTTAATTAAGTAGATACCTACTTCGAACTGATGTACCTACATTTAATTTTTAGGCGCTCCGCTCACCAGAGAAAATGAAACCAAACTAAAACTGGTTGTTACTATGGTTACAACTATAAATAAACCAGTTGTAACTGCGCGTTGCTATGGTTGCCATCCAAACTTCTCTGACGGCGCATGTCAATTTAACGATTTCAGTAATTATCTCAGCTTGTTTCGCCATAGACGACCAACGCTTCGGCTGTCATCTCGAAAACTGAAAATAAAACTGGCTTATCCTTGGCAACCAGGAACTGGCGCGTCGCGTCCGTGGCAACTAGCACGGCGAGTTGCAAATCACTGCTTGCGTTGCCATTGACATTTTGGTAGTGTGCAGACCATCACATTGACGTACACAGGCTAGCGAATTGAGTTGAAAACATGCGGATGGAGTTAGAGATTTCCAGGTAGGTACCTGCATCTAGTAGATTAAAATACTAAACATTAGCATTTTCGTCTTCTAATAATAAACAAACTTTGTCTCCTTTTTAAACAGTGATCTCTAGTATCATAATAACTGCACAACTTTTTATTTTTAAAATGTGTAGATTTTGTAGATCAATATAGGTAAATACATATTTTCATATATTTCCCCCATGAGTTAGGCAGATTTTTATATATAACCACAACGAATGAGTCGTCATATTATTCATTCTCAAAATTTTCAACTGTTCAATTTTTTTAATTCGTTCGGAAAAATTATGCTGTCGCTCGTGCAAAGTCGGGTAGTAGGTAACAATCGGTAGACAGTGTATAGCCGTTTAATTATATGTATAAGAGATAAACAACTCCAGCACAGTCGCGCACAATCGAAATTATAGCACTTATACTTCGTTAATAATGGAGTACCTACCAACTTTATATGTTCAGTAACCGATAATTATTAAGTGAGAAATATGCTAAACAGTGGTTTGAAGTTGTTAAAGTCATCAAAGTTATACAACGTTATGTAACAGCAAACAAAGCAATCATGAGATGAACAAACATAGATCAATTAACGCCTGTATTTTGTTCCGCAGATGAGTTTATGAAATAAAAAGAATATTATATTAAAAGTTGGAAACAGATATTGTGTTTTTATAAGTGGTTGGGTAGGTACTACAATTTTCTGATTGATAGAAAAACTGGCGTTTTAACAGTTAGGTCGGTATTTTACTTCATGATTACTAGACATCGGATTATATGCACTAACAAAGTGTCTAATTATTATTATTTTTTTTTAAGTTAAAAGAAATATACATATTTCGCTTTGTTAACTTAATACATTGATACAAATAATATTAATAATGATGGTTTACTATCTAACACCAAGTGACACATTTTTTTAAAGAGAGAATATTTTGGTTTTGCTCATTAATTTTGAGAGCAAACAGTTTTTTTTTAAATATACTTATTTTATTTTCGGTTGTTAGGCTATCAGGAAGGAGATTATATATGTTTATACCCTCATAGCCTATGTTTCTTTTGCCACACTCTGTCTTTGTTGAATTTATGTATAATTTATTACGTTGTCTTGTGTGGTGTTCATGTACTTGTGATGTTTTCATAAATGTAGTATTTGTGTGTATAAAGCCATTTTGAATTTTGTCGATTAATAAGCATATGTTGTATTCGTACAGTTTTCTGATTTTCATTAAGTTAGTTTCTTTGTATACTCTTTTGGTGGGGGTATCTGGTCGATAGTTAAAAAGGTTTTTTATAACTTTATTCTGAATTATTTGAATTTCGTTTAAGAGTGTGATATTTGTGATTCCCCATATTTCTATGAGGAAATATGGGGAAATTTATATTTATATTACATATTTATATTCATATTAAAAATATGCATGCAAATGTGCACTAAAAAAGGCCGAAATATGCACTAAAAACTCTTGATATGCCCAAAATATGCACAATGAAAAATCAAAAAACCATTTTTATTTTTATATATTTTAATTAAAGACGGTACTAAAACAGCGAAATATTCTTCAAACTATGCATAGTTTTTGTGACAGTACAAAATTAAGTATTTTTCCAAATTTTCGAACGCAAATTTGTGACATTTTTCACCCAGTATTAATTTGTACGCCGAAAACGAACTCTCTACATCAAATGACGTCATAGGAAAAAAAATTAAAATTTGGCGCCATTTCTGGAGATACCTGTTTAGGAAGGATATGTACGACCTATGCCGTTGAAGTAGGCATGTCCTTCATGTCTTCAAGACTCGGGTTTTTAAGCAAAATAGCGTCTAACTTTTTGCGAATCTTTTATGATATTGAATTAGGAAGGGAGTTGGCGAGTTCGATCATTGTTTCCAGTAATTTCTATTAAATAGAGGAAGGTTTTTTTTGTTTACAATTTTTCTATGGCATCTGATAACTTGTGGAAATGTATTGAGATGAGTGCGATATTCTGTTTGATGGATGCGTCTTCAAATGCTAGCTTGCTTGACTGAAAGGCCTCAGAACTGTCAAATTGACCAGCGAAATATGCACTATTGGGAAAAAAGGCCAAAATATGCATTAACGCCGTAATTAGAGAGTTATATGCATTTGGATATGCAAATATGCAAATGCATATAATCCGATGTCTAATGATTACCGTTCCAAAAAATAATATGTACAACCAAAGCTATATAGCTCATGATGAAAATGAGGTTACGAACTCGAAAAAAGTTGTGTTGACCTAGAAATTATAGATAGAAACCCAGTGAAAATTTCATGACTCCCAAACTTAGCGTTCGAAAATTTGGAGTAAACCCCCATTGATTGCAGAATCGAATCTTTGCGATGGCTTTGGCTACACCTTAATTCATTAAAAACTTCATTTTAACTTCTCCTGTCCGACTCCCTTTAGCCCCACACTACTCCCAAAATGGGATATTAATTTTTATTATTTATTAATTCTATGTTAGTTATTTGTACATCAAAGTTTATAAATTACTAATTAATTATAAACTTAATTCTATATATTATATGTAGTTCCTCCAACACGAGTACTTACATCTAACGCCCATCGTTCACGTCTATTTACAAGCGACGCTAACGCTACCTGTCATACAATTTTGCTAATGCAGCGCCTAGCGGCTATTTCAAAGACTCCGTAACCGTTCGCCCGATATTAAGCCTCTCGTAACGTTGTAATTTCCGTAACGCATTCGCCAGTTTACCCCCCAAGTCAAGCGTGCGTAAAGAAGTATTTACTTCAAAAACTTTCATGGAAAACAAAACAAATTCTTGCGAGAGTTAAAATGAATGATAGTGTTATTTTCCTTTGAATTAAATTATTCTCTTGCATTTTCGAGGTACCTATCCATAGTCGATATATTGCGAGTACATTTAATTGACTGTTGATGTCAACGCGTACCATTGATAGTTCAGTTACAATTTTTCACTCCTTATTTTATAATATTAAATAATTAATTAATTATACGACACACATAGACAAAGAGGTCCTAATGGTCCACCTGAGGCCCTAACACGCTTGCTCTATATCGATCGGTAGGATAACTATCGGTAACTTCTCATCGTTCCCTAGCATGACTACAGATCGCCAACGAATAAGTGACAGTTCACAATGACTAAGTGTCCTTAAGATATTCGATATCAACTGTTGTTTGTACGTTAGCGATGTGCAGTTGTCCTAGGGAACGATGAGAAGTTACCGATAGTTATCCTACCGATCGATATAGAGCAAGCGTGCTAGGGCCTCTGGTCCACTTGACGAGAGGACTATATTATTCTAACAAAATAATTAATTTGTACTAAATAATTATTATTACCTAATATAAAAACGTTTCCAGTTGGTCGAAAGGTACCTACAAAGCAAATAATTTTACAGGGGATTCAATTATTTTTATGGGCATTGTTATTTTACGCAATTTTTTGGTTCATTCTTCAGTTTTCTAATTGCAAAAAAAATAATATTAAATAAACAAAAATGATCTATGCTGTATACCACTACAATCCGCACGTAGGTACGATCAAAGTAATAATATTGTTCATAATACATATGTAGATGTTTGTCGCATGGCTTATTGCTTTATAACGATGCAATATCACTTATTTTGTCGTCAAGCCATTACATTTAAATAATAAAATAAAACAATACATATTTACCACCTAATCATGCACAAGGAAGCGTTCATAGTCAAAACAACATGACTCGTCATTATTTAGGCAAAAAATGGAAATCATTTACATTGGCCCAAATGAACATAATAATTGCCAGTGGCGTAGCATGGATCATTATCAGTTTTATGAAAATTTTACAATATAACAAAAAAACGTGTTCTTCTTATTTATAATTTCCCTTAAGATGATAGACTTCGCTTTTAGGCCCATACAAAAAGGACGCCCGGGAAAAAACACTTTTCTACATCGAAAATTGCACAAAATAAATATATTTTTTTTATACTGCCTTCTAGAGGGTGAAAACTATGTTGGTATGTTTTCGAATTTTCGATGCGTTTCGTATTAACGTAAACATTCACTGTCAAACATGTACGATTTATCAAAAAATATTATTTAAGGAAAAAGTGCTGCTAACTCAACTCTCATAAAGAATTATAAAATTAAAAAAAGCTACCGACGTAGCTTCTTCTTTCTAAAAAACATATATTTTTAAAAATTTCAATTTCGTGAAAGTTTTGGAGTAGAAAAGTGTATTCTCCATAAACCCCTTTTAGAGCGATTTCTGTAGGTAAATTTGAGCGTTGTCTCATTCGCACATTTCGCATTCGCATGTATTGTAAGTGTGCGTGAGCTTATTGTGAGCGGGACAGAATGACAGACGCGGGTGTTCCGCGTGTGGTTCAAAGTCTAGCCTCTTAATGTTCATGAGTAAACAATACCCAGTGATGAAATGAGTTAACTCAACCTTTATTATTCTGAACTCGAAAGATTATTTAACATGATAATTCAAACAATGAATAGTGATACCGAGAGCGACTCCGAATATAGAAGATAAACTAGAATTTTTTGAACCAACCAATCCGTCCGAAATTGTACAAATTATATCGAAAATGCGAGGTGGTTCACTTTTTAAATTGTTTCCAGTACCAGATAAATATTAAATATTAAATATGTCGATGACATATTTAAGCAAGCTTCCATTATAAAAATGTGTATTGAAAAACAAACAAAGAATATCAAGAATTTTATACACTAACTAGCTGTCCCGGCCACGCGTTGCTATGGCTAACGAAACACCGCGCCACCTACTGGATGGTTACCTAACCTAGATAAGCAAGTGTTGTGTCATCTGTCAGAAACTTACAAAAAATTTCAATTCATTATAGTATAACAAACATTTAATTCACAATAATAAATATTGAGATAAAAACTATCCTATCTTTTAAGTTGGACCAAATTACGCCCAGTCAAATTTCATCAAAATCGGTTAAGTAGTTTCGGAGTTTATCCTGGATGAACATTGTGATGCGAGATTTTTAAATGTAAAGATGAGAAATTTAAATCAATTTATTACACCTAATTTTAAAACAACACAAATGCAAAACTATTACATTAATAAAAACTACAATAACCTTACTTCTGAATTGCGGTGTATTTTCAAGCAATCAGAACAAATAAATAAAATTAAACAATTTTTCAAAAAAAACTTACATTAACAAATAAATATTTTGTACAAAATATATTAAAATATCTAACCTAAGTAAGAATCGTGGCTCCCTTATCATGCACAAGAGCTCCTCGTTTCTGATAAGATATACATGACCAATATTATATTTTGTAAAATATATGTATAAAAATGTAACCCATGTGTTTTAGATTAGTATAAAAAAATAACATAAAAAAACTATTATAAACAATAATGTTATTCAAGTTTTCCCGGACCTATTTTGGGTCTCTCGACTTCTATGTAGGTCTCCCGACCCTCTTTTAGGTCTATTGAGTCTTGTGAAGGTCTCCTAACCGTGTTATAGGTCTTTCGTCTCTGGTGTAGGTCTCTCGACCTTGTTCTAGGTATCTGAACTCTGGTGTGGGCCTCCCCCTCCGACCCTGTTCTAGATCTCTCGACCCTGCTTTTGGTATATCGACTCTGTTCTAAATATATAATCTCTGTTTTAGGTCCCTTGATGTTTTTCTAGATAATATCTAAACTCTGGTGTAGGCCTCCTGACATTGTTCTAAGTCTCTCTACTCTAGAGTAGATCTCTCGACTCTGTCTTTCAACTCTGGTCTGTTATAGGTCTCTCGACTCTAATGTAAGGAACCCGATTATGTTATAGATCTCCGACTCTGGTGTAGGGAACCCGACCATGTTCAAGGACTCTCAACTCTGGTATGGGTCTCTCGACCCTGTTTTAGCTCTATCGACGCTGATCTAAACTTTCCTGACCATCTTTAGGTATGTAAGTTTCAGAAATCTGGGCAATTGAGTTTCCATCACCGCTTTAACGACTATGTGAGTTCCTCTATCAGTTTTAACTTCAAGGCATTGCTTGTATGAATTCATTGATCAGCTTTTAGTATGAATAGTAGTTTCGGTTTAGCCTCGCACGCAAATTATCCTGTTTTCAGCCTGGGTCGTCACTATGTAACTGTCTTAACTCGTCAAATGCCCAGGCGGTCCGACAATCTTGAAGCCACTGCAAAAACCACACTTTAATAATATTTACCAAGCAATCTAAAAGTGGTTATGTAATGGATCGCTGACTATGTGCGACTGGTGTGATGCATCGAGCGAAGTCTTGCGAGGTGGCCACGGTCACACATCATCAAACATTATTATTAAAAGTTGAGGTGACAAGTTTGCAAAAACAGTATTTAAACCAAAGTTACCAAATTTTTATCCCATTAGTAACACATCAACAATCGCAACAGAAAATCTGTTTGTGTAAAGCTACGATATTGATTGATTATGAAATGTTATAAAAAGTGTTAAAAACAGGACTGAAGTTCTCACGAACAAATTAACAGGGTTTCAATGTTTATTGGCGGGAACGTGTAAGAAAAATTTGTTGGTATACGTAATTTCGTACGTATACCAACATATTTTTCTTACATTTTCCCGCCAATAAACATTGAAACACTGTTAATTTGTTCGTAAGAACTTCAGTCCCGTTTTTAACCATTTTTACGAATAAAATGATCGTATTTTAGAATAACATTTTTCTCCGTGTACCATTTTGTTAAAAGCTACGTTTCGCGTCGCGTCCTTTCCTTTGCAGTCTAAAAAAATATATTTTTAGTTTTATCATTAAGTCCAATCAAGAGGCCCTAAGGAAAATAAATTTCCCTCAGGGCCCATGTTATCTTTGGGGATGCTGTGTGGAGATGTAGGCAACAATACATTTAGTACTGTGGAGGGAATATAACCTAATGCACGATTTTAACGAAAGATTTATAATGGCCAAATCTAAATGAGTTTATAATATTAGGTTGATCATTCTCAAGAGACGAAACAAAATCTCATTAGTTATGCATCATGGAACCAGAATACATATTAGAAAAAAAGGATACCATATTCCAAAATCTACAACGATGAACTGTCAAATCATAAACACCTTTATAAAATAGAGTAGACAGATCATAGGCGTAGGATCAATGTTTATCACGATCCGTCAATATTTTCAAATATCGTGATATTTATTAAACGTGTAGACTAGCGTATTGATGGCATAATTAATATGAATCACAGTACTTTCCTTAAAATATTCATTGATTTGAATTCGGAATTCCGGATTGTGATATGATCGTGATAGATATTGAACGTGAGCCTACGCATCAATATTTATCAAGATCTGTGGGTTTACGATACGGAATTCTGGAATCTAGACATCTGCAATAAATATAATGATCCGTCAAAAAGCTAGTCCTCTCTAAATTAATAGCGTAATATATTGTATCAATAAACCTTTTTTCCATCTTTACTTTAATACTTGGAGCACGTGGATGAGTTTGTATATTTGGGAAGTATGTTTACGAGAGATGGGAAGGCTGATAGGGATATCGAAAGAAGGGTGAATGCAGGTAACTCCATTAATGGAGGATTGAACGCCGTTAAAAGTTTAGGAAAATAAAATAAAATCTAAAGTAGTATTAGGTAATAGAGAAAAACGAGAAAAGTACGCTAATTATAATATAATAATAATAAATAATAATAAATACCTGTGCTAATTAATCTATTGCTCATCTTTGCGAGCAGAACGACATGACGGATGTTGGCTAATTAATACTGGTTTTTAGATCGGTTCAGAGGATACAAGAAATGCAAATAGATTTTTCTATGAGGTGTATAATATTACATTAAGTTGTTGTCTACCATTTTTACGACCAGAGTTCAATAGCATTGCTTATTGGAAGTTATCATTCGTCTATTATAATTTATAATACCTTATTATTATACCTGTTATCTTAGCATAAATTATAAATCAATAGGTAATCAATTACTTGCACTAATAGATAATCTATTTACGTCTGCAATCAAAGAATACTCCACATGATTTATGTGTAAATTATATAGTTAGGTAAATCTCTAAGGTTTACATTTATTATTTTTTAACCAAGATAATATTACAATACATACAAATACATTTTTGGTATATACCACCTGCCTGTTCCGAGGTGGCTGGAATTTAAACAAATTTTTATATTTTAATCTCCGAAGATAAAATAAAACCAATTTTGATCGTGGGTAGGTATAACGTATTTTCACTAAACTGACTGCATATTGAATATGAGTAAGCCGTGGGGCTAATTGTCGAGGGATCAATTGTCGGGTCACCAAAAAGCATATGTTTGATGCATTTGGTTACTCATGTTTTTAATAACAATTTATTTTTTATTTTTTATTTTTTATTTAAACATGTTTAGAGTTACAATATTTACAACTTAATATAACATATGCCCTGTTTAAAATGGTACAGATAATGTATAAGACTGGAAACATACCAGAGGATTTCGAGAAATGCCTAATTGTCGCATTACCAAAGAAGGCAGGCACGACGAAATGTGAACAACACAGAACTCTTAGCCTAATATCCCATGCCTCAAAAATATTGACTAATATCATTCTAAAAAGAATCGAACCAAAGGTAGAGAACATCCTTTCCGGAGACCAGTATGGCTTTAGAAGAGGTGTAGGAACCAGAGAAGCAATATTGTCGCTACGCATACTGCTAGAAAAAATAATAAAAAGAAACCAAAACACATTCATCGCATTCACCTGGAGAAGGCTTTCGACAAAGTAGAATGGAAAAGGCTCTTCGAGATTCTGAAGAGAATTGTTATCAAATATAGAGATAGACGAATAATCCAGGCGCTATACAAGAATGAGGCCGCTATAATTAGATGTGACAGTGGTACAAAGGAAGCCAGTATAAGACAAGGGGTGAGACAGGGATGCTCTTTGTCACCTGTTCTTTTTAATGCCTATATACAGAGTGCGATTGATGACTTGAGAGAGAGAATGAGCCACAGAGAAGGTGTAAAGATACACGGACAAAAGGTGGATATGATAAGGTTTGCTGACGATATTGCTTTGGTTGCTGAAAGCGAAGAAGAACTGCAAGAGGCCTTAACAATCATGCAAAGCATTCTTCAAAACAACTACAACATGAAGATAAATAAAGACAAAACAAAGCTGCTGACTGTAGGCCGAACGCAACATCAGATGAGAGTAGAGATGTCAGGAGTTCCACTAAAGAACACCAAGGAGTTTGTCTACCTCGGGAGCAAAATAACATGGGACGGTCGGTCTAAGAGCGAGGTCGACAGCCGTATACACCAGGCTAGGCTTGCATTCAATAAAAGGTCGAAAATAATAGAATCAAATAATATACACCTAAAACTGAGAATACTCCTCATCAAGACCTATGTATGGAGTATCTTGATGTACGGCTGCGAAACATGGTGCCTATCCGAAAGAGATAAACGGAGACTAGAGGCTTTTGAGATGTGGTCCTATAGAAGAATATTAGGAATTTCCTGGAGAGACCACATTACAAATGAGGAGGTTCTCCAAAGAATCGAAGGAGGAAGGCACCTGCTCAGAACCTTGTCCGAAAGGCGTGCAAGATGGATCGGTCATATAATACGGCCTCTTGCATGCCATAATGGAGGGTATAACCGAGGGGACAAACTCTAGGGGACGCCCACGCCGAGAGTACCTGGAGGACCTGCTGGTGGACATGCGCTGCTCATCATATGCAGACCTCAAAAGAGCCGCACAAGACAGGGAAGAATGGAAGAAAAAAATAAAGGAAATTGCTGCAAACCAATCCCAGGATTGAAACCAGAGAGAGAGATAACATAACATTTGAATAACTGTCCTAATTAAGCAGTTGCTTGTGTTTAGGAGACGACAACAATATATTTTTACTTTTTTTACGCACCAGATTTTCAGGGGTTTAGTTTTTCCCATAGGAAAAACTAAACCCCTTCATACACTTTTCCATATAAATGATCATCTAGTAAATCCACGTTATGAAAGTGTATTATATAAGTATAATTAATACAAAACAATACAAGAACAACACGTTAATCTTCCAAACTATTAAATGGGAATATAATTCACCGCCTCCAGATATTTTCATATCAGAGGGTTCGGCTCTGTGGAATTCCTAATTTGACCGATAAATCCTACTGATCCCTCATTATAAATATTTAAAAAATCTTTCGTAATTCTACATGTATTTAAAATTACTGATTTTTGCATTTTTATATACAAATTCTTTGACAAATCTAATATGCCTAAATTTTTAATAAGAGAGCTAGGTATAATGCCAGTAGCCGAAATAACAAAAGGTAATATTTTTATAGTCTGAAAATGCCAAATTCTTTTAATTTCATTTCCTAAATCTGTATACTTTCTTATTTTTTCAGAAACAGATTTTTGAATATTACAGGAATTTGGAATAGCTACATCAATAATATAAGTTATTTTTTACATCTATTTAAATTACAAATATTACCATAAAAACTATTAGTAATTTTTTAAGAAAATTCATCGAAAGTAATAGAAATATAGGTGAGTTGTAAATGATACAAGACAAGAAAATACAATAAAAAGGTAAGTTATAAATGATACAAGGAAATAATAAGCAAAACATAATATCAAATTATAACTAAAGTTTAAGGTTGTATTAGAGAATATATATATTTTTTTTGTTATTTCTTATAGTTTTCCCCCGTTCTTGTGTAGATCCCGGCTGCAGTGAATAAAAATTATTTGATTTATTTCGTTATTTCACAATTATTCATTTAACCACTGGAGCGACAGAGCAATTAAAATATTTTTTCTCGGATTGCTATAGGAAATTTTTCCGCCGACCTTAAAAAAAACATACCTCCGAATTTGAATATGGAGACATACCAAACTGATTATAATTCTACGTAGCCAAAGAATTCCCATATCTTTTGTTTATTATCACATATTTGTAGGATTTATAAAAACAATATAATTAAATCTTTAACCTTAAAACATTTTAAAGAAGCTAGATAATATATTTTTGATTATATTTTGAATGTACAATATATTATATACCTAGTCGTTTTTACAAAAAAAAATTTTTTGAAAATTTGCTACATTTTGGCAACAAAGCAATCCGAGGTTTTGGAAATAGTGCCACAATGTGGCAAAAAGCGCTCGAGTGGTTAAAACAATTTGCGAGGTGGAAATGGGTACCGCGACCCGGGAAAAATTCTTCGGATTAACCAACACACCTGCTATAGGTCACCACGAGTGGTTCGCTACGTTTGGTGATGTAGCAGGACTGCCCGGGTTCATGAGGGGAAATTTGTCTTAGTCTTGGCGACGGATGCGTCCGCCTACCAACTGCGTGGCGGGCCGGAGTGGAAGAGACCGGTTGGGGTAGACCCTGTGATTTCTACACATTTCTCTCTCGACTGCAGTGGTAGGGATGAATTCATACGTCCATTACTCCTTGACATACTGACCCCTAGATTCCTACCCACCACTCAAACCCCTTTCCATCCACCCCTAAAAATAATATAGGTCTGGGGGTAATTATTTTTCTCAGAACCTCCAATAAAAAATGTGGTAAATACTACCCGTGTCGCCCTGGCGAAAGAACGCCATTTATAATCGAAACGTTGCTTGAAATGGCTTTAGCCATGTTTGGTGACCAGATCTGATCAGCACCCATCTTCCTATTCCTCTTCACCTTTCCCTCCCCACTACCTTGAACCCCACAGCGTACCACAATTGGTGATGCTAATACTCTCACTGGCTCCAGTTGGCTGGGAGCAGTTGGAATTCCTGTGCGGACCATGCATAAAAAATCAATTTCTTTATCCTGTCTGAGGCCTAAGAGTTGAAATGTTTTATATATATATATAGAGTTATTTATTGTTTTTGTGTTTAATTCGTAGATCTCCATTTAATTTTTTTTAAAAACTTAATATAAATTAAATTTAATAATAAACATTAAATTTAATTTAAATTAAATATATATGTATATATATATAGAGTTATTTATTGTTTTTGTGTTTAATTCGTAGAACTCCATTTCATTTTTTTTAAAAACTTAATATAAATTAAATTTAATAATAAACATTAAATTTAATTTAAATTTAAAAAAAAAAAAAAATATATATACATATATATAGAGTTGATGACATGAGTTTTCTTTCACTCCACGTTGATAAAAGAGGAACAGGCAGATATTATGTTCGGTCCAAAAACACTTTAAGGGCGCTATAATAGGTATTAACATAATAATTATAAACGAACAATAATTATTAATGAAATAATTAAAAACACTTTTTTTTAAGACGATAATCTTTATTTAAAAAATCAACAAGTTTCGAGAACGAAGTTCTCTTCATCAGGACATTAAATGTAGGTACTAAAAACTAAATTACCAAGTATTGAAAGACAGGCGTGGGTAGAAATTGAAGTAGTGGGGGGAGAGGTGGAAAGGGGAGGCGCCTAGAAGATCAAAGACAAAAAATATTTCATTTGTAATTTTTGTCTTTGATCTTCTAATCATCCCCCCTTTTCACCTCTCACCCCCCCCCCCCCCCAGTTGATCTTCTAAGCACCTCCCCTTTCTATCTCTCTCCCCCCACTATTTCCATTTCTACCCACGCCTGTCTTTCTATACCTATTTGATAATTTAGTTTTTAGTACATTTAATGTCCTGATGAAGAGAACATCCTTCTCGAAACATGTTAATTTTTTAAAATAAAGATTATCGTGGTAAAAACAAAGTGTTTTTAATTATTTAATTAATAAATCGTTGCCACTAGGTGAATTTGCAAAACCGTATTTAATTTTTAATTTACACGACCGTATTATTATATCTTATAATTAAGTATCTACGTAATCATAACCTTTCAATCAGTTAAGTAAGTAATGAATTATGGCCAACAAATTGCAACCACAAACCCATCAATCAACTATAGAAAATTATATGTGTAATGTGCATTTGTGCATAGTTGATTTAATGAGTGTGAATATTGTATGTAGTATGACACATTATTACATTATTATATTTTTGCTGTACAAAGTACCAATAGATTTTCAAGCATAGTTAGGAATCGACGAACAACTTGGTCGTTTATAATCACATTAAAGTTAAACAAACAAGTCAGAATATGACATATTATATTTTTTTTCATAATAGATACGATTTTGTACTGAAAATATATGTCACCGATACGGAGAAAAATGTTTTTCTAAAACACGATCATTTTATTCGTAAAACGGTTAAAAACGGGACTGAAGTTCTTACGAAAAAATTAACAGGGTTTCAGTGTTTATTGGCGGGAAAATGTAAGAATAATTTGTTGGTATACGTACAAAATTAGTTGTAATAAATAATAATAATAATTTATTTTTACATTTTCCCGCCAATAAACATTGAAACCCTGTTAATTTGTTCGTGAGAACTTCAATCCCGTTTTTAACAGTTTTACGAATAAAATTATCGTATTTTAGAATAAAAATTTTCTCCGTGGAGGCAGTGGCGTAGCTAGCATGGGTGGCACCCGTTGCGGATAACGTGATGTGGCCCCAATAATGAAAACTGTTAAAATTAATATAAATCCGTTAACCTTAAAGAATGATTAAATTTAATAAGAAATAAAACAAGATTCTCAACTAACAATATTATGATGGTTATAGTATTGTTTTTTTAATACATTCTATCATATTGTTGTATGACATTAAATGTTGAATTTGGCAAAAAAAAAAAACAAATAAAAAACAAACAAAAAATACAGAAATCTAGTTGTAAATAGCTCTTATGTAAGTACTTTTAGTGACAGCAAAAAACAGTACAGGTTATTAGTTATAGGAGAATAAACCATCATGGATTGCAGAATATTTTCACCATTAGGCATCCCTTTATAGAACCATTATTTTGAAAGATGGCCAACATATAGCTACGAAAATATAAATAACAGAAAGTGTTCACGTGTAAAATATTTTTGTGGCAATATTCTACCTTCGTAATTTTTTTTTCACGGTCGGGTGTCACCCCCCATCGGGTAGCATCCGGTGCGGGCCACCCCAGCCGCCCTTTCCTAGCTACGCCACTGCAACGAGAATATTGGTGATATATTTTTAAATGGACTGTTTAGTGTATTATTGCATATTTTCAATAATAATATAATTGATACGATTTTCAGCTGACGAAGAAGATCATTCTAAACATTACGTACCGATTTAAAACAACTAATTTAAAAAAAAAACGTTACTATGTCATCTTTGGGGATGCCGTGTGGAGGGTATTTTTAGGGAGAGGAAGGATAGGAAGTTATGGGAAGGAAAAAGGTTTGAGGGTGTGCACAGGAATCTGGGGGTCAGCGTGTCCAGAAGTGAGGGAAATATGAATCCATCCCCCCACTGCCGTGCTAGGCGATGGGTCGAGAGAGTCCGTCTGGAGGTAAAAGTCTCCGTAATCTACCACTATTTTGACAGAAATGACTTTCGAACATGATTTTAATGTTAAATTTATTCTGAAAGTGGGAAAATATTTATGTTTATTTATCCGTAATTTACCGGAATACGTCGGAAAGAATTAAGCGGTGAAAGAATAAACAAAGAAGAAAAAGAAAGATATTTTAAATAAGTTTTACTTTTAATATTAATTTTAATGTATATTGATTTAGAACCTGCAGACAAGCAGCTATGTGGAAGCTTCGCGAGACTACCTGTTTTTTGTCTAAATTATGTATTTTGTTAGAAATAAATTTTTAAAATAATTTAAAAAAAGCGTTGGATTGAGACTGGAAAAAATGAATTGACATTATTTTGTGTAGTTCCTTGGTGGTTATGAATGCCCTACAATTAATAATTAATTCGTTGTTTGGGTGAACCCAAAATCTTCTTTTAGATCAAGACCGAGTTGTTTGGCGGTCTGTCCTCTCTGCCTACCCCTGCGGAGAAACAGCATGATAGTTAGTTATTTAGTTACATATTCAGCCTCCGTGGTCAAGGCACAAGGATCCGAAGGACGCGGGATAAAATGCCGGCGTGCTAAAATTTTTTTTATTTTATTCATTTGTGTTATTTAACAATTTTATTCATTCAAAATAATATACGGTATATTTGCGGAACGTTCCGAAGTGAAATATGTTCTCAGTATCGCCCTGGTGTAAGACCACAATTAAGAAATGAAAAGTTGCTTGAAATGGCTTTAGCTGTGTTTGGTGACCAGATCTGAATGCCAGGTATTTCCCCACCTTCCACTTCACCCATCTCCTTCCCCTCCCCCATCCATCAGCCTAACTACATACCCCATTTGGGGATGCCTTAATCTCACTGGCTCCAGACGGGAGCGGTTGGGACTCTTGTGAGATATTCAAATTTAAAAAAGTAGGTAGTAACCATTGAATGAATGATTAAAGTGCAAATTAAAAAAATATATTGGATTGAATAATCATAATTTTTATGCATTAAATACATACGGTGTTACTAATAAAAAAACAGTTAACGACCGTTAAACTGTGTTTCTGTAGCACGTTGTGTAAAGTCTGTACATTTCGTTTTTCAAATTCTTACTAAACAAAACATATGGTTTTGATCTGACAACGTCGTATTTTACCAGCCTTACTAATAAACTTTCTGAAATTTTTTTACAAAATAACAAATATTTTTTTTAAATACCCTCCACACAGCATCCCCAAAGATGACATAGGCCCTGAGGGAAATTATTTTCCTCAGGGCCTTTTGTGTGGACCAAATGTAAAAAAAAAAAAAAAACTTATATAATACACTTGCATAGCGTGGATTTACTAGATGATCATTTTTATTTAAAAGTGTGTGAAAGGGTTTTGTTTTTCCTATGGGGAAAACTAAACCCGGACCTAAAAGTCTGGTGCGTTAATAAAAACTCAGCCTCTTCATAACTTATCCATAGGATATAGTTTATTTTCGATTTACGGTTTATTTATTTATTAAGTCGGAGTTTCGATACTCAAATCACGAATAATGGCTATATATTGGATAAGTTAACCGAGTTTTCTAACTACTGCGAGTACTTTATTTTTATTTTTTATAATATTCGTTATAGTATGGTTAAGCTATTAGAAGGATGGTGAGAAAGAGTGGCGAAACTATACCATCGGGGGCCCGTGGCAAATTCATTGGATGGGGCCCCCCCGGCAAAAAATTCAGCAACAAATGGATGTGTTCTAAAATTTAACGACATCCTTTTCTTATGAATGCGTTTGAATCCCTTAAAAAATTTGGCGTATTTTGTCACAGGCTAAAAATATTCCCGCTTTGCAATAAAATCCAAATAAATGGAACATTTGTTAACATATCCGAAAACGAATTTTTTTTAATATAATTTTTTTTTGGCGAAAACATTAAAAAGATTTAAAAATGGCTCACTTTACTTTTTTCTAACTAAAATTACTGATGAAAAAAATAAAACACATACTTATTTCATTAGATAAATGAATTATAAACCTTACTGTCACCTCACTTTTTTATCGTTTCATGTAAAAAAAATTCTTCAAAAATTCACAAAGTTCCGTAATTTTTTTTCAAATTGCGATCCAAAACTTTGGTTTCAGAAATGGGTAAATTTTTGTTTTATTCTCTTTCCAATACCGTTTAGATCATACTTCTAATGGAGAAACAACGATTTCTGTGAGACCTATGTGAGCTGGGACAAATATGGTCCCCTGTGATTATACGGGTTAATAATTTATTTGAATTTGGTCTTTAGTTGTGTCCAACTTTATAATTTTTACTAAATTTTGTTAAAAATATTAGGGTACTTCTGAGCTCGCGGAGGGGGCCCCGGCCCCCACGGGGCCCGTGGCATTTTGCCAGCCCTGCCACCCTATAGTTTCGCCACTGGTGAGAAACCACCTAAACAAAAACAATAAAACGTGTAAATCGAAAATGTACGTTATCGTGTGGATAATCTATTAAGGGGATGGTGAAATACCCCCTCAGAAGAATATCACGAAATATTCTCCCCCCTGAACAGCATTCGGATTAAGATTGTGAATTTAAATTGTGTAGAATAAAATAGATTTCATAAGTTGAGCATTGATTAATGGGTTAGCAACCTGATGATCTTTCTATTTTGTATACAGTGTTGTCCAAATGCATCTAAAATTTCAACCAAAGACGTTGTTATATGCATTTGTTAAAAATTATTCAAATTAGGTAAAAAATTCGATGAACAACAATAAAATCCGAATACGTCGAGTACCCCGTACTAAATTACACAAAATAATACGCCTCCCGAAAATGTTAATGCCCACTTCAGTACGAGTACATTTTTTAATGTAGTTTTAGAAATTAATGGGAAAAACCTTGTGATTTTAACTATGGCTGTTAGCTTAACAAGCTAAACAATCTATTACATTATTTGTTGACTGTTTTTTGACAGAGCTGGAGTTATATAAAAGGCAAGGTGAATCTGCAATCATCAACAGATCTAAAATTTTCTTCTACGAGTTCACAGGACCGCCAAACAGTCTCAAAATGAAAGCCTCCGTATTCGCATGTGCATTTCTTGCCCTGGTTGCAGTAGTTGTAAGTATTTTTGATTTTTTAAAAAAATATTAGTTGAAAGCCTTCAATAGTCACTAGATAATTTGCTTATTTATAAATTAATTAATACATTTTAAAAGCAGCAAAATTAAACAAAACGTAGCATTAAATAAAACAATCGTATGAAATATATTTCTGAAAAAGTTATTGTCACTGAATTCACCTTATTTATTTATCAATTATTTTTTATCGTTTTGGAAAAGTTGACAACATATCTTAAATTATAAATACATACCTACAATAATCAAATAGTTAATTGTGCCAATTATGAACTTTCCACTAATTATATCATATATTAAATATTAATTATTATTAAATAAATTATAAGCCACCGTTCAGACATAGTGTGACAGAAATTATACGTTATTTTCCTCTAATTATTTAAATTCAATTAATTATTATTAAATAAAAATATAGTTTTAGCCAAAAAAATTAAAAAATTTGTCACCGTTCAGTCATTGTATAACAGAAATTACATTTTATGATTTATTTAATGTTTTCTCATATCCTTTAAAATTTAACCTTTCAACCATAATCCATTAATATCTTCTGAGTTTCCATCTACTTGGGAACCAAGTACTGCAAGTCGATATACATACATAGAATAAAATTAGAGAGAAAACTGGTAGTCTAGTAAAATCTCGCAGTTTTTCATGAACAACAAAGATTATATTTTGCTAAGCATTTGCTTCTTTTCAATTTCACTTTTTTATGTATACGGGTACGTTCTTTCTGTGGGATTCGAACACGACCCTTACAATTTCTCCAAGAATCATCTGGAATTTTTTTTTTTTAATCATTGCTTCGTGAATCTTCTTGAAGTTCGGCTATTATTTTCCCTTTTTAATCAATGTTGCTTTTAGTATGTCAACAAAATATCTACCTCAGTATATTTAATTTCAAGCGAGACAGCTGTTTCCTCTTTCGTGAACATTTTCAAAACAATTCAATTAAAGAAAAAAAAATTAAACAAGTTCTAAAAATGATGTGTATTACATTTATTTTGATATTAAATTGAACGTGGCAAACTTCAAACGTCGTATGTGCCAACTATTTTTACCTATTTCTTAAACTATCGTAAATACCAATTTAAAACATTTTTACGGTAAGTGGAGTGATTGTACACAATCACTCCACTTACTAGATACAAACTACACAAAAAAAAAATTAAAAATTGGAAGGCCTTTATTTTTACTTTATTCCTTTTTAATTACTTAGTTGTCAATATTAATTAGATATTCCTATGCTATAATAAATTTCATTAAATATTTTTCTATTGTAAAATAGGCACACATAAAATGATATTATAATTGTATTCTAATCGGAATAAGAATTTATTTTTCATCCGGCCCCCCAGGTTTTTAAATAAATTAATTCGGCCCTTTTCTCAAAAAAGTTGGTGACCACTGGTCTAGATTATTGGTAGGTACATTGCTAGTCAATCCAAAGGTGGAAGCCAGAAACATTTGAAAAAAAAAACACAAATATTAAGTGTTTATTTTTTTACAAAAATCATACATACAAAAATATCAACAACACAATAACATAAATTCTCTTATTAATTATTAAATTTATCAGAAATTACTATTTTTTATTACCTACATTCCTACAAACATAAGTAAACAAGTAAAAATTTTCATAAGCTATGTAATTTTATTTATTTGTCAATATTTTCTAAATAGATGTAAATAAGTAGTTATGTAATTATCTAAAAAAATAAAACACTAACATTATTTCGTTGAATTAAGCTCTTCGGGCTAAGCATAAAATAATTGTCAACTAGGTATTTATATGTGCATTAAAAATATATCCTTCCTTCTGCGTTTGTTTTGATGCCAAAATTATGGCACAGCTAACCTTGGAAAATGTCATACATATAGTGTGATCAATAACAGGCTCCCTAGCACTCTAAGGATTGATAAGATAACTTTCGGTAACTTCTCATCGTTCCCTGGGATGACTGCAAATCGCCAACGAATAAGTGACACTTCACATTGACTAAGTGTCCTTAATACATTCGACTTCAACTGTTGTTTGTACATTAGCGATCTGGCGTTGTCCTAGGGAACGATTAAAAGTTACCGAAAGTTATCCTATCAGTCTTTATCGATCGAGTGTGTTAGGGGGCCAGGTCGGCCCAATTAAATTAAAACGATTTGTGATACAATCACAATGGTAATCACAAACGTTTAAGTATTAGTATTAGATACGATTTGAAATTTTTAAGGCCAAAAGGATTTCCGTGATTTATTTTTGGGGTATAATGCCATGCTGTGCTACCTCCTTTAGTAGATAATTATTCGAAACAATGGCTAAATAAGGAGGTAACACACCCCAAAAATAAATCACAAAAATTTTACTATTATTTTATAAACACGAGGAAAGTTTTATAGATACATTTTTTCCTGTGTGCTTCCGTTTTCCTCCTCCATTATCTATCTGTAGGTATATGTACTCGGAGGCCTTTACTGTTGTTTCTCTATGTTTCATCTGTCATAAAACATTTATCCACTTGAACGCTTTTTGCGACATTATGACACTATTTCCAAACCCCCGGATTGCTTTTCTGCCACGATGTGGCAAATATTCTCTAGATTCTTTAAAATGTTTTAAATTTA
Source organism: Limnephilus auricula (assembly GCA_951813805.1). NCBI lineage: Eukaryota > Metazoa > Arthropoda > Insecta > Trichoptera > Limnephilidae > Limnephilus > Limnephilus auricula. Next base: position 9,572,476 of record OX638400.1, on the reverse strand, counting down.
ACGATTTTATAATACATTTTTTTAAATCCTATGAAATTGTGATAATAGACAAAAGATAGGTGAATTCATTGGCTAAATAGAATTATAAACAGTTTGTATGTCTCAATATTCAAATTAGGATGTATGAATTTTTTAATGTGGGCGGAAAAAAATCCTTTTGCAAGCCAAGAAAAAAGTTTTAAATTGCTCTGTCGCTCCAGTGGTTATAATACCACACTTTTTTTATATTTAGAAAGATATTTCAAAGCAACATTATTATCTTTAATTTTGAATATTATTAATCAAAGTTTGCACAGAAGTATTTTATACGATAGAAAAAAAAACAAAAAGTTTCTTCTTCATTACGGCGCTAGATCTAAGTATGGGATTTGGTCTCCTTCGCAAATGCTTCGAAAGGCTGCGGTCCCCATCATTCGCTTCCGATCTTTTAGCCTTCCTGACTTCTACGTATTCCATCCCTCTTCTACGTATTCCATCCAAATCTTCCTCGACCTGCCTTTGGATTCTACTGGAACATCTATTTTATCATTATACAAACTATCTCTTTAAATTATTGTACGGCACGACCCACTTGAATATAGCAGGGTTTTTTTGGAATTGGCTGTAAATTATGATATCATTAGTTTATATATCTTTATACTTTCTTTTCCAGACCTGTGGAACCGTGGGATCACCAGATATCGATAAGCATCGTAAGGAATGTTTAGTGGAATCAAAGGTGGACGAAGCCAAAGTTATCAAGATCCGCAAGGACCACATCTACCCCGATGACGAGGGTCTCCAGAAGTATGTCTTCTGCATCCTGAAAAAGGAAGGCGTGGTGGATGCCGAGGGAATTCTGAACAAAGAAGTGGTCATGTCCATGGCCCACACCAAGGAAGAAAAGGATAAGGACGCAGTGGCTTTTGACACCTGCCTGAACCAGAAGGGAACCACCATTCAAAAGGTTTACGAGATGACAAAATGCTACCATGGCGTCAGACCTGAGGTTGATTTCTTGTAAATCATAAAACCACCAAAGATTTTCTTTATTAATAAAGCAGATTATGCTGATTTAACACTTTTGTTATATTTAATTTATCTGCACCAAAATTAAAACAATAAAAGCACTCAAAGTATTGTTTCTTTCTGATGGTTTAATAAATGTATTGGCAAAACAAATCTTTGTTTGGAAATCACTGCGGGTTCTCAGACTAGACCCTCTAGAACAGTTGATCGATAAGGATTGATAGGATAACTTTTGGCAACTTCTCATCGTTCTCTAGCATGACTACAGATCGCCAACGAATAAGTTCACAATGACCTAAGTGCCCTTAATATATTAGACGTCAACTATAGTTTGTACGTTAGCGAATTGCAGTTGTCCCAGGGAACAATAAGAAATTACCAAAGTTATCCTATCAATACTTATCGATCGACTGTGCTAAAGAGCATCTCCTATCACGAGAACACCTCAAAATATGTTGTGGAAAATGTGCCTATAGAAGAATTTTGGAAAAATTATACATAATATGAAGAAATTTCCAAGAAAACGAAAGCACTGATTTCATACGTTTCCAGAAAAGACCGGTTTTCAAAGATCCCACTGAATCCCTTGTCTTTGTACCATAAAAATTTACAGCCTTAAGAAGGTTAAAAACAAAGTCATCTATTTCACTTCAAATAAATTAAAATATTCACTAATGATTTATAATACACGTTTTTTTACAATAATATGGATAAATTCATTTTATAATTTTATTTTATAAATTACACACTCGAGTATTTGTAATAGAATACACTCGGAATAGGAAACGGCTTATTAATATGAAAACAAGTGTTTAGATACACAGTGTATAAATATGAATAAACGCAATATAAATGATTATTCTGGTCATGAAATTTTCCATTGTCTATTATATCTTAAATATTGAAGACGAAGCAGTAAAATTTATATTATTAAAATGTGTACTATTTGCAAGTTAGAAATGGATAATTTTTTTTAAAGATTTTTATTTATTATACTAGCTCATATTATGATTTTACATAAATACAGATGATGCATATAATAGTGATACAGCAGTAACCGTCTGAAACATCTGCATTGACGATGGTTACTGTACTTTATGGTTGGATCAGATGTTCACCGTATGGTAACACACTACCGAAAATTACGAAATTTAATGGAACTTAACTGCTTTAATTTAATTTCACTATTTTATGTTCAATGATTTATTATGAAACTGTATGTTTCCTGAATAAACTTAAATAAGAAAGAAAAAAAACGGTCATACGGTATACAGGTAAAGAAACACGAGAAGGTTCGCGACTTAAAATTAATATATTATTATTAAACAAAATGTATTTATTATCGTCGGGACTAAATTCAAGTGTCTCCAAGTCTGAATTTTTAGGTGTTTAAAAATACTTACAAGGTGTCCGGTAACTCATATTTCATACATATTTCAGAATCGAGATCTTAGACAGGTTTTATCTGATGTTAATTAATAAAGCGGTAACCAATTTATTAGACATTTAAATATAAATAATATTTGGTTTTTAACCCCGGCTGGGATTTTACATATACATTTTTTTAAAGACAAATAACACCTAAACAACATACTTTTTACAATGCAGTACACATATTACATAGATAAATTTTTATTTGTAATAAAAAAAACAAAACATTTTACAGCTCACGGAAAACATGTGTGTACATAGATACCCATATTTATTTAATTAACACGAAATTTATTCCATGTTATGTCGTAGTAGTAGTTCAAGTGCTACATACCATATTTGACAATAAATAAGAAGACATCCTCAATGGAATATTTTTACTTCTTCTGCGTACGGAAAATGAGAAACTTCTGACGACACTCTTTGAATGTTCGACAGGTTGAGGCCGCAAGCCTCTGTTTCCAATAAATGTACTTGCTTAAAGTTCAATGTTTTTATGTATTCTGGATTGTCACAGATTTTTTGGAAAAAAACTTGATAACATTATAAACTATCGTTTTTTCACCTGCCTGCAATTCGTATCGTTGATTTACATCCATCATTTTGAATATGTATTATCTACTAAAAGCACTGATATTAGATCACACAGTATTAATCACACTGATATTAATCACACCGATTAAATAAACGGAGTCAAAATGACATTAATAAAGTAGATCAAATCGAAAATAAAGAAACGGGCTGGTTTTTGATCTTATGAAGTCAATGCACTACTTATTACTAAATGTAGAATCAATAATGGTTTGCGTTTATAGTATCATGATATAAATAAAAAATGAAATTTCCACAGGATTTAGTCGCCTAATCTACGGGAATACCCGCTATTTGAATTTCTAAATTTTGTTTTGTAGTGTATAATACTTAGGTATCGTCTGAAATATTGTTTTTAGAATCCAGTTTAATGTATTTCCGAAAATTGCAATTTTCGAGGGTCGAATGAATGATAAGTAATACAAAATATAAATATTAATAAATAAATTACTCCACTCCACTCCACTATTATAATGGTCGAGTGTCTTTCGAGTTTGGGTTTTTCGGAGTTTTTACTGTACGTGTGAAATTTTGGGAGTGCACTTAGTATCCTGTTTGGCAGTCAATCAAATATGTCTTTGCAAATTTCAATCGAAACTTGCAAAGACATGTTATAACTATTACAACACAACGAAGATAATAATGAAACGAGAATTTGGAATTTGAAATAGGAAATTCGCTGAGTAATTCTGAGTAGCAAACTATAACTATACAGTTTGTATTTAAAAGCCGAATATGAGGTGTTTTTACTGCACTGTCGGATTCTTCCTGTAGTACAAAGCATGTTTTGCGTAGTGGAGCTAAGGTCAAGCCGGGCGGGGGTTTTGAAATGAAGTGGTGTTGTTGACTAGTTTACTAGTCAACAACACAGCTAGCTTTACATGACGGCGTGGTCGGGGTTCTTTTCGTAGTAGCACTTGACAATCAGCCCGGCAGACTCGTGGGGAGTGCCGCCCTCCTCGTCCTTGCAGGCTTCGATAGCCTTCTTCGTCTATTCCCTGTCGTCATTCCCTGGCAGCTTGGACATAGCCACGCCCTTGTTGAAGTAGCCGTCCTCTGTGATAAGGTCGTTCTTGCGCATCATGCAGAACACGTAGCGCTGTAGGCAGTCGTCCTCCGTCAAGAAGTCTTCCTTCGCATCTTCTTCACCGATGCTTTTTCCACTCCGGTGTCCTCCAAGCACTCGCCATGATTCATCTTTATAATATATGGTCTCCTTCTGCTCGTCGGAGAGCCCGAACTGAAAACAAATAAAAATATTACAAGATGACCTAAAAACTATTTCCCTGGTTCGTATTGAGTACGGAGCTACATAAAAATAACATTTTTTCTGAATGCAGAAAAGACTGCAGGAAATCCGTGTCAGTATTTGCATGCATTTTAAGATAGGTCAAAGAACGACCATGGTTTATTCAATCTGAGGAAAGGCTGTGTGTAAAAAGAAACGAAAACTGATGTATTATTTACAAAGGTAGAAGCTTTATATATAATGTAAGGAGTTCAGAAAATCTTTTAAAACATATTAAAATTAAAGAATAGTTTCAGAGAATATTCAAGAAAATATCCCACAGAGGATGTGAGAGAAAGGTTGCTGGGATCAAAGAGAATTTCCTTTTCCGTGTTCAATCCGAGGCAGTACGAACTTCACACGGGTTTGTAAAGCCATTTAACCTTCCTAATCCGTTCTTAATACGAGGCACGCGTCCTCCAATTTTACACGGGTTTGTAACGCTTTTCTCTTTACAAACCCGTGTTCAATACGAGGCACGCGTTCCCCCTTCGTGCGCAGGTTTATACATAATTACCATGCGTATTGATTGATCACTACACATTGATTGAACACACAAAATATTCCTCGAAACAATCTATAGTGGTCAATCAATGCGCACGGTAATTATAAACCTTGCACGGTTGGAGGACGCGTGCCTCGTATTGAACGCGGGTTTGGAAGGTGAAATGGCGTTACAAACCCATGTAGAGTTCGATGCAAGGAAATACGCCGTCGGCGACCCAGAATCCTTGTAAGAGGAAACGGAAAAGCCAGGATTTCGTTTCACAGTTGAGCTGCTGTGCCAAAGAAAAGTAAAAACACCCCGTTATGATGCGGAAATGCATTAATTGTGTAGATACGATTGTTGCTAATGTGTTGGCGTGTCTGCAGTTTGATCCATATGTATTTGTTAAAAAATATTCAGGCAAATATGTCAAGCATTCAGATCTGCATTACATGAAATAATACGCCTTCCGATAATTTTGATGCCCACGTCAGTATGATTAAATTTTTTTATGCAGTTTTAGAGAATCAATGGAAAAAACATTGTGATTATGACCTGTAGTATAATCTAAAGCATCAATTGCATTATTTTTTGGCTGTTTTTTTCACTCAATTGACAGAGCTGGAGTTGTATAAAAGGCAAGGTGAATCTGCAATCATCAACAGTTCTGAAATTGTCTTCTTCGAGTTCACAGGACCACCAAACAGTCTCAAAATGAAAGCCTTCATAATTGCATGTGCATTTCTTTCCCTGGTTGCAGTTGTTGTAAGTATTTTTGAATAGTTTTTTTTATTTTTATTTTTTTAACTTAATGAGTTAAACCACAAATTATAATATTTTAATTAATGGAGATAATATTATCGCAGATATAATATAATCTTTTTCAGATTTTCTGTTTCGGATTTTCGATTGACTTTCGCTAATATTATCTTCATTAATTAAAATATTATAGTTTTTTTTATCTTTAATATTAGTTGAAAACCTTCAAAAGTGACCGAAAAACTTGCGTTTTTAATTACATATTTCAAAACAGCGAAATTAAAAAAATCATATTATTTATTTAAAAAAAAAAAATTTGTAAAAAGTAAACCTACTGTTTTGTGACAGGACTAATATTTTATAATTCATTTATCTCATTATTCTTCTAATTCCCTCCAAAATTTCGTACAATTACCTAAACTTTCAACCACAAATCATTAATATCTTGTGTGTTTCCACCTTCGGAACCAAGTTGTGCAAGTCGATCTACATTCAATTTTTCATGTACTATAAGATTTTATTTTGCTAAGCATTTGATTGTTTTCAATTTTACGCTTAAGTAGGTCAACAATAAGCATCTGGAAATTCAAAACTTTTATTCATCGTTTCGTGATTTATCTTCAAGCTCTGCTGTAATTTTCCCTTAAAAATCAGTTTTGCTTTTAGTAGGTCTACAAAATATCTACCACAGCATATTTAATTTCACGCGTGACAGCTGTTTCCTCGTCCGTGAGCATTGCCAAAATCAATTATCTACAAGATATAGAAAACGTTGTTAAAATCTTCTAAAAATTATTTGTATTATATATTTTACGCTACAAACTTACCACCAGAAAATACATAGGTACACTAATGCATGTCGTATGCGCAATGCAGTTATGCCCCGATGACAGGGTTGATAAAAATCATGATTTTATTTTTAAAACCATAAAAATCGGATTATTTGATTTAAATCGGATTTATTTGATTTAAATCGGATTTATTTGATTTAAATCTGTTTTTTGTTTTTTTTTTTATATTTCGTCTATTTTAACTCGGATGTCGGTCTATGTAAAAAGAAAACCAGTGTTGTTGTTGTTGTTAATTTTAATTATCTCTATATATTATAAATTAACGGCCTCTGCAGCGTCTATCTGTCTGTTCGCGATAAACTCAAAAACTACTGAACGGATTTTTGTACGATTTTCACCAATAGACAGAGTGATTCATGAAGAAGGTTTAGTATGTAATTTGTCAAGGTTTTGTGTTATATAAGAGTATATAAAGGAGAATGTCTGTATGTGGTGGAGAGTGGATTTGATTTGTATGTAAATCTACAGTTTTATGCCGAGGCTAAAGAAATTTTGCATGTGACCATCAAAACCAGGGGAAGGTCACTGTCTACATTTGGTTTAAAAAACTTTGTGGAAAGCTCGGGCATCGCGATGTAATCGCGATTTAAATCACTGATTTAAATCAACTCTGCCTGATAACATTAATACTGATGCAATGTTGAACATGTTACTACCCCACGTTATATAATCTTGATTTTATAACATGATTACTTCCCCCGATCCCTTTTTATACCCCATTTAATTTACCTTCATTAATTTAAGCACCCTAAATTATTATTTTTTCAATTATTTAACATACATTCAAAAACTTTCATTTTTGATTGCAATTTGTTTTATAATATTAAATTCAATGTTAAAATTATTCAAAGATAACGGAACAGTAATTAATCTGTAAGGTATGCAAAGCTACTAATTTTTAAGAAATTGTATGGTTCGATGTTTTATGTATAACGATATCCGTATGCATCTTTGCGAAAAATGTTAATATCAAATTTATTATTGATGATAGAAATACTTAAAATGTAACAAATTTAGGCTACAATTTTTTCCAATTGAGCCCTTGCCCGGAAAATGTTGTATCCAAAAATATTCTCGTTTCGAGATAAATGAAAAAAACGAAACCGGTGATGTTTTATAACATTTTATATTTAAAATACAATAAACATACAATTCTTAAGACTTTTAGAGGAAAAGTCGTGGAAAACGGCTATTAAATTAGAATTTATTACAAGAATTTGTGCTGATTTTGTGGAAAAATGTTGTATATAAAAATTTCACAGGCAACATTATTCCACAAAATGATTTTTTTTAACTTTCCGTGCCTTCAAGAAAGCACCATGCTCTTCTAACATTTATTTACACGTGTCATTGGTGCATTTGAGCTTAAAAACAAAAAAAAACGATATGAATAAACAATAAACAAAACCATTTACATTCGAGATATTGTATTCAGATCAACATACAACATTATTCGACAAAACATATTTCAACGGCTAAAAAGCAGCCTTAACAATATTTTTTCTCGAAAAATTCTACTTTCCTGCATTCTTCAGCTTCTTGGCTTTAAAGTCTTTCTAGATGAAGCCATAAAATATTCGTTTTCTCCATTTATTCCCATGAATTAAACCACGATCCGTGATTTTGATGAACGGCCTTATACAACATTCTTCCACAAACCAATTTTTAAAATGCTGCCGGAGGCCTAAAAAATTTTTCACTACCATAATCCCTATCTTAAAAGATGCGTAATAATATGCCCAACATTATTTCATCATTAACTCAACATTGATAGTTTTGTTCGATACAACATTATTCCGTGCAAGGGCGCTCAATTAATGATCAATTAATCAACACTCTCTACAATATTTTTGTCTACAGTTCTTATTTGTCTTAACTTTTTCGTTTTGTTATTTTTATTCATGTTATTATCCAGAAGAAGAAAACATCGGTTTTGAAACATGTAGATATTTGTGATTATATTATATTGGTTCACACAAAGTTATTTATTTCATCTAGTTAGATAATAATCTAAAAAAATAAAGCACTTGCATAATTTGTGTCTGATTGCTCTTCGGGCTAAAACATAAAATAATTGTCAAGTAGGTATTTATGTGCATTATATTTTTCGTTTTTTCTGCGTGTAGTTTTGATGAAAAATTACTGCACAATTAACCTTGGCCAATGTCATATATATAGTGTGATCAATATGAGGTCGGCTCAATTAAATTAAAACAATTTGTGATACAATCACAATGGTAATCACAAAATACATAATATATATAAAAGGTTAATATAAAAAGTTAAATCATCAATTTTAATTAAATCTATTCAATATAATTTGAAATTTTCAAGGCCAAAAGTATTATCGGGATTTTTTTGTGTATTATGCCGTGTTGTGCTACCCATTCATTGGAAAATGTTTAGGACAGAAAATTTGATGATGGATATTGTAACATTGTCCGAACCTTTGGCTAAATAAGAAGGAAACCCACCCCAAAAATAAATCACCAAATTTTTTTGTATAGTCTTCATTTTTTCCTTGTAAAACTGTGTGCTTCCATTCTCCTCTTTCTTATCTATCTGTAGGTATAAGTAAAAAAAATGGAGGGGAGGCCTTTTTCTGTAGTTTATCTATGTTTTATCTGTCACAATACATTTATATAACAACATATTTTTTTATATTTAGAAAGATATTTTAAAGCTCTATGGCTCGTTATGGAAATGAGGTTGCAAGCTAACAAATTTAACATGACTGTGCAATTTTCATGTATAAACAGTGTGCGATAAATTTTGCTGTTTCAGGACGCAGATCATATGTAACATTATATTTTTTTTACGCACAAGATTTTCAGGTCCGGGTTTAGTTTTTCCCATAGGAAAAACTAAACCCTTTCATACACTTTTCCATATAAATGATCATCTAGTAAATCCATGCTATGCAAGTGTATTATATAAGTAAAATTAATACAAAACAATACAAGAACAACATGTTAATCTACCAAACTATTAAATGGGAATATAATTCACCGACTCCAGATGTTTTCATATCAGAGGGTTCGGCTCGGTGGAATTCCTAATTTGACCAATAAATCCTACAGATCCCTCAATATAAATATTTAAAAAATCTTTCGTAATCCTACATGTATTTAAAATGACTGATTTTTGCATTTTTATATACAAATTCTTTGACAATGAATTATTATGTATCATTTTCATTATCATTCAGTTTAATTAAAGTTTGCAAAAAAGTATTTCATAACATAGAAAAAAAAAAAAAAAAATTCTTCTTCAATACGGCGCTATGGTGGGATTTTGCCTCTTTTACAAAGGCTCCCAATCTTCAAGTATTCTTGTCCTACTCCAATCCTCTTCCACATATTATATCCAACTCTTCCTCGGTCTGCCTTTGGATGGCTTCTACTGGAACATCTACAATCCCTAAAAATTATTTTATATGATTATTCAGTACTATCTCAATTAAATTGTTCTACTGCATGATTACCTATAAATTATAAAATTGGGTTGTGCGCAAAGATATATCATTAGCTTATACATCTTTATACCATACATTCCAGATCCGTGGAACTGTAGCATCGCCAGATATCGAAAAGCTTCGTAAGGAATGTCTGGTGGAATCAAAAGTGGACGAAGCCAAAGTTATCCAGATCCGCAAGGACCACATCTTCATCGATGACGAGGGTCTCGAGAAGTATATCTTCTGCACCCTGAGTAAGATTGGCTTAGTAGATGCCGAAGCAAACCTGAACAGAGAAGTGGCTATGTCCTTTGCCCACACCAAGGAAGACAAAGACAAGGACGCAGCGGCTTTTGACACCTGCATGAACCAAAATGGAACTCCCATTCAAAAGGTTTACCAGATGGCCAAATGCTACCATGGCATCAGACCAGACGTTGATATAATATAAATCATAAAATCACCAAACATTTTCAGTATTAATTAAGCAGGTTACGCTGATTTAACGCTATGTTATATTTTATTTATCTGCACCAAAGATTATAAAATATTAAAGTACTCAAAATTTTGTTTTTTATGATGGTTTAATAAATGTATTTGGCAACTCAAATCTTTGTTTGAATATCACGGCAGGGTCTTCAGACCAGATCCCCTATCTCGAGAACACCTTAAAATATGTTGTGGAAATGTGCCTACAGAAGAATTTTGGAAAAATTAAACATTTGAAGAAATTTCCAGGAAAACGAAAGCACTGACTTCAAACGCTTCCAGAAATCAAAATTTTCAACGATCCCACTGAATCCCTTATCTATGTATCATAAAAATGTACAATCTTAAGAAGGTTAAAAACAAAGTAATCTATTTCATTATTAAAAGATTTCCTAATGATTTATAATATCTACATGTTTTATTACAATAAAAGGAATAAATTCATTTTATATTTTTTTTTTATTATTTACACACTCGAGTATTTATAATAGAATACACTCGGGACAGGAAACAGCTTGTGGCAAACGGTGTACTACAAGGAAGCATTCTTGGGCCTCTCCTCTTCCTTATCTACATAAACGCACTTCCGATTATTGCTGGCACAAAATGTTCAATGTTTGCTGATGACACCGCTTTGTAATTGTAATGTACTAGAGTCTTTGACGTGGTTTGCGATGGATCCGCTTCCACAATAGCCTTCAATTCTTCATTATCAACTTTGGTCTCCGGCCGTCCACGGGGCTTGTTCTGCAGGTCGAAATTTCCAGAACGAAAACGTTGGAACCAAAAACGCACTGTGTTTTCTTTTGCGGCACCGTCACCATTTGTGTCATTGTCATTTTGACAGTAACATTGGTGTTGCGAGCCTACACATTTTTAGTTCCGGTTTTTGTATTTTCTACTCTTATTTGACAAAATGTAATATTGGGTTTAAAATTATAATATTTGTTGGGTTAGATGGAAGAAGTAGGGTGTAGCTATAATTTTACCCTTTGTACTTCTGTATTTTTGAGCAATAATTGTTTTTTGAGATTGAATTTGCATTTCAATTTTATAAATATGCTTGAAAACAAGTGATTAGGTACACAGTAAATGCATATGAATGAACAGTGATGTAAACGATTATTCTTATTTTAATTAAAATTTTCCATTGTTTACATTGTGTTTTATATTTTTAATACGAAAGACGAAGCAATTAAATTGATATTAGTGAATGTAAATGTGAACGTGAAACTTCTATAGGTAAGTGAGAAATGGAATTTTTTTGCAGATTTATTTATTGTACTAGCTTTTACATAATTGAAGATGAGGCATATTACAGTGATACAGGAGTAAATGATTAGCTTAAACAAACATAACCAACTGAAACATCTGCATAACTGCATATAAGCAGCTGCTTTATTAGGAGATTGATTCAAGTGTTATATTTATTTTAAGTTGTAAATATTGTAACTCTAAATAAGTTTAAATAAAAAAAATAAAAATATATACACATGTATATAAAAAAAAAATTATAATAATAATAAAAAAAAAAAAGATGGATACTGTAACTTTAAACAAACAGTTTGACCCATATGTATTTGTACGTTGGCTAAAGAAGAAGGAAATGCAACACGGTATAATAACCTAAAAACTTATCACAATGATAAATGATCTGATCACACTAAAAAGATCAGATGTTCATCATAATATGATGATTCATATGGTAAGAGACTACTGAAACCTCGGGTTTACATATGAAAATATAAATAATAACATGACTTACTTCATAAACAAGTTTTGTTTTTTCAAAATAAAATTAATATTTAAGCAGAAAATCCATAGACATTTTATTTACGGAGAGGAGTAATATTACCCAAATGAATTATGCCAAAATCTACAGACGATGATTCTTATATTAGGTAAGTGTCATGAATTTATCATTAATTGCAATGAAACTAGTCAATTGAAACTTGCAAAGATATATATATATAATTGTTACAACACCATGAAAATTGTAGTAAGGTGAGGGTAAATAACATTAAAACCAGTTCGTTGTTTTTGTCTTTGTGATGGCCAAATCGGAAATTCTTCTCGAGAAGCAGACTATAACTATCAAATTACGTTAAAGCCGAATATAATGCGTTTTGATTGCAATGTTGGGATTCTTCCTGTAGTACAAAGCATGTTTTGCGGAGTGGAGTTAAGGTCAAGCCAGGCAGGGTTTTTGTTGGTTGATTGATTTACAGGACGGCGTGGTCGGGGTTCTTATCGTGGTAGCACTTGACTATCAGCCAGGCAGACTCGTAGGGGGTGGTTCCCGTCTCGTCCTTGCAGGTGTCGATGGCCTTCTCTATCCTTTCCCTGTCGGCGTCCTCGGACAGCTTTGACATGGCCACGCTCTTGTTAAAGTGGCCGTCCTCTGCGATAAGGTCACCCTTGCGCATCACACAAAACACGTAGCGCTGCAGGACTCGTCCTCCGTCGAGAAGTCTCCCTCGCGCATCTTCTACGCCACTGCCTCTTCCACTCCGGTGTCCTCTAAGCACTCGCTGTGATTCTTCTTTATGGTCTCCTTCTGCTCGTCGGAGAGCCCGAACTAAAAACAAAAAAAAATATTCCAAGATGACCGAACAACTATTTCACTGGTTCATATTGAGCACGGAGCAACATAAAAAAAAACATTTTTTCTGAATGAAAAAAGTGCACGAAATCCTGGTTAGAACATGTATTTTATGATAGGCCAAAGAAGGACTATGGTTTATTTAATCTTAGGAAAGGCTGTGTGTAAAAAAGAAACGAAAACTGATATATCCTTAAGAAAGGTAGAGATGATAAGAAACTTAAATTATAGCTTTATATAATGATGTAAGGAGTTCAGAAAATTGTGGTTTTAGATAATATTCAAGAAAATATCCCAGAGAGAATGTGAGAGAAAAAGATGAAAAAGTTGTGCAAAAGAAAGGTAAAAAGACCCGTTATGATGCGGAAATGCATTCATCGAGTAATTTTGCAGTTGCTAATGCGTTGGCGTGTCGGCAGTTTGACCCATACGTATTTGTTAAAAAATATTCAAATTAGGTAAAAAATTAGATGACTATGTCGAGCATCCAGTTCTGCGTTACACGAAATAATACGCCTCCCGATAATTTTACTGCCCGCGTCAGCATGATTATATTTTTTATGCAGTTTTAGAGAATAAATGGAAAAAACCTTGTGATTATGACCTATAGCGTTCGCTTAACATGCTAAAGCATAAATTGCATTATTTTGTGGCTGAATTTTTCACATAATTGACAGAGCTGAAGTTATATAAAAGGCAAGGTGAATCTGCAGCCATCAACAGTTCTGAAATTGTCTTCTTCGAGTTCACAGGACCACCAAACAGTCTTAAAATGAAAGCCTTCATATTTGCATGTGCATTTCTTGCCCTGTTTGCAGTTGTTGTAAGTATTTTTAAATTATAATTTTCATTTCTTCAATCTTCCCAAAATCACTGTGTGGCTTCATTTTTAATTAAATGAAATGAAATTTGTATGGTGGTTTAAAAGAGGTTCTTTTTTTCATTTTCTTATTTTTACAACACCTACCACAGCATATTTAATTTCATGGTCATCGCTAGCATGGAAGGTGAAATATCACAATAAACTATATGTACTTTCGATAATTCATATAATATTAAATAAATCTGACGAGTTATAAAAATCGTTGTTAAAATCGTCTAAAAATGATTTGTATTACATATTTTACCTACAAACTAACCTCAAGAAAATACACCGTTTGCCCAATGCAGTTAGGCCCTGACAACTTTAATATTGATGCAATCTTTAAGTTAATACTAATCTTCATTTTATCTTCAGTATTATTAATTGTTTTGTTTGAATATTTATTTACTTAATTTTCGGGAAATCAACAGTTTATAATGTGGTTCATTTATGTATGTGTAATTTACCTAATTGAGAAACCATCTATAGATTTCCTCAATATACTATAGAATTATGTATCTAAAAATTTAAACACTATACTTACAACAGCAAAAAAAAAATTAAATTAAACAAATAACTTTGTATCAACCACAATCACAATTACAAAATTTTGGTAATTGTGATTATATAATAGTGGTTGTTACAAAGTTATTTGTGTAATTTAAATAAAAATGACGCCACAAAGTGATTTTGCGAAGTTTGAAGAAAAAAATATTACATTATTTTAACAAGAGGGAGATTAATATTACGGGAAATACTACATGATATATGTCCTTATATAATACATCATTACATTTTAAGTAGTTTGTTACACTTTTAATACATTTTTAATACATTTTTTATACAGTTTTTATATTTATTTTGATTACAATTGAAGATATCTACATCAGACTGAATATTATTGTACGTTGAACATATTCTTATAAGACAAGCATTTTTATTCGAATTTGTTTTACAATGTTTTTCTTTAAATAGATTACAAGAACGTGCGTGCCGTCTAGGTACTTTCAAATTAATTCTGTTTAATAATTCGGGTGTGCTAGCATGGTCGGTCAATATGAAGTTACCTACCGATTGTCGGTAACTTCTCATCGTTCCCTAGGACAACTGCAGATCGCAAACGAATAGGTGACAGTTCACAATGACTAAGTATCCTTAATATATTCGGTATCAACTGTCGTTTGTACGTTCCTAGGGAACGATGAGAAGTTGCCGACAATCGGTCGGTAACTTCATATCGACCGACCATGCTAGCACCCCGTCGGTAATGTTGTTCATGATTTTATAAAGCAACATGGCATCTACGTTTAAACACAATGTATTAATTACATTGTACACTCAATGTATTAATTAAGACTCGGGATTACTTATCCAGATTTTATTTTTATGCCCCAGTTAACTGACCTTCAAATTTTTTAATACACACATATGTATATAAAACAGTTTTATAGAAAAGTATAAATAGCAGCACAAGCCTTATATAATAAGCAAGTACAAATAAATGTATGTACAAATTAGTATCATCAACAAGTACATAAATAGTTTTATAGATAGAGGTAGGAATGTCAGGTATTACAAATTGTTACTAAATGTTACTTACTTGCCTAGGACACACTTGAAGGTTGCCAGAAACGTTTGAAAAAAAAATAGTTTTTTACAAAAATATCATTAACACAATAACATAAATTCCTTATTTACTTATTATTTTTACATAACATAAATATACCTGTTTTAACCTTATATAATATTATTTATTTTTATTTTTATTTTTACTACCTATGGACAAAGACATTACCGTAATCTGGCTCCAAAACTTTCAAATTTAATTGAAAAGGACATTAAAGACATTCACCTGATAAAATGCGTAAATCTAAAAAACAAAATACATACATGGATAGTAAACAAGGGTATTGTATACTGCGGACATATTATAACTTCTACAATATAATAGCAACATACCTGTATTAAATTTTATTTATCTTCTTTTCAAATAATTAAATTTCTTTATATCATCTCTTCTCCATTTTTTCTTTTCTATTTCTATTATTAATTTTCATTTTATGTTTATTTTTTCAAATTCTATTTATTAATAATTAATTAATTTTATTCTTTCTTTTAAGAAAATGATATAAAAAAAATAAAATTCCTGCCACCTCGGAACAGGCTCAGCCTAGTGAGGTGGCATATACCTAAAAAAATGCACTTAAAATGTATTTTTGGTTAATAAATAATAAAAAATAAAAAAATATTTTAAATCTCTGTTTTAAAGTTTTTATGTTTTTTTATGTTTTTCATATATTTTTAAATTGATTGTGTAAAATTTTTTTGTAAATAAAATAGAGGCCTCAGCACGGGTAAACCACCTAGTGAGGCCAACATTATTGGATTTTATTATAAAATGTAAAAATATTGCATCAAAATCAAAATAAAAAAGTTGGATCAGAAACTATTCTTTCACATTACCTACATTCCTACAAATAAATAAGTAAATAAATTAAAACTTTCATGTTCGATGTAATTTTACATAATTGTCAATATGTATCTACATATTTTCAAAAAAAATCTGTATAAAATAAAGCACTAACAAGTGCTCTTCTGACTATGCATAAAATAATTGTCAACTAGGTATTTATTTGCATTTAAAATAATTCATTTTTTCTGCGTTTAGTTTTGATGTCAAATTATTGCACAACTAACCTTGGACAATTTCATATTTATAGTGTGATCAATATGAGGTCGGCTCAATTTAAAGCGATTTGTGATACAATCACAATGGTAATCACAATTTAGATATATATTTATACATATATGTATGTACAATGTTAATTTGTACATCGAATAAAAGTTAAATCACCAATTTTATATAAATCCATTCAATATGAATATAATTTGAAATTTTCAAGGCCAAAAGTATTATCGTGTTTTATTTTTGGGGTATTATTTCGTGTTGTGCTACCTCCTCCATTGGAAAATGTTTCGGACCGATAATTTGATAATGGATACTTTAATATTGTCCGAACCATTGGCTAAATAAGGAGGTAACTCATCCCAAACATAAATAACGAAAAATTAACTACTAACTAAAATTACTAATATTATAAACGCGAAAGTTTGTATAGATGTATGTATGTTAAGAGTAACAAACATACATACATCTATACAAACTTTCGCGTTTATAATATTAGTAATTTAATATTATAAACTTTCGCGTTTATAATATTAAATTACTAATATTATAAACGCGAAAGTTTGTATAGATGTATGTATGTTTGTTACTCTTTCACGCAAAATTTACTGAATGGGTTTAAATAAAACTTTACGATACTCATACATCAGAATAACATATAGGCTATAATTCATAAAGCTAGCTATTTATTTTCAATTTATTGAAAATAATAATTATCGTTTAATAGGAAATGTCAAAATTTGAGAATGACATTTTGCAAAACAATGATCGTTAAATCAAAATTCTATTTTAGAGAATATTTCAATTAGTGGATTTATTTGAAGTACTCACCTAATATTTTGAATCGAATCAAGAATTATAGATATTTTGAATAAATAGGTTAAGAATTTTGGTATGAACGTAGATGGGACCTAGAAAAAGAAAATAGATTACTCGAAGTACTAATCCTATGCAGACAAGTCGCGGGCAGAAGCTAGTTATTCATAAACAGTCTTATACATTTTTTTCTTGGTAAAACTGTGTCCCGTTCTCCTCCTTCTTATCTATCTGTAGGTATAAGTAAAAAGTGGAAGTAAGGCCGTTACTGATGTTTCTCTAGTTTTATCTGTCACAATTCATTTATATAATACCATACTTTTTTATATTTAGAAAGATATTTCAAAGCTACGTAGCTCGTTATGGAAATAACGTTGCGAGCCAACAAATTTGGCATGACTGTGCAATTTTCATGAATAAACACTGTTCGATAAATTTTGCTGTTTCAGGATGCAGATATATAACATTATTTTATTTTAATCATTTTCATTATCATTCAAGTTTGCACAAAAGTATTTCATAAGGTAGAATTAAAAAAAAATCTTCTTCATTACGCTGGGATTTACTGATGGGATTTGGCCTTTTTTTAAAACTTTTTTTTTTATTAGTTCAAAAATGATACATAAATTACAAATAAATTTTATACATTAATTAATTACTAGATGTGTTTGAGGAATATTATCTTTATAAATTTGTAATGTTGCATGGTAGAAGCACTTAATTTTCTAACCTTAAATTGTTTGAATAAGAGTTCTGACGAAAATGAATAGGATTTTTTTTAAAGTGTTTTTGTGATATGTAAATTGTTTGTGTTTGATTTGAATATGTACCGCCCATTATATCATTATTCAGTACTATCTCAATTTAGTTGTAATTTGCACACAACCCAATATTATAATTATTAATTAATATTATTATATCGTTGAAGAAGATAACAATAATAATCTAATTTTTTAAAATATGAAAATGAACAAGACACATAAAAATAATAAAATATAATGGTCGCAACTGGGACTCGAACCCAGAACCTTACGTCTTACCGGGACATACACCTCTACCAATTGGGCCACTGCGATCTATTATGACACTGTCGAAATTATCAACTTCATATTTCAAATTTCAGAATTAACAATATTATCTTCGACTAATGTTTTTTTTCCATATTGTTGGCAGCTACCTTTATTATTGGAAACAAGTATTCAAAGAAAGTATTTGTTACCTAGATAGTGTCTCTGATAAATATATCCGATTTTAGTTTTATGGAACACCTATTGACTTTTTATAAAAGTCTAATTGTCATTGTTATTGTTATCTTCTTCTTCAATGATATATTACATTGATGGAAATAACCTTCAAAAGTTAAAAAGAGAGTTTTTCTTCTAAAAAAAAAATTTATTATTATAATTATTAATTATAATATTGGTTTGTGTGCAAAGATATACCATTAGTTTATAAATCTTTATACTAAACATTCCAGATCCGTGGAAGCGTAGAATGGCCAGATATCGAAAAGCTTCGTAAGGAATGTCTGGGGGAATCAAAGGTGGACGAAGCCAAAGTTATCAAGATCCGCAAGGACCACATCTTCCTCGATGACGAGGGTCTCGAGAAGTATATCTTCTGCACCCTGAGCAAGGTAGGCGTAGTGGATGCCGAAGGAAACCTGAACAGAGAAGTGGCTATGTCCTTGGCCCCAACCAAGGAAGATAAGGATAAAGACGCAGCTGCTTATGACAACTGCACGAACCAAAAGGGAACTCCCATTCAAAAGGTTTACCTGATGTTTAAATGCTACCATGGCCTCAGACCAGATGTTGTTTTCATATAAATCATACTATCACCAAAGGTTTTCACTATTAATTAAGCAGGTTATGCTAATTTATCGTTATTGTTATATTTAATTCATTTGCACCAAAATTAAAATAAAAAAGCATTCAATGTAATGTTTTTTTCTGATGGTTTAATAAATGTACTTGGCAACTCAAATCTTTGTTTGAAAATCATTTCGCAGTCCTCAAACCAGATCCCCTATCACGAGAACACCTCAAAATATGTTCTGAAAAATGTGCCTATAGAAGAATTTGGAAAAAAAAAAACATTTTAATAAATTTCTAAGAAAACGACAGCATTTTCTTCAAACGTTTCCAGAAGTCACAGTTTCAAAGATTTCACTGAATCCCTTGTCTTTGTACCATAAAAATCAACATTTTTAAGAAGGTTAAAAACAAAGACATCTATTTCACTTTAAATAAATTAAAAGATTTCGTAATGATTTATGCTACATGTTTTTACAATGACAAGAACATATATTTATAGTAATATCTTTTTATAATTTACACACCCGAGTATTTATAATATAATAGACTTGGGACAGGAAACGGCTTATAAATGTGAAAACAAGTGATTAGATTCACAGTACATATGAATTATAGAGATTACCTCACAAGAGTCTCAACTGCTCCCGTCTGGAGCCAGTGAGACTATGGCATCCCCAATTGGAGTATGTTGTGAGGCTGAAGGAAAGTGGGGAAGGGAAGGAGATGGGGAAGAGGAAGATAGGAAAGTACCTGGCTATTCAGATCTAGTCACTAAACACGGCTAAAGCCATTATTAAGCAACGTCTCAATTCTGAATGGTGGTCTTACACCAGGGCGATACTGACAGCATCTTCCACTCTGGAACGTGCCGCAAATGTAGTATATATTATTTTTATTAATTAATTGTGAAATAACACAAATTAATCAAATAAAATTTATTTGCGCACGCCGGGTTCGAACCCGCAACCTTCCGATTGGGAGTCAAGTGTTGTTACCACTCGACCACGGACGGTCGTCAATGAATGAACACTATAAACGATAATATCGCAAGGTGCTTTGTCAAGAAATTTTCTATTGTGTGTAATACTTTTAATATTAAAGACTAAGCAATTAAATTTATATTACTAAAATGTGTACTTAAAACTTCTATCTAAGGTAGAAATTTTTGTTTATTATATTAAAGGGGTTTCTCACCATCCTCCCAATAGCTTATCTACCCTAATAACGAATATTATAAAAAATAAAAATAAAATACTCGCAGTGGTTAGAAAACTCGGCCAACTTATCCAATATATAGCCACTATTCATAGGTTCGAGTACCTAATTATAAACTCCAACTTAATAAATAAATAAACCGTAAATCATAAAACGAAAATATTCGTTATTAGTGTAGATAAGCTATTGGGAGGATGGTGAGAAACCCCCTAACCCACATTGGGCTATTCCATAATTACAGATAAATGCATTCAGTAGTAATACAGAAGTAAATGATTAGCTCATACAAACATAACCACAGCATTGATGATGGAAACTGTAACGTTGTACGTTAAGAAGGAGGTAATGCAACGTGATATAATAATCCAAAATATCAATGAGCCAACTAGTGTTAGATCACATGATGGTAAGATCGGATGTTCATCATATGGTAACAGACCACGAAACCCGGGGGCAAGTACATGAAAATATTAACAAAACATGATTTCTTTCATAAGTAAATTTTATTTTTGCAATAATTTTAATAGAACTTAAACGAAGAAATTGATAGCAATCTAAAATTTATAGAAAATTCACACAATTTATAAGAGAGGATTTGAAAATTTGTAGACATTTTATTTATGGAGAGGAGTAATATTCTAAAAATGAAATAGTACTAAAACGTAATGTTTTAAGTACAGATGATGATTCTTATATTAGTGTCATGAATTGCAATGAGGAACTAGTCAATAGAAACTTGCAAAGATATATTATTATTACAATACAATGAAGATTCTAGTATAACGACGATAAGTAACATTAAAACGAGCTCGTTATGTTCGTCTTTATGAGGGCAAAATCGGAGATTTTCCTTAGAGTAGCAGACTATAACCAACAAATTGGGGTGGAGCCGAATATGAAGTGTTTTGACTGCACTGTTAGGATTATTCCTGTAGCACAAAGCATGTTTTGAGGAGGGGAGCTAAGGTCAAGCCGATAGGGGGTTTTGAAATGAAGTGGTGTTGTTGTTGCTTTACACGACGGAGTGGTCGGGGTTCTTTTCGTGATAGCACTTGACCATAAGCCAGGCAGACTCGTGGGGAGTGGCTCCTTCCTCATCCATGCAGGCATCGATAGCCTTCTCCACCTTTTCCCTGTCGGCGTCCTCGGGCAGCTTGGACATGGCCACGTCCTTGTTGAAATGGCCGTCCTCTGTGATGAGGTCGCTCTTGCGCATCATACAGAACACGTAGCGCTGCAGGGGCTCGTCCTCCGTTGAAAAGTCTCCCTCGCGCATCTTCTTTACCAAAGCCTCTTCAACTCCGGTGTCCTCCAAGCACTCGCCGTGATTCTTCTTTACGGTCTCCTTCTGCTCGTCTGAGAGCCCGCACTGAAAAAAATAAAAATATTCCAAGATGACATAAAGACTATTTTCTTGGTTCATATTGAGCTCGGAGCAACATAAATTTTTCCGAATGAAAAGACTGCTCAGAAATCCGGGTTAGAACGTGTGAGTATTTGCGTGTATATATTTTATTGTAGGTCAAAGGACAACTATAGTTTATTCAATCATCGGAAACACTGTGTGTAAAAAGAATTGAAAACGGCCGTTCAATGGGCGTGTTACAATGGTGTAAGAGAATAAGGAACACATAAATTATAGCTTTAGATATATTGTAAAGAGTTATGAAAACCTTTTAAAATTATTGAATTTGTTATTTTACAGCTCATATTCAAGAAATTATCCGAGAGAGGTTGTGTGAGAAAGATTGCTGGTTTCAAAGAGAATGGATCACTGGGCGAGCATGACTCTTCAAGAGAGGAAACGGAAAAGCCTGCAATTCGTTCCATAGTCGAGCTGGTGTGCACAAGAACGATAAAACGACCCGTTATGATGCGGAAGTGCATTCATTGTGTAGGTACAAATGTTGCTAATGCGTTTGGCACATCTCCGGTGTAACGGTACTAATTACCAAGGCAATCAATGTGGACAGTTCTTTAGAGCCTGGTTTTGTGTTACTCTTAGATGTAATGCTAGTTTTTACATGGTAATTGTATTTTAAAGCATCTAGAATCGAGAGGATTTAAACCAGATACGGCTATTTAGCTCCATAGGGGGCTTATTTGTATTTTTTTACAGGATCAACAATTTATTGTGAACTTTTTCAGAATTTATTTATTTATGGTTCTGTACAACTCGTCGCTCTAGTTTGTTTTTATCCAACAGACCATTTTTCGTGAACTTTAGTTAAGTATGCATTTGTTCTCAAAAAGTCTTATTTATACGATAATCGTTCAAAAAAAACCATAAAATATTATTTAAGGGTTTTTCAAAACTCACTTTGTCTTACGTCGTCCAAAATTTGTGTGCTTTTATCGTGTGTAAAAAAAAACATTACGCTACTTCTCCCGATTTACGTTTTGGTCTGTTGGATAAAAACGAACTGAAGCGACGAACTGTACAGTATTAAAGCTGTGAGGTTAACACATCTGTGGCTTCAACGGAGCGATTCTGTCACGTACGGCATTGAAAGGTTAGTTGTAAAATTTACAAAGGTGGACAATATAAAAGCATAATTGTTCTTAGTTTGGTATTTAGAAATATGACTTACCGCAAGAGCGAAAAGAGCCACCAAGAGGACAATTGGAAGATATGAATTCATTGTTAGTTTTGAGTTTGCAACTAGGATTCTTTACTATTAGTCACTTTTTGCAACTGCTTCTTTACTGAATACTCAACAAAACTAGTTGGTCCTTTTATACCTACACCAAGGAACAAGATAGTTAGCAACTGGTCCTAGTTCCTAATAATCGCGAAAAAATGCAGTTAATTACCTACTTGAAATTCAATACAAGCCTATATACGTAATAATTGCATTATGGGAATACTTTCCGTAAAACTGATGATAAACTAACATTCCGTGGAAATTATTACTCGTACACCCGCATACATTAGCGACAGCAAGAAATAAGATAGGTACCTACAATGGGTGATCGAACACAATAATGACAATGATAGAACATAAATAAAAATTGAAGTTATCTTTCTTATCTTATTTTTACTAGGTACATGTAAATACCAACCGATTACTTATTACTAGACATCGGATTATATGCATTTGCATATTTGCATATGCAAATGCTTAAAACTCTCTAATTGCGGCGTTAGCCGCTTGGACACATAAGCTTGTTTTCACGATAATTTAACGTAGGTAGACATAGGAATGACGTATGTCCCGTACCTGAGTTATTTGCATATTTTAGCATTTTTTCCCAATCGCGCATATTTCGTTGATTTCGTTGATCAATTTGACAGTTCTGAGGCCATTGCAATTCAGTCAAGCAAGCTAGCATTTGAAGACGCATCCATTAAACATAATATCGCCCTCATCTCGACACATTTCCACAAGTTACCAGATACCATAAAATAATTGGAAACAAAAAAACCTTCCTCCATCAATAGAAATACTGAAAACAATGATCGAACTTGCCAACGCACTTCCTAATTTAATATCAGAAAAGTTTCGTAAAAAGTTAGACGCTATTTTGCTTAAAACCCGAGTCTTGAAGACACGAAGAACATTGCCGACATCGACGGCGCCCTGCCTAAACAGGTATCTCTAGAAATGGCGTCAAATTTTTAATTTTGTCCAGTGACGTCAGTTGACGGTCTGGGTGGCAAACGTCACAAATTTGCGATCGAAAATTTTGAAAAATACTTAATTGTATATTGTCACAAAAACTGTGTATAATTTTAAGAATATTTCGCTGTTTTTGTATCGTCTTTAATTAAAATACATAAAAATTAAAATGGTTTTTTGATTTTGCATTGTGCATATTTTGGGCATATCAAGAGTTTTTAGTGCATATTACGGCCTTTTTTAGTGCATATTTGCATGCATATTTTGGCACTTTGTTAGTGCATATAATCCGATGTCTACTTATTACAAAATAACCTATTTCTTTGTAAAGTAGCACTCTTGTTGTTCCATACCTGTTAATTATATAATGCATCGACTGCGGGCTGGTAAAACTCTTCAAGCCGCAAATGAAAACTTGACAGGACAGGTTTAAGTATCTATCATTCAAAATATTGCAATTCCATAAAAAAATAGTAAGATTTGAGGGTTGAGTATTGAGGGTTGAGGGTTGAGGGTTGAGTTGTGGCTTTTTCAAAATAATAATCTAAAAAAAATTTCTTTTAGTATTAGAAATGCCTAAATCAGCGGAATCTATTTTACTATGTTGCAGGTACTTCGAAAACTCTTCTAACCACTCAAAAGTAACATTCCCAAAAATGTGGCTACAAAATAGGGTGGACATTTATTTTGGATATCACGTCCAGCTGGGCTTTTAAGTGAGTTATTAAACACAAAGAAAAAGTTAAAAAAACAGTGGATTAGGAAAGAACAATAAATAAATTAAATGAGTCATAGTAGAGCTATCGACCATTTGGAATAAAAAGGTTCCATCTGCTGCGGTAAAGTAATGCGATAATGAACTCTAAGGTAGCTTACTTTAGATCCTACTATCGCATGACACTACCGCCACATATGGAACCTTGTTATTCCAAAGGGTCGATATGTCAAAAACATCCTTATAATCATTACCCAAATTAATGTATGCGGCGAACGGGAGTGTACAATTGTGATATCGTTTGGGGTTGTCACATTAACACGGTAGATATTGCCTCCAAGTTGATTTGTAATGTACACAGTACATACTGAAATTAAATATAATTTCAGGGCTGACAATTGTTTAAGATTTGGTATGAATTTATAATTTTACATGAACAATTGGATAATTTTAATAAATTTAGTTGATGCAGTAAATAAATAATCAAAATTGACACATTCCATTGTAATACCCATTCTGAAGTTATCAATCTTTGGAATTTATTTTGAATTGTTTCTATCGTGAGATAATGAATTGCAATAACTTGATGCCCACACTGTTTAGTTAGCTAGGCCGTACACCGGAGCCACACGCCACATGCAAGCAAAATTTAAGTCGCCACAATATGCATGCTACATTTTTGCATGGAGTATATGTGTCGCGTACACGCACACCGGACGCACAATTGTGGTTTATACTCGAAAATGTTGACATCATCTGACGGCACAGATTTCTTGATGTGGCAATTAATGCGAAAAAAAGACGTTATTGGGTTCATCCGTTTAATCAAGATTCTGCAAGTTACGGTAATTTCAAAATTTCGCAAGGGTAACATCCGCAAAATTTCGCAAGAGTTACACCAAAAGTTACGATTTTGGTCGAGATGATTTCTGTAAACCGTCTATTGCTATAATCAGTAAGTCCATGGTTATATATATAGTGTTTTTTCAACCTCTGCAATATACTCCACATAAAATTCAATATTGTCTTTCATTTTTGCAAACCACAAAAAATGAACGCGTTCGATCTTGAATTCATGTAGCGCGGCTAATGCACGGAGAAAAATGAACTGTCAAAAACGGGACTGAAGGTCCCACGAATAAACCAACAGTGATTCAATGTTTATTGGCGGTAAAATACGTACGAAATTACGTATACCAACAAATTATTCTTAATGTTCCCGCCAATAAACATTCAAACCCTGCTAATTTGTTCGCAAGAACTTCAGTCCCGTTTTTAACCATTCTACGAATAAAATGATCGTATTTTCTATTAAAATGTTCGTTTTTTCTATTAAAATGTTCGTTTTTCAAATAAAAATTTTCTCCGTGTGTCTCGCCACAAACTGCACCCGCTATAAACGTGTCCTCGGTGTGCGTGCTTACCAACTAAAATGTTAATTTTAAAATGTGGCGCTACATTTATCGTAACACAAATGTATGTCCGGTGTGCGGCCTCGCTTAGTTGTACTCGATTTGACTCCAACTAATAGTAAGGATAAGCCCATTCGTTCACGGAGCTATTTACAAGCGACTCGAGCTTCATGCTCGTAGCACCCGCACCACTTGTGAATACCCGCCATAAAATTTATTTGTGCACGCTGGGTTCGAACCCGCGACCTTCGGAATGGCAGTCCAACGCCCTACCGCTGGACTACGCCGGCCGTAAAAACTACGGGAAGTTGGTCAAGTTTTGTTCGTTGAAGCTCGTTGGGCCCAAACTCGTCATATTTTTTGATACTTATCATTTGTCACTAAGACCAAAATAATGTAAAGGTTTAAAATAATTTAGCGAAAATTCCTTGATTAATCGGTATGTATATTTTGTAATCAAAATTATCAGTTAGTGTTTTTTTGATAGATTTGTATGTTAAAAAGAAGCTATTTTGCAGAAACATTTGTATTTTTTTCTTTTTTTGACACCCCTAATAATGGCAAATCTTGTTAGTGGTATAAATTAACTTCATTAGGTATGAATAAGTTTTTTATGTGCCCTCAAGTAACTCAGCGGTCAACTTATTGCGCCCCACAGATGGTTTGAAATGTGTGGAAATTTTCCTATTATTTATAGCAATAGAAAAATCACTGAATAATAGGTACCTACACAAATGCCTTCCGCATAAATGAGAATGGAAACGAATATCTTCACTGACTAACCTTTCGATTCCAGCCCATTTATTTATTTCTTTACAAGCTTCTGCCCGAGACTTCGTCTGCGTAGGATTAGTACTTCGAGTAATCTATTTTCTTTTCCTAGGTCCCGTCTACGTTTATACCAAAATTCTTAACCTATTTATCTTACTAATATTATAAACGCGAAAGTTTGTATGGATGTATGTATGTTTGTTACTCTTTCACGCAAAATTTACTGAATGGATTTTAATGAAACTTTACAATAATATAGCTCATACATCAGAAGAACATATAGGCTATAATTTATAAAGCTAGCTATTTATTTTCAATGTTTTGTAAATAGTAACTGTTGTTTAATAGAAATTGTCAATATTTGAGAATGACATTTTGCAAAACAATAAATCAAAATTCTATTTTAGAAAATATTTAAATTAGTGAATTTATTTGAAGTACTCGCCTAATACTTCGAATCGAATCAAGAATCATAAATATGTTAAGAATTTTTGTATAAACGTAGATGGGACCTAGGAAAAGAAAATAGATTTCTCTAAGTACTAATCCTATACGCAGACGAAGTCGCGGGCAAAAGCTTGTTTAAAATATGTATAATTCTTGATTCGATTCAAAGTATTAGGTGAGTACTTCAAATAAATTCAGTAATTTAAATATTTTCCAAAATAGAATTTTGATTTAACAATCATTGTTTTGCAAAATGTCATTCTCAAATTTTGACGTTTTCTATTAAACTATAATTATTATTTTCAATATATTGAAAATAAATAGCTAGCTTCATAAATTATAGTTATGTTATTCTGATGTATGAGCTATATTTTTGTAAAGTTTCATTAAAATCCATTCATTAAATTTCGATTTAAAGAGGAACAAACATACATACATCTATACAAACTTTCACGTTTATAATATTAAGTTTATTGTTTTATTGTTTCTTCTTCACATTTTAGTTTTCAGTTTACAATACAATTTTTAACCTCACTAGGACAAGCCTGTGTTGAGGTTAACAATTATTTACAAAGTAACAAAATAACACAAAAGGAAAAAGGAAACAAAAATAATAAGTAAGAAGTAAGATAAGAAGTAAGATTTATTACACGCCCTATTGGACTCATATATACAGTTATTGTAAATATTTAAAAATTAAACAATAAAGAAAATATACTAGAATGAAAAAAAGGACAACCAAAGAATAAAATAAAATACGTCTATTTGTGCCGAGATGAATAAAAGTACATATTGGAATAAACAAAATTTACATATTTTATTAATTATTTTAAAAATAAAACTATATCTCCAAGGGCCACTCCTATAGCCACTCGATCGGTAAGGAGTGATAGGATAACTTTCGGAAACAACTGCACAAACAACGGTTGATGTCGAATATAATAAGGACACTTAGTCATTGTGACCTGTCGCAAATTCGTTGGAGATCTGCATTTATGCTAGGGAACGATGAGAAGTTACCGAAAGTTATCCTAACAAAGCTTATCGATCGATTGTGCTAGGGGCTATATCGGAATATCAATTTG
This sequence comes from Limnephilus auricula, assembly GCA_951813805.1. NCBI lineage: Eukaryota > Metazoa > Arthropoda > Insecta > Trichoptera > Limnephilidae > Limnephilus > Limnephilus auricula. The sequence continues at coordinate 9,544,067 of OX638400.1, read as the reverse complement.
CTAAACTTTATAGTCTCGGAATCGGGGAATTTTGATAAGCCAGTGGTATTGTTAAAATAAAAGAGTTTTGAATAAATGTATCCAGGGTGTTAAGCATCGCAATTGACGTACTTTAACTAGTGATTCCTGACATTATTTGGAGTAAAAAATGAAAATGAAATTTTGGTCTCCGGTGATTTTTTAGATGTTTGAATTTTTTATTTTTCAAAAAAAAAATTTTCAAAATCAAAGATTTTATTTTTCCACATGTCGTCACTGGTCTCTAATCCCAGTAACCAACCGACCCCTCACCAGTAACTTCCCAATACGAACTGATTATGTTTTTGTAGAAAAAAAAAATGTCACCGGAGAACATAATTTTATTTCCATTTTTTACTTTAAAATAATGTCAGGAATCACACGTATAAGAAACATATGGATGGATATAAGTAATGAAAGCAACTCAGGACAGTCAATTTTCAAGTTTTGGTCTGATCGATTAAACTTTTGGACCACGTAAAATTTATTTATTTGTTAGATACATTTTTTTTACATACACATAATAAGGAAGCTTTGACTGTCCAGCTAGGAAAGTTTCCCGTTTTAGGACAATAAAATTGCCTGGTTTAGTTCACGGTTGTGTTCTTCTTTAATCTATGAGAAAATCAACTCTTACAATACGTTTTTTGTAATGGTATATAATTAAGCACAACAACTCAATTGACGTTATGCAATAAATTATTACTTCAGAATAATAATAATTATTGATTTATCACCGTAATATAGACCCATAAAAAGTCTTCCATTATTCTGATCACAATAATGCTTCTTCATATTTATTAACGATAAATCAATCTAGACATGACAAATTTTATTTTTCTTATATATTATATGAGGAATGCACTAAACATGTACTTACTTACATACTTATGTATGTAAGTAAGTACATGCATTCCTAATCCTTTAAAAATATTATAGTTCGTTTGTGGAACTCTAATTCCATCGAAATTATATTATATTTCGTAGGTACCATCGATATAGTTGGTAGTAAATATATTCAGTAACAATCGAGCGATCATGATTTTTGAGAGCTCGATTTGGAAATTTCCCGCCCACAATTAAGAAAATCATCTCTCCGAATTTTTATTACAGAGATATATATATATATAAACTGATTACATGGCTAAATAGCTAATGAATTCACCTATATTTTATCATTTATTTCATATTTTTAAGATTTAAAAAGAAATTATTAAAAAATCGTAAACTTAATACAATTATCAATTCAACTCTACAATTATCAATAAACATTATACCGATTCCCGCTGTATTTAATTTAATTTAATTTAATTTATTTAATTACATTTGATACATTTAAAGCCAAAATAACAGAAATAATATTACATAATAATAGAATATATTTAAAATGTATACAAGTGTTATTACGTTGTTTTAGGTCGATATTAGTTCCTAGCTAGACAGATTGCCTGTTCTGAGGAACCAAAGTTTGTTAAGTGCCAAATGCAATTTAAATTTTTATTATTTTTTTTAATTAATACCTATATACAAAGTTTTTACTAAATATGCCATTCATAGGTAACCATGTATAGTTTTAGGTCAAATTATATAATAGTTTTTCAGACTCCTCCCTACCCAAGTCAATCAACCATTTAGTTATTATTAAACCAATGTAGGACATTTTGCAAGTAGTTTTAGTTCAATAAATCCTTTTAAACAGATATCCCATTTCACAATATAAAAGATAAGAGGCGAATAATTCATACTTTGTTTAGAAAAATATGGAAAACGGCCACTATTTTTTTAATTCACATGGGTTGAAAGTACGTCAAATAGATAAATAATTCAATCACGAAATACACTGGTATAAAAATCTTCTATATATATGAAAATTAATCCCTGTTTCCCTTGGTCACGGCCGTAACTTCAGAACGACTTTACCTATTTTATTCATATTTTTTTAAAAGTAGAAGGTTCTTACGGAAAGAAAAATTAAGAAAATTGCGCAGAAAATTGGAAAATTTCAGAAAACTTGACGACTATTTTAACTTCGTACGTTTGACAGTTAGCGCGTTTGATATATTTAGAGATATTTCCTATACTATTCATCCGATTGCGATAAAAATTTGGTGAGTAGTTGTAGACATGCCCCGTAAAGGTTTCTATATAGCAATATTTTTATATTGGTGAATTATGGAGTTATGAAATTTGGAAAAAAATATTGCAATGAGGCAAACGCAAGTTGTTTGAAAAATGAGTGTATTTTATTAAGTTTAGGGGCAGGGAAAAAAAGTCGGGAGGGGGAGGGAATCCGGGAGTGAAGGAGGACGAGGGAGTGGGAAGGCGAAGAAGGTGGAAGGGAAATTCGTAAGGGGAGGTTCGCGAGAAGGGGGACAGCGGGAGAGGTGAACATGGAACGCGGGAGGGGAAGTGGGTGAGGGTGGAGAAGAGGTAGCGGAAGGGGAACGTGGACGAATGGGAAAGGATACGCATGGCGAAACAATTTCTTTAATTTAGTGGCATTGCAACGAAATATTATGTAATGAAAGTTGATTAAAACATACACTTATGCAATTTTAAAGGCCGGTCTCTTGCGACCAATTTCACAAACAATACCTCAAACATTACCATAAACATGGGGCAGGGCCACAACGTTTGTTGTTTTCCATGGGCCACGGAAAGCAAAAACATTGTGGCCCCGACCTAAGACGCCGCTTTACAAGCACACGTTCGAGAACAAATTTTTGTAAGCTGAAGACCAAATAATATTGAAATTTAGACGGGTATTTAATTTAGTATCAAAATCGTATAATCTATAGTTTAGGCATTCGAAACTACCAACTTATATTATTTGTCGTTTTTAGTTCAAACTTAACGGTCTGCAAAGCAAATTGATCCTCGTCTTTCGGTTTACAGTCGATAGATTTTACAGATTTGATCTAAAACTTTTTAATGTAGGTACCTAAAAGATTCGAGAAAAAAAAAGTTATTTTGAAAATGTTCGTAAAAGAGATCACTGGAACGTAGATAAATTGACTCTTTAAAGACATTAGTTTTTTATTTGTACTTGAAACATGTCAGCATTGATCAGTGTACTAGAACACTAAGATATTAACCAGACTGTAACATACTCCTAGAATTATTATAACTTATAACTAGACATCGGATTATATGCACTAACAAAGTGCCAAAATATGCATGCAAATATGCACTAAAAAAGGCCGAAATATGCAATAAAAACTCTTCATATGCCCAAAATATGCACAATGCTAAATCATAAAACCATTCTTATTTTTATATATTTTAATTAAAGACGGTACAAATACAGCGAAATATTCTTAAAGTTGTTCGTAGTTTTGATGACAATATAAAATTAAGTATTTTTTCCAAATTTTTGATCGCAAATTTGTGACATTTGTCATCCAGTATATATTTTGTACCCCGAAAACGACCTTTCTACGTCAACTGACGTCATTGGACAAAATTTAAAATTTGGCGTCATTTCCGGAGATAACTGCTTAGGCAGGGTACCTGTGCCCTAATGTTCTTCATGTTTTCAAGACTCGGGTTTTTAAGCAAAATAGGTCTAACTTTTTACGAATCTTCTCTGATATTGAATCAGGAAGTGCGTTGGCGAGTTCGATCATTGTTTCCAGTATTTCTATTGATTTAAATAGGGGAAGGTTTTTGTTTCCAATTTTTCTATGGCATCTGGTAACTTGTGGAAATGTGTTGAGATGAGGGCGATATTCTGTCTAATGGATGCGTCTTCAAATGCTAGCTTGCTTGACTGAATTGCAATGACTTCAGAACTGAGCTTGCGTGACTTAATTTGCAATGGCCTCAGAATTGTCAAATTGACCAACGAAATATGCACGATTGGGAAAATAGGCTAAAATATGCATTAACGCCGTAATTAGAGAGTTATATGCATTTGCATATGCAAATATACAAATGCATATAATCCGATGTCTACTTATAACCATCCTTGTAGAAATCCATCTTTCCATAGGTATAACCAATTTCTACTTTTGGTTGATAAGTTCTGGAAAAACTTGTAGGTATGTTTTGTATTGATCCAAACTGATTTTTTTTCGGTGTTGGTGTATTCTGAACATTATTCACATTATAATGTCAGCGGCCTAGGGCTAATTTTGTTATTAAATTAGTTAAGTAGGTACTGAAGTGGAACTTTTTGAAAAAAATCTTTCCCGGGCACCGCAGGGAACGGATCGCAGGTTAATCAGAAAATAATGCAAAGTACAACGAAGCTCATAATAATAAAAGATAAAGGAAGAATAATTTTGTCGTGTAATTAAGGTATAATCTATAATCTACCGGCTGTTGCAGATATCATCAACGCCTTCAATAATATAATAACGGTGATTAACGGTGGAGTTATTCATAAATAATTTCAATTTGTGACATTCTGTGACTTTATATAAAGGACATGTTTTCAATATAACCATATTCAGTTTCATTCTTGAAAGCAACCCCTCTACTACAATGAGAACCATCTTGATCACTCTTTGCGTTGCAGCCTTCGTGGCCACGACGGTAAGTAACTTATTATATTTTATCATCTCAATATTTTTATCAATAAACATGTCTACAGAAAGCATTTTAGCACAAACACTTTTTCATAGTCATTTTTTCATTTCATTTCACAGTTCTCAGCCATTAAAGGTGTGTCCATAAAGAAATACAAACTTAGGAGGGTATAACCAGACAATACCAGAAATTTGTCCTTTTTAAATCAAATTCTAGACGTATTGACTCTTTTCTACAAAAAAATACAAACTGATTTTGAAAGATTGTTACTTTATCTGGTAAACGCATTTTTTGAATTTTGAAAAACTAAGTTTATTTTTAATGTACTAAGGGTACACCGTTGGTCGTTAACAGATTTATTAAATTTTCAAACGAAATATTGCATTATACAACACTAATTTCAAATCATATAATGATACAGAAAAATAAATCAATGTATAATCTATTAAAGACGGTTTTCAGAATTTGAATTTTTGTTAAAGTAAAATCATTTAAAAATAAATCCGAGAACGTATTTTGTAACGAAAATACCTCGGTTTTTCTATTTATTTAAGGTCTTACAAACTAAAATATTTTAGATTTTTTTTACACACTTATTTGGTTTAGACATTAATGAAAAAACATAAATACTTGTGATCAAAAAATACTTCAAGAGGTGCAAATTTATCATTATGCATTTTGAGCAATTTTATTGCTTACTTGAATGTGGGTATATATTAAAGCAAGTTTTGTATGAAATAATTCGATATTAAATTTTTAGATTAAAAAAATTGATACGGGGAATAATCGATATTTCTCATCGGAACCTCCCTGTACAGTTGCAAGCATTTTGGATCTTTAATTCTCAGCCGCTGGTCAATGAGTCTTAAGAAATCGATCGTCCAGTCTACCAATAGTCGGCCATCTCCGAAAAATCTAAATTTTAAAACTCCGGAAAAAAATCGAGAACGGGTGAATTCAGGTTTCCAAGTGATAAATAGTTAAGACAAAAGTGGACTCTGCCCTAAAAATACATAAATATAATCCGATCTTGTTCTCTCAAATTATGTGATACTCCTGCAATTTGTTCTAATTATAAGTAGAGTCTAATTTGGGCAAAACGATATTTTATTTAGTTAGCAACATGTATATAAATTGGCACGAGTAAACCATTTTCAAAATTTGTGTATCCCCACTTTTCAATATTGTGTCCATGAAAAATCGTTCCTTTAATATTATGTGTAAATACATCCGTTAAAATTTAAAATATCTTAAATAATTAAATAACCAAATTTTCAAACATTATTTTCCTTTCCGAAACCCACAGGCTAGCCTCTAGAATCCTATCTAGACTGCCCGGGCTTCACTATCTTAGGCAAGTTCATACCCAAAAGAGGAATCTGTCTCTATAGCCGAGCTGACCATTCCTCACATTCGATAAATGCAACAGAACCGATCCCTATCCACACAGTCGAAATTTTGTCTGTGTCTCCTCCCTTCTACAATGCGGGCCTTTTCAAGACCCAGGTTCACTCATTCCTTTCCACAAAACGACCCTCCACACGGCATCCCCAAAGATGACATAGGCCCTCAGAGAAATTAATTTCCTCAGAGCCTCCTGTATGGAGTTCATTTAAAAAAGGTTGTTAACATAGGTAATCTAAGCGAGGCAGCATACCAGAGCCACACGCCACATGCAAGCAAAATTTACGTCGCCACAATATGCAAATGCATGCTACATTGTTGCTTGGAGTATTTGTGTCGGGTACACGCACACTGGACGCACAGTTGTGGCGCTACATGCAAGCAACATTTGCGTATTATTAGTTTTATGAACAACTAGCAGAAGACTTGGGAGATAGGAATTTTACCAATTTAGGGCCCGGAGTTTCGAAGTATTCGCGAGTAAAAATGGCACCATGGTGTTACGCAGTTTCAAAAACTTCGATAAACACATTTTGTGTTCATCTAAGAAGTTTTTTTTTTAATTTAGCGAATTTTACTGGCCGATGCTGGACTAACTTTAAAACCAGATGGCATTAAAACGTATTTTAGAAAAATTTGGAGTTTTGCAGTCTACGAAAAAAGGTACGGTATGCAAATCACTGCGCCACAAAAAACGAACGTGTTCGATCTTGAATACATGGGGCGCCACTAATGTCTCGCCAAAAATTGCTCCCGCTACAAATGTGTCCTCGGTGTGCGTCCTTGCCAGCAAACATAGGGGGGCGTTAAATGTGTCGCGTTTAAAATGTGGCACTACATTTATCATAACACAAATGTATATCCGGTGTGCGGCCTCGCTAAGTGTTCCTTCTTCCTAATTACTTAAGTATTTATATTTATGATTTAATTTTTTTATATGTCCTTGACGCCTCAAATACCAAATTAATCAAGAATTTTCTTAAGAATGTTTATAAATTAAACTGTATCGCAAAGGTCAAGCAAATGACCGCCTACCACACCAACGCATTTAAAAGCTACAAGATTAACTGCCATTCGTCCAAAACAACCCCAATTAACCAACTAACATAAAATCAAATTGATAATTTGTTTTTCATCTATTCTAGATTGGTTTTTCGGATGAGGAGAAGGAGGCCATGAAGAATAACCATGGCGAGTGCGTCTCAGAGACGGGCGTGGAAGAGGAACTGCTGAAGAAGTCGCGTGAGGGAGACTTCTCCATTGAGAACGAGCCCCTGCAGCGCTATGTATTCTGCATGATGCGCAAGATGGACCTAATCACAGAGGACGGCCACTTCAACAAGGATGTGGCCATGTCCAAGCTACCCGAAGACGCCGACAGGGAAAAGGTGGAGAAGGACATGGATGCCTGCAAGGACGAGCAGGGAGCCACCCCCTACGAATCTGCCTGGCTGATGGTTAAGTGCTACCACGAGAAGAACCCTGACCATATCTTCATGTAAACTAGCAATCATTTTTCTCCTCATCTCGACCTGACCTATGTTTCATGGGAAGAACCCTAAAAATGTCGTAAAAACGTCGTGACACAGCTTTAGCTCAATGTGTCCATGGTCTGCTACGTCTAGGATAAAACTTATGCTTCACTAATCAATTATAATAACATGGCACCACCACTTGCGACTTGACCTTATCCCAACCACGAAGGTAGTGCAGAGGCTTCAGGACACTGCTTCAACCCAAGGATTCTGTAGTCTGCCATTACGAGGAGCATCTCTGATCTTACCTTCACGAAGATAAACTCAACTGGACTCGTTTAGAAACTTTATATCCCCTTCTTCTTCGTATCGACTATCGAGTACCTTTGTTTTGCTTTATCTTCCATAGCATATTTTTTTATACTCGTTATCATCGCACCTTAGCTAATAACTATATAAATATTTTTTGGATAATTGACACTTTTCTTATTTATTATTGAAACAATAAATTGTTATCTACGTACATGAACAAATAATTAGTTTTATTGAGAGATCTCACATTTACCATGATACATACACACTTTCCAAGCGATTCTAACCTGAATAATGTTAAAAAGCCATTGAAAATTGCGAACCAACTAATTTATTGAATGAAAGGATTAGTGAAAAAAACATTTAAATAAAAGCGACTATGCGGCATGCTTTGCAAATGCCACTCAAAGAAAAGAGTTTGCTTTTGGAAAAACAATTTTTATTAGTTTTTCCGTCAGGTGCGTACATGAATAAATCAGTAGGTTTATTATCCAAACTTACTCCTGCTATCCCCTTTTGCTATTAGGTCTCCTTTTCAATGGTTCCCTTCATCCCTTACTCGTCTCCTACCCCTGCCCTGCGCGTCCTTTCCGATGCTTCCCAGTTCACGACCCCATTTCCCTTTTGCGTTTCCTTCCCCTCCCACGTTCCTCTTCCATGTGCCTTACCTTCCCCTCTCCATCGTCCCCCCTACTGCAAACCCACTCCTAAATTCTCTTCCTCCCCTTCCCGGATTTCCTTCCCCCTACCTCCTTCCCTCCCTACCGCCAAACTATATGCAATATACTCCTTTTTCAAACAACCCCCAAACTATTTGCGATACACTCATTTTTCAAACAACGCGCCACTAATTATATTTTTTTAATACAAAATTCATAATGCCAGAACTCACCAGTATATATAGAAACATATGGGAAATTACAGAAAATTGTATTTGGTTAACTTGACCGTAGACCAGGTGCATGAAATAAATACATCCACATTATGTATGATCTCACTTGTGAAAGCACAAGTTTAAATGAGGACAATTTTTTGTGTAATTACACTAACTTAACTAACTTACGTGTAATAACAACTTTTACAATGTAATTTATCAAGCAATCGATAGATTTGTACCCCTACAAAAATATTATACATCTAAATTCCCTAAATGGTTCGATTCTCAACTAATTAATCTAACTTACGATAAAAAAAATTGCCCACAAACGTTAAAAAATAAATAGAACTTTAGATAATTACATCGCATTCTCCGTTCTGCGTAAGGATTGTACTAGTAAATCGAAAGTATGTTTCAAGAAATACACCAACAATGTTGAAAATTCTATTTTAACAAATATTAATAAATTTTGGAATTACGCTAACTCATTTCGGAAAAATAACTCTAACTTTCCCGGTACAATGATTTACGGGAAAAAAGTGGGTCATGACAAAAACGATATTGTAAATTTATTTGCTGATTTCTTTAAGAGTATATACGTATTTTATCTGATAAACCCCAATCTACTGAAAGCTCACTCAACTTGCATAACATCCATGTGGAAGTAAACGATGTTGTGACTTTTATCAAACAGCTGGATATCAGGTCGAAATTCGGGGCCGGATATGGTTCCCTCAATATTACTTAAAAACTGTATTCGTGTTCTAGCTCTTATTATTACTATAATTTTCAATTTATCTGTATCTACAGGTTGTTTTCCTGAAAATTGGAAAAGTAGCTTTATAACACCTATTTTTAAAAAAGGAGATAAATGTCAAATTGAAAATTATAGACCCATATGTAGTATGTCATCACTACCTAAACTTTTTGAAAAGATTATATTAAGTAAAATCTTGCATCAAATTAAACCAATTATATCAACTTTTCAACATGGTTTTATGCCAGACAGATCTACGTCATCTAACTTATTGCTTTACGAAAATTTTATTTCTAATGCATAATTTATTTCTAATGTCCAAGGGTCATCAAGTTGACACAATTTATACTGATTTTAGCAAAGCCTTCGATACTGTTTCTCATCGCATTTTAATGGAAAAATTAGAACACTTGGGTATAAGTGGCAACTTTCTCGAATGGCTTAGAAGTTACTTATCATATAGAAAACTATCTGTAAAAATTACCTCCACAACTTCTTACACTTTTTTTGCCTTAAGTGGGTTAGGTTCCCATCTAGGACCAATTCTTTTCCTACTATTTATTAATGACATTTCTCTAATTTTCGATAATATTCACTTTCTTCTATTCGCCGACGATCTAAAGATGTTCAAATCGAACGAAAATTGTTCTGATTGTTTAACTCTACAAAGTAACTTAAATAAACTTTATAAATGGTGCATCGTAAACAAATTACATCTTAATATCAACAAATGCCAAACGATCAGTTTTCATAGATCTAAAACCCCTTTATTATTCGACTACACAATTAACAATTCCACTCTAAAAAGAGTCTTTGAATTCAATGACCTTGGAGTTATCTTTGACTCCAAATTACGCTTCTTGAATCACATTATTAGCATTACTAGTAATGGATTACAAATGCTTGGATTTATTCTCAGAATCGCTAAAGACTTCAATAACATAAAAACCATAAAATTACTATACACGTCTCTGGTTAGAAGTCAGGTTAAATACAATTCAAGTATTTGGTGTCCTCATTTCAACTCTCATTGTTTACAAATTGAAAAAAATTCAAAATATTTTTTTACGTTCTATTAATTTTAAATTGGGTATTCCTTTTTTGAAATCAATTATGTCAATTTACGCAGTAAACTTAATTTATCGAAATTATCAGAAATGCGAAAAAATTTTGATCTCCTTTTATTATATAAAATTATTCATTCAAGGTTGGACTGCCCTGACAATATAAATTTGCTATCTATACATATACCTCCAAAATATACCAGACGGAATATTTTATTCTACAACAATAACTTCACTGTGAATTCTGTGATAGAAAGAATACATAGGTTGGCCAATGAACTAACTGAGGTCGCTGACATATTTAATTTAAACTTCGACACATTTAAAGTCAAATTAATCCACCACTTTCTAAATGTAAATAATGAATGAGAAATCATTTTATTTTATTTTAATTTTCTTTTGTTAAATTTATTGTGTTTTGTTTTTTTTTCTTCTTTTTTTTTTGCCTAAGGGTATATGAATTGTACCTACGAGTTCTCTACAGTCATCCAACTGTATTTAGCATTACATATATTCTTATTGATTATATTGTGTTTATGCCTTATTTATGTAATTTGTAATCTTTTTTATTTATGTTATGTAGTTGTTTTAAATGAAATTTGTAAAATGTAACGATATGTAAAAGCCCAATAGGGCGTCAATAAATAAATAAATTATAACATGCGTAAGCAATTCTAATTTAACCGTATATATGGGACTGTAATCATTCGAGTAGTAAATCGCATCTCAAGTGGTGTTGTGTCTAGATTCCATCATATTTTTATAGTTTTTTATAGAATTTGTCTGCCATCGCCCGTCTAGATTTCTTTAACGCCCCCCCAATTTTCTTTGAGCCTTCTACTGCCCCCCCCCTGAAAGACTCCAGCGCCCAAAAAGGGGCGTCATCGCCCACGTTGAGAAAGACTGGGCGATTCAAAACTATTGTCAAACCGAGGCCCAGCCACGTTTTTTCTAAAACACAGATTTGTTCAAAAACTTTAAAATATATTTTGCAAAAGATTTGTTCGTAAAGATGGTCACTGGGACATAGCTTGATTTATTGATTGATTCTTTAGCCACTGGAGCGATGTAGGTAAAAATTTGGACCGCTTTTATTTTTCTGCTATTGATATCGGTCCAAAATTGGACCACATTTAAGTAACCTACAAATATGGGATAAACGGTGAAATCTAGGTAAATTCATTTGCTTTAAACCGCAGTGAACAGTGTATACGTTTCCACATTAATATTTTGAGGAATGATTGGTTAAGCTTTTATTCCAAGACATTAATTTTTTTTTAAATCTGTACTCGACACTTTAAAAAAAAAACACTAATATTGAAACTAGCATTGACTAGTGTATACTAGCAGAATAGAATATTAACCAGACTGTACCATATCCCTAGACCCATTATAACCATATCTTGTAAAGCCCTTTTTTCTATAGGTAGGTATATAATAAATATTTAGGTTTGGTTGTTATTTTCTGTAAAAAAATTGTACGTACCTTTTGTTTTGAGGCGAGAACCAAAGGCGAGCTGACCTAGGCTGAGATAGGAGGATGATGTCAGGAAGGATGCCAGATGACTATTCCATAATTGGAAGACGACGGACGAGGACAGAGGGCGGTGGAGGCTCATGTTGAAGGAGGCAAAGGCTCGAAATGGGCTGTAGCCTGTAGCGCCATTGAAAAATAAGAAGGTACTGAAATTGATCTTTCTAAAAAAATTCTTTCCCAGGCACCACCGGGAACGGATCGCTAGTTAATCAGAATATATCGCAAAGTACAAAGAAGCTCGTAATAATAATAATAATAGACAAAGGAAAAATAATTATGACATGTAATTAAGGTATAATCTATAATCTACCGGCTGTTGCACAAATCATCAACGCCTTCAATAATATAATTACGGTGATTAACGGCGCAGTTCTTCATAAATAATTTGCCTGAATAGCGGCATTCTGTGACTTTATATAAAGGACATTTTTTCAAGACAACATTATTCAGTTTCATTCTTGAATGCAACCCCTCTACTACAATGAGAACCTTCTTGATCACGCTTTGCGTTGCAGCCTTCGTGGCGACGACTGTAAGTAACTAATTATTTTGTTTTGAAGAGTTTTAATTTTCAATGTACTATCGTTACTTAAATTTTAATTTTTATGCTACCGGTTTCAAGTTTCAAGTTTTAAGTTTGCTAGTGAATGACACGGATGTGTCGAAACCGGTAGCATAAAAATTAAAATTTAAGTAACGATAGTACATTGAAAATTAAAACTCTTCAAAACAAAATGTCTAGAAATTGTTACATAGTTAATGTCCAAGAAATACAAAAAACTAATTATTTATTTATTTATTCATTTTCAACGCCCTTACGGGCTTTTATATAATAAGTGTATGATATGGTATATACAGAGACACAATGTTTGGATAAAAAAAAATTATGTTAACAACACATTTTTTTAACTATAAATATATATACATCTAGCGTTTTAGCGAAAATACTAATAAAAACTCCCTCATTACTCATTACTCAGTCCTCAGCCAATACATGTTTTAACAAACTCCCTAAAGAAATACAAACTTACGATGAAACCTGGTAGTGGAGAAATTTGAAAAATAGATTTAACGAAATTGTTGCTGTCACTGATGCTCTTACTCCACCGGATATTGAGCGAAAGGGGCAATGCACCTCGGGCTACTAATACCTAACTAAAATCAAAGTTTGCTATTCCCCACTTTTCTACTCCAAAAGTGGACTGATTTTAATTTTTTTTTACCAACTACATAAGAAAAACTGTTCTAGTTTGTATACTGAACGTCTTTTGACGGCGTTTAAACCAGTCAATTTTATTGATTTTTGAAAGTTCTAAAACTTCTAAAAAAAGTAACTTATCAAAAAAAAAACAAAAAGTACAGACATTTTATTTTATGTAAAAACAATATTTTCTCTAGGGTTAAAATCCAGAGAGATAAATAGGGAATACGTTTGTATGGAAAAATCACCGCCGGTATCCCCTTATCTCGTTCTGTTGATCGAAAAATCGAAATTTGAGTTGACAAAAGTGTATACTCCATTTGAGAACATACTCAGATTACTCATAACCACCACCAAATCAATTATAATGTAGAAGAATTAAGTGAATTAAACAAAATATGGAATTTTTTCTGTGTCACTAGTATGATATTTCAAAATGGCATAACTAATTTGATTGCGTGGTATAATATTTCATGCATTTGAAAAAAACAGTACATGAAGTATATATGTTCGAATGAATACATGTAATTTATTTTTTTAGTCTTTTAGAATATTTTTAAAAGAGCTATAAATTTATCGCATTTGCACCTTAAATCGTTATTTCAATTTAGCTACTATATTCTACAATATATCCCCTATATTGGCCATATAGGATAGGGCCTAATAAAAGTTGCCAAGTTAACACAAACTGTACCTATATCTTTCAATATTATGTTTATGTTTTTTTTTTTTTTATGTGTATAATTACTTTAACAACTTGTATTTCCTACTGATTTTTCTGTACTCTCGTTATTATAATATTGTATTATAAACATATTTATTTATTTATTTATTTATTTATTTATTTATTAATTAATTTATTTATTTATTTATTTATTTATTTATTCACGCCCTTAGAGCTTTTACAACAATCATAATACAAAAATAATAGAAAAATAAACAATAATATACAAATTATGTTACATCATTGTTTAGTAAACGGGAAACAGAATTTTTGAAATTTCAGAAATAAATTTTGATAAGAAATAAACGAAAATATCAACTGAACTAAATTCATTTCCTAGCCTATGTAGTCTTTGGATTGAAATAATTAGTTTTAGAAGGATAAACAAAGAACAGCTCTGGAAGAAAAATATCAAACTCATTTGTACTTTACATGATACTGTAACCTCTTTACATTATTTCATAAATCTGTTATTTTGCATGATAGCAGTATAAAACATTTAGTTTTATGAATTTAAAATTCACAAAATTAAATGTAGGTCTTACCATTATACAATTGTTTAATACAAAATCATGAAAAAATGTTATGTAAAGCGGTTATGTATTGCTAATGTTTTTATCTTTCTTGTTATATGTTTGGCATTTCTAAATTATGTATTAAGAACTCGCATCATATTATTATTAGATGTTATATTTTATGCTACCTGCAGATCTAAATCTGTTTCTTTTTTCTTTATCTTATTTGTGTTTATATTATTAAAGCATATATTTAATTGCACCTCTATACCTACCTCTTGTTATACCCATCTTTGTATTTTTTCTGTTATCTAAAACTTTACCTGATCTGTTTACACTAAATTACAAAAACTGTATAAATATGTAAAAGCCCACCAGGGATGATTAATAAAATAAAATAAATAAAAAAAATCTAAATTTTCATTTGTTCTAATTTTTGCAGAATTATTTGCAATTAGTATATATTTTCCTGTGTATATATTATTAATGTATTAATTTTATGTATTCCCTTCTTAAACACAAGTTATTCTCAATTAGGGAGGTATTAAAAAAAAACACCAACAAAAAAACGAATGCATTTTGGTATGAACAATGTAAACATTACTTTATTTCGAACGTGTGTGAAGTTTTATTACTGACGAGCCTAATAGATATTGTGTAATAAGCTAATAAGTCATGACATCATAATATTATTATAATAGTATTTTTTGTTGTGTTGCAGTGCTGTGTTTATATTGTGTAGACTTAGTAGTTTAGGTAAAACATACCACAATTGTGTGAAACTAGTAAAACTTGCTTTTCAATTAATTTTGTGGATTTTTCAAAAAATGACTTGTGATATTATCAAAAGGTAACATGTATTCGGGAAAATATATTGAGAAGTAATGATTATAGGTATATTTATAAACATAATTTTATTAACAATTTTTTTGCTCTTCAGATTGTTAAATAAAAAAAAAGAAATAAGGAAAAATTGTAATGAATTGAATAATAGTTTTTAAAAAAATAAATAAAACTGCTTTTTAGCAGCTTCAAGACTAAGAAAGAGTTGTGAAGGGTAAAGGGTAAAAGCAGAAACCAAAATATAGTCCTCAAAAAACCAAATTACACATAACCCCAAATTATTATTATTTTTTTTTTAAACGGGAAAAACTAAAAACCAATAGTAAATTATATTATTTCAAATAATATATCTTGTACATATTAGTAACTTGCATGTTTCCACCATCGTAGGCAAGTTCAGACCCAAAGGAGACATCTGCCTCTATAGCCGAGATGACCACTTCCTCACATTCGATAAATGCGACAGAACCGATCCCTATCTACACAGTTGTCATTTGTCACGTAAAACGGGTCGGTTCTGCGACTCGTTCTTGAGTTCAACTGGTCGGCTGTGGAACGATTTGTCCACCTTTGTGTTTTCTCCCTCCTACAACATGGGTAACTTCTAGAACCAAGTTCACTCCATTATTTCCATAAAAAGACCCTCCACACAGCATCCCTAAAGATGACTGAGACAGCGTTCAGGAAATTACTTTCCTCAGGACCTCCTTTGTGGAATTCACGTAAAAAAGGTTATAAACAAGCTCCAAGTCTTCCTTTTTCTCAATTACTTAAAAAAAAAAGAAATTGTGGTTTTTTTATGACTCTTTGATGCTCCTACCATTTTAAACAAGCATTTTCTTAAAAATGATTATTAATCACGCTTTGTCGCAAAAGGTATCATGCAAATGAACACCGACTACACAAGCACCATTTGCTTCAAGATTACCCGCTATTGTCCAAAAAAATCCCCTTAATCCAACCAATATATAAACTAATTGTTAATCTGTTCTTCTAATCTAGATTGGTTTGACAAATGAGCAGAAGGAGATCCTGAAGAAGAACCATGGTGAGTGTGTCTCAGAGACGGGCGTGGACGAGGCGTTGGTGAAGAAGTCGCGTGAGGGAGACTTCTCCATTGAAAACGAGCCCCTGCAGCGCTACGTATTCTGCATGATGCGCAAGAGCGACCTCATCACAGAGGACGGCCACTTCAACAAGGATGTGGCCATGACCAAGTTGCCCGAAGACGCCGACAGGGAAAAGGTGGAGAAGGCCATCGATGCCTGCAAGGACGAGCAGGGAGCCACCCCCCACGAATCTGCCTGGCTGATAGTCAAGTGCTACCACGAGAAGAACCCTGACCATATCGTCATGTAAACTAGCAATCCATTTTCTCCTCAACTCGGCCTGACCTATGTTTCATGGAAAGATTTAACAATGTCGTAAAAACACGCCTTGATACAAATTTTGCTCAACGTATCCATGGTCGACTACTTCTAGGAGAACATCTAAGCTTCACTAATAATATAGTCCAGGCAACGAAGCAAAAATAGCGGGAATAATTCATGTAGAAGCCAATTTTGGCACAATCGTACAGGAAGGTGTCCTTAACAATATACTAAAAGTACCCGGGGGTGGGGGTGGAGCTAAGGGTGGGGGGGGGGGCTCCAAAGGTACCTTTTTTCAGTTTTTCCCCCTTTTCTGCAAACTCCTTTTACGCCTCAGTATGGCTAACTTTCAGTTGTATCATATCTTGATACAACTGAAAGTTAGCCATGGATAGGCACATTTTGCTTACTGGAAGTGCCCACTTGCATGGAAGAATGGTATCATCTGCTGTACCCACTCCAAGAGGTCGCCCCAAACACCACGACGCTCAGAATCAATGAACTTCTTCATCGGGGTAACCACGTGGAAGTACTGAACCCACAAAAAGCGGTGGGCCCATTATCCTAAATGTATTCCAGATGATTCTGAAATTTCGTCAAAGCTGACACCTAGGAAGCATTCTCTTCAACTTTCTCTGGAGTAAGTTCCTCCATGTTGGTCAGCATTGTAAGTTGGTGGGTCTGGTAGGGGAGCCCAGACATTACAACAATTTTGACAAAATTTTATGGTCAAGATACATCCTTAAACACTAATTATTTCATTTTTAACAATAAAAATTTCGTTTTTAACAATCGAAACAGATTTTGTTTATTTTATTTTCCCCTCTCCATATCTCCTTAAGCATTGATCCTAGCAAAAAAGTCTATAAAACTTTTTTGGTAGAGAATTTTATGTAAATAATTTCGTACACAGACATTTTTTCGACAGAGGCAGTAGTTTTTGAGTTATTAATAAAAACTGAAAAAATGTACCTTTGGAGCCCCCCCCCCACCCTTAGCTCCACCCCCACCCACGGGTACTTTTAGTATGTTGTTAAGGACACCTTCCTGTACGATTGTGCCAAAATTGGCTTCTACATGAATTATTCCCGCTATTCGTTGTTTTTTGGTCTTCGTTGCCTGGACTAATAACCCGGTACCACCACTTATGAATTGACTTTAGTTTCTTTCGTCAGTGGGTTCCTCGGTAAGAATCCCAACCATGAAGTCAACCAAGAAGCTTCAACAAGGTTTCTGTGGTCTGCGAGGAGCATCTCTGATATTACCTTCATGAAGACAAACTCAACTGGACGTTTTGAAACTTTATATCGTATTCTTCTTCGTATGTACTTACGAGTATCTTATGTTTTGCAATATCTTCCGTATAGGATAGTTTTTTTGCTGATTATTTACACCGTAGCTGATAACTACGCAAATACTTTTTCTATAATTCATGACACTTTTCTTTTTTATAATTGCAAAAATAAATTGTTATTTTGTACATAAAAAATAATTTTGTTTTATTAAGTGGTTAATACATTTTTATCATAAAACCTACTATTTATTGATATCAAGTTTAATTTGTAGAACTCCATTTAAATTATTATTTTTTTTATATTTTCATTACTCGGCACGTTCCAGAGTGAAAGATGCTTTCAGTATCGCCCTGGTCCCCTAGCATACTCGATCGATAACTAAATAAGGGAAATGTAATGTAGAAGAGCAATGGATCAGCAGACGGCAATAAATTTGGAGCTTTAAACAAGCATCAATCTCGTTTTAAATAATCGAAGTTCCTGTAAAAATAAGTGTAATAAATTTTAAATAATAATATTATTATAGACATGGTTGAAGAAATTGAATACATACAAGTTAAGACTTTATTAAACAGTTTTTTATAGTGTTCATAAATATTTGCCGAATACAATTAATTATTCGGTAAATGTCTACTATTCAGCGAATACGAATATTCGTATTCGTATTCGTTGCATCACTAAATTATCATCATTTTAAGTGCGTAGTTATTTATAAATAATTGGAAACCATGATTGGAAACCCCTCATTTTATATAAGAGTATAATGTAAAATGAGGGGTTTTCAAGATGATAGTTTATTCGGTTTCATCATTAAAAGCATCCCTTTGCTGTAATGAGAACCTTCTTGATCACTATTTGCGTGCGAGGCTTAGCCATAAATAACCATTGTTTTAAGAACTCTGTATATATATATATATATATAACATTATCTCATTTTTTACAATAAGTATTCAATAATATAGGTATTCAATTACATTCTACATGCTTCTACATTGGTCTGTCCGATGAGCAGGAGATATTGAAGGAGAACCATGGCGATTGCATGTCAGTTACGAGGGTAGAAGAGGCCCTAGTAAAGAAAATGAGCTTGGGAGAGTCATACCTAGGATGAGTTATTAAAAATATACTGCGTTAGCATAGTAAATACCCCCTTACAACCCTCATAGTACATACCCTCATACCTAGTTTAATATTTTTTGTTTTGCTAAAAGTATATATGAATTATTTTAGTATATAATTTATCCATTTCTAAATAATCTTTAAATAATTCTGATACATTTCCTCCTATTCTGATTTTCAGTTAGTTAAAAAAGCTGTTAACTATTGCTTATTATTTGTTATACACGAAAGAAATATGGCTTGTTTAATTTTCAGAGGTGATAAAATATTTTTAAAAATTGGTCTGACCAATAATATTATGGAATACTGGAATAATTTCGTAGCTCCAATGCGGTAAACAACCTTTTTTTCATGGTAGTGTAGCTTTCGAGTTATGTTTACACATTTTGAGATTGGAAGACTTTCTAACCTATACCATCCTGTATTATGTTTCTACAAATACAAACTACGTAAACACTTTGTTGAAGAATGTCCCATTGACCAGCTTTCCGGAGGCACATTTGTGCTGAGCCAAGTGATGTCGCGCGACGTACAGTATTGATTCTAGAATGAATACTATAAATCTACGAGGACTGTTAAAAAAGGTGAAAGGTGTACAATTGCATAGCATGGATTGACTAGATGATTATTTGTGGAAAAGTGTGAGGAAGGGTTTAGTCTTCCTGTGGGGAAGATTTAACCCAGACATCAAGTTGTAAGACAAAAAGTAACCTATACGTAATTTTTAAAAGTTTTTACTAAACACACGAAAAAATACAATAATGGCTGTTGTTCCCAACTTTTCTATCGATCAATCTGAGTCTCCGATCAATTAAGTGATTTGTTTAGTTGTCAGAGAGCCTGTTGGTCAGAGAGTTGCGTTGGGAATAGGGTTACCAGAGCCTGTTGGTCAGAGAGTTGCGTTGGGAATAGGGTTACTAGATCCGAAAATGAGTTTTCCTGATAAAACCCCTGACCTAGCAAAAAAAATCCTGTAAACTTAACGGATCCATAAACCATCCACCCTGGAGAAATTTACCGCATTATCGGTACGAATGACACCTGGTGTACACCATCCATCCGAATTTTTCTGGTAATATCGCCTATACTGTATAATCATTCTTTTTATTATTTTATTCGATTCTGCGAGGAAAACTTCCGTTCCACACCCTGTTCCCTGTAACTTCCGTTGCACATAGAATTCTATGAAATTTATTTTTTCTTTTATTTTTGACAATTCCTGACAATTTCCCTGAAAGACAGCTAAAATTCCCGACATGTCAGGAAAAGTTCCTATCATCTTGTAACCCTACTTGGGAAGAGCGAATTTGTGCATTTGAGAAGTTAGTATTGAGCCAAAATTTCGGCTAAACAGTTGAACAGTTGGATTGGGAACAACGGCCTTTAGAGTAGTTTTGCCGAATCGGCAAATGACAATGAAAACTAAAAATTGGAACAATGACAACTAAAAAATTGAAACATAATTTGACAATTCTGCTCTTCATGACTCTCACGCTCTAAATGATAAAATAAAGCCGCGTGGGTTTAAGAAACTAAAATTTTAATTCATTTTTTCAAATTACAGGAATAAAACTTTTGATTGGGTTTTCTTTGTTGATCTTTTAAAAGTCGTACAATAATATTGAAGATCAATAATTTACTGCTAAGGAGAGACTAACTAAAAAAAATTAAAACAATGGGAGAGGATCCATAACATTAAGTATTTTCAGTACAATGACGGCCTTCGTGGTTGAGGGTTAAAGATTTTGACTAACAATCCAGCAGTTGCGAATATAAGGGTCCGTAAGTAAATGTAATCACTATTAATACATTTCCCACCTTCATCTTCACCTTATCCTTCCACTCCGCACTAGCTTCAGCTTCTCAACATACGCCGATTGAGAATGCTGTAGTTTCAAATTAATATTCATTTTTCTATACTGAAAAATATATTTACTCAATTTAAAAAAGCAGGTTTATATTATTGTAACCTCGTTTTTTGTGGTGTCCTCCTGAGAAAACTGCAAATTCTTTCTAGAATTTGATGCAATTTCATAGTTAATCATATTTTTCAGGTGCCAATTATTTTCATTTCTGCAATGCTTAACTTCACAACTAAGGCACAAATCTTTTGTTATAATACTGATAAGCGATTTAGCAACAAATTTATTAGTGCGTTTATTATAAAAGGCCAGCCATGTTCAACGTCATAACAGTTCTTTAACTTTGTTATACGGTAGATTCTCTTGATTTCTGAAGACTCTTCTATGACATGAAGTACTTTATATGTTTCTTCTTCGTATTAGCAACCTTCGTGGCAGCTCAGGTACGAATACAAAATTTTAAAGTGTCAGCAAATCTTTTTTTTTTTTTTTTATTATTATTTGAAATACATATACATAAGATTTAGAAAAATAAATACAGTTGGTTCTTAAAAGCTGTTTACAAATAGATTTTTTTTTTAACAAACTACTCTACTCAACGGAGAAAAAATTTCACGTGTTTGAGTTGAGGAGTAAAGCCTCTTAGTTAAAAAAAGTCAGAAAATATAATGTTTTAATTATTGTTTACAATAATTGACTTACAATCTACATGAGTGAAAAATAAAAATTACAAATTGAATTTAATGTAGAAATAAATATATATTAATAAACTAATTAATAGATAGGTACATATAGTTGGTTCTAAACATTGAAATTGGCCTCAGCCGCTGATAAATATTTTATTTGAATAATCTATTTCTATTGTACAATTTTTGATTTAGATATCGACCGAAAATTGGTAAAACACTTGGTTTAATATAGAATAGTCTTCAAATTACAACATTGCAATGTAATGGGATTTTTTCCTTTGATCTACGCGAACCTTTAAAATGCTGTAAAAGATAGTGTATTTTTCTGCATCTGATCATTGTACTAAAAATGTGTAATTTGAATATTTTCAATCATCATTATTATTTGTAATTTTCATCTGGATACAAGGTCATTATGACATGGATAACGCAAATTTTTGCTAAGACGGCTGTGACCAACGTTGCCCGGCGTGACGTCGACGGCGCCGAATTCACCAATAAAAACGAACATGTCGTTTTGGCACATTTTAAGTCGTTGTCGAAATATTATTCGTAAACAAAAAAATAAAAAGGAAAAAAACACTTATTATCGTAATTTTTTTTTAAAATTATTTATATGAACAAAAAAATAGTGAAATGCCTTCTGGGATTTGCATACATTTTTAAGGTTTTTTCAGAGATACCACATACGAAATAAGTCAACACTCAGATCTCTTGAAATTATAAATAGAATTGCATTATTTTACATAAAAATTTTAAAAAAATAACCACTAGGTACCATATACCTAAACTTCAAGATTTTTATTTTATCCACGAATCCATCTGTATTTTTTACTTATCATCTCCTGTAAAGCGTTCATTTTGAGGCTTAAAGTGTTTTTTGAGCACTTTTTGCAACATTATGGCACTATTTTCAAGACCTCGGATTGCTTTGTTGCCAAAAAGTTACAAATTTTCCAAAATTTTTTTTTATTAAAACGATTAAATAATATATTGTACATTCAAAATATAACAAAATAAATATTCTCTAGCTTCTTTAAAACGTTTTAAGGTTAAAGATTTAATTATATATTTTTTATAAATTCTACAAATATGTGATAATAAATAAAAGATAGGGGAACTCATTGGCTACATAGAACTATAATCAGTTTGTATGTCTCCATATTCAAATTCGGAGGTATGATTTTTTTAAAGTGGGCGGAAAATTTCCTTTAGCAATCCGAGAAAAAATATTTTAATTGCTCTATCGCTCCAGTGGATAAAAACACAGTCTAAATCTTATTTTAATGTAATAAAGCTGATGGTTAGGAAGCCTTTTTTATTTTTGCAATATGTAATAATTAATTCTTTGCCAAGTTCGAAATATAGCGATGTGATTTGTCTTGTCTAATCTTTAGCATGCATTTCAAAGAAAGAAACAACAAGTTGTAAGCTCAACTGTTTTGACGTTCACAGGATATGATCGAAGCAACAAAAGAGGCATTTAGGAAAATATCAGATGAATGCAGAATTGAGAGCAACGTTAGCGACGATGAATTGAAGATGTTGAAAATGGGTGACTGGTCCTCAGAAGACGTGGCAGCGAATGAATTCTTCAGGTGCTTGATCAAGAGGGCCTTGTTGGATTCAAACGGCAAGTTAAGAAAGGATCTCACATTCAGGGATACGGACAGGCTCTCAGAGACCCTGCGCAAGTGCGAAAAGCAGGTGGGAGAGGTAAACCTGGAGAACTCCTGGGATTTTGCCAAGTGCTACTTCCCCGATATACCCGAACACCTCATCATCGAATCCTGACCACTTATAAAATGATTTCGCAAATTTCACAATGTTTAATTTAATGCCTAGTGAGGTGGCATATACCTAAAAAAATGTACTAAAATGTATTTTTGGTTAATAAATAATAATAAAAAATAAAATAAAAAAAACTCTGCGGGAGAGAAAATGATTATATCGCGTATGAACGCGAGCCGAGCCTCGAGTTATGGTAAAGGATTAAAACAAAGGCAAACGCTGCGAAACACCTCTTACGGTTGCTTCGTTCCTTTCTCATAATTCGTGGCTCGGCTTGTGGTAATAATACATATCTGTTTAACTGTGGTGTTTGCAACACTGCCTAGATGGGCGGGCTTTACCGCCAAGCAACGTCCCGAACGTTGACGGAGTTGCGACCCGAAGTGGGTCATTTCTAGGCAGCGCGTTACCGAGCGCTGCGCCGGGCTCCCATTAATAATCTTACCGCCAGCTAGGCTGGACGTTTACTTTGTAACCATTTGTATTCAATAAACAACGTTCTCGTATAACGAACCAGTGTCGTATTTATTTACAACCATCAGTGTGTAGCACTGAGGATAGGTTGAAGACTGAATCCCATCCAGTTCCTGAACGCTACATTAACCTAACTGACTCCATTAAAACTAAATGAAAAACACACCATTTAAGTTTTTCACTACCAAAAGGAAATGCTTGATTTTTGAGGTAATAAGCATGCCAACGTTTCAGCCTTGCAATTTCCATCATTGGGGCATTAGGATGAAGATCTGATCACGTATGCCCAGATGATGGACCCCAAAATATGGCTTAAGATGAAGTAGGAAACCAGCACGGCTTATTAGGTAACCAAAAATAAAACAAGTTTATGAATATTCAACTGTGTTTCTGTTCCCTTCATGATCACTCCACAAAAAAATGAATTCATCTAACCCAGTTGTTCCCAAACTATTTGGCCCGCGGGCCACTTTTCATAGTAGTTAACATTTGCCCATGGACCCCCGGGGAAGGGAATGCGTGATCCTGCCAAAATTCCTGACTTAGCAATAGGGGGGGGGTGTGGCTAGAGAATTTCAAGAATTGGATCATTGGTCAGAATTCCACCAGTCACGGGGGGGAGGGGGTGAGAGAATTTCAGGTTATGAATTCTATACTACCTAGGACGGAAAAATAATTTGTGCATCGATATTTATAATAACTTTCATATTAATAAAAATGTGTCATAATTTTTTAAATTTTATGTTCAACCTTGCGCGGATCCCCTGTTCAGGGATCCACTGAATGTTCCCGGGGATCACTTTGGGAACCACTGGCCTACATTGATAGGTAAAGCCAAGAAATCATTTTTGTTCTTTACTATAGTAACCAGATAAATTTTCGTGGACCCCCACATACAACTTGTGGACCCCCATTTTTTTTTCAAGCCAACGTAGACCCCCATCGAGTGGACCCCTGGGGGTCCACCTGGACCACTTTGGGAATCACTGGTCTAACCTTTAAGCGCGGTTGATGTAAAACTTCTTCGACTAAAAACTAAATAAAAACTTACATTTTTTAGACGGCGGAACATAAATAGGTTAATGATTTTTTAGTTTATAATTAATTATAGACGAAGGGGTAAAAGTTTCTTGCGATTCAGCCATTTGAATTCTAAACAACACTATTTTTATTGTCGCACTCTTGCCACTTTTTACTTCAATAGCTAGAATTCATATGTGAGAATCAGAGAGAAAGAAGGTTTAAAATATTTTTTTTTTTTCTTTTGAACTTACCTTATACATTGGTAAACAAAATAAACGGATATCGTCTGGGTTTGCTTTGACGTTTTGTTATTCGTTGCTAGGCATCGCACTAATTGTGGCCGTACCTACGACGTTAATATGATACAATATAAATCGAACGTCATTTTCAAAAACCCTTCACACAGAATCTTCAAAGGCCCTGAGTGAAATTATTTTTCTCGAGGCTTAGTTACTGTACAAAAATAATTCAATTTGTGTCATGAGTCACCAAAATACACGTTGAAAAAATAAATTTTCAAGTTCAGAAATTCTTTGTTTCAATTAATAGATTTTGTTATTTTAAACTGTGAACTATCTGAAAATTAATTACACTTGCATAAAAAATTGCATATTATGTTATGTCGTGTTAAGTAGATTTGTTCAGCTTTGAAAATTATATAAATGGATACTATCTAAACAAAACGGATTTAATAATTACACAATCAGGTATTATCTACATAATGTCTTTTAGATTTCCCACGGATGAAAAAATAAAATAATAAAACTTAATAGTTCTTTTGTCTTTGTGGAAATCTAAAACATAAAGAAAAATAATAACTATTATTAGAAACAAATATACACTTTGTATAAACAAATATATATATTTTAAAGGCCGGCGTGGTCCAGGGTCAAGGCTCTGTAATTACAAATTTTATTTGATTAATTGTATTATTTCACAATTAATTCAATAAAAATAATATATACTATATTTGCGGCACGTTCCAGTGTGGAAGATACTCTCTGTGTCGCCCTGGTGTAAGACCACCATTCAGAATTGAAACGTTGCTTTAAATGGCTGTTGCCGTGTTTAGTGACTAGATCTGAATAGCCAGGTACTTCCCTACCTTCCTCTTCCCCATCTCCCTCCTTCCCCGCTTACCTTCAGCCTCACAACATACCCCAATTGGGGATGTCGTAGCCTCTCTGGCTCCAGACGGGAGCAGTTGGGACTTGTCAAAGGTCGCGGGTTCGAACCCGGGGTGCGCAAATAAGTCTTATTTGATTAATTTGTTTTATTTCACAATTAACTAATTAAAAATGAAATGTACTATATTTGTCCGCACGTTCCAGAGTGGAAGATAATCTCAGTATCGCCCTGGTGTAAGACCACCATTCAGAATTGAAACATTGCTTGAAATTAGTTTTGTGAAACAAAGGCCCATGGTGATACAATCATAGAACTTGAAGCAAACTTTCACAGAACTTGAAAATTTGAGGAATTGTTCAAATTATATGAAACATATGGCCCTATAATTCGTCAAAAATTTGCCATTTACTGTATTCTTTCGTATTTATTTCGTGGATATTGAACGCACAATAACCAATAAAATCAAATTTCAAATAAAATCGGTATTTACAAGATATAGCGTTTAAATTAATAATTTCCTAACTTTAATTCTCGTTTCCTATTAAAATGGACTGCAGAAAAAAACAATATTTTGGTGACGTATTGGTATCACCATATTTATTTTTATTGTTATCAAGTTTAATTTGTAGAACTCCATTTTAATTTAATTTTTTTAAATATATTTAATAATATTATTATGTTATTTATAAAAACAGTTGTTTTGCCTTCTGAAGGCATTATCGAAATCTCCTTTACTATCATTATCAAATGGTATCACCATATAATAACATGGGATCTTCGCTGCCGAGATTAACAATAAAAATAAAAGGCAGGATGAAACTAGATTTAAAAACATCGATAACTTGCTCTAATCTCATTATTTTGTGTTCTCAATCTCAACTATCACGATTTTTTGTTGTTAGCAGGCTATTTTTTGCTGAATTTGTGAGCCCATTTTGTTAGAGAAATTAAATACTGAGATTCGTCCTCGGAATTAAAAACTCTTAATTTTAAAGCCTTTACTTTTAGTGGTAATAATTATTAACATTAAATTTATTATCGTTGTCCTTGTTTTGGTCAAAAGTGGTTCTAAAATCTTAACTGGGATTTATTCTCAGAATATGTAAACCTCTCAAAGATCCTTAATCAATTCTAACCCTTTATAATGCCTTTTAGAACTAAACTTGAAACTTGAAAATGGAAGCACTATTCGGAATCCACATAACTGCAAAAAATATGAAAACATAGTATAAGTTATAATAAGTTAAAGAATGCTAAGAATGTTATCTATCCTTCAAATGTGGACTACATGACCATCTTAGATCTTACGACGTACATCGTGATTACTTCAAGATTGATACACTTAAAACTTGAAGGCAATTGATCGATCTAATATGTTTACATAAAACTATTCACGGCCTTCTTAATAACTACATTATGCAGTAGCAATTTTGAAATAAATGACCCCAATTCCTATTGTTTAAGACGCCATAACATTTTTCACCTGAATACATTTAAAAATAATATCGCCTACTTTACCCCTCTGACCCAGATGTGTCGACTATATAACAAGATAGAGTGTATTGAAGTAGATATTTTCGTCGATAATTTGTACGGATTCAGAAAAAAGATCTGGTGCTGTTAAAAAATATGTTTAACTAATAATTATATTGTGTCAATTGTCTCTCTATGCATGCCTCTCGTGTTTCTCTTGCCTCTCATTGTAAAACGTGTTACTTGAGTAAGCTTGTATATAATTATGTATTTTTATTTGTGATATTTTGTTTTTCTAATTGTTTGTATGTGTATTTAATTGTATGTGATTGTAGATTTTTTAATTGTCCCTATTTGTGTAATAACTGAGTTTTTATAAGTGGATTGTTCTCACGGAAGTGCGAACATCTGTAAAAACCCAGTATAAATAAATAGATAAACTGCTGTAATACAAGATCAGTAAGTACAGTATACATAGGAAATGGTTTTTTCACTGATTATTTGCTGAAGTACGTCTCCTAAGTAAATTCGAAATATTTCCTCAGTTATACAGGGTGTCAAGGTACGTACTTGACTTACTTTAACCAGTGATTACTGACATTATTTGGAGTAAAAAATGTAAATGAAATTTTGGTCCCCGGTGACTTTACTGATGACAATTTTTTTTATTTTCAAAATTTTTTTTCTTCAAAATCAAACAAAAATTTTTTTTTACATGACGTCACTGGTCACTAAGCCGAGTTACCGCCCCACCACTTACACCGCCCCCAACTGTCCAACACCTACTATTTTTTATGTTTTTGTAGAAAAAAAAAACATCAACAATGTCACCGGAGACCAAAATTTTATTTACATTTTTTACTCGAAATAATGTCAGGAATCACTGGTTAAAGTAAGTCAAGTACGTACCTTAACACCCTGTATATCATTTCACTGCTATATAAAAAAATCAATTTTGTAAAAAAAATCATTTAATGAGTTTTACCTCTATGGTGGCGATATTATGTAATTTATTAAAATATTATAAACGTCAAATGATGACCTTACCTTATTAACTCAAACGTCCTAGATGTTAAAGTATGATAATTTATTGGTAAGTACCGAACAGGATTTTTTTAACATCATCAAAAATTAAGTATTTTCCACTAAATGAGTATTTATTTTTTAGTATCTTAGGTCAATGTAGATATGATTTGACATGTCTGACTTTGAAAGTGCAATATTTTGAATTGATAATGAGTAGACCATAAACAGTTTGTTGACTTATGTCTACGGTATGTTGTTTAGATGGTTTAGTTTTTACTTTGGCTCAAAAATGTTACCTGTCGTAAAGGAACAGGATGCCGAAAATCGCATAGGTGGAAGACCGAGGAAAAGATTTATTTAAAAAATCTTTATTAATCAATAGCACAAATAAGTAAATAACGTTTCAAAATAAAAAAATAAAAATTTAAAATAAAATTTTCAGAAAGAGTAAGAGATCAAAGAAAGTATTACAAATAACCGATACGAAA
The DNA here is from genome assembly GCA_951813805.1 of Limnephilus auricula. Taxonomy (NCBI): domain Eukaryota; kingdom Metazoa; phylum Arthropoda; class Insecta; order Trichoptera; family Limnephilidae; genus Limnephilus; species Limnephilus auricula. The sequence goes on along the minus strand of OX638400.1, from coordinate 9,515,072 downwards.
CAGGATAAAAAATAGAAGAAGAGAAATAAGTAAAAAGAAGAAGAGAAAAAAGTATATCTAATATTATTTTTGAGAATACAGTTTAATAATTAAGATATACTAATGAATTAATTTCAATGTTATATTTCGTTAAACTATTTTACTCCAATATTTTATAAAATTGTTGGACTGTTTTGTACAGGACGGTTATAGAGCCAAGAACACTGTTTATTAATTGTTTAATTAATTTAATTGCTGTTCGATGGATAGACTGATTGTTTGGAAGATATGATTTAAAGAGGATGGGAGGACATGGAGCTTGAGCCAGAATGAGACCAGAACCAATAGAGAACTTTGCAGAAAAAGCAACATCGTATCCTGGGATGTAGTTAAGAAAATCAGGACGAGTAGGAGGATTTACATCAATCATGTGTAATCTTGCGGGATTTTGAATCCCAGAAATGTGGACCTGGAAAATTGAGCAATGAACTGTTATTTCCAATTGATCAGAAATACTGGGAACCTATCTACCTATATATACCTATCTACCTATATATACCTATGCTACCCCCGGGTAAACTTAAAATAGTTTATAATCGGCTTATTCATAGATGGCGGTATTTTAATTATTTAAAAAAAAAAAAAAAACGCATGCCATGCTGTTGTTCGTTTGCGCCCGTAAATACTTAAATTATGAATAAATAATTTGTCCGTATTAAAACTCATTTCTTCCAAGAAAGGCATGCAAACACAATATTGGATTGAATTACCGGTACAATATTGTATTTGAAAGAATTGGGTTTACATACGAACGAAACTATTAATTTTTCACATCGCGTGTTTACGGGCGTTAGCCAACGATTCATTTGTAATTAATTTACAGCATGATTCGTAAAAAAGAGTTTTTTCAAAATAATTAAATTACCACCGTGTATGGACGTATAACATCTCAATTTTCCAAGAAACGCAAACGAATACTAGATTCAATCCAATATTGTATTGTATGCTTTCTCGAAATAATTGAGATTGCATACGGACAATCTCTCTTTATTTATTTATACTCATTATTTATTTATTGATTTATTTTCTCATACACCAATATATCACGCAGAAGATTAGAAATTACTAAGTACACAAAGGCAATTTTACTATTTTGTGACATGTGTTAAAAGATAGTTACTGAACTGTCTGTAAGTGACATTGAAAATGTCGATGGTCAATGCAGAATCGTTAAGACGATAGACTTCGCTTTTCGGCCCATACAAAAAGGACGCCCGGGAAAAAACACTTTTCTACATCGAAAATTGTACAAAATGAATATATTTTTTTTACACTGCCTTCTAGAAAGTAAAAGCTATGTCGGTAGCTTTTTGAATTTTCGATGCGTTTCGTATTAACGTAAACATTCACTGTCAAACATATATAATTTATCAAAAAATATTATTTTAGGAAAAAGTGCTGCTAACTCAACTCTCATATAGAATTACAAAATTATGAAAACATACCGACGTAGCTTCTTCTTTTTAGAAAATATATGTTTTTTTAAATTTCAATTTCGTGAAAGTTTCGGTGTAGAAAAGTGTATTCTCCATAAACCTGTTTTCAAGCGATTTCTGTAGGTAAATTTGAGAGTTTACGGCAGTCGTCTCATTCGCACATTTGACGGGTCGTGGCAAGGAGTGCATGGTCGGGGGGGTGGAGCCATCGTTTTGGATAATAGTGATGGTAAGACCATTTTACATAATAATAGTGATGGGATTGATTTTTCTTTTTATTCATAAGTTCTATTTAATTTCATAATAATGTATTTTAGATAATACATTTTTTACAATAGGTAATAAATATAATATTTTTTTCATAAAACTGTTTACAATATTACTCAAATTAACACAAGCAATATCTTTCGCTTAGTGTGATGGTAGTAGGAGATTTTCAAATGTTGTTGGGTTATTCGTAACTCGAAAATGTTTGTCTTTCTTTAAAAAAAAAACTACATAAATAATGCTTAGTTAAACACAAAGAATAATGTGAAATATTTTAAAAACAAGCTTCCTCGATCACCGAATAACATGTTCGGCGGAAACTTTTCTTTAAGTGATGGGCAACAAATTTGCAATCTTTTTAACGATTTTTTTCAAACTTTTTTTGTCCTTCCTCAAACTAAAAACATTCCCACAAAAATGTAGATGTAGTCAGTTATAATATTTTATTACATCTTTGAAATCTGAAATTTTTTGTTGTGTACGGTCATTTTACATCACAAAATATAAAATATATCGCATACAACAGGGATTATGTTTTCATTACTGTCGTTTTTTTTTATAAATAATATTAACTCCTTACAGGGAACAACTCCTTTCACCATCCCCCTAAAAGCTTATCCATACTTTAACCACTCGAGCGCTTTTTGCCTCATTATGGCACACTTTCCAAAACCTCGGATTGCTTTGTTGGCAAAATGTGTCAAATTTTCAATTTTTTTTATTTTATTAAAACGACTATATAATATAATGTACATTCAAAATATAACAAAATAAATATTCTCTTGATTCTTTAAAATGTTTTAAGGTTAAAGATTTAATTATATGTTTTTATAAATCCTACAAATATGTGATAATAAACAAAAGATAGGGGAATTCATTGGCTACATAGAAGGCAATTCAAACACCAGTTACCTTTATTGTGATATATTTAAATACCTGTTATTAACTATATATATATACCTTTTATAAGATTACTTTTTCAATAACTTTGATAAACAAACAACAGTCATATTCATGCAAGTTATCTTATTTTATTCTTTTTTTTTTTTCTTTTTCCAGTTTTTATTAATACAAAATATGTATGTAAGACCATAATTTGCAATGCAAACAGCAATTAGCTATTTTGTTTTAATCCTTTGTTTTTAAGTAGATAAAACATTTATTATTTTTTATTTTATTTTATTTTATTTTATATTTTTTTAATTTTTTTATTATTTAAATAATTTTGCTAACCAAACAACGGTTATCTTCATATTTTAATTGGTTATTTGTTTAATTTTATTCTTTCTCTTCTCTTTTTGTTTTCTTCTTCTTATTTTATCCAACACATTTATATAGGACTTTTTATTATTATTATTATTATATTATTTAAGTATCTGTGTTCCATATATCATCCTAATTTGACTGCCCTAAAACGGGATTCTTCCTAGTTGGGTAGCCAAAACATTCAATAAATAATGTATATGTATAAAAAAGTAAATAAATAAAAAATAAAAAATAAAAAAAATCAGTTTGTATGTCTCCATATTCAAATTCGGAGGTATGATTTTTTTATGTGGGCGGAAAAATTTCCCTTAGCAATCCGATAAAAAATATTTTAATTGCACTGTTCCTCCAGTGGATAAGGGATTTTATTAAAAATAAAATACTTGCAATAGTTAGAAAACTCGGCCCACTTATCCAACATATATAGCCAATATTCATAGGTTCGAGTACCGAACAATAAACTTCGACTTAATAAATAAATATACCGTCAATCGTAAATCGAAAACAAACTTTATAGTATGGATAAGCTATTAAGAAAATGGTGAGAAACCCCCTCAAACAATTAGCGCAAATGAGGGGGTCGCAATTCTGGTAGTTAATTTTTTTATAATAAGTTTTATAAACTGATCGCCTGTTTTAAAATCCTAGTATTCGACCTTGGCGCACTTGTGCTCGAGCTACCATTTTGAAAAACTAACGGAATGTAAACCAAGTAAAACACTGTTTTTTGACCTGATTTTAGCGGATTTGAACCTCGATACCTGATAGAGACGAAAAAACATAAAACATATACCTAAGTCTTTTGTGAAATTTTATGTTCTACAAAATTGGTAATCATAATTTTTCTCGAAAATGCACTGGAAAAGAGATAATTAAGAAAACAAAAAACTAGTAGTGCAATATGCTTGTTTGTGCAAACTGGTAAGTTTTTTTACGGCTTTATAGTCCAGTCATAGGAAGGAAACATATTGGAGCCACCCCGGTGCCAATTACAACAGAAGATCCACCAGAAGGTCTTTCTGAAAATGATATTTTGCCGCTGCACCAAGGATTTTGTAATTTAGAAATGTGGATGCCGAAAAGCATTGATGAACTGTTATGCAGCCTGCCCCGCTGCCAAGGGAAATGCCTCAACTGCGTGCCTGTTGCCGAGGACGACGATGAAGACGACATTACTGAGGATGAAGATGCTATGAATGAACAACCATTGCCAGGACCTTGCCAGACGTCCAAAGAGGATGAAAACGTTAATCCATATAAAGTTCAGAGTGTCACATGATGTTACTGAGAACAGTGAGGTTTATAATTTGGTGTATTAATGTAACGAAATAGAATAAAATTATCATGAGACTTTTCATTATAAACTATAATATAAAAATTTTCAAGTAACATGATTTTTGTCTACTTTATTTAATAACTGGAAGTGTGGTCAAACAAATTTTTAGGCGAACGAACAAAATTTGTGTGTCAATAGTAAGTTAAATATCTTTAGCAGCTTTATTAACCAGTGACATATTTAACAATTTTTATTTAACTGTTGTATATCTTTCTACATGTATTTATGAAATATTCAACTAACTGTATCAAGTGTGCCTAGTCTGTTTTAACATCTGTGTATTTTCCTTTAAATGCCCTTTAAATTCGTGTTCTTTTGTAAAAATAATTGTATAATGTTGTCCTTCCCGAAATGAGTTTTATTAAACTCAATGGGAATAATGTATTATAAATATTATGTATAATTTTGTAATATATTATCACAAAAAAAAAAAAAAAAAAGTTTTTTTCTGAAATTGACCACACTTAAAATTAAAATTATAAATAAACTTAAAATTGCTGTAAATGTTGACTGGTTGGAGATTAATTTGAATATAAATTATATAAATTACTCCAAAATGTAAAAAAACAATAGTACAATTAAATCATAAATATCTCGGAGTAAAATTCTTTAATTCATTACCAGAAAATATTAGAAACATGAATACCAATTTAAAAAAATTTAAAACTCACCTTAAAAAGCACACTCAAAACCTGAACTAAATCATAACAAATAAATAAAAACTATATAATAACACCCCTCCCCCCATACACACAAGCCCTGCTTTTTTATGGAGGTACATCAAACATATATATTATATAATTAATTAGTGTATAAAATGTATTTGTAATTTATGTATCTTTTTTGAATTATTAATAAAAAAAAAAAATAAAAAAAAATATATTCTGAAAGGGAATTTAATTCTATACAATTTTTTGGGAGCGTATAACTCAAAAACGGCTGGGAATTTGAAAATCACATATAGAATAAAAGTTGAAGATAATTTTATGAGCATTCATGTAATGGAAAAAAAATTTACCCGCGGACCACCGTTTTCGAGATATAAGCGGAAACCCGAATATTGGGACCATCCCCCCCCCCCCTTTCCCTCCTAGCTCGACACCTAGACGTCAGGACTTTTGGTATGTTCACACCCTAAGTACCCTGATCAAGTTTACTTAGGTACCTGCTCACGCACTCCACACCTCCTTCCTTGACTGGATTATTACATATCAGTACTTTTGAGAGATAGAAGATAATAATAAATTTAAAATAATTGTAGCAAATTTTAGGTTCCACGTATTTGCCACAGCTACTGGGGGCAAAATTTGCACTGTTTGAGATATTTTAGAAAAACAAGATTTTGTTGCGATTTCGTCTGTTTTTTTTTTCAAAATGGCGGCACGAGCACGGGTGTGCAGGTCGAAAACTTGGATTTTACGTAAAGGAACCAGTTTATAAAAATTTAAAAAAATGGAACTACCGGAATAAATACCATCCCGGATGGCTAATTGAACTGGCCTACAAAGACCAATGTCGGTGATTTATTACGATTACCCGCCGACCAAATGGGCAAATCATCACCAATCACCACCTTAGCCACCACAATGTAGTTATAATTTTTTTTACATTAGCTCCACACAGGAGGCCCTGAGGAAAATAATTTCCCTCAGGGCCTATGTCATCTTTGGGGATGCTGTGCACAGGGTATTTTAAGGAAAGGAAGGAGAGCGAGTTCTGGGAAGGAAAAGGGTATGAGGGGTGGGTAGGAATCTGGGGGTCGGTTTCTCCAGGAATAACAAACATGGAAATCCCAATGCGGTGCAATGGGATGTTCTGGGAGAGACCAACGGAGAGATCAAAAGGTTTCCCTCAACCAGTCTCTCCTGATATGGCCTGTTACGTAATTGGTGGGCAGACGCATCCGCCGCCAAGACCCGGACAAACCTAACCACATGCCCCCGGGCACCCCGGCTAAGTCACCAAACGTAGAGGGTGACTAAAACTTAAAGGGGTGACCTATGGAAGAGGTGTTGGTTATCCAATAAATGGTTCCCGGGGCGGCGGTACCTATACCCGCCGACCAAAATGAATAACATAATATAATAATAACATTTATAGTTTTAAATAGCGCAGGAAATTATGATAAACAATACCTACATGAATTATCACTTATCTAGTTATTGCCGAACATTCACTAATTGATTATATTATCCTATCAATGTGATTGAGGTATCACAAGTCAGGCGAGATCTAAATACTACGAATAACAAATAATAATTATTAATTATACACACTTCCGAATTTCGAATGGTAGGTACCTACCTAGATGATTTGCAGCTAGGCGATCGAAATGAGAATATGATATTATGCGGGGACCGGGGACACTGTATCACGTGTTAGTCGAGTGTGCGAGCGTGCGCGCTATTCAGTATTGTTGTGTGCAGTTGTATGTGTGAGCTTCATCTGAGTGGGACAGAGTTAGGAACAATAAATACCTAAACTTTCGGCGTATGGCGTAAAGTCTAACCTCTTAAGCAGTTGAGTCGCTCTGTTTATTGGCGCGTTCTGATAGGCACAAAAGTGTATGAGCTCTCCCACGAGTACACTTGTTACGAACATAAAAATTAACCTCCTTTAACATAGGCGGATTTCGTATGATATCAGAGATTAGCTTAAAAAGTGTTTACCTAAAAATATTTTCTGCGAGCTTCTAAGGTGTTGAAATCGAGCATCCCTGTTAAGAACAAGGATGGATACAGTAATGGATAGTACATATATTCCCTCATATACAGGTAACGCATAAACGTTTTTTGTACTTTTTCTTTTTCTAGGATATGGTTTCGTTCAGAAGGGGCCCAAATAATGGAGCTATATTCCAGGATGCTACGAATAAGTGCTTCATATGTTCTACATATTGCAAATCCATTAGTAAATGATCTCGCATTACGAAGAACAAATCCAAGCATTTTGTTGGCGCCGGAGATTTTGTTTAATTTGGTTTTATTTACATTCATATTGCGTATGTACGGGGGCAAAACAAATTTTAAAGCATAACTTGCAGAAGTGTTTCCAAAAAGAATTAAATTACCTGTGAATGTGTAGATTATAATAAATGTTCCATTTAATCTCAAGGAGAAAATACAGAAATAGACAGTAATCACTCAAACAATATTAAACTCTAACTATCTTTGAAATTTGCCTACATCCTCAATCTCAAAGAAGAATTTTGTTTTTTATTTTTTTTTATTTATTTATTTATCAAAAATACATTTGTACAAAATAAGGGTAGTCCCACAAAGCTGTCATATGGCAGCTTGTCTGTAGGTTCTACAATTTATCACTCTTAATATTATACATAAGGAAATATTTGTTAATACATATTATATAGTTTTAAGGACACATTAGGATAGATCATTATTAGATTATTTGAATTACATCTATAAGATATTTCAATGTACATGCCTAATAATAAGATATATAGGCAGCTACATTAAGATAATCAATTCAACATATTTAAAGATACATAGAGTTTTCGTTAATTAACCACATTTTTATCATTTTAGGGCATAATCTGTCATATTTTTCAAATTTTAATTTTTTATTTATTTTATTGAAAATCACTGGTATTTGGTATTCAAGAGTACGGCTTCCATATTTATATAATATTCGAGGAGTTTTTAGGCCCTTTCCTTCTTTAAATCTTGTGGTATGTTTATGTACCATTGGGTGTTTATATGAGCTTTCCCCCGCGTTATCCATAATAGTAATGAACCAAAGGAGACCTTTTGTTGTAAGTATGCTCTCTGAGCCATATAATAGTTTTAAGTTATTTCTCTCTCTGTAAATATGAGAGAATGATATCAGGGAAAGGAGAAAAAGTTGATAAAAGTCAAAAGAACTTCTATGGGTATTCAGTGACCAGAATGTTCAGTGGAAAATTATTAAACGTATGAATATTGAGTACAAACTTTTCATCGGATTTTAATTCCTCACATCACAAATATTCATCATGTCTCGAAGCGTCGAAAACTGATAATTGGGATTTTTAACCTTAGGTTAGGTTAATGTGAGTTATGATGTGATTAATTATCAGGTGAGGAATTAACATCCGATGAAAAGTTTCTAATTAATATTCATACAATTAAAAAGCATTCACTTATTCGCCATGTAACCGGGTATTCATGTCTGTTCATTTAACGCACAGGTAAAACTTTTTGTGTCTACCTGTTTTACCTTCATAGCATTGTTGTCTTTTTCTAGGGCTATAAAAGAGATTATTTTTCGTTGTGTTGTTGGTGTATGCTAAAAGGGTATTTTTAGATAAGACCTGATAAGGGTTTGAAATCCTATACTTACCTTTTTGGTGAAACCAAATGCCAGCCTAGGTACAAATTCTTGTAGCCCCATTGTATGTTTGATAGTCTTTGAACAGGGCCGGACCGACAAACAAATTTATACAGGAAGTGTAAATGGTGCCACCACCATGATATTACTATAACGATTATTATAACATGATATTATTATCATAATGATTAGAAATTCACTAGAGTCATAAATGTATTATTATCATTTAAAATACTTGCCAATAGCCGAATAATAACACAAGCATGCATTTTTTTAATGTTTCTTTGTTCTTTGAATAGTAAATATAACATTTGTGGAATTTATTGCCGCCATACTAGGCACATGCCCGTGTTATGGTGGCCGATAAAACTAAAGATTACAATGATTATAATTGTACACTCAGTTTATAAATATATTATTTTTACATGCCTACCAAATATTATCACAACGATGTAAAATCAAAAGGTTAGATATTTTAATTTTTGATAAAGGTAAATGGTAAAAAAACGAAAAACTGTTTTTAGATTTTTCATCCATTTACGCTTTGAGTTAAATTATGTAAATGATAAATTGATGGGCTAAAATAATAAGAAAAGCCAGGGCCGGTTCTGAGCCAACCGGCGCGCATGGAGCGAGTAAAATTTTGACGCCCTTCGTCAAAACCAGTAGAGGCCTAGGTAAGTAGGTGAGCACTGTGATCAATAATATTTGGATGATTTTAATTTTTGTGTAGCACAGTTTTTATGAAAAATAATCTCAAGGATGATGTGTTAGATTTATCAGCACCTTGGCACCATAAATTGTAGGGCCAGGCCTGAGAAAAACCAAGAGATGTTAGATGTTTGGGCAGACTTCACCTGTAGGATAGTAAAACGATTCCTTTTCTGGAATTGCGAAGTAAATTACATACCAGAATTTCAATGTGTGAAACGCAGCACCGTCAAACTGGTTTTGCAATTGTGATTGAACAATTTAACAATAAACAAAGTGAATTGGAAATATTACTATGCAGATTCTGATTCGACTTACATTGGGATGTAAATAATATGGAACCAACTAGTTCTTAGATAAAAAAAAAACTAACTAACGAACCATCACGTCGTTTCACTGCAACGGTAGGCAGAGAGTACGGACCGCCAAACAACTCGGTCTTGGCATACACTCCTTGCCTCATTCACATTCATACATCTTCTCATACATACTCTTCTATAATTCTGATTCTTGACATGGCCCGACTCAAAGAATCTGCTTCACTTGATCGTGCCAAATAATAGTTAATAATCACAGTTTTTAGATAAAATAAATAAAAAGATAGCAGTAAAAAAATATGAAAAAAATTAGTTAAAGATAATGGTTCCACGACAATTCAGAGTCATGCCATTTCAACAACCCCTTAAAAAGTATTTATGAAAAAAAAATAAAAAAATATCTCATGATCTAACTTAACGTAACCTATTTAAGCCATTTTTCTCATCACTTATCATGACTTTTCAAAGGAGGTGTTGAAGTTGCATGAGTTTTCCGGTCACCGAAGTTAATATTGTTAATTCTGAATTTTGAATAAGAGATCGACAAAAATAACGTAAAGAAAATAAGTCCCGATGGTTGTGTGGATTGAGGCGTTGTCCCGGTAAGACAGAGATCCTGGATTCGGTTCCCAGTTGCAACCGACTTTTAATTTTATTTTCCGTGTCTTGCTCTGTTTCCTGTTTCATTTGGATTTATTACTTTTATCTTCTTCTTCGATGATTAAATAAACAACAGTATTTCAAGGCCTTATATCTCATGACGGAAATAGCAATGCAAGTTGTAAAGAAAAACATGTATAAATTTCATGAATTCAGAACTTTCTGGTGCTTTAAACATAAATGCATTCTCTAACGTAGTCTCCATATTATGGTTTAGTGTTTTACGGTCAAGTTTAATGGTAAAGTTTTGACGTAGCTAAGCATAACTTTATTTGCAATCAATAATGATAATATTATGATTATGTAATGAAAGCAGGGTTTCCGATACTGGAACTAGATTTCCTTGCCTTCTTAGAACAGGTTTTCCTCATTCATGACATACATATAGAATATTATCATGCGATATTAATATTAAAATTGCATAATTGACCTTCTTAAGATTATTAGCATGAATATATTTATATGCATTTGTATTGTAATGTCATCTAATTACTGTTTTATATTGTCAATTTATTAATATACATTGGTTAATTGAGTAAACTGCAATAGTACAATTAATACTAGGTACGTATACTCACTCTGAAGAACAGTTTCTATTATATTTTAATTGTATCTACGTCTAGATGTTAATGTGATGCACTAGTGAGAAATCCAAAACCTTGTGATTTTATTTTTATGATTAGACCGCTAAGAAATACATATTTTAGATGCTTTAAATCAATAGTACGAGTAGAACACATTTTCGCCTTTGAAACAACCGAGCATTTTTATGATTAGTTTATTTATAAGCTCAGAAAAAAATAAAGTATCCGGATTTTGAAAACTGCTTTATAAATCTCCTTCTTACAAACCCCTTTTGCGGCTTTGGTTTTACTGTATAAAGTGTAAAATTAAGGTTTTCTGAGCTTCGCAAAATAAAATAAAATACGCTTTTTGGCGATGATTGAAAACAGGCGACCGAAATTTAAACCGTATTGCCATCTACATAAGGAGGGTTATTATTGTAGGCCTGGTGTGCTAGCACGGTCGATCGATATGAAGTTACCGACCGACTGTCGGTAACTTCTCATCGTTCACTAGGACAACTGCAGATCGCAAACGAATAGGTGACAGTTCACAATGACTAAGTGTCCTTAATATATTCGATATCAACTGTCGTTTATACGTTATCGATCTGCAATTGTCCTAGGGAACGATGAGCGATGAACGATATCGATCGACCATGCTAGCACACCTGATCCCGAATTTTACACGAGGTGATGCGATGAATTATTAACGTGTGATAAAAATTGTAAAATTTAAACTGTTTAAAATTAATTATGCACATAGAGGGAAAAATTAATACGATTCAAGAATGACTATTTTGAATAAAATATTTTCTATTGTATCTCTATTACTTATCTACATAAAAAAAACATTGTTAATCTAGATATAGTGCCATGCGGTCCCGTGAAAGAGGGGGAACAGTGGCGCATCCGGCACAACAAATAATTATACGATATATATAACAAACTGGAAGTCAGCCGCTGAGGACAGGAGGAGTTGGAGGCGAATGTCGCGGGAGGCCAAAGCTCGATATGGGCTGTAGCGCCATCGAAGAAGAAGAGGAAGTGCCATGCGTACATCGCGTCGGTCGCTTGGGGTAATATTATTTTATTACGATTCGGTCGACCGACGACTTAGCGCTGACGAGCTGAACCGATGCGATGAACCTCGAATGCAGTAGGTTGAGAATCGCGTGGCACTATATCTTCATTTATCACCTATAAATCATGCGACTCAATATTACATCATGTGACCAACGTTCGTTTATGTTACTCCTACCACCAGTAAATACGTTTTTTATCATGAAAGATAGATCATTTATTTTATTTACATTATAATGTAAGTAGCATTACGTGAGAAACTTTTCACGAATTATCACATAGCAACTGGGATAAGTAAATGTATTAACACCAATATTAAGGTAAATCCGGCCCTGTCATTTGAATGTCTGATAAAATGAAGATAAAACAAAATGTTGATGGATGTTATTCTAGAATAAGTTCCTGGAATCATCATCTGGTGATAAAAAAATGGTCAGCCAAGTAAAAATAATATTACTACAGATATAGATACTAAAACCTAACCTCTGGTAAGCAATTCCATACCACCTATTTATTTACTTACGTAATAGGTATCATTATATTGTTATCAATGTTATTTTAATTACAATATAAACATAAATTTGTTTTGAACCATTTTATTTACATACCATTTTATTTGGTTTTGTATTGTAATTACGACAAGCCACACGGTAAACGATTTTCACACATAGGTAATATATTTTGTGAAACGTTCTCTTAAAAACGCTAGTAATTTTTTTCTGAAAAAAAAATAGAATTATCCATTCTCAGACGAATAGTAGTTATAAAAAATTACTACGATTTAGTCAATCTATTGCTTTTATTTTACATAAAACCTCTTCACTTAAAACCTATTTTTTATATCTGAAAGATAACTTACTACCTTTTTTAGTGTTCTAATGTATAGGTAAATCATCAAACCTGGGTTGCGTGGTTCCCAAAACTAAAACCTCATTCGCTCAACGACAATTCTGGTTCTTTGCTCCTAAAATTCAAATATTTCTAAATCCCCCTTTACCCCGTGTACAACATTGGATTCTTGAAAAGGGACGATCATTCTTTAAAGAACATATGAGTTCTTAACACTATTAAAAAAATATATATTAATATTATTCTGTTACAGCTTTTTTTTATATCACCGAAAATAAATGTGACCACAAACATAATAGTCTTGTAGATAATACCTATCATAATTTAACCTGCATTTAAAACCATCTATATATTTTTATTTGTATCTATTATAATATTAATAGTTAATATTTTTAATTTTTTTTTTCTACCTTGAAACTATTTTTCTTTATTTATTTTTCAGCTCCCTATTATTTTTATATTTGCTTTTTTTGTTTTATTTATCATTAAATATGTTTTTTTCTTTTCGGTTTTCTTATTTTTTATTACCATAGTTTTTATTATCTGTTTCTATAAAATAATATTTTTTAGTTCTGATATAGATCTATATTATGTATGACTACAACAACACGGGCATTAGCCTAGTATGATAAATTAATAAAATAAAATAAAATAAAATAATAATAAAACTATTGTACGACTTTCGGTCTAGTTTTTAATCTTAATAAATAAATATTATCTACATTATAAATAAATATTATCTACATTGATATAAATAAATATTATCTACATTATAATATTTATTTATTATGATTCAAAACTAGTAACTAAAATTAAAAGCTTGACTAAATCGTAATAATTATTTATACCTACAAGTCTGAGATTGTTTATTCTATATTTTTTCAGAAAAAAAAACACGTGTGTATGAGAGAACGTTTCACAAATTGAAATTATTTAGGTAAGTACTCAGTTGGATGACAAAAGGTCATCATCAAAGATACATACATGGAACTGGTTGCAATCCTCCTAATTTAATAGAATTCAGTTTGGAAGGCAGGCATGGGTACCGCCGCCCCAGGAACTAACATTGGATAACTCCTGGCCAATTATAATATTATATACATTGTCTTGTAAGTCTACATATTATCAAAATGAAAAACACTTTTAATATATATTTTTTTATTTTTTTTATTTTTTTGGTTTTTGTAAATTAAATTAATTTTTTTTTATGGAGTTCTACGAATTAAATACAAAACCAATAAACAACTTTCATTTATATCATACTATCATAAACTCAAAAGTTGAATAGATCCCAACTCAAAAGTGTATATTAAATTACTGCATACGATCTTGGTAATGAAGGATCTATTGAAGGTAAGGGTAGAATGGTAAATAAATAAAACGTAAAATAGGATTATCATACTCCTCAAATCCAAAACTCCATCAAAGTACGTCCAAAATAAAGATTTTTTATATATTTTTATATGAATACCGCACAAGAGTCCCAACCGCTCCCCTCTGGAGCCAGTGAGACTATGGCATCCCCAATTGGGGTATGTTGTGAGGCTGAAGGTAGTTGAGAGGATAGGGAGATGAGGAAGAGGAAGGTGGGGGTGGAGATGCAGAAGAGGAAGGTGGGGAATTACCTGGCTATTCGGATCTGATCACCAAACACGGCCAAAGCCATGTCAAGCAACGTTTCAATTCTGAATGGTGGTCTAACACAGTATCTTCCACTCTGGAACGTGCCGCAAATATACTACATATTATTTTAAATGAATAAATTGCGAAATAACACAAATTAAACAAATAAAATTTATTGCGCTCGTCGGGTTCGAACCCGCAACCTTCGGATTGGGAGTCAAGAGTCTTACCTCTCGACCATGGCCGGCCGATGTCCAATTATAACTAACCATCACGCCGTTTTCCCGCAGCGGTAGGCAGAGAGGATGGACCGCCAAACAACTCGGTCTTGGCACACACTCCTAGCCTCATTCACATTCATACATCTTCTCATACATACTCTTCTATTATTCTGACTCTTGACATGGCCCGACTCAAGTATCTGATTTACTTGATTGTGCCAAGTCTTCCTTGGGCGTCCTCGGCTTCATCTACCATCCACATTCGCGTTATAAATTCTCTTTACACTCCTTTCTTCATTCATTCGCTCAACATGCCCAAACCATCTAAGCGTCCCTTTTTTAATCTTACTTATTACGCTCACATCAGCCTTGCATTCTTTTCGGATCTCCACATTCCTCACACGTTCATACATGGTTTACGTCACGACATTAAAAAATATATAAATCCTAGTATAGAATAATAATACATAGAATGAAGCAGCCGATTCGTCGATCGAGTTTTAGAATAAATCACTCGGATGAGTGAGATATTTTTTTTGTGTTTTTGTTTTTTTGTGTTTGACTGCTCAGCTAGGAGAAACAGCTTGACGTCTGAAGACAAAGAATGAACCATTCGATGCTTGAGATTTTTTTAGAGGTCCAAAATCATTGTTATCAATTTTTTAGACATTCAATTCGAAGTATCTGTATCCAGGCAATTATTTAAAACAACATTCAACTAGGTACCTAGTACCTACATATTTAAAATGTTCCAGAGATGAATCAAAAGAGGTGTTGTTATTACATTTATTTATTAGGAAAATAGGGATGTTAGTTTGAGTGTTTATGAGTTTATTATTATATTTTATTTATTTTAACCGAACGTACATGTCGTCCGGAAAGTTGTGGTGTACAAGCGGGAAACTAGGGAATCTAGATCACATTTGGAGTCGATTGGGTTGTATAACTTTTTTGGATATCAGCTATCGCTTTCGAGTTCGAAGTTGGAATTTTTTTAGTCAAATAATAAAACATAGTTGCCACGAGGTTGCTGCTACCTGCTGTTTATTATATTTTTTAATTCGCGGAATCGTGGCCGCAACTCCAAAAGGCATGTACTCTTTTTATGATATTATTCTATTTTTTCGCTTGTACGACTAGTTTCCGGACACCGTGTATACCGTTTCATGTAATGACTGTAAACTTACTGTCCACCCAACTGGTCTAATAAATTAATAATATTAATATTTTAATGTCGTTCTCATTTATACCACCACAATCTTACGTCTTACAGATAAAGTAGCCAGTGTTGTGGAAGTTGCATATTTAATAATATAAAATACTAGATGATACCCGGCATGCGTTGAAATGCCACTTAAAGTTTCTCCCTTCGTGTCCTTTCCCATTCATACCCAATCCCCTTCCGTCTTTTCTACCCCTCCCCTTTCGCCTTCCCCGTGTTCCCTCATCCCTCTTCCGATGTCACCATTCTGAAAGTTTCAAAAAAGTTTTTCGTTCCATATTGGAAAACCCGCCCACAAGTACCCCTCTTACCTTGCAAATACCCAAAGATACTAGATGCGTAAAGACACTTTCAATAAAATCAATTTTCAATAAAAATATAATAATTTGCTTTAAAACATGTAATTTTTTTCACTTAGCATCAAGTACCTACTTATAGAAATAAACCGTTACTGAAGAAGATCCGCTCACTGAAGAAACTGAAACCAAACTAAAACATGCAGCTGGTTGCTATAGTTTCCTACTTCTTACTCAATTTTACGATTTCAATAATTATCTCAGCTTGTTTAACCATAGACGAAGAACAATCAGCTGTCATCGTAGCAACTAGTTTTTGAGAAACTTTGTAGTGTGCCGGCCATCACATTGACATACACAGGATAGCGAGTTTAGTTGCAAACTGATTTTTTTTCAGCTGCTTCGTCAGCGGAGGCACTTACTTCCGTCAGACGTAAACCAAGAAAGGGTATTTTCAAAGATTTTATATTTAAACAAAAGAAGAAGATTAACATAATAAACATAGTAGGTTCCTACTCCTACATCCATAAATTATTCATATTATGTCTAGTATCATTCATGTATTCACCCATTTGACATTGGCGCTTTCAGTTCATATTAAAGATTCGTTCATATTATGTAAAGTAAAGAAATATTTTTTTAAGCATAGAAATGACCAAATGTGAACAAACTTTTAGAGGTCGATTTCATTACTTTGTTTTATTAAACAATTTTCTTCACGTGAACAGATCAATAAAGATTCGTGAAAAATATGAGCAAATATTAGTTACCATTTCTGTGGCTTCCTTCTAAAAGGTAAATGCCAGATTTCCATTTTTTTTTTTTGGGATTTCGTCTCAAAATTGGGTTATCTTTCCTAAAATTGAAATGTGCTAAAAAAGGTAATTTCTAAAAAGTCCTCGTGAAATTTGAAAAACTGACTTAGGCTCCTTTGGAACGAAACCACAGATTTATTTAACGCAATAGGGTATTTCCAAGTTATTTTTATTGCTTCCAAAAATTAAGCAAAAAATACGATTATTATGGCAGTTTTATTTTATTTTTATGTTGACGAATAAATTTTCTACAGCGAGTCTAAGTTTCCCATTTTTGTAATACCGCAAAAACGATATTTTTATCGTGTGACGTCATAAGTGTTAGCCGGCTTTGAAAAATTCTGACAGTAGTAACTTTGTTGTGTGTTGACGTGCGTATTTGGTGCCGTTGCCAACCACGGGCCGTTTTGGTTTTGTCGTATTTTGATAGTTTTTAAAATGAATAAATTTTAATGAAAACATAAAAAACAAATAATTTTTCTAGGATAATGAAAATCAGAAAAACGATCTTTAAATATTCCATATATTTTCAACAGAATCCCTCGTTTGTGAAAAAAACCTATTTAGGAAGTATTTACAAAAAAAAATTTCGACAATTATCTTATTTTTGTGTTCTAACTTTAAAAAGTACATAAACATGGATACGTTATACCTATCAATGGTAGTTATTTGAATATAAGTTTTCATACGATACATGATTTCATCATATATTTTTCTCCAATCATACCTTCGTTGTTCATTCACCTTCTGCTTGTTTAAACTTTGCACTGAAACCATTTATTGGATAACCAACACCTCTACCATAGGTCACCCCAAGTGGTTCACTCAGTTTGGTGACTTAGCAGGGCCTTGGCGGCGAATCCGTCGGCGATCCGTCTGCCCATCTTCTGCGTGGTGGGCCGGATTGAGAAATACCTACCGGTTGAGGGAGTCCGTTTGACCTCTCCAGGCGGATTCTCTCGGTCCATCGCCTTGCACTGCAGTTGATAGGATGGATTTATACGTCAATCTGGACACACTGACTGACTGACACCCAGATTCCTACCCACCCTCCATACACGGAGAAAATTTTTATTCTAAAATACGATCATTTTGTTCGTAAATACGTTAAAAAACGGGACTGAAGTTCTTACGAACAAATTATCAGTGTTTCAATGTTTATTGGCGGGAACATGTAAAACTGTAGTCCCGTTTTTAACCGTTTTTAAGAATAAAATGATCGTATTATAGAATAACATTTTTCTCCGTGTACCATTTTCCTTCTCAGAACTTTCTCTCTTTGCTTTTCTTAAAAATACCCTCCACACAGTATATCTTAAGATGACATAGGCCTTAAATTATTTTCTCCAGGGCCTCCTGTGTGGAGCTAATATAAAAAAAATCAACCCAGATATATGAACACGGAACTGTTTTTTTTTTAAAATAGTGGCTTTCGCAGCTCGCGTCAATAAAATTGAATTATAACAATCATTTGGTTAATCAACTTCAGTTTGTATGTTTTACATACTTGAAAAAATATTATGAAAATTATGAAAATATGTTACCTGAATTTTATGAAAACAAAATTTATATTATTGCTCTGTCGTTACTTGTGTTTGGTTTTCAAAACTGAAACTGATGTGTTGTGGGTTGTGAACATAATCAATTTATTAAAAAAATATTTTCAATTCTGGTGTGCTAGCATGGTTGATCGATGTGAAGTTACCGACCGATTGTCGGTAACTTCACATCGTACCCCAGGACAACTGCAGATCGCAAACGAATAGGTGACAGTTCACAATGTCTAAGTGTCCTTAATATATTCGATATCAACTGTCGTTTGTACGTTAGCGATCTGCAGTTGTCCTAGGGAACGATGAGAAGTTACCGACAATTGTTCGGTAACTTCATATCGATCAACCGTGCTAGCCCACAGGCCCTAGCACACTCGCTTGATAACGATCGATAGGATTACTATCGGTAACTTCCCATCGTTCCCTAGGACAACTGCACATCGCTAACGTACAAACAACACTTGATGTCGAATATGTTAAGGACACTTAGTAATTGTGAACTGTCACTTATTCGTTGGCGATCTGTAGTCACGCTTGGGAACGATGAGAAGTTACCGATAGTTATCCTATCGATCGTTATCGAGCGAGTTTGATAGGGTCTTTGATGAGCGATAAAGTAACTACCTACCAATAATTCACCAATAGATTTTTTTTTACGTATTTGAACGATGCATATTAGAATTGATGATGTAGAAACCCAGTATCTCAATTTTCCTCTTGGAAAGTGAAATCTTCTGTGATTTTTCATGGCTAACAATTAGTTTTAACATAAAAGGCATTTCTTAAAAAATAATACTTATTAAAAAAATGATCTAATAAGAACTGACAAATTCCAAGCATATACAGAGTGTTAAGAGACGAATTTAACTTACTCCAGTGATTCTTAACATTATTTGGACCAAAAAATGTTAATGAAATTTTCATCACCGATTACATTTTTGATGTTTTTTTTAACAAAGCAGTAGGTATTGGAGAGTTGAGGGTTTGGGCAGTTACTAGGCTGATAAGAAATTTTGTTTCGTGTGATTTTGAAGAAATTATTATTTTTTTAAAATAAAACATAAAAAGAGCTACCGGAAATCAAAATATCCCTTAAAAATTTTTTACTCAAAATAATGCCTGGTTAAAGTAAAAAACAGTGCATCCCTATGTAAATGCCTGTATGTATATTTTTCCCCGGTAGGTACTTATTAAGACTTTTAGCTATGATATGCAAATTTCTACACATGATATTCTTTAACATTATATTACTAAATAAATAATGACGACGAAATTATGATTTCATGAAAGGATAACACCAAAATCGTTATCTTGAAAATCAATAATCGTTTTTGTAAATCCTTTTTTTCATTTTGAAATTACTTTGCCAGATGATGAAAACTGTAATGATAATCTCACATAAAAATCTGTAATGCATAACACCAGAGCTCACCGATAGCTTTTTGCCGCTTTAATACACAGATTTTATACTTTATAAAATATTTTGTTCAACGCGAATTCTTTGCATACAGTCCAGCTAAAAAAAAATCTAATTTTAATTTAAAATAAAACAATAATTTAGTAAACCCTCCATTCTCTAAAGAATTGTTCTGCCCCGAAGAAGCTACGGTTTTATTTTAAATTATATTTTCATATTACAAATTATCTGATTTATGTGAACAAATAATATAACTATTATAAAAAATAGGTCGATAACATTATCGCAACTGTTATTATTTAAAATGTTTGATTAATAAATAGTTTTTCAAACCAATGTAAACATAATGCTGATTTGAAAATAATTCCACTAAAAATATAAACACAATTTGTTGAATATCTATCGAACCATAGATTCAGTGATCACGATCACTCTCGAACACACCACATTAATTTAATTTATTCCGGAACAATGACGGAGAGTCAATATTTGCTCAGAAAAGGAAACAACAAATCCAATTACGAGAAGTCCAAACATTCCTTTGTAGCAAGGAAGGTGTATATTTTGTAAATAACTACAAGACAACTCAATGCAATTGGTACCCAGTGATGAATTTTTAGAACACGTTAAGTCCGTGAAACATTCAACAACGAATGAATTATGGTGTGGATATCACTTCATCCACTTCATCGTTTGTTTGACCTGTGGAAATTTTTGTTTCTCCCCGTCAGGGAGCGAAACCAATCGGCGGCAGATTGATATAAAAAGACTGGCCGACTTGCAACGGGCATCAGTTTGATTTTGGTATTCCTCCAGGTATCAACGTGAAATATACAAACATGAAGGCATTCTTCCTCGTATTTGCGTTGTTCGTGGTCGTACAGGTAAGAAAAGTGTTCACTTTTTAAAGCTTACTAATTTTTAAAAACTTATTCCCCTTTCCAAGATTTGTTTGTATTGTTTCGTGACTGATTACTTTAAATAATTACGTGGCCGATATAATAAATTCGATAAATAAAATTGTTCTTATATATAATTTCGGATGTTATGTGATGTACCTAAAATAGTTGTGTAATGGTCAGCATATTTGTTTTTCTCAGCAGTTAATCTGGGTTATTTTGACAATTTTTAAATTTGTTTATTTTTTTTAAATAAATATTATATTATATCATGATTTTTCATGGGTCTGATAGTGAGTCCATAATTTCGAAAATGTGCCCTATTTCGCGCGTCCGCAATACACAATTAAAAAAATTATAATATTTAGTTATCATAAAAAAGTTGTTCAAAATATATATTTTTTAAATATTATTATTTTAGTTCGTGCTACTAACTCTTGACGTCCTTAATACAATAAATTCTTCGGATAATATTTATATTCTGTGATAAAATTGCGTAGCAACAGAGAAAAATACTTTCTTAGCAAATTAGGCAGTCAAAGAAATTGTCACCGTGTTCTTTTGAAAATCTATTAATATTTCATTGTTTTGCTTTTTGCACGAGAAGTAAAATAAAATATAATATTTCGAGTAAAGTTATTACTAAAATTTTTATCATTATCATAATTGAACGGATTCACTGCATCGTAAATCAAGTAAAGGTGTTTGTTTATGATTTGTTGGACATAAAACAAATAGTTTTTATTAGTCACGTTACGGTATTACTGCTCTAATTCTAAAAAAATAAAAAACCTATTTGTACATTATGTATGCATCATGAAATTTGTAAATCACGAAAAATCAGTTAACACGATGATGTTTTCAGATCCAGACAAAATCTTTATATATGAAACAAAGTCGGGTTAGTTACACTATTTATAACTCAAGAACGGCTGAATCGATTTGTATGATCTTTGATTTGTTGGATTTGTCTCCGTCCCGATTAACAGAATAACTATTAAAACATTGGAAAAAATCACGGGAAAAATAATTATGAGGAAAATAATTTTTTTCTTACATTTTGTATGGAACGGCTTTTCAAATAATGTGCGTAGGTCGATATAATTTGAATCAATTCGAACAGCTAATAAATTAAACACAAAATTTATTGATTTTGAGGCGGTACGAAGTTAGCCTGGTCAGCTGGTATTATATAAATGAGTCGTTGTATTTTTTTTAAATTTTAGTCTCAGAATAACAAAAATACATCAGTGTTGTACTGCATACTCATTTCCTTACAAAAGTATTTATTAATGATTAACAATAATTACAATTTTGTACGAACTTTTTATATGCAGATTTAAAAAAAAATCTTAATAATCTTTTAACATTATAAAAGAACTCAATCCTTAGAGGGTCAGAACATTGTCTTGATGATGGATACTTAATGGTTTCCGAGGGGTTTTCAAGCTCAAAACCCTTGTTCGAGATTGTCATGGATTATTTTTTATTTATCATGTTAAAATAAACTTTAAAAAAATAACAAAATTAAATAACACTATTATATAATCACAATTACCTACACGTTTCGAAACCGATGGTTTCTTCGTCAGGGTAGTTATCAATAATTAATATAATTTGATTACTACCCTGACGAAGAAACCATCGGTTTCGAAACATGTAGGTAATTGTGATTATATAATAGTGGTTGATACAAAGTTATCTGTTTCATTTAATTAAAAATGACGCCACAAAGTGATTTTGCGAAGTTTGAAGAGATAATTCATTTATTTAAATTTGCTGTTGGGGACTGCTTAAATAAATAATAATCAGTTGTTTATAGAATTTAAAAAAAAATTCGGTGCACTTTAACTAATAGATACTATTTCCTCACCCTGATAGAAAACAATGCTTTATCACATCAGAAAGATAAATACAATATTTAACGGTATTTTGTTATATGAGTAAGGTTTTTAGGTAATCAAAATGTTTAAAATAGATTTATATTTTAATACAGCAGTAGATTTATCGCTTATTGAAGTTAGCATTAAAAATAGTTTCTAGGTATAGAAGACTGTTATCAATTTACATTAGCTAATTAATATTCTTTAACACTGAGATCTCTGGTTATTTCTCTAAAATACAAGTTTGCAATCAATACTGCACAATAAAATGTATTATGTAGGATAGATTGCAATATTTAATATTGCACTTGTACAATGTTGAATGTGAAGGGCATGATTTATCTCAATGTAAGGCTAACCTGAACGCATCTCCGGTCCTGTATTTGACGGCTTTATAAAGAGGACGATGTCAACTGCCCATAATTGATTGAAATTAAGTAAAGTTTTTTTGTTCCACCAGGGTCTGACCGACGAGCAGAAGGAGAAGCTGAGGTCCCACGGCAAGCTATGCATCACAGAGACCGGGGTTGACAAGGCCGAGGTCCAGAAGGTCAGAGACGGAGACTACACCTCGTCCGACGTAAAGCTGAGGAGCTTTGCCCTTTGTATGCTCAAGAAGATCGAACTGGTCGACAATGATGGCAAATTCCACAAGGACGTAGCCATCGCCAAGGTTGCCGATGAAGACAAGGTCAAGGTGGGAGAAGCCATCGACAAGTGCCTGGCCCCTGACACCATTGTCACCGATGACATTGCCTGGGCATACTCCAAGTGCTACCACGCAGCAAGGCCCGATCATGCCATCTTTTAAATTAGAACTGCTTCCGATATCAACCACCCATTAATCTGCACCTCGCTTGCCATCCCACGCAGAACTCCTTTATTCTCTCTATGAAATAATGTAACCCACACGTTACCCATCAACATAAAACAGTGTGATTTGATACCTTCATTTATACACTAGTATTATTAAATCACCAATGATCGTAATACACAAGTATTATGTTGTATAAATGTGTTATTGTCTGTATCACTCTGTTATCTTACTCATACGACCCATACCTGCATTATTATCAAATAAAATCATTAATCACTGAACAATTTTTTTTTTTTGATTCCTGTATTTTTTACCAATGTACCAAACACATGGTTTTAAAACTGACCGATTACAATATCATATAAAAAAGATGGCTATTGGAGGTTATCCACCAATTACCCGCCCTGAGGCCCTAGCACGCTTGCTCTATAACCATCGGTAGGATAACTATCGGTAACTTCTCATCGTTCCCTACGACAACTGCAGATCGCAAACGAATAGGTGACAGTTCACAATGACTAAGTGTCCTTAATATATTCGATATCAACTGTCGTTTGTACGTTTGAGATCTGCAGTTGCCCTAGGGAACGATGAGAAGTTACCGACAATCGGTCGGTAACTTCATATCGAGCGATCGTGCTAGCACACCGAGGCCCTAGCACGCTTGCTCTATATCGATCGGTAGAATAAGTATCGGTAACTTCTCATCGTTCCCTAGCATGACTACAGATCGCCAACGAATAAGTGACAGTTCACAATGACTAAGTGTCCTTAACATATTCGACATCAACTGTTTTTTGTACGTTAGCGATGTGCAGTTGTCCTAGGGAACGATGAGAAGTTACCGACAATCGGTCGGTAACTTCATATCGAGCGATCGTGCTAGCACACCGAGGCCCTAGCACGCTTGCTCTATATCGATCGGTAGAATAAGTATCGGTAACTTCTCATCGTTCCCTAGCATGACTACAGATCGCCAACGAATAAGTGACAGTACACAATGACTAAGTGTCCTTAACATATTCGACATCAACTGTTTTTTGTACGTTAGCGATGTGCAGTTGTCCTAGGGAACGATGAGAAGTTACCGATAGTTATCCTACCGATCGATATAGAGCAAGCGTGCTACAGCCTCTGGGTATAAGTAACATATGGTTACTCCTTCAGGGCTCTCGTAAGGACTCTATTTTTTTTTTTGATTGAACGAAGCTACTTTTATTTTTAAACAATTCTAGACCTCCAGTGCAGTTCCTGCATACGTTATTAGTTATTACTGATATTAGTAAGCAGTACCTATGCAAGTGCTTAATAAGAAATACACAATGCAATAAGTGTTAGGTGGTTTCTCACCACCTTCCCAATAGCTTATCTACACTAATAACGAATATTTTCGATTTGCGATATACTGTTTATTTATTTATTAAGTTGGAGTTTATAATTCGGTACTCGAACCTATGAATAGTGGCTATATATTGGATAAGTTGGCCGAATTTTCTAACCACTGCGAGTATTTTCTTTTTATTTTTAATAATATTTGTTATTAGTGTAGATAAGCTGTTGGGAGGATGGTAAGAAACCCCCTTAGTATGACAAGGTATAAACAAAACAACGGAAGACAAGACAGTAAGCGAGGCGGCATGCTGTGGGTAATTTCATCCAGCGTATATCCAAAAAAGATGTATGCATAATTCATTTTGCGCCGGCGAATCCAATTGCATGAAAAAACATAAACGTCGACTGATCAAGCATAACTATAATAGCCATCGGCTTCGTGGAACTGTCGATCACAAATTAATTAATCATGGATCAGTAAAAAGTGACCTACCGTAATGCACCGAAGCAAATCTATGAATATAGTATGTTTTTTGGCTGTCAAGGTTGCTATAAGAACAAAGTTAAAAGAAACAGTTTTTCGTGGGTCATTTAAAGTGAGGCAATTACATCGATAAGAACATTTCAAAACAATAATTATAATAATAATATTATTTTTACTTTTATTTTGGTCAGTTGCTGGCGTTGAATTTCACATGGATTTATATTTTGTTGGTATCTTTTTTTTTACAATATACATGTTTATGTGTATAAAATATATACATATTAATTTTCTACAAATATTTAATTTAAATTTATTAAGGTTCGCCTCGCCCGATTACACTTTTCGTAACGCATTACTCCCCAAGTCAAGCGTGCGTAAAGAAGTTTTACTTCAAAAATCCCTTAGAGCCTATATCATATTTGAGGATGCTGTGTGGAGGGTCAATTTAGGGAAAGGAAGGAGAAGAAGTTCTGGGAAGGAAAGTGGGTAGGAATCTGGGGGTCAATGTGTCCAGGAGTGACGGACGTATGAATCCATCCCTCCCCTTTCGGTGCTAGGCGATGGGTCGAGAGGGTCCGCCTGGAGAGCTCTAGGTTAGGTTAGGTTGGGTATCTGTCAATCGGTCTCTTACGATCCGGTCCGCCACGCAGTAAGTAGGCAAACGTATTTGCCACTAAGACCTAGACGAACCTTACCCCATCCAGATACCTACTACTAAATTACGTTTTTTTTATTGCCCTATAAAAATACTCTATTCAATTATATCTTCGCTGGTCTCCATTGTGTGAATTTCTAAGATAATTTAACTACAAACTAACATCAAAAGTATTTATTCTACCTACTTATATTTATTAAATGTACCCACTCATATTATATTTCTGCATTATGTACAATTTCGACTTGTACTATGTTTGTTTGCAACATATTTCTGTATTATCAGCGTTAAATAAATAAGTAGGTACCTATAGTAGATTGTTTTATATTTAATTTTTTTTTATTAACCCAATACAGGAGGCATTCAGGAAAATAATTTCCCTCAGAGCCTATGTCATATTTGAAGATGTTGGGTGTAGAGTCTTTTTGAGGAAAAGGAGTGAACATGGGTCTTGAAGAGAAATCACAGAGGCCGGCAAATCTTTCCACAGCCGAGCTGCTGAACTCAAGAACGAGTCACAAAAAAAATTACATATGCCCCGACTGTTTGTTTGATATGTTTCCCGACTGTGCGCCGGTGCCGAGGGGATCAATGACGCTAGTTCCTCGGAGCATCTTCCATTGAAATACCGGTAGAAAAAGGACGGAATTTCCATCCGACGTCTGTGCTCTAAAGATTATGGATCGCCCGTTTCTGCACAGAGTCGAGGGTGTTTTTCAGGTACTCTGGGGCTCCAGACCAGAGTTGGCTGCCCCGTGGGGCGCACTTGCGATTTGAATAAAGATAAAGAAATCATAAAAAAACATTTTAATATACTTGTATTGCTCTCAAAACTCAGCTATCGTAGAGAGCTTCACTTCTAAGTTCCGGTAGCTTTTTTGACTGTTTGATATAATGTCACATAGAGCTCCAGGCCATAAAGGCCCCCTTCTCTTTCATCATGGGTTTAAAAAATGGTTGTAGGAAAAATTGATATTATAGTTACTTTGATTATATAATCAAAGTATAGTTATTATCTCCCTACAGGACCAACTTGCCAATCAATGGTGATGGCAGTGGGGAGGAGCTCGTTGTTGAACTAAATCATTTCAGATGTCGAAATATTACTTATAGCAACGATTAAACTGCTTTCATGCAGTAAGCTCTGTTATCTGACTAATTTATTTGCTACCCACTTTTTATTTAAATTTATACGTCTGCTAAATGAACAATTATTTTTATTGTGTTGCTAAGCAATTTTTTATAAAAACGCTGCAATTTTTGATAAAAAGCGGGCAATTTTGTGATGTTTTTTTATAATAATAAATTGAATTTGTTCGATTGCAGTATTTTTATGAACTAGTCGTTTTCGAGCAAATCCCTACTAAGCTCGCGTCTCCAGCGACAAAATGTTTTCAAAACATGACAAAAAAACAAAAAAAAAACATTGGCCTACCCCAACGCGTTTTTGTCGAATGAGACATTCCTTGCATTCCCCAAAGTAAAGATAAGGGTTGGTACCTAGATAACCGTGCCAGGGGCGGTTCCATGTCTAATCGGACTATGAGATCTCAGCGTCTGAATTCCTATAGTAAATTTATTCAGACACGAAACTTCCTCACATGATAATTCATCACATCATAACTCACATAACCTAACCTAACCTAACCTAAGGTTAAAAACACCAATTATCAGTTTTCGACACTTCGAGACATGATGAATTATCATGTGAGGAATTAACATCCGATGAAAAGTTTGTACTCAATATTCATTAAAATTTTCCACTGAACATTCTGGTCACCGCCTGGGGCAGCTGAGTATCTCTGTTGCGTTACTTCAAGCTGACTACTTTATTTGTAATTCGGTATGTTAGGCTGCGTATACACATGCGAGCCGAACCTGCGATCCAAACCATGAATTATGGGAAAGGAACGAAGAACCGTAAACGGCGTAAAACGCTGTTTGCGTTGCTTTCGTTCAACATCATGTAATATGAACTAACTCAATACAAAATAAAACATATACAGTCTTACCAACAAACGCGATGAAAGTTTTGTAGACAATCATTTACATGAAAAATTACAAATAGAAACATAAAATGGAAACTGACTTAAAAGAGTTTATGGAAAAATATGTACCTACATTTTTTGTACAGCTAATTTGGGTTTTTTATTTGTTGTAAAAATTTGACATTTCTGATTGAATTGTCGAATATTTCCAACGTTTTTTAAATAATGCGGTATATATATTTTATTCGAAGAAGTCGTAAAATCCTTTTACATATGAGTATGCTTCTAGTTTACTAGTTTACAATATTTTATTCTTTGTCTAGTTTACAATATTTTATTGACACTATAAACCAAAATTTTGCATTAAAATGAATCATCAACATAAAAAAAGTTTTTTTTTCAACATTGAGGATTTAAAAAAAAGCGCAAGTTGCGCCACAGTACGAATTATGTCAAAAAAATACAAATAAATAGTAGTACATCTGTGTGTAAGGATATAATTGTCAACCTTTTGATTCCAGAGATAGCCTCATTTTTAATGTCAGTGCCATACAATTTTTTCTTTAAAAAATGATAACTTCTTCATCTGTACAAGCAATTGCTTCATACTAAATTTTATAGCATAGTAATGATCAGCAGAATCCATTTCTAGCCAAAAAAAGAGCCTTGAAAATGCAAGTCTCTATGTCTATGAAAGGCGATTTTCAGCCCACTGTGCGCCGGCCGGCCGTGTCTCAAAAGTTATTCCAATAAAATTGAATATTTATTCCAGAAAATGTCACTAGTTGTCCCACTATCAGGAAACAAATAAGTTATTTGGAACTTTTAATCATTCAAAAAATGTAGCCTACTAAAATATGGGAAAAAATTGGCTGAAGATAATATTGTTATTTCTGAATTTGTGATATGAGATCGATAAATATGACGTAAATAAAATAGGTCTCAATGGCCGAGTGGTTAAGGTGTTGTCCCGGGTAGGACGGAGAGCCTGTGTTCGATTGCCGTTCGAGACCGTTACCTTTTTTATTTTCTGTGTCTTGTTATGTTTCAGATTTAGAATTATCTTCTTCTTCAATAATTTATATGCCCGAAATAACCACACTTTTACAAGACGGGAATTTCATTTGCTAGTCTGCTGAAATGCGTTTTTGCCAGCTATTTCGGAACATTAGTTGGTACTGTATCGAATCTGAGCTTATACAGTATTCAAAATGTAACAAAATCACCTTTCGGTAGGTAAGGCAGAATATATTTACCCAAATATGTACCTCTATAAAAAAACAAAATGACGATGTCGCTTCCAGTACCTATATAGTACCTACCTAATTGTGATAGGAATAAAGTAAACTTCTTTTTATTGTCAACATAGTTTATTACGGCGATTAAAATGCACCTAAATATTGTGATAACCCCTAAAAGTTATCAATAATTTCTTTCGATAAACAAACGGTACATAATAAAAACAAATGGGATCATTGGCTACAATACTTCTTACAAGCAAGAAGTGACAAAAATAAATCTTGCCATAGCAACTGTAGGTAGTTACATATTTTATTCAATTTTTATAACGTATAAAGAGGTACCTATGTATGTAACTTAAGGCGTGTCTCCTGCGAAAAAAACGCATAGACATTTAGTGGGTGCTCAGGTGTGCTACCATTGTCGGTCGATATGAAGATACCGCCGATTGTCGGTAACTTCTCATCGTTCCCTAGGACAACTGCAGATCCCTAACGTACAAACGACAGTTGATATCGAATATATTAGGACACTTAGGCGCTCCGCCCACTGAGGCAACTGAAAACCAACTAAAACCGGCTGTTTTCTCTGTCTTGATTGGTCAAAAAGGTTGTTTAACCATAGATGAAGAACAATCAGCTGACAGCTCGCAAATAGCAACGGCCGCCCAGGGCAATCAGCCGTGACAGTCGCAAGATGGTCGCAAGTCACCGCTTGCGTTACCATTGACAACGGGGTTTTGTGTGATTGTGAAGTGTGCGGGCCATCACATTGTCATACAAAGACAGTTGGCAGTTGAGAGTTTTCAGTTGCCTGAGTGGGCGGAAGCGCTAAGTCATTGTGAACTGTCACCTATTCGTTTGCTATCTGCAGTTGTCCTAGGGAATGATGAGAAGTTACCAACAGTCGGTCGGTAACTTCATATCGATCGACCATGCTAGGGGTGCAGGTCGGGGTCACAGCGCTTTTTGCTTTCAATCGGCTACGGAAAACAAAACATTGCGGCCCTGCCGCGATGTTATGGTTTTGTCGAATATTTTGAAAATATTTGGAGTTAAAGTTTTGAAAATGTTCTTGTTTGTGTTTTATAAGATAAGGATATTATGGACTGTGGACGTACCTAATTGATTTGACCCAAACACTTGGAACTTAGAACTCTATGTAGTGGTTTTATACCTTGCCAACGTCACTAAGAAACAGGCTTTTAGTTTGTCTTATACCTACTTAAAATTCTTTTTTTCCAAAAGTGAACAACAAGTAGGTACTTAGGGTAGTTGTAGGAGTTATCTTGTACACACTTGAATATTCGAAAAAATATAGTTTTTTTTATTATCCTTAAAAATACTTTTACATTAATTTACCTGAGAGTACTTGGTGAGTGTCAACTTTGTCCGAAACGCCCAAAATACACAGATTATAGATAGGTATTATTTAAAGAACAGGAGGATAGATATAATTATATAAATCACGTTCTTGAACTTCCATGGACACTCATGTCAGGGACATCTATTCAGTTTCCAGTATTCTTCCTAGCAATTCTTCCTAATTGAAATAACAAGCATCATCCTACACATTTCTCAACAATCAACCCACACTAACATCATGCCACTTCACAATCAAGACATCCACAACCACAATATTCGAAATAATGATATAATCCGCGATCCTCAAATACACACTACAAAATAATATGGGATAAAATCTCTGAACTATATCGCTTACACACTATACAGGGTGTTAAGGTACGTACTTGAGTTACTTTAACCAGTGATTCCTGACATTATTTGAAGTAAAAAATGTAAATGAAATTTTGGTCTCCAGTGACATTTTTGATTTTTTTTTTTTTTTTCTACAAAAACATAAATAATGGTAGGTGTTGGGTAGTTGGGGGCGGGGTAAGTGGTGGGGCGGTAACTCGGCTAAGTGACCAATAAGGTCATGTGAAAAAAAAAAAAAATTTGTCTGATTTTGAAGAAAAAATATTTTGAAAAAAAAAAAATTTTACATAAAAAAAGTCACCGGAGACCAAAATTTCATTTAAATTTTTTACTCCAAATAATGTCAGGAATCACTGGTTAAAGTAACTCAAGTACGTACCTTAACACCCTGTATAATTCGATTCCAGATGTGTACAAAAACATCCAGCATAATAAGAAATTATAGCATAATAAGAAATTATAGCATAATAAGAAATTCAAAGTAATGCTTTAAAGATTTTTTTAAAGTGCATTGAAAAATGAAATAGTGTTTTTTGTCATGTTTTGTTTTGTGTAGTTTTTTCTTTACTTTTGTTTTCCTTGTATTTGTAATCATCCATAAATGTTCGTACATATATCCTTTATTGTTTGCTCTACTTAATATCTCATTATTTTTTTGAACTGTATGTGACATCTATTTTTTATATCAAAATACCTTCTCAAAATTGTATCTATTACCTCCCACTTAGGTACGTATTGTAAGTTCCTCCCGTCCTAAAATGAGTTTTGTAACTATGTATATCCGAATTGCCCTAGCAAGAAATAAAAACAATAAAAAATATACATATTGTTTCAAATAAATCTGAATCTAAAACTAGGATACTTATCTGCTCTTCGTATTGAGCCCAATCCTATTGCAGGTTGACTACCAAGACACTGTCTGATATCGAAGCAAATAGCGATTCATAGAAAAGGTAGGCATAATAATTGTGCTGACTTTTTTTAAACATTTTTCGATTTCCAGATAAATGGATCTCCAAATAAATCGTAATTTTTGCAATGATTCAAAAACTCTTTATTAATTTTTATTTTTACTTTCTTTTTTAAATTAATAATTTGTCCTTACTGGTGTACCCCGTTCTAAGGTCACATTACACATGGGTAAGTGTTTGAAATAAAGTAAGTACATAATATGTTAAATAACTAGGAAAAAAATTAAATAGCACTAGAATAAAACACAACACAATTTTTAGTCTTTGTTGGGTTCACAGACATATTATTCATAGACTTGAGAATCAGGGAGAGGGGTAATAACCATCTGTAGCGGGGCGGAGAGGGATGAGTTGACGGTAACGATATGTGATTCGTTAATCCTTCAATACGACAGTATATAGGCATCACGCATTATAATATCACCATTTAGCTCTTAAAAGTAAAATCTGCTTTTGAATGAATAGACCTTTTTACATGGGAGCTCGAATTGTTCGCCCGGTTTGAACAAACTTGTGTAATCCATATAAAATGAAGAAAGGTTCGCTTGTTTTGAGAGTCGAATATTTTGTTACCGTGTTAAGTTAAGACACTTTTACAAATGTTTCATAATTTACTTATCACAGTAAACTGCAACGTGCACACGACGGGACCGGGAATTTCGCTTCATGTCTAAAACTGATCATATTATATGATGTGAATAAGCTTAAAATAATGACAAATAATGCCTGCATATGGAAGGCAATACGACAATTGGGTTTATACTCTTTTTCACTTCTATTTTTACATGTTTTAATAGCACAAGTTACCATTTTTGCCGTGTTATTTCGTAAAATGTACCGATAAGAGCTCGACGCTAGTCCGCACAAGAATGATGACGTCACATTTTCTAGATTCACGCGTACCTATACGCCAGCCCGGCCGGTTCCATGGAACCCAGAATTAAGGAGGGGGTAATAATACGCTTTTATCACTTAGGGCAGGTCTATACATATTCATATGTCTATGGTTGGGTTGCAAAATTACATCTATATTCTTCCCTTGTCCATAATCCATTTCGTAATGATTCTTTTGAATTCAATTGTTTATATTTTTTATTGCACATTAATTGCTGAAATTACAGAAAACAGAAACTACAAAAGGTATTTTTTTTTATTTTTCTTAAAAAGAAAGACAAACATTCCCAGGTTACGAATAACCCAACAACATTTGAAAATCTCCTACTACCACCACACTAAGCGGAAGATGTTGCTTGTGTTGTGATGGAGGACTTAGCCAGCCGAGGAATCGAACACGGAACGCCTGGGTGGGACCCAAATGCTATGCCCACTGAACCACTGACCGGTATAAATTATAGGTACATCCTATTTCTTCCAGCTAACCCAACCAATATCTTTACATATAAAAATCTAGTGTCACTATGTTCGTCCGAGGTAAACTCCGAAACTACTACGATTTTGATGAAATTTGGCTTACTGTGTGTAATTTGGTCCAACTTATAACATAGGATAGATTTTATCTTGATTATTGACCTCAATATTCATTATTGCGAATTAAATGTTTTTATGGGACAATTATTTGAAAATATTTGTAAGTTCCATGTTTCGGACAGATATTGGTGTGAGTCAATTTATTGACACAACACTTGGTTATCTAGGTTAGTTAGCCATCTAGTAGATGGCGTTGTGTTTCGTTAGCCGAAGCAATTATATTATAAAATTCGGTTTCTGATTTCCATGTTCCTACGTGGGAAATTATAAATTTCCGTCTTTAAATCATTATTATCACTGGACCGTGAATCTTCGGTCATCTCATCACAAATCACGACTGACGAATAAAATTCGTAATGAGTGCAATTATTCGCTAATATTTTCATTGTGCAGATAGAAAATAGATACCCATCTATTTTGTAAAGGATATTAGTTTTTAGTCGTAATATCACGCGATTTGATAGATTTAGATCAGTGGAGTGGGTAGGTGCGTACGTACCTACGATTTTGATAATGATCTAGTAAATTATTCTAATGCTGATAATTAGTGGTTCATTCAACCCATAAATAAACCAATCCCATTGAGATCAAAGTGAAAAAATAAGGATGGCAGCCATTTTTGTTTTTACTTTTTGAATTCGTTCCATTTTTTGCATTAATTTTCAGTGATTTAAGACCACAGAAATGTTTTAGTTCTTATCTACAAATTTTTATGGTCTCCGGAAAATCTGTCTTATTGTGAAAAAGCCTCATTCTAATGGAGAAAAAGGCAGTTTAGATAGATTTTTCTTGCCTAGAGATATTTCGTTTAGTTGCTATTATATATGGTGTCCGGAAACTTGTACTACAAACAGGAAGTCGTGAATCTACCTCACATAGAGATTAAAAACCATTTTCTATCTGAGCATTTAGCTTTTTATTTTGGATAAAAACTTTTAGGTCCATGTTTTGACGCATTTTAAAAAAACATTTAAAATGCACAAATAAAAAACACCTGGCAGGCCATAGCAACCAATTTCTTCCAAATTAGACTTAAAAATTTCCAAGCTCATACTCGATTTATTCGACAACGAAAGCTTAAATCATTCACCAGTTTTCCCCTTGTTCTGCGAGTTTCCGGACACCGGGTATTTATAGCTAGAAAAAAACACCCGGATTTTTATGCTCTGGCCTGAATGTGGTTAAATTAAAGGTAAACATGTTTTTTAGAGTTTTCATTCATAAGAAGTAATAAAATTATCGATAACATCAACAATGATTGTTATTTAATGTTTTAAAAATTATAAAACTGTTGACGAGTTTTTAAACTAACTATTTGTTACGTTTGTAAGCGTCCTTGAACAATCCATGAAAAACTCGGGAAAATTGAAAAAAATACTGGTCTTACTTAACCCGTCAGCACTGGCGATGGGTAAAAAATACCCGAGGTCATGTTTAAATCACGATAAAATGAATGATAACTAAGATTCTTTCAAAGTTGATAGTCTCGGAGGTATATGTCACCATCCACTTGATAGCTGAGGATAGTGTAATAAACAAATAATTACTAGCAATAGGTAGTAAATTCAGCTAACTTATACGACATATAGCCACTGTTCTTAGGTTCGTACTGAATAATAAACTCGGACTTTATAAATAAATGATAAAATATGTTGTATGTACATTGTCCATGGACATAAAACGTATTTTATGTGTACGTTGTCCCATGGATCAACTTACACAAAGCGTGAAAATTTACTTAAAAATTTTGATGTGTTAAAATTTTTTGAAACAACCCGATCTCCAGCTTCAACATTACCTTCAACTTCGCCTTCAACATTTCGATAACATTTTTTGTTTTTTTCCACATTGTCGTCTCCTGCAGAACATTGTAGCGTCGGTACACATATGACTCATCTACGCACCGCACATATGACGTTTGCATAAATAATTACGTCGATGTCAAAAATCGTCAAGATGACTTCAAGAGGAAGAGGGAGAAAAAACAAATCTTAAAGTTAGACCTACTAAGTACCTCGAAATTTTAATAGATTTTTATTTATCAAGAAAGATTTCTGGCTAATATCGATTCGTACACGACCTAAATGTACCGTCTAAAAATTTCAAAATAACAATTAATTTCATAAAATTGTTATTAGAAATAAACATTTCCCCTCCCCTGCCTCCCTCGCTTCACCCCGGAAGACAATGTTTCCCAACATCGCGTCTGTGTGTAAGGCCACGCCTTCATTGACAAAGTTTAAAGTGAAGTTTAAGCAAAGGTGAAAGCAAAAGTTGTCGGAGGAGATGACAATGTTGAAGCAAGAGACCCGGCTTTCGTGAATCTTAAATTAAGAATTTCGCAAATAGTTAACGTAGAACCGTGATGAGCAACCTGTGGCCCGCGTTCCCATTTCATGTGGCCAGCGAGCCTTTTCGTAATACCCACTTGACGAAATGAAACCATTGTGACCATTATGGTTTATTATTTTTCTGTGTCTTGTTCATTTTCATATTTAAATTTAGATTATTATTGTTGTCATCTTCTTCAAGAATAAATTTGAAATAAATTATTTCAATTTACAGTTTTTATCGTGGCAGTATAGCTCACCCGACCCTATTATGAAATAATGAAGAGATATAAAAAAACAACCTTCCAAAGGGCCCGTGACAAAATTTCTTCATGGACCAACAATATTTTTTGGTCGTGGTCTGTTTCTTGATATCTGATTGGAATGATGCACAGATTGGGCACACACAGCGCACTTGAGGGTCGCACGAGATTAGGCACGCACAGCACGCAAACTTTGTCAAAGCCTTGAGGTGATTAAAGAAAAATGACAGTTTACAAATCATTGTAAATATCTACCTAACTACTGCACTTTTAAGAGGCACAGATCATGGAAATTACACTTTGTTTCAACTTAATTACTTTTATTTTTACAAGAATACTGTCAAGAGTCCCAAATGCTCCCGATCGTCTGGAGCCAGTGAGACTATGGAATCCCCCATTGGGGTATGTTGTGTGGAGAGAGGGGGGAGGGAGGAGATGGGGAAAAGGAAGGTGAGGAAATACCCGTCTATTCAGATCTGGTCACCAAACACGGCCAAAGCCATTTCAAGTAACCTTTCAACTCTGAATGGTGGTCTTACACCAGGGCGATACTGAGAGAATGTACACTCTGGAACAGAGGAAAATATACAAAATATTTTTAAATGAATAAATTGTGAAAAACACAAATTAATCAAATAATTTTTTTTTTGCATAAGTCGGGATTTCAACCTGCAACCTTCAGATTGCTAGTCGATAGTCTTACCCCTCGACCATGGAGGCCGTCAGACACAACAACGAGCAATTAATTACGTCTTGAGAGATAGTAAAAGATGCATTAAAGTTCCATTTTTATTCAACCTAAGTTAAAAAATTCCATTGTAAAACAAAGTTATGCGCTATTTTTAATTTTTTTTAGTTTGGAGTGGTGCTTGCGAAAGTTTTTCTTTCAATCTAAATATGCAAAAATTATTTTCATAACCCAAACTAAGAACTTATTTTACCATCTCTTCCGATATAATTAGTTGTTTCTTGTAGTAATTAGGTTGAAAGGAAATATATTTTCCAAATTTTGGCCAATTGAAAGTGTGGGGATTAGGTAAATATTTACTAAAATCATCCTTAGGTCAACATAAATCCATAGGTATCAATGTCCTTTTAACAAAACAGATCTCATCGATTGATATAAACTAATTAATTTTAAAAATACAAAAGATATTGATCATCGTTAACTTTCCTGTCGTAAAATTTACGACAAATGCGCGATATCTTTTCCCCCACGTTTACCTCTTAGTCGCAAGCATCGAGCTCCGAGCTATTCGAGGGTCAGGGTCTCTCTAAACTA
The DNA here is from genome assembly GCA_951813805.1 of Limnephilus auricula. Taxonomy (NCBI): domain Eukaryota; kingdom Metazoa; phylum Arthropoda; class Insecta; order Trichoptera; family Limnephilidae; genus Limnephilus; species Limnephilus auricula. Next base: position 9,477,723 of record OX638400.1, on the reverse strand, counting down.
CAGGCATACCGAGTGTACTTTGAAGTTTATGTATTCATTAATATTTGGAAATTTCCGTCGAGCGTAAATTTTACGACGTGCGCCTTAAAGGGTCCTAACACCAGAAAGCCTCGGGTAATACTGGACCACAACGAAACCAAAGACCGAGTGGAAAACTGTCGACAAAATGTGTGCTGCTTACTTGGTCTCTAGAATAATAAAGAGATGGCCGTGTGTAATTTTCTACACTCTGATGAATATTGGCGGCATAAATTTAATAAATTTGCTTTTCCAGAAAAGGCCTCAAAGCATTGAAGAATTTTCCTAAAAGAATTGGCATTGACCGTGATAAATGAACATCTTATCTTCCGATCAAATTTCAAACTTTTACTTGGCATGGAGACAACTAATAACTATTTAGTAACTATTTACAGAAAACTTGATGACGTAAAATTTACGACAAGCGCCCACTCAAGGGAAATTACTCTGCGCGCCCGCTGGAAGGTTAAGAGACATGTATGAAATTCGAGCAGTCGACGTAATAATTAATGACAATACTTCAAAAGTAAAAATGTTCACTTCTGTAAAGTAATGGTATATTTTTAATACTCCATTAAAGTCTCAACTGTCAGGAATCAGAGTGACTATGGCATACCCGCGTCCTTTGTGTTTACACACTGTGAGTTTCCTGATTTTGCTAGTTATTGTAATCCATGCATAGATTGGTTATGTATTAATAGCAGAGAAAGACAGTCATTAAGATGTCGTACAAAGCTAAGTAACCTCGTTCCAGGCCAAGGCAGTGCTTCTTTGATAAATCACTGGTGAAACTGAGAGAGAAAGTTTCTGGAAACAAAACCAGTTATTTATCAGAAGTGGAATAGTTACCTGTAACAGAGCAGTAAGTTCCTTAAATCTGTACCTGATAGAGGTCACGAAATTAAAATCCAGTAAGAAACTAAAAATGGAATATTAATGTAATTAATTCCGAAAGAAAGAATTTTAGTGGAAGGAGAAAATACGATGACCTTAACTTCTTGGCAAAGACGTTGTGTTACAACCAAAGGTATCTTACAATTTCCAGAAGTCTTCTAAATCATATTATAATTTCACAAACTATTAGCGGACAGATGATCAGAGATTAAATTAACATTACACTTTTATAAAAGCATATAGATGTACTCAGGGCTGATCCTGTGGAGTCAATCCGAGCAGTCCTCCGGGAGGTCGCTCCAGGCGCCGGCTTGTCAAGGCGCACATTCAGTCAATGTGCTGATAATAACCCACCTCTTAACCCAGTGCCCTTGAGGTTTTTACTGGCACCAGACTCCATTTGGTTCAGGGCGGGCCTTGAATATGCTCAACAATTTGATTTTTTGGGGACTAATCATTGCGGCAGATACATTATATCATCAATTTAAAGCCCTTTAAACTAGGGTTGTGTAGAAACAAGCAAATTTTCAGTGCAGTATACTCTCTAGTTTTCTTCAGTGACAGATCAAAATTCAGAACTGAAGTGTAAATATTCAGAACAGTAAATATTTTCTGTAAAAAAAGATTGTTTTTGACTCCTTAAAATGTTAGCTGAACAAAACATACATTTATATACGTACTTTTAATATATAAATATTACCTGAATAATACTAAGGGGGTTTCTCACCATCCTCCTAATAGCTTATCCATGCTATAACGAATATTATTAAAAATACAATACTTGCAATAGTTAGAAAACTCTGCCAACTTATCCAATATGGGTGTTAAGGTACGTACTTGAGTTACTTTAACCAGTGATTCCTGACATTATTTGGAGTAAAAAATGTAAATGAAATTTTGGTCTCCGGTGACTTTTTTTATGTCAATTTTTTTTTTTCAAAATATTTTTTCTTCAAAATCAAACAAATTTTTTTTTCTTTTTTTTCTTTCACATGACCTTATTGGTCACTCAGCCGAGTTACCGCCCCATCACTTACCCCGCCCCCAACTACCCAACACCTACTATTATTTATGTTTTTGTAGAAAAAAAAAAAATAAATAAACATCAAAAATGTCACCGGAGACCAAAATCTCATTTACATTTTTTACTTCAAATAATGTCAGGAATCACTGGTTAAAGTAACTCAAGTACGTACCTTAACACCCTGTATATATATCCACTATTCTTAGGTTTGAGTACCGAATAATAAACTTCGACTTAATAAATAAATAAACTGGAAATCGTAAATCGAAAATAAACACAATCCTATGGATAAGCTATAAAGAGGATGGTGAGAAACCCCCTAATTATCATGAAATAATTACAAATGTAAATACCATTATTGTTTACTTTATTATTTAATTTTCAATCTTTGTGCTGATAGTGTATAACCCAAATAATTGTATGTCACTTGTTTATTTTTAATCTATTTATAAGTATTATCTGTCTATAAACTTATGTGATCAATAAATACAAACTACATTATGTACTTTGTTTATATTTAATTTAATTTATATAACTACACTATGTACTAGGTCCATTATAAGAATAATCCAACCCCAAATGTATATCCCCTTTTAAATCAATTGATTAATCAAAAATTCCGTATAATCATAAATATAATAATGATTTTAATTAAAGTAGACTTGACAACAATAAATTTGGATTGTAGTCCAGTCAAGATGTACATCCGTGCTTGCAAAAGGTCCGATCTTTCTGAATTTTTTATATGTTGTTAGGACCTAAACCAATATTAAAAAAACAAATTTGCAATTTCCAAAGTGCTGTGCGAGCGGCGGTGTACCCAAAAAACCATGAAATTTTCGGACTTTTTTCAGTTTTTGCTTAATATCTCGGTGAAGGAAGGGTCTGACCGGTATAGTTGTTCAACACTATTTTAAAGTAGACTAAATTTGCTACAATTTGATACTAAAGGAAGTTCTATACAGCAATTGGTTTTTAAGATACAGTTCTTCGAAAATCAACAATTTTTTCCAAAAAATTATTTTTTCTCGAAATGGTCACTTATTTTGTGAAATATTTTCTAAAATACGCATCCCACGTCAAATATTACAAGAAATTAAGTTATAATAAATTTAATTCGCTTTCATTTGAGACCAGATTGGTACCTGTAGGCCCAGCGGTTCACTCAAAAATTCAAAAATGGCAGATAACGGATGGATTTTCCCCAAGTGTTTTCGTTGTCCCCTCCCTTGACCTCCTTACCCGCACCCAGCCCTTCCAGGGCAGCTCTCAGAGTGTTGCGAAATGTCTATCCGTCCGAGCGTGTGTTTTGTGATGGTTTTGTGTGTCGTGAGGACCTCGATACATGTCCTGTTGTGATCATCAAAGAACGAGGAATTCGAACACTAATTGAAGTGAGTCAAAAACGTAAGAAAATAAAAATTTCCTCTAAAATTTCAACCAGGAAGAGATATACAGCTGTGTGTAACGTTGAAGGAAGGGATTCTGCTTCCCAACCGAAGACTTTATCGACAAGATTATCAAGTAAACTGGCTCCTACCTTGAGAGGGGTTTGAATTTTGTGTGGTGATGCTATCACTGAATAATTTCTCGGGCAACAAAGCAAACTGCCCTTGGCAAGAAGGAATGTGATCCGTACAGTTGAGAAGTTGGGCATGAGGCAAACTATTTTAGATACAGCTAAACGCCGAGGTGACGATTGGAGGAGCGCCTCCTCGCCATTGGCGACCTGGTTGCTGCAGACGGAACCCACAGATTGTGCTACGTGAGCCTATTAAGATTACCACCTGCTCCTGGGAATAAGAGAGGGTATCGTCCAGCCAGTAATTCTGAAGAAGCGATGGAGTATGTGTACGATTACTTATTGGAAAACAGTGATGAATGCCATTTTTATTTATCACACCTTCTGCAGCAAATTAGGGGTGATTGTATCCCTGATGTCAGAACAGCGAAAACTTACCTTCAAAAACGTTTTAGCTCCAACAAAGGGACACTCGTCTGCTTCATAAACACCGGCCATAAAATTTTGTATGATGATTGGTACAAGGAACAAAAAGGCGGTGTGCAGCAAGAGCGGTTGAGAGTTGTGAAGGCAGCAGCAGAAATCATCGTTGAAGATACCCGCACACAAGTGTATAAAACCAGTCAGTATCCCACCTCGGAGGATTTTTTCAACAATGTTGATTCTTTCATCCCTGAGTCAGTACAGCTATTTTTTGAGACTGTTGTTCTCAAACACATGCGTGGCCTCCTTGAAAAATGGAAGAAGTGTGTGATATTTTCTCATGCTCTGATAGTGCTGTACAAAAGATCGAACTCGATCTTTTGTTTCCTCCTTTCTGATTGGAATTAATACCTACTTTTACCGAAAATATGTGCGCTGCGCTGGGGTTATCCTGTTCTTATTCAGTAGCTGTGCAGCTTGAAACTTCGGCGATCTTGCGAGATGAATCCTCACCACCAATAGGAAAAGAAGATTTTATCCAATTTGTCTCTGACATTACGGAGGTGAACGTTAACACCCTAGATGGTGATAACACATTTCATGAGATGGAAGTGAAGTGCGTGACCCGTCCGAGAGCAGTAATGCGAGACAAAAACATCCCACGTATGCAGAACTATGTTTCTGCTCAAAATGTGACCTTCAGCAGTGAAGTACAAATCAAATGAAGTACAAACGGCGCTTTAGTGGGAGAAGACGCCGACCTGCTCGTTCTTCTCAATGGTTTAGGCGCTAAAGAGACAAAATTCTACGTACAGAAGAGCACGAAGGGCAAAGCTGGTTGCTGTCACTACTCTACGACCTGCTACAACCACCAGGGGTGCTAGCATGGTAGTCATTGTAAACTGTCACCAATTCGTTTGCGATCTACAGTTGTCCTAGGGAACGATGAGAAGTTACCGACAATCGGTCGGTAACTTCATATCGATCGACCGTGCTAGGGGTGCAGGGACGTTATATACTATTCACCCAAGCGTTTACCGGGTGCGATACTATCACTGCACCGTTTGGCCAAGGAAAGACCTAAATCACCACACTCCTCAGCGAGAGTGAACCACTTGCTGAGCAAGTAGAGGTCGTCCTTCGTCCACCCCAAAAGCCGTGAGAGAAGCAGACATCAAGTGCTTTGTGGCTTCATATGGGGGTGACATCGCGAGGGATACTTTGGATTTCCTGAGATTTAAGACGTTTGTCACTTCAACGAGCATAAACCTCGCCCGTTGCCACAGGCCATGTGCAGCAGGCCATCATGCAGCAAGGTGCTACCTCCAAGTGCAGAAGTAGCGGTGTGTCAACTAGAAGGTGGAAGCTCTCTTCTCAGGGACTCACCCCATCCCCACCACCGTTAATCCCGCACCTCCTGCACTTCTGCGAAAATATTAATGTAAATGCAAGAAAGGGTGCTCTGGGAGCTGTGCAGATGCAGAAACGCTGGACTCCACTGCTCAGTCCTCTGGCAAATTGTGCATGGTACACGATAAAGATGACCCGACTGCAGACTGGACGCCTCTCCCAGCGTCCATCACAGCCTTCGAGACACCATTTTCGTGCGAGCCCAAGCCCGTGCCATCTAAGATAAAAAGAATGGCATGATTTGGCCATCAAAACACAATCCTATATGATTTATATTAGTTTTCTTTTTTGAGTAAATGTAATTTGTCCTTATAGTAGGTACCATGATGTTTGTACAAGTATTTTAGTATGTAGGTATATAAAACAATGTTTGATGATCACGTAATTTCCGAAAGGTAAATTATCTTATTCTTTTTCCATCAAACAAAAAAAATAAATAAATTGTAACTGTTTGATAAGTAAAGCCATAAAAAGACGTGGGATCAGTTTATTTGCATTTCCTCCAAAACCCACTTTGACTTTAGTTATCTGCAATTTTTGAGAGAACCCCTGGGCCTACAGGTAGCAATTTGGTTTCAAATAAAAGCTAATTAAATTTACTACAACTTCATTTCATATAATATTTGAGGTGGGAATCGTATTTTAGAAAATATTTCACAAAATAAGTGACCATTTCGAGAAAAAATAATTTTTTGGAAAAAAATGTTGATTTTCAAAGAAATGTATCTTAAAAACCAATTGCTGTATAGAACTTCCTTTGGTCTCAAATTGTAGCAAATTTAGTCTACTTTAAAATAGTGTTAAACAACTATACCGGTCAGACCCTTCCTTCACTGAGATATTGAGCAAAAACTGAAAAAAGTCCGAAAATTTCATGGTTTTTTGGGTACACCGCCGCTCGCACAGCACTTTGGAAATTGCAAATCTGTTTTTTAATATTGGTTTAGGTCCTAACAACATATAAAAAATTCAGAAAGATCGGACCTTTTGCAAGCACGACCCCCTTTTCATGTTTAACTTGACTGGACTATTGCTAATAATTCACATTACTTGAAATGTATTTCCCAAAAAATACTAAAGTATGGAAGCTACCAACCCTAGGTAATTAGCCTACTGGGAATAACCAAAATAATCAGAAAGTTGGACAGTCAAGACCACTTAACAAGAAATATAATAAAAGCATAATAGAATCAAATCTCCGGAGAACACCCCCCTCTCTAATATGTTTTATATAAAATCAGTAGGAAGAATAATTTATACCTGTCTGAAGATGCCTTTACAAGCTGAAACCGGTTACGGTCAATAAATTAAAGTGGAAAGAGTTTTAAATTTGTTTTATTATACTATTATAATGGAATTCCACCACGAATTATCAGTTTCAAAAATAGAAAATTACAAACTACATTTTCAAATAAACAAATAAAAAGCATTGTAGACCCTGTAGACCACCCCCATCCCCCCTCGCTAATATGTTTTGTATAAAATCAGTAGGAAGAATAATTTATACCAGTCTGAAGATGCCTTTACAAGCTGAAACCGGTTACGGTCAATAAATTAAAGTAGTAAAAGTATTAAATTTGTTTTATTGTACCATTATAATGGAATTAATCACCAATTAACAGTTTCAAAAATAGAAATATTACAAACAACATGTTCAAATACACAAATAAAAAGCATTGTATTGTTATTTTCGTTGTTTGTTTTTGGGGTGTTATGCCGTGTTGCGCTACATCCTTCAATCAACATTGCCATTTAATTGCCAATCAATTTGCCGACGTTTCGGACAGCGTTGCAGTGTGTGCGATGTGTCGGATCTGCCCTGATGATGGACACTGCAACGCTGTCCGAAACGTCAGCTAAAGAAGGAGGTAGCGCAACACGGCATAACACCCCAAAAACAAACAACGAAAATGCTTTTGGCCGTGAAAATCTAAAAACGTATCATTGTATTGTTATTTGTTATGTATATTACTTTTAAATTTCTATTGTAAATATAAAATTAATATTGGATCTATTAATAGTACAGTACAATAAACATTGATGAAACATAAATCGGACAATGTGAATGAACTGAAGGGAAAATAAAGCAACATTAAATCAGATTTAGTTACCTTATTTGTAAATATGATTAAATGGAAAAGGACTATAAAAGAAAAAAATATATAAGCTTTACATTGGTATGTTATTTAAAATACATACAAATATACCTCAAACATAAAACTGTAGGAAAAAACATGGGTTAAAAAAATACATTGATTCCGCAAATATCTTTCAGAGTGGTATACGGTATTTAAGCACTTAGGTTGTAGGTAGTCTATGATAATTCTGCGTGCGAAAAAAAGAGGGAGATTTGTTTCAAAAATCGAGTTTTGATGTAAGTTGGACCTTTGTTATATTTTATTTATTTATAAAATACATGATAATACATTAAAACATTTACATACACATAATTCATAAAATCACCATACTAGGCGACTGCCTGTTTCATGGTGACTAATGGAATATAGTTAATATGTCAGGTCTAGTGTAAACATATTATGAATTAAATAAGTAAATATATATAAATAATATACATACACAAATTATATATTGCAAGGGTAAAAGAGTTAAATTATCGTTTTTATATCGAATTTTATCAAAGCCAAGCAACAATTTATTATTCAGTAGGCACTAGAAAACACGAAAAGGACAAAGTTTCAAGTGTAATATTTGACCCATCCTATTATTTTTATTGCACACAGAATTTAAATGTGGATAACTTAACAATAACAATCATAAAAAAGACATAGGTACCGCTGATGGTTCAGTTGTAACTTCTCACTTTTTCACATGAACGATGCATGAAACAGAAAGAGAGGTAAGAACTCAGTGGCGAAATAAAATATTCTACAGATTAATCTAATCACGGAGATAAATAAAATATGAACAAAATATAACTTTCATTCTTCTGGTGCAAGCTTTAGTTTCAACTGTTTTAATTTCAATATGGCGGTATAAGTTGCATCAATCTGTTTTTGTATGTTAACCGATTCTACAATGTAATTTAGAGCATTGGTAAACAGATTCTGTGCTTGATATAAGTTCTGAGGTACCAGGATCCCAAACCATCGGATGGGGTTAATATACCCAGCTTCTGGGTCACACGGCCTGTTATGCAGAATCAGAGAATCGTGTAATGAATCCTCAGCTGGTTTCGTCTCTACAGTCGATAAAGCGGAGAAATCTAGCGTGTTTTCGGTTGGAAGTTGTACAGTTGAAATGGTGGCTTGTCCCATGATATAACGAGTCTTTGCCAAATGGATGTTGGCGTTGTTTGTCGCATTTTCAACGTTGATTTGACACTTGACTCTGTCCTCCATTAACCTTAACATCTCAAGGGTTAGTTTGTCCAGCAAAACACACACTTCTTGTTTTTCCATCATGCTATGTGTAAGGTAGATTTAATAAATGATCCAAGCTGCAAAATAAGAGTGCAATAAGTACATGTTCTCATTTCGTTTATAATTGTGAAATAATCAATTTTTTTTATCCTAGTATTTTGATATTATGTACATAGGTTATCAGCACTCACGTGATTCCCATGGGCTCTTGGATTTCACTAAACCCTTTTAACTATTAGTTAAAGATGTATGAAACTACTAAATCACTTCAATACAAGTATTTTCCAGTACGAAACGTCACATGACGTTTGACAGTTCTGACTTGAGTGTTGCTGTAATAAAAAATGTTCATCTTGCGTGAATAAAAAGGATAAATAGTGCAGGTAAGAACTGAAGGTATTTTTGTATGGATATTGAGTACAAACTTTTAATCGGATGTTAATTCCTCACATGATAATTCATCATATCTCGAGGCGTCGAAAACTGATAATTGGGCTTTTTAACCTTAGGTTAGGTTAGGTTAGGTAAGGTAAGGTTATGTTAGGTTAGGTTAGGTTTATGTGATGAATTATCATGTGAGGAAGTATCGTGTCTGAATAAATCTACTATGGGTATTCAGACGCTGAGATCTCATATTAGACATGGAACCATTTTATTGGTGACCAGAATGTTCAGTGGAAACTTTTTAAGTGTATGAATATTGAGTACAAACTTACGTACGCGGAGGGGTAGGAGATGCGAAGGGGAAGAGGGGGCGGAAGAGGAACGGGGACGAATGGGAAGGACACGCAGGGAGAATCAATTTCCTTATTTTAGTTGAATTGCAAACCACGCCATATATTATACAGTCTACCACATTATAATACATAAATACCTATAGGAAACACTAGTTTCTCGCCTAAGTTTCAAGAACGGTTGAGAAAGTAATTAAATGCATTTTTTCCAACATTTGACCTTATTCGTAACGTAAACAACTTCCATGGAAATCTGCAGGCACCTACTGTATGAAAACTCTCAGTTCATTTAAGGCTTAAGGTATACGTGACGGGCCACCATGCCATAATTAATTCATGTATGAAATGAAAGGTAGATACAATTATACAAACCTTACTTCTTTTCTTACGCTCCACACAGGAAAACAACTTCCCGCGAGGCCTATGCCATTTTTAGGGATACTGTGCGGACAAATAAAATATTATATCTAAAGAAGATTACAACTTATTGGCTTTTTTTTAACTTATTTTATTTATGATATTATTTCTAAAGCTGAATACCGTACTAGAGTCAACTGCCGGAGTCAGTGGCATAATGTTGTCTCCAATCGGTCAGTGGTTCAGTGGGCATCGCGTTTGGGTCCCACCCAGGCGTTCCGTGTTCGATTCCTCGGCTGGCTAAGTCCTCCACCACAACACAAGCAACATCTTCCGCTTAGTGTGGTGGTAGTAGGAGATTTTCAAATGTTGTTGGGTTATTCGTAACCCGGGAATATTTGTCTTTCTTTAAAAAAAAAAAAAAACGCGATATTTTGTGGACATGGATAACAGAAACAAGGAAGATGGGCCATGAACCATTATTATGTAATATGAATCTGAATTCGACGGCTTCACCGCTTTGGTGTCTATATGGTTTCTCGGCGACATTTGGCTCGCTTCCATGCCACATCTTCCTTTGTTTCCATTGTCTGTGGTTGCTAAACCGTGAAATACGTAGGAAGGTTGTCTATTCAGATCTGATCACTAAACACGGTCAAAGCCATTGAAAGCAACGTTTCTAATGCTGGTCTCTCTCTAGGGCGTTACTGATTGTATCTAGAAATCAATTAATAATTTTATTTTCCAGCAGAATTATTATTCAGGACGTTAAGGAACGACCTTGACTTACTTTAACCAATGATTCCTGACATTATTTGGAGTAAAAAATGTAATAAAATTTTGGTCTCGGGTGTCTTTTTTTATGTCTTTTTTGTGTTTAATTTTTTTTCTGTCAAATAAAACCAAAAAAAAATCTACAGACTCATGTCATCTCAGGTCACTCAGCCGAGCAACCGCCCAAATCATCACCCCGCCCCTAACTGTCCAATAACTAGTGTTTTTTTTATGTTTTCAGTTGAAAAAAAAAACGTCACCGGAGACCGAAATTTCATATTTTTTTTTACTTTAAACAATGTCAAGAATCATTCAAGAGTCAGGTACGTCTCGTAATACCAGCATCATACATAATATACCCTGTATAATAAGACAGCAATATACACAGTGGCGTAGCTAGGTAACCAAGGGCCCTGGGGCAAATAAAAAAAATGGGGCCCCACTGTTATGTAAACTGATTAGGTTTTATCAAATAAAAATATGAAATATACAAATACTTTAAAATGCTAAGCTACTTAAACTCTTTTTTGTGCACTGTAGGGCAGGTAATAAAAATATTAAACAGTAACAACATAAATTACAATTAATACTTGGTGTAGGTTTGGCTAATAAAACGAAATAGAGAAGATTCAAGGGTTTATTATATAAAGGTCGGGCCTACCAACTGACTAAATAACAATTATATTTACAATTTTTTCCTAGCTTTAGTTTTCGCAAAAGTATCAATGACTTCGTTTAAATCCAGGCTTGATGCGGTTTTGTTTTCAATTGCTATTAACAATAAATTTCGGAGTCGAGTTTGGCCCATCTTATTTCTTAAATATTTTTTTATTATTTTTAATTTGCTAAATGACCTTTCAGCTGCTGCAGAAGTGACAGGAATTGTAAAGAATAATAACATTGCTGTAAATACTTCCGTTAGGTCGCATTCTAGCACTCCATATTTGCTCATTATTTCCTTACATAATTGGTGAACAGTCCATGCTTGAGTTAGTTGAGGTAAAACTAGATGGTAAATATTCATAAATTGAAGTGAAAAACTAAGGCCCATTATATCTGAATATTTTCTTTGGAATTCGTCACAATTTTGTAATAAAGTTGCTTCATCAACATGTAATAAAAATGTTGGTGTTAGAAAATCGAATACATGACAGACTGGCACTCATACCAATAAAACGTGTATCTAATTGAGATATTACTGTGACTAGTACATTATTGAAAATCTCAATTTTAAATATTTTTTCTCGGTTTGGAAATCAGTGATCAGCAGCTAATTCATCAAAATGTTTTTTAACTTTTCTTTGCCTTTTTTCCCATAATTTTAGTTTTCTAATTTATTTAAACAATACAATATTAGATTGTGCTCGAGTAGGTAGGTACTCACTGTTCACTGACGACGTTAAAAGTAAAATAAAAGGAAAGAGAGACACTTGGGGAATGACGCACATATCACTATCCACCAAATTGACAACACTGCCAACCTACAGAAAGAATTTAGGGGAATTCCATAGGCATAACTTTTGAATTTCTCTCAACTGAGTTGTCATGATTAAAGTGGGGTTTATTTATTTTTAAAATGGGAGAAATTTCCAAAAGTTCAGTTTGATCGAGATTTCTGGTACGGATTAGAGGGCCCCTGAGCTTGAGGGCCCCGGGGCACTGCCCCGCGTAGCCCCTAGGTAGCTACGCCACTGGTGAAAACACAATACATAAATTACCTACTACAAAATCAATAATCAAATTGTATAAAAATATTTTAGGCTTTAGGTTGTATTTCACTATCCTCTCGAACTCTTGATAAGCTGTCTAAAGCACTATTCACAAGCGCCCCCCCACACACAGAGTTTGGCCTGCGAGATGCACCACACTTCGTTCCAAATCAATGGCAGAAATGTTTTTATTTTTTTTAAGAAAGACAAACATTCCCGGGTTACGTATATCCCAACAACATTTGAAAATCTCCTACTACCACCACACTAAGCGGAAGATGTTGCTTGTGTTGTGGAGGACTTAGCCAGCCGATGATTCGAACATGGAATGCCTGGGTGGGACCCAAACGCGATGCCCACTCAACCACTGACCGGTCAACGTACGTGCATTTGCAATCGACCCGCAGGCCAAATGCTCACATCACTCGCCAGTTCGCATCAGCCTGTTGAGTAAATACAGGGTTTGAAGTGAGAGCTTTTCCAAATTCGGTATAAATGACTCAAAAAATAAAAAGGCAAAAACCATGCATTTGGTAACACTGAATGGTAGATATATTAATTCTTGAAAAAAATCACCCTGTAAAAAGGCATAAAGAAACAAAAAAAGTCATCGGCATCAGATGTCGTTGACTTTTTTGTTTGTTTATGGCTTTTTACAGACTGATTTTATTCAAGAATTAATATATCTACCATTCAGTGTTACCAGATACATGGTTTTTATCTTTTTGGTTTTTTGGCTCATTTATACCTCTATGGTTTTCTCAAAAAACTAGTTTTTCAGTGGTCGCCAAAAGTTGTTACTTTTGAGTGAGATTTGATCTTTTTTGCACAACGTCTCTTTATCTAAGAACTGTCTTTATCAATAAATAATATAAACTAGCTTTTGCCCGTTGCAGGCAACTAATTGGTTAAAGCACTAAGCGATTTGACGTTTGAATGTGGATGGAGCAAGAAGTGTGTGTTTACATTAAGGGCTCTGGGAGTTAACCACTCAATTTTGTACACCTGCTTCTGAGCCACTTCGGTCGCCCTGTTCAAGGCATTCAGTAAGGGCCTTTTCTCGAAAAAAAGGGGCCCAAGGAGTTTACTGCTCCAATTTTCACAAATTCCTTAAGATTGTGTAGGTTAATAAGCATAGTTTGATACCTAATACCCATATCCTGTTCCAAAGAAGAGTCCTACCACTACCACTGAGCCACCTCCGTCGCCAGCACTCTAAAAATGGCCCAGGAAGCTTAAAATTCAGTACACCTGCTTTATTTAATTTTATTTGGAAAGCCGACAGCGCTTTATCTTGCAAAAAGGAGTTTACTGCTCAATTTTTTCACTAAGCCCTTCGGGTTGTGTAGGTGGAGACGCATAGTTTGATACCCATATACCTATATAATGTTCCAAAGAAGACTCCTACCCCTGAGCCACCTCGGTTGCCGACATTCTAAAAACGTCACAGGGAGCTTACCGCTCAATTAAATACAGCTGCTATATTTAATTTTATTTGAAAAGTCAAAAGTTCGTTATCTAGCAAAAATGGGCCTAGGAGTTTACTGCTCAATTTTTTCACTAAACTCTTCGGATTGCGTAGGTTGAGATGTGTATTTTAATACCCAACTCGGGTTCTTCGCGGTTTCAATTTATAAATGTGTAAAGAAAAACCTACAACCCCTACCTGCAGTACCAACGCAGTTGTACACTATTCTTAAAATTATTGTATCAGCAAACAAACATTAAAATAAAAATATTTTGATTATGTATAGCGAGTGTCCGGCGAGCGTTGCAATGCCAATTAAATAAATTGTTTCTAACCTATATGAAATACACACTTTTCAAACAACTCCCGTTCCACCTATTGCAAATTTATTGTACAAATTTCATAATGCCAGAGCTCACCATTACACAAAGAAACCATTGCAGGAGTGCACACAATAAACCAAAGTTTAATCGCAATCGGATGAATAGTATAGTAAATAATTTCATTAAGCCAGAGCCCAATTTGGGAGGCGGGTATGGGTACCGCTGCCCCGGGAACCATTTAATGGATAAACCACATCCCTGCCATAGGTCAACCCCAGTGGTTCATTACGTTTGGTGACATAGCAGGGGTGCCCGGGTTCATGGGGTAAAGTTTGTCTGGGTCTGTCTGTCTCCAACCGGACCTTCTTGACCCATCGCCTTGCACCATAGTTAGAGGAATGGATTCATATGTTCTTCATTCCTGGACACACTGACCCCCAGATTCCTGCCCACCCTTCTTACTTTTTTCCTTCCCTTCTTTCTTTCCTTAAAACTTCAGAACTTCCTCTCCTTCCTTTCCTTAAAAATACCAATAACACAGCATCCCCAAAGATGACATAGGCCCTCAGGGAAATTATTTTCCTCAGGGCCTCCCGTGTGGAGCTAATGTAAAACAAAAATAAAATTATTAGTGATCAGTTCCCACCCTTTACGTTACTGACACACAAGCTCATCATTATTTTGTACACATTTGCTCATAAATGAGCATGCTCGGTTCCAGAATAATTAATAGGTGTAAAATGATAAAATGAAATGACAATGTAGTCTCCTTCAACGGTAGCATTCTTCCGAACAGGTCCTCCATTGATATGCTCGGTGTAACTCTAAATGACCAGCTCAGATATGGGGGCTCCATCGAGGCCAGGGTTAAGTTAGCCTCTCAGAAACTGGGCATACGGTACAGGGCCCGCAGATACTTTAATAATACACAATTGCTAACCCTATACTAATCGCAAGTGCGCCCCATGATTGAATTTGGCAGCCACCTCTGGTCTGGAGCCCCAAAGTACCTTAAAAACACCCTTGATTCTGTGCAGAAATGGGCGGTCCATTTGATAGATTCTCCCGCCTTAACAAATGAATTCCAATCTTTAGAGCACAGGCGTCGGGTGGGAATGATATCCTTGTTCTACTGGTATTTCAATGGAAGATGCTCCGAGGAACTAGCGTCAATGATCCCCTCGGCACCGGAGATTACCTTAAAAAATAACATATTTTATAGTGTTCAAGGGAAATATGTTATTGATAGTAATGTCAGAGGATAATTTTCAAAATTGGAACTGATTGCGGAAACAATACAGGGCATTGAATGGGACGCACCACTTTCCCAACGGCTGTGTGAGGAGTTGTTGTTTAACCTCCTTATCCGCATATGTCAGGACTAACTTTTTGTGTAAAAAGAAAGCTACATTTTTTTTAAAAATGATATTAGACACTCCAATGTGCCTGCACGCATGATTTAATTTATTTATTAAACACATTCATAATTAATTAACCAATCAGTAAATACATATAATACATAACAAAGAAGAAAAATGTACGGATACTTACAAAAGTAAAAGTAGTAGTTAGCGCAAAAGTCATCACCCTATCGGAAAATGCCATAAATTTTGCAAATGGCGGCAAATGTCAGTTTTGCTTTGACATTTGTGAAGTAAACAAATTCAAAATATACATCAGTAAGAAATTAATCGCTATACACCTCCAGAATGCGGAAAAATTGTTTTTTTTTATTGACGCCAGCCAATGCAAATCACCAATTCTCTCATTTGGTGAGTTGCCCTAGCCGACAAGATTGCGCGATTTAACCATTCCAGACTTCTTTTTGTGGAGTTTCTTGAAGTCACGAATCTATGTCAATAAGCCTCAGACTTTTGAAGCCCTCAAAGAGAATATCCCTTAAGAATGCGAGAACCTATTGACGGAAGAGTGATGGAAAATGCCATAAATAAGGCCCGTAAATTAATCAAATAAATACAATCCAAAAGCAGAATTACAATTTTTTATTCATAAAAAAATTTCAACAAAGGAACATCGAATGACTTACAGCCAAAGAACATCACTCCTAGTGTTCAGAGGTGCCCTAGCTTTTCCAAGTGACCAGTGACTACTGTGGTAGCTAGGACACTCGTTTTTTTATTAAAGAGAGAATCGCCAGTAGCCCTATACTCTCTGAATTAATGATACAAAAATCGAAAAAAAGTTCAAAGATAAGTTCAGCAAGATGTACAATAATGTTTTTGGTTAGTTGTTAGTAAGTTGTTAGTAAGTTAGTCACCCCCATGCATGTTAGTAGTTTAAAACAGTAGTGTAGATCTTACTAAGAACTCGTCTGAACTAAAAATTAAACCGAACCACTTTAAGTGGTTGCCCGCCGGAAACTTAAAACTAACTTAAAAATAAACCTGAAAATTCAATGTTTTGGTCACTGGTCCGGACCACTTACTGGCTTTAGGGAACTTGCCCGCCAGAATCTTAAAACTAACTTAAAAATAAACCTGAAAATTCAATGTTTTGGTCACTGGTCCGGACCACTTACTGGCTTTAGGGAACTTGCCCGCCAGAATCTTAAAACTAACTTAAAAATAAACCTGAAAATTCAATGTTTTGGTCACTGGTCCGGACCACTCACTGGCTTTAGGGAACTTGCCCGCCAGAAACTTAAAACTAACTTAAAAATAAACCTGAAAATTCAATGTTTTGGTCACTGGTCCGGACCACTCACTGGCTTTAGGGAACTTGCCCGCCAGAAACTTAAAACTAACTTAAAAATAAACCTGAAAATTCAATGTTTTGGTCACTGGTCCGGACCATTCACTGGCTTCAGGGAACTTGCCCGCCAGAAACTTAAACTAACTTAAAAATAAACCTGAAAATTCAATGTTTTGGTCACTGGACCGGACCATTCACTGGCTTCAGGGAACTTGCCCGCCAGAAACTTAAAACTATCTTAAAAATAAACCTGAAAATTCAATGTTTTGGTCACTGGTCCGGACCACTTACTGGCTTTAGGGAACTTGCCCGCCAGAAACATAAAACTAACTTAAAAATAAACCTGAAAATTCAATGTTTTGGTCACTGGTCCGGACCACTCACTGGCTTTAGGGAACTTGCCCGCCAGAAACTTAAAACTAACTTAAAAATAAACCTGAAAATTTAATGTTTTGGTCACTGGTCCGGACCACTCACTGGCTTCAGGGAACTTGCCCTCCAGAAACTTAAAACTAACTTAAAAATAAACCTGAAAATTCAATGTTTTGGTCACTGGTCCGGACCATTCACTGGCTTCAGGGAACTTGCCCGCCAGAAACTTAAACTAACTTAAAAATAAACCTGAAAATTCAATGTTTTGGTCACTGGTCCGGACCATTCACTGGCTTCAGGGAACTTGCCCGCCAGAAACTTAAAACTAACTTAAATAAACCTGAAAATTTAATGTTATGGTCACTGGTCCGGACCATTCACTGGCTTCAGGGAACTTGCCCGCCAGAAACTTAAACTAACTTAAAAATAAACCTGGAAATTTAATGTTTTGGTCACTGGTCCGGACCACTCACTGGCTTTAGGGAACTTGCCTGCCAGAAACTTAAAACTAACTTAAAAATAAACCTGAAAATTCAATGTTTTGGTCACTGGTCCGGACCACTCACTGGCTTTAGGGAACTTGCCCGCCAGAAACTTAAAACTAACTTAAAAATAAACCTGGAAATTCAATGTTTTGGTCACTGGTCCGGACCACTCACTGGCTTTAGGGAACTTGCCCGCCAGAAACTTAAAACTAACTTAAAAATAAACCTGAAAATTCAATGTTTTGGTCACTGGTCCGGACCACTTACTGGCTTTAGGGAACTTGCCCGCCAGAATCTTAAAACTAACTTAAAAATAAACCTGAAAATTCAATGTTTTGGTCACTGGTCCGGACCACTCACTGGCTTTAGGGAACTTGCCCGCCAGAAACTTAAAACTAACTTAAAAATAAACCTGAAAATTTAATGTTTTGGTCACTGGTCCGGACCACTCACTGGCTTCAGGGAACTTGCCCTCCAGAAACTTAAAACTAACTTAAAAATAAACCTGAAAATTCAATGTTTTGGTCACTGGTCCGGACCATTCACTGGCTTCAGGGAACTTGCCCGCCAGAAACTTAAACTAACTTAAAAATAAACCTGAAAATTCAATGTTTTGGTCACTGGTCCGTACCATTCACTGGCTTCAGGGAACTTGCCCGCCAGAAACTTAAAAATAAACCTGAAAATTCAATGTTTTGGTCACTGGTCCGGACCACTTACTGGCTTTAGGGAACTTGCCCGCCAGAATCTTAAAACTAACTTAAAAATAAACCTGAAAACTCAATATTTTGGTCACTGGTCCGGACCACTCACTGGTTTTAGGGAACTTGCCCGCCAGAAACTTATAACTAACTTAAAAATAAACCTGAAAATTCAATGTTTTGGTCACTGGTCCGGACCACTCACTGGCTTTAGGGAACTTGCCCGCCAGAAACTTAAAACTAACTTAAAAATAAACCTGGAAATTCAATGTTTTGGTCACTGGTCCGGACCACTCACTGGCTTTAGGGAACTTGCCCGCCAGAATCTTAAAACTAACTTAAAAATAAACCTGAAAATTCAATGTTTTGGTCACTGGTCCGGACCACTCACTGGCTTTAGGGAACTTGCCCGCCAGAAACTTAAAACTAACTTAAAAATAAACCTGGAAATTCAATGTTTTGGTCACTGGTCCGGACCACTCACTGGCTTTAGGGAACTTGCCCGCCAGAAACTTAAAAGTAAATAAATAAAGTTCAAAATAGAAAGATCATACCACGGAGTTCGGTAGATGGTCTAGCTCACCAGTCATCCAGTCCTCCGGTTCTTCAGGCCCACAGTGCTACTCCACGACGCATTCTGAAAAGCAAAATGCAGTAATAAATCAAGAAGGCAAAAAAAAAAATGCCCTAACCACTAGTATTTAAATATACTTTATATATTTATACAAAGTATATTTATATATAAATATACATCCCGCTAAACGTTTATTTAAAAATATTAAAATAATCAGAACTTCTTTCAGATTTAATGTAAAGCGTTCAATTAAATATATAATTTCATTTTGGGGACAATTTTTTTTACAAATTGTTGTTTCGACGATTTACTAGCTACGTATTGAATATAAAGGCGTCCATTGCAAAGCTCTAAGTTGACTCTGGTTCTAATCAACCCGGCACGCGGCGATGCACAAATAAATTTTATTAAATTGGTAAGAAATATTTTTTGGAGACCCATCATTAAGAATTGAAACGTTGCTTCAAATGGGATTAGCTACATAGATAGGCAACGTTTCGACAAAATCATACATTAAATCCTCTTAGAAGAAATTTTTTTTATATAAATGTATAAATAAATAAAGTAACATGCCTTTGATAATAAATAATTATTATTTAAAAAATCGCTAACTATCTATACTAAGGGATAGGGTAGACAAGACGGATCGCCAAACAACTCATTCTTGACACACTCTCCTTGCTTCATTCACTTCATACATCGTCTCATACCCCATCTGTAATTCTGACTCTTGAAATAGCCCAGCCAAATATTTCATTCACTTAATCTGTCTTCCTCAGGCATCCCCGATTTCTTCTGCCATTCACTTTCGCGTCATATATTCTCCTTACACCGCTTATTCTATGTGTTCATTTGCTCTAATGTGCCCAAATCATCCAAGTGTCTCTTTCTAATCTTACTCATCAACCTTGTATTCTTTGCGAATCTCTAAATTTTCACAAACCGATCATCCATTTAATTCAAAATCTGAGTTGAGTTAGCAGTTACGTGTTATGTCAAATGGGGTTACATTGCCTTCCCATGGGTATCTTTGCCTAGTCCATTTTATTTTCATAAAACTGTTCACAGAGTACTTATTTTAAAGAATACATCAAAATTTCATGTATCGTATGACGAATGGTTCTTCTTTGGTAATGATGAATACTTTAAACAGTTCCTAATTTCAGATAACATCACTTTGGCACCATTTTAGTGAACATTGGCATTTCAAAGCAGATAGTGATTTCTCAAAAAAACTATATAAGGTAAACTTATAATATTCTGTCAGGTTTCTTATTGATATCTTGGGAATAATTTAAGCATGTATTTAATTCAAGTTGGTAGGTTTTGAGGGTGCAAAAGCCACCAGGCAATATAGTACATACAAGTTTTTCGTGTTTTAAGGGTTACTTTGCCTACGGCAGGGTTGTCAGAAATATATATGGTTATATTAATATATAATCAAGTATTATTTTAAGTTTTCCTATCTACAACTTTAATTGCTATTTTACTTATAAATTGAAAGTAACAATTAGTGAGGTTGCAGAAATCCACCTCATGCATGCAATTTAAAAAAAAAAACCACATGATTTTAACTTAATTACTACTGGAAACAACTATTTAAGTCGAGGGATAAAACACGCACAAAGTAGGTTGTTAGGTTCTAGTTTGGGTTTAAATAAGTTATGCGTAGCAGTGGCGGTCGGTGACTTTTTGTAGAAGGGATGCTGAACTATCGATAAGTATATAGGTATACTTAAATACTACTGTTGAAAATACCTACAAATCTATAGATTAGCACCATGAACAATATGTAATTCCTTAAAAAATAGTCTAATTAGCTCTAAAAATCCTTAGCACTCCGAAACATCAATTATTACAAAACCAAAATTTCAAATTATGAATTATATATGTAATCAAAGGATTAAACAAAAATGTTTCAATGTTATTCAAACAAAACTGTCAAAAATTAATTAAAAAAACATGTATAAAAAACAATCAACCCTATTCATATTAAAGTAAAAATACATTATGCTATTCTTTGCCTTATTCCCATACATATTAAAGTCGTTTTTTGTTTACTGGATGCTCCCGTCAAACACGAGTCTATCTTTCAAAGAAATATGCGAGCAGAAGTGAACCCGCATGCGCAAACTCTGAAATATTTGTAGTAATTTGGATACTGGGCGAAATATCGCATCCAAACAACTGGATTACGTGTCGCTTCGTTATGTGTGTTTTGAACGCAGCGAGTCTCTGAGGACGCTGTTGCTGGTAAGTGTGTGTTTACGCGTTGTACGTTTTACTAGCATTGTGAATGTGTATGTAATTTGACTCGCATCATGCGTCACGTTGTTTCTCTGAATGTGTTCTCTTTAGACAACTTGCCAGGCGCGGATCCAGCCCTTGAAAAAGGTTGTGGGCACGGCCACCCGAAAAAAGTGCGAGTCGGAGTACGAACTCGCCTTTTGAATTTGATTATTTCCTTTTTTCCGCGCATCAGGACTTTGGCCTTAGGAATAGAAGTCATCATTGGAGGAAGTCAGACCCGATTTCATCCAATTAAATAGTCAAACAGTTAACGATTTAATTCCAAACCAATTTCAATCAATAAATTATTATTTTTTCTAGTAGCCAGTAAGCCAATATACGGACACTAGACTGGGTAAATAGGTATCTTGACGCTGTCTCAGGAGTAGTAAGTATGACCAGCAAGTGAGATGCACCAGGCGAGACTTAATTAGGCTACCAATACCATTACAACTACGGAACCGATTTTGATAAATTTTTTACATCTTCAAAGGATATCAAATCAAATTAAACGCTAGGAAACGCTTTACATTAAATAACTTTATTTAGGTGCTTACTTAAATTACAAATTCAAGCTTACGTTTCTTTTTCGCGAAAACTTGATAATTTCATCGATATCCAGGTTTACATCTTTGTATATACAGGGTGTTAAGCATCGTACTTGACTTACTTTAACCAGTGATTCTTGAGATTATTTGAAGTAAAAATGTTAATAAAAATTTGGTCTCTAGTGACATTTTTGAGGTTTTTTTTTCTACAAAAACTTAAAAATCAATAGGTATTGGGATGTTAGGGGCGGGGTAAGGGGTTGGTTGGTTACTTGGCTTAGTGACCAGTGACGACACGTGAAAGATTTTTTTTTCTTTGATTTTGAAGAAAAAGTTTTTGAAAAAAAAAACGATTGTGCTTTAGACCTCACGACTGAGTAAATACTTCTTTAGCTCCATCTATATGTATGTCTATAAATTTTTTTTATATGTATAACATATATACATGTATATACATATATTACTTTTCTACAAATATTTATTTAAATTTATTATCATTCGCCTCGCCCGATCAAACCAACTCTTATTACTTTTTTTTTCACCTGCAAACAACCAACTTTATTTTTATATTAGAAAGGCATTGTAAGTGTTAAATCTCCCACTAGGTGATGTCGAGACATATCATGTCTACATTTTTATGGTGAAGTACTTTAACTCGTCAAATATTGATTATTTTTAATTGATAAACTAATGTTTCAGACAAGATTTTTATGCATAGCACAAAAGGTAACAATTATTATAAGCAATAATTATCAGCCTGAAACACTCATCGACATTGAAAAAATCTTCCGAGAAAAGATACATGCCGCCGGATGAGTGTTTCAGGGTGATAATTATTGCTTATAATAATTGTTATCCTTTGAACTATAAATAAAAATCTTGCCTTAAACATTCGTTTATCAATTAAAAATAAGGAGATGTACATAATTACGAAACAAGAAGTGTAAATAGTATTAGATTGCCACGTATGACGAAATCCAAATCACAGAACTGCCTAATATACAAAGGAATAAAGATGTATGATGAAGCCTGAAAGTCTAAAGAAAGAAGGAAGAATGAATGTATTTAAAAATAAATGTTATGTAAAAATATTTAAAGTTACAAAATGCAATATTATCTTGTTTATTTTAGTTTATATTTATGTTGTCTCAACAAAAATAATAAAAAATATCCTTTTTCCAATACAAGTAAGGCGCTCCTTTGCTCCGCTTGGCTAAGTGGGCGGAATCGCTACGGCGATCCGGCAACGGCGATGAGGCAACTGAAAACTCACAACTGCCAACTGTCTTTGTATGACAATGTGATGGCCCGCACACTACAAAATCACTCAAAAACCCGTGGTCAATGGTAACGTAAGCAGTGACTCGCGACTTGCACTGCTGATTGCCGTGGCCGGCCGTTGCTAGTTGCCAGCTGTCAGCTGATTGTTCTTCGTCTATGGTTAAACAAGCTTTTGACCAATCAAGACATAGAAATCAGCCGGTTTTAGTTGGTTTTCAGTTGCCTCGTCAGCGGAGCGCCTAAGTATTCATGTGCCAAGAAGAAACTGATAATGTGTTGTCAAAAATGTGACAAACATATCAGCATATCGTCTATGGCTCTTTCTGCGTTCCGAATCACGCACGATTCATGATTTATTGTGTGTGTTTTTTTTAAATTTTATTAAGGCATAGCGTTTATTATCATCAGCCCTTGAGGTGATTTCTCACAAAAACGGCGCTCTACAAATTATCCAATTATTATTATTATTATTATTATTGATCTCAATAGGCTCAATACCTTAGCATACAAACAAATAAATATGGACAAAGAACGTTGAATTACATGATTCCCAGTTGTTTAAATAAGTTATCTGCTGAAATTAAAAACTGTGCCCAAATTGGTGAATTTACTGAAGACTTGGCTTACGGAAAGAATTTATTTATATTAGCTTACAATGACATATTATTCTAAATGCTTTAAAATTGTAACTTATGTTTTTCATAATTTTTCTTTTATCGTTTTATAAAAATATTATATTTCTGTAAATTTTTTTTATTTTATTTTATATGTATAATTGTAAAAATGTAACTATTACATCAATATAATAAGATCTTTAATGTAAAGAACCCGTTAGACAAACTACTAAAAAGTAGTTTATCGTGACTTTTTGTCTTATATTTGTACAGTGTATAAAATAAATAACTAAAAAAAAAATTTAAAAAAAAAAATAGACCGTGAAAGTGTGACGTTACAAGTCCATTAGGGTTGTGGGCATGCCCACCGTGCCCACAACGGTGGATCCGCCCTTGCAACTTGCAGTGTTGCTATTTACGGCTATCACATTATATTATCAAAAAAAAGGTCCTAAGCATTTTGACAAGGAATCAAAGGGATGCGGCGCTTCCATCACATGTATGGACCGACCGCGCCTGATGGGTAGGTATTTCCTAAACTTTGTACAATTTTCTTTGAGAAAAAATGGATCTTTAACCGCTTAGGCACATAAGCTTGTTTTCACGACAATTTAACGTAGGTAGACATAGGAATGACGTATGCCCCGGACCTGAGTTATTAATCATTCATCACTTTAATCTATATCACTGAAGTCAGAATTAGCCTTTACAGGTGGAAAAATGCAAATTTTACTCATTTAATCGCATTCGTCATCATCTGCTTTCAAAAAAGTCAGTTTTTTGTGACTGACAAGCAATTGAAAAAGAATTTAGAAAAATACATTAAAATAAATTGGAATCTTCTACATATTCTCCTAAACACCCCTCCCCCCTTCCAACAATATCAAATTAATATTTTTATGGTACTTTGTGATTTTTTTATGAAGAAACAAAAAAAATTAAAAAAATTTCATGGCTATCTGGGTTAATCTACATTTAGGAAGAACGCCATAAGGCAAGCATGCAGGGCGAACAACACGCGCGGGCGGCACTCTCGAGGGGTAGCGAATATTCTCATTTTAACAAAGAGTTGCAAACTGTTTTTTTTTTTCAGTTGCCCGGTGAGCGGAAGCGCTTAGTTTGAGGAAAACAAAAGATGAAAGAATAATAATATCATGCCAAAAAAATACATATGCTAAAACCCTAACTGATGAAATAAATATTAAAAAAAAATTGAAGAATGAAAGAAAGAGCTGCAGCATTATTGTGTTAACCATTAACCACAGGACCGACAGTGCAATTAATTTTTTTTTTTCAAATTGCTAAAGGAAATTTTTCCGCCCACATTAAAAAAAAATCATTCCTCCAAATTTGAATACGGAGACATACAAACTGATTTATAGTTCTATGTAGCCAATAAATTCCCCTATCTTTTGTTTATTATCACATATTTGTAGGATTTATAAAAAAATATATAATTAAATCTTTAACCTTAAAACATTTTAAAGAATCAAGGGAATATTTATTTTGTTATATTTTAAATGTACAATATATAAAATAGTCGCTTTAATAAAAAATTTTTTAAAAAAAATTTATAAATTTAAAATTTAAAATTTTTAAATAAAAGGCAACAAAGCAATCCGCGGTTTTGGAAATAGTGCTATAGTGTGGAAAAAAGCGCTCGAGTGGTTAAGCTAAGCTAAGACTTCAGATTTGGTTAGCGGAAGTTTCAAAATAAAGGAATTAATATTCATCCCATTGTTGACGTTGGTTTGAAAAAGTTTGTATTACTGCGATTAGTATCGATTCAATAGGTTTCAGAGTTTCTCATAAATTTTGGCCTTATATTAAGATTAATTAAAGATGAATAATACATTTTGTTTCTGATTTTAAACAGAAATTATTTCTGTTATACTGTCGGTGATACTGAAAATCCTTTTAAAGAATCTAGATAATATTTATTTTATTTTATTTTGAATGTACAATAAATATATTATATACATTTTAAGAAAAAAAAAATTTTTGAAAATTTTCCACATTTTGGCAACAAAGCAATCCGAGGTTTTGGAAATAGTGCCATAATGTGGAAAAAAGCGCTCGAGTGGATAAGGAACATACATTTGTTTACTTTTTGCGCTGTTGCCGTGCCGTAACGGTGGTAATTATAAAAGCGCTTATTGAGGACTGCGACACATTAACACGATGTTTTCATTGTTATATGTTTTGATATACGGCTGAAAGATGCCTACATCGAACCAATTCTGATTGAAAATAAATAAAATAAAAAATTATGTATATTAAATTCTTTAAATTCCGCCAAACCTGCCAACCTACCTAATATAGCAATAATGATAATAATTAGATGCATGAAGTCAGGTCAAGCGACCAAATATTTTCAAAACATCAGAACAAAACAAAAACATTGGGTCGGAGTCACAAAGTTTTTTGTTTTCCATCAGAAAACCCACCCTTTGACCCTTTCCCAATGTTTGGTGTTTGCAGAAACATTTAGTTTGAGGTTTGCGATAATATTGTCACTGGAGAACCGACTTTATAGTATCAGCTATACCAATGTACCAAAATGTCAAAGAATATTGACAAATAATTGCGTAAACTTCAATATATAATCAATATGGCGATCAACTTAAATGACAAGAAGCAAATTTTCATTTTTATGTAATTATAATTTAAGTGAAGTATTTATTTTCCATGGCTCAGACTGATAACTGAATCCAAGAGTTTTTTCAAAAAATATTATAATAGCAACTATATTCGTATTAGCATGTCCAGCCATTCTATAAAATTACCAAATAATGTAAGTAATGCTTACTAAAATGTCACCATATTTCTAATTAGTTTTTAATATCGCTGTATTTAATAATTAAATCATAAGATTTTAAGGAAGGGTTGTTTCACAGAATTTAAACAATACATCACATTTCAAAATTAATATTCAAGTTCTGTCAATATGTAGTTCAGTTTAAGTACCACAGTAACTAGTCATGTATACACCAGTGGCAGTCGGTGACTTTTTAAAGAAGGGATGCTGGACAAATAATATGTGATGATATACATACTATAAATAAATATACAAATCTATGGACCAGCCCATGAACAAGTTGCTATTACTGACAAGAATAGTCTAATTAGCTATATAAAATCCTTAATGCTACCTAAATCCGCTACATCCGTAATTTCAGATCCACATTCACAAATACAAGAAATTTGGGAATAAACTGAGTTTAGAAAATGCCTTAAAAACGATTTATTTCTTAATGTTTTGTTCAAAATGGGAGTCGAGTATCCAGAATATGTTTTATTTTGGAAATAGCCGGGACACAAAATTTTTTTAATGATCCAATTTTTCAAACAATTTTTTTTAAAGAAATACAAACATTGCCGAGTTGCGAATAACCTGAAAATATTTTTAAAATCTACTACTCCACCACAGAAAGCGTAATGTGGCTTGTGTCGCGATGGAGAACTTAGCAAGTTGAATAATTGAACACGCGACGCTGGACCCAAACGTTTTGCCAACTCGACCACTGACCGGTCAGTTCATTTATTAATTTTTTCATATTATCTTATATTAAAATCATGTTATTCTATATTAAAATTAATTTATTATAGTTTACAGTGTTAAAACACACCGGCAAAGTTTCCATGTTATTTACTGAATTCATTTTTACATTTAAATTCATGAATTAGATATGTAATCGATGGTTATTCAATACTTCCATAGCAGTTATTTAAAATAAACTGTGAAAAATGTATCACCCATGAACCTACTTAAAACAATCCACTCGATGCGTGATAAGCTATTCTGTGCATTATGCTCATATGCGGTAAAGACGTTTTTTGTTTAGTGGATGCTGTCGGGATATTCGCATATCCCACCTTTGGATATTTATTGAATTGAGTTGAGTGCGCATGCGCAGGATTAGCTTTCCTTCTGCGAGGTTTGAGGTTCCTGAGGTTTTTGGATTCGGACTTGATTGAAGCGACCAACATTGTCAGACAGTGCGTTACGTCTGACGTCTTGTATGTGTTGAAGCAGCGAGTGCCTGGGTAAACATGTGTGTGTGTGTCAGGCGATGTGTGTTTAGACCATACATACTTATCGAGATATATACGTATTTTGACTCGCTCGAGCATTGTGATCAATGTTTGTTGTGTTAGTAAACTGTAGTATTGCTGTTTACGCTTAGAAAAGAAAGACAAAAAGCTTTTTTAACACAAGGGAGCATCCACAGTATCTATGAACCGACCGCGCCTGGTATACACCTCATTCAAAAGTATGTATTACAGTTGTAGCATGTAGGATTACATCTTATACAAACTAATTCAGTCATTGACTGACCTACTCCTCATCCCAACCTCCCTTAACTCCCTTTGGGAGCAGTTGGGAGTCTCGTACAGTATTCTCACAATAAAAAAATAAAAATCCTGACTACCTCGAAAATAAAAACCGACGTATATCATAATATATGTAATTTCAAACAGTATTAATTTTGATGTTTTTCATGAACTTTCGCGAGTTGTGTTTAATATAGGTGAACAAGGAATAAAGATTCAAAGAGCTATTCTATTAGAGGCGCTATTGCTTACTAAGATATTGTAAAAACATGATCAACTATTAGAACGCGATACGCTGCGCCCGTAGACCGCAAACACTAGTTAACTGATGATCGGCGTTAAACAGGTCATTGGAGGTATAAAAATTTGATTATTTTTTTCCCTTTTGTACCTGATCTAAATATAATACATCAATCTATGAATATTCATGCCAAAAAGAAACAATCAGTTCCGTATTATAATATTAACAGCTTACACTCGGCAGGTCTACAATTGTAACATCAAGCAAATCGAAAATTGCAGCTATTAGAGTAATATAGAGTTCACAAAAAAAAAATGAACGAAAGTCGCTATCAACACTTTGATCGACTGTTAATTGTCATGTTCTGGGTTTTCTAAGTCGGATTCCAAAATCATATCTTTAAAACTATTGCTTTTGAATTGTTTATACTCATTGTGATAACGTGATAGAATGATGATGTTTATACACAATTTAATTAGATCGGAATATTTCTGTGATGATATTGGTAACATGAATTTTGCTAAAATGAGTTTTGTAACTCATCGGGATTGCTCTAGCAAGAAATAAAAAACAATGAAAACATGTCTGTGTAATTTTTTTGTTTGTTATTAAATCATCAATTACTTCCACTAAAACATTGTCAACAATGTACCGCAGCAATGGACTTGCATCTATCTGCCTGCACCGTTTTTGTACGACAACTCTATTTACGGGTTTAGTGCTCCCAAGCACAAATTTTAAAAATAATCAATATGGCGGTCAGCCTAAATGACAAGAAGCAAATTTTTATTTTTATGAAATTGTAATTTAAATTAAGTATTTTCCATAGCGCCCACCGACGATACAATCCAAGTGTTATTTCAAAAAAATATTACAATAGCATCTATAATCTATAAGCATATCCAGCGGTTCTAAAAATTACCAAACAATGTAAGTAGTGCTTACTAAAGGGTCACTAGATTTATATTTTGTTTTACATATTGCAATTTGTGAAAATGTAAGATTATAAGGACGGGTTGTTTTTCACAGAATTAGAACAATTAATCACACTTCAAAGTTAATATTCAAGTTCTGTTTATCCAGTCGAACGCTTTTTGCCACAATATGGCACTATTTCCAATACCACGGATTGCTTTGTTGCCAAAATATGGCAAATATTCTCCAGATTCTTTAAAAAAGTTTAAAGTTAACGATTATATAATATATTTTTAATAAATCCTTAGAATATGTGATAATAGACAAAAGATAGGCAGTTTGTATGTCTACATATTTAAATTCGGAGGAATGACTTTTTTTATGTGGGCGGAAAAATTTCATTTAGCAATGCAAGAAAAAAGTTTTAAATTGCTCTGTCGCTCCAGTGTTTATATGTTGATGGTGAGTTTTGAGATAATGAGGACAAGAATACTGGAATGTTTACCATAAATCATATATTATATGTACTTGTCTGTGTTTTGCATATTAAATATGCAATAAAATAACATCGGGAGGCATAACGGTCGGGTACATTAGTATGGATATTTTGAAATAATCTCTAGTGACTCGGAACACATCAACATTTTGTTAAAATCACTACAAGTTTTTAATCGACTTGGTGGTGTTTATGAGTAATCTATTTTATTAGTATTGTATTAGAAAGAGGGGACACTTTTACGTCATACAACTGCACACTCAACTCAAATTTCGATTTTTCAGAGATGTCTGATTAAACAACTCGACGATCTATTACCTTTGTAGTACTGTAGTAATTAAAGACACCTCACATAAACGAATGTATACACCTCATACAAATGTAAGTATTAAGTGTTTGCGAGTAGTTGGAATCTCGTGCGGTATTCACACCTGACTAATAAAAACTAAAAATAAAAACCCTAACTACCTTGAAAAAAAAAAAACAATCTTCCCACCCCACCTACCACAGTAAGGTTTTCAATGAGAACCTGTTGAAAAAATATTACAAGAAAACAATAGGAATTTCAAAAAGGAAATTATCACTTACCAAGTCCGCAGACGCGTTGGCGAGTCCCTTGAATTCCTGGAGCTGGAGGTGGTGCGGGCCTTAGAGATGAAATGCGAAGCTCAACCTGAAAGACAAAAATAGATGTTATTATAACGTAAAATCAACAAAAATAGATGTTATTATAACGTAAAATCAACAAAAATAAAATTATGAAAATGAAAGGAGAGGTTAACCCCTCAGGCTAATTTGTTCAGTTTTCGGAACAACTCATATAGGTCTCATATAAATCGTTGTCTCCCTTACTCATCATTGTTAGAAATACAATCTAAACAGTGATAGAAAGAGAAAACACCATGCTTCATATTCACCTGTATGAAACCAAAGTTTCCAACCGCAATTTGAAAACAAACTATGAACTTTGGGAATGTTTCTTTTTTCAATTATCTTTACATGAAACGACATAAAAGTGAGTTGAATATGACGTTTGTGATTCATTTCCCCGATAAAACATGATTTTTAAATATTCATTTGATTCAGTAATTTTATTAAGAAAAACATAAGGTGAACCATTTAAAAAAAAATTATGTTTGCATTAAAAAATTTAATATTTGATTGATTGTAAAAAGTTTTAAAAATACATATATTATAAATGTACAGGTATATTTTTATACAAAATTATATGTTTTTAAAAATAAATTTTGGCGAGCCATAAGTTAATGTTTATTACGAATAAGTTATAAAAATTAGTCACTTTAATTAAAATTACTGATGATGAAAAAATAAAAACACACTCATATTTTATTAGGAAAATGTATTATTAAAGTTATCGTCAACTCACTTTGTCAATTCATGTAAAAATAATTAATACAAAATTCTCAAAGTTTCATAAATTATTTTCAAATGGCAGTCATTTGGTTTCATAAAGGTGTACATTTGATTTATTTTGTGGTTAATTTTTAAATTTGAATATAAAGCATAATTTTTTCTTTTTCTAACAACGTTTTGATCATATTCCTAATCATGCTAGTAAGGGAAAAAATAATTTCTATAAGATCGATAGGAGTTGTTCCAAAAAGCGTACAAATTAGCCCAAGGGGTTAACAAAACTTATTGCATCAAGACATTTATTAAGATGAAACTTTGGTGATTTCTATATATATAATTGTGAGCTCTGGCATTATGAAAGTTGTATACAAAATTTACTATAGGTGGCACGCGATTGTTTGAAAAATGTGTGTATTATAATATGGCAGGGTGCGAAGGAGGGAAGAAGAGGGGGAACCGGGAGGGGGAGAAAAACGAAGGAGGGGTTCGAGGGAGAGATAGTGAATAGCCGGGGGTGAATTTGATCCTTTCTTCTCACAAGGACAGCTGTATGTGCCTGCTCACTCGTCAAAAAAACAAAAAAATATTGTGTATCCAAAAGTACTTCAATGAACAGAATGAAAATTCAAACAATTTCTTTCTTTGAGAGGCATTGTAACGCATGCCGGGTCCTCACTAGTATCTTATACATCGACTGTCCAGTGGATCTCCAAATACTAAGTTTTGAAATAATGAGGAAAGCAATATTAGAATGCTCACCATAAATCAAATATTATTTACATAACGGTCTGGAACATAAGTATGACATTTTACAATTTCCTACCAGTAACCCATAGAACATCATTTTTTTATCATTGAAGAAGAAGATAACAATAATAATCTAAATTAAAATATGAAAATGAACAAACATAGAAAAATAATAAAACATAATGTCGCAACTGGGACTCGAACCCAGATCTCACGTGTTACCGGGACAGCGCTCTACCGATTCAGCCATTGCGTCCATTATAAAACCGCCATAATAGTCAGTCATATTTCAAATTTCAGAATAACAATATTATCTTCGACTTATGTTTGTATTTTTTCATATTATCGGCAGCTACCTTTTTTATTGGAAATAAGTGTTCAAAGAAAGTATTTGTCACCTAGATAGTGTCTGGGATAAATATATCCGATTTTATTTATGTAAAACACCTATTGACTTTTTATAAAAGTCTAAATGAATAATCATTTTTTTATAAGAAAAACTTTTTTTGTACTTTTGAAGGTTATTCCCATCAATGTAATCAATATATCATTGAAGAAGAAGATAACAATAATAATCTAAATTAAGATATGAAAATGAACAAGACGCAGAAAAATAATAAAACATTATGGTCGCAACTGGGACTCGAACCCAGACTCGTCTTACCGGGACGGAGCTTTACCGATTCAGCCATTTCATCCGATTATAAAACCGCCATAATTGTATACAATTTAATATAGATTATATTGTTATCTTCTTCAATGATGTAGCACATTGATGGGAATAACCAAAGAGTATGGATATTATAGAGACGGCATGTTGAGTGTGTCCGCCTGCACAAAGTGTGTCTTTTCGAGAATTTTACCCACAGGGCTAACATTGGTTGTCACACTTCGGTCGCGCACTGTGCTCCTGGTAAAACGTTGATAAGACATAGAAAAATGGTTCACTGTGCCGTTAAATTATGTAAAAGCAGTTCTTCAGAGACAATTAAAAAGAAAGACGGTCTTACCTTTCATATTTAAGAGTTAAAACATCGCTTAAATAGACATTTTATAATTTCTCAATGTGTTCATTTCATCCGCCATCGCGCGCCGTCCCAGTGACACGTGACTTACGAATGTCAGTGGGCCGAATCAGTCATCTTAATTTATAATAATTATAAATTATCAACAAACTTTTATTATTAACTTGTGATTTACTCTATCATAGGTACGCATTATTCATCATTTAGCTCTTTCATTTGTAAATATTTTTACTTCGTGTCTTTTGGACCATTATTTTTACTTCTTTTCCTAGTAATTTAATCCCCTTTTTACTTATGTGTAAAATGTTAGTTCAAAGTAAATAATCACTGTATTGTTATGTGAAAGTCACATCGACGTGCCTCCGTGTTCAAGGGGCAAGGCTCTCGACTAGCGATCCTGAGGTCGCGGGCTCAAATCCCGGCGCGCGCAGATAAAAATGATTCGATTGATTTGGGTTTTCACAATTGAATTTAACATTAGGTATATTTGCGGCACATTCCCAGAATGGAAGATACTCTCAGTATCGGCTTGGTATTAGACCACTATTCACAATTATTTTATTATGCTTTCATAATTTTTAAATTATTATTAATTTTTTTATTTTTTATTTTTTTATCACTGTAAAACTGTAAATATTTTTTTTGTTATATTAATAACGAGCACTCCTTTCCTAAAACTCAAGCATCAACAATTAAAACATCATAAAAGTTTAAATAATACATCAAATTATAGCTAACTAAACATGAAGATGAGGAACTAATTAAAATTATTAAGTAACCCCAACGCAACCTACAGATCTGATAATAAACATACATACTTTTTGCTTTATTTATATTATTCTGAATTATTATTAAATTTTGTATCTTATCTTATTTTCATTATACTATGATATTTTGTCTTTATCATCTTCAATATTACCATAATAAGCTCCATAAAATGAATGTTTTTCTTGCTTTCACGAACAATTTTTTGTTGTGTATAATTTTCATATAAATTTCTGTATTTTTTATTATGTACTAGCTGATACCCGGCATGCGTTGCTATGCAACTTAAATAAAGAATTTTTCACCCTGTTGTTTCCCGTTCGTCCCCGTCCCCTTCTCGCGAATCCCCCCTCTTGCATTCCCCTTCCACCTTCTCCGCCTTCCCTCCTCTCCATCCCCCTCTCACGAACCCCTCCTTAATTGCCCTCTGCTCCTCCCGGATTTCCCTTCCCCTCCTGTCTTTTTCCCCTGCCGAATTTTTTGGATGCGGCGCATCAAAAGTAAGCGGAGTACTACAACTTTAGCATTTTTTTCACTTTTTACCGCTATTTATTGTTCAGCTAATAATACGTTGCGTAATGAGATATTATAATTTATGTACAAAATGTGATATAAAAACCAACGTGTTTTTAATAAAAAATAAATAAAATAATTATTCCCATTCACAGTCCGGACTGACGGCCCAAATCGGTTGCGTAATGGGATATAATAATTTATGTTCAAAGTGTGATATAAAAAAACAAACGTTTTAAAAAAAAAAAAAATTATTATTATTCCCATTCAAAGTCCGGCCCTTATCTCTAAACCACCGCCCTCCCCCCGCACGCTGGCCGCAATACCCCGCTCCTACCAGCTGCCCTGGCTACATCGGTTCCCGTACGATACAAAACAGTATGCCGGTTCCCTAGAATCTTAGTTCCATGGGAATAACCTTCAAAAGTTAAAAAGAAAGTTTTTCTTATAAAAAAAATGATCATCAATTTTTTGTTTATTTTATTAGTTTTTTTGCATTATAATTAATTTAGTGGTATTTATGAGCAACCTGAGTATTGTGTCAGACAGAAGTTTACATATAACTGCATACTTTATTTTTTAACTAACTAACTAACTAACCATCACGCCATTTCTCCGCAGGGGTAGGCAGAGTACGGACCGCCAAACAACTCTGTCTTGGCACACGCTCCTTGCCTCATTCACATTCATACATCTTCTCATACATACTCTTCTATTATTCTGACTCTTGACATGGCCCGACTCAAGTATCTGATATACTTGATCGTGCCACGTCTTCTTTGGGCGTCCTCGGCTTCTTCTACCGTTCACATTTGCGTCATAAATTCTCTTTACACTCCTTTCTTCATTCATTCGCTCAACATGCCCAAACCATCTAAGCGTCCCTTTCTTAATCTTACTTACTACGTTCACATCAGCCTTGCATTCTTTTTGGATCTCCACATTCCTCACACGATCATACATGGTTTTACCACACATACGCCTCAGGGATCTCATTTCTACAGCATTCAGTCTACTTTTATCCTTTCTCTGCCATTTCCACGCTTCACTGCCATACATCAGGGTAGGTACCAGTACTCCATTGTTCCATTGTGAACTTGCCGATAGATATACCGATCTCCGTTGAAAAACTGTCTATAAAAACAAGGAATTGAAAAATGAAGTGATCAAAATGAAATAACATACCAAATCCACAGAGGCATTGGCGATCCCATCGAGTCCCCCGGAGTGCCGGCAACCAAGTCCCCCAAAGTCCTGGTGCAGGATGCAGATCAGTTCAACCTGAAAATCACCAAAACAGTTGTTATTATAATGATAAAGCAACAGATTATTAAACCTTCAGGCTAATTTGTTCGCGTTTCAGAACAACTCATACAGGTTTCATAATCATAAATCCTTGTGTCTCCCTTACTTTCATAGTTAGAAATATGATCCTAACAGTATTGGAAAGAGAAAACACAATGCTATGTATTCAAAACTAAAAGTTAACCACAAAATAATTAAAATGTACACCTTTATACTATACCAAAATAAAAGCAAAGTTTCCAACCGCAATTGGAAAAAAAAAGAAATTTTATCAATTAAAAAAAATAATTATTACATGGAAAGACAAAAAAAGTGAGGTGATGATAACATTTATAATACATTTGTGTAATAAAATATATGTGTCTTTTATTTTATTTTTCATTACCAGTAATTTTAGTAAGTAAAAGCGTACGGTGAGCCTTTATTTAAAGTTTTTTAAAGATTGCACTTACATTGATATTTTTATTAATAAAATTTGTTGAACTTTCAAAAACAGTTGTTATTTTCAGATACATTTACAAATTTATTTTGATTTTAATGCAATAATAATAAAAATAATAATTGGGTTATTTGCTTTTGTGAGAAAACACCTCAAGGGCGCTGGCGCAAAGTGCAAATATTCTGACCAACTGGACAGATTATGTTCGAGGCCTAACGGGTTAAAACGAATAAAAATGGGGTGCGAGGAGCCAAAGGAATACATGAGTCAAAAATTTCTATAATATTTCCTAATATACTATTTGATCAAAGAAACATCATCATCTCAATAACAATTCTTTTTTCAAACTTTCTTTATCGAGTTGAAACAGGTATTTGCAACAATCAGTCAATTTAAAAAAATGAGTAATACTTCTTCACCAATTTTTTATTCATAGTTTGACAAACTGCAAAAAAAAAAATCTTTATTTAAATGAAATTTCTTACCAATCTCAGAAGAGTCGACATATGTTTCTCGGAAGTGCAAGTTGGCCATTTCCCTTTGAGTGCAGGAGAACTAGAAGAGAAGGCATTAGACAACCATTCAACCTGAAAACAAACTAAAAGAGATGTTATTATAAAGAAATGATATTGGGAACAAACACAAAAAATATATAAAATTCAAAGAATACAAATAAATTACATAAAATTCAAAGTATAGTAAATAAAATACATAAAATTCAAAGTACAGTAAATAAAATACATAAAATTCAAAGCGTAGTAGAAAATACACTAAATGCAAAGAATAGTTAATAAAATATAAAACTAATCTGTGTTCCTCTTCCGCAACTCTCCACTAGATGGCTTAAACAAGACGGCTTAGAGCTAAACGTGCTTAAAGCTAAACAGACTTACGAGCCAAGACGGACTTACGAGTTAAGACAAACTTAAAATTAAAACGCACCTAAGATTAAAACGCACCTAAGATTAAAACTCACCTAAGATTAAAACTCACTTAAGATTAAAACGTACCTAAGATTAAACGCACTTAAGATTAAAACGCACCTAAGATTAAACGCACTTAATATTAAAAGGCACCTAAGATTAAACGCACTTAAGATTAAAACGCACCTAAGATTAAACGCACTTAAGATTAAAATACGCCTAAGATTAAAACGCACCTAAGATTAAAACGCACCGAAGATTAAAACTCTAAGATAAAAGGCACCTAAGATTAAAAGGCACCTAAGATTAAAACTCACTTAAGATTAAAACGCACCTAAGATTAAAACATACCTAAGATTAAACGCACATAAGATTAAAATGCACCTAAGGTTAAAATGCACTTAAGATTAAACCGCACCTAAGGTTAAAACATTCCTAAGATTAAACGCACTTAAGATTAAAACGCACCTAAGATAAAACGCACCTAAGATTAAACGCACTTAAGATTAAAACGCACCTAAGATTAAACGCACTTAAGATTAAAAGGCACCTAAGATTAAACACACTTAAGATTAAAATGCGCCTAAGATTAAAACGCACCTAAGATTAAAACGCACCTAAAATTAAAACGCACCTAAGATTAAAACGCACCGAAGATTAAAACTCTAAGATTAAAAGGCACCTAAGATTAAAAGGCACCTAAGATTAAAAGGCACTTAAGATTAAAAGGCACCTAAGATTAAAACTCACTTAAGATTAAAACGCACCAAGATTAAAACATACCTAAGATTAAACGCACATAAGATTAAAACGCACCTAAGGTTAAAATGCACTTAAGATTAAACCGCACCTAAGGTTAAAACATTCCTAAGATTAAACGCACTTAAGATTAAAACGCACCTAAGATAAAACGCACCTAGGATTAAAACACACTTAAGATTAAGATTAAAACTCGCTAATATTAAAACGCACTTTAGATTAAAACAGACTTAAATCTAAAAGTGCTTAAAGATAAACGGGTTAAAGCTAAAACGGGCTTAAAGCTAAAACAGCAAACATTTTAAAACTGCATATTAGTTTATGAATAAATTCAGTCAGGGGGCCCCCCCTCGTTAATGGTGATCAACAAAATACAATAGAAAATATAAAGTATAATAAATATAATTTCACTTCCCAACAAGCCAGACGGTACTGCTGACGGTACTGCTGAACCAAATTACAGCTTGATGATGTCACATTCTTCGTTGATAGAGAACCTGACACCTAGAAAAATAAATAATGTAATTAGTTTAAAAGAAACTGCAATGATAGATAAATAATTGGAATACATGAATTTTTTCTGTCCACTATGCCCCCTCCCCGATCATATCCCACCCTCTTCACAACTCCCCTTAACACCTCACACAATAAAAAATAAACACCATGACTACCTTAAAAAAACTTCATAAAAATAAAAATTTGGCATGTCTGCAGGTATTGGAACGCACGTACATACATATATGGAAAATACATACACTTTTAAAAAGAACTAAGTACCCAACATGTCCTTTTCTGCATGGGTAGGCAGAGAGGATAGATCGCCCCACAACTCTTATCTTAGCGCACACTTATTGCTCCACTTACATTCATACATCGCACAGTGAATTGATTAGAAAAAGCTAGCTAGACAAAATTCATAGAAAGATTGTTGCTTTAGAATTATTAAACTTCATAAAAATAAAAATTTGGTAAGTCTGCAGGTATTGGAACGCACGTACATACATATATGGAAAATACATACACTTTTAAAAAGAACTAAGTTTCATAGAATTTGAAGAATTCATCAAGTTTCTGTGTTAGTTCTTAAGTTCTGTTAAACTTTTATTCATGTTCTGTTATTACGTAATTATGGGCCAGTTGCTTCACAGAATTGGAATACTTACAGAACTTCAAAATTAAGTTTGAAATTTGACGAATTGTTCAAAATCTGTGAAACAACTGGC
Organism: Limnephilus auricula; assembly: GCA_951813805.1. Classification (NCBI taxonomy): domain Eukaryota; kingdom Metazoa; phylum Arthropoda; class Insecta; order Trichoptera; family Limnephilidae; genus Limnephilus; species Limnephilus auricula. Next base: position 9,439,051 of record OX638400.1, on the reverse strand, counting down.
CCTTAGATTAGGCTTGCCTAAAAATGAATGCCAATTTCAGAGAAATATTGTAAAATTTAACTAGATACTAATTTAAAACAAATATGTACCTAGCTAAGCATAATTATAAGCAAATTTTTGATCAATAATTTACTAGAATAGTAGATACTTTCATATCGCCCTGGTGAAAGACAACCATTCAAATATGAAACATTGCTTGTAAAGGCTTTAACCATTTTGGACCATGTATATATTTTGCACCATGATTATTTTAGTGGATGACCCGAAGTTGATCCCCTGACAGTTTATTCCCCGAAAGTTTATTCCCTGTCAGACTTTTTTGATTGTCTGAATTTTTCACACAATCAGTTCCAATCTTGTAAATGACACTTAAATTCAGAGCAAATCCATTGTAGAAATGAAATTGAGCTACAGACAGACAGTAAGTAGACTTAATTATTGATTGTCTGAATTTTACACACCATCAGTTCCAATATTGAAAGTAAGACATTTAAAGCAAATCCAAATTGTAGAAAGGAAATCGAGTTACAGACAGACAGTAAGTAGACTTAATTACTGATAGTCTGAATTTTTCTCACCGTCAGTTCCAATATTGAAAACGACACTTAAATTCAAAGCAAATCCAAATTGTAGAAAGGAAATCGAGTTACAGACAGACAGTAAGTAGACTTAATTACTGATAGTCTAAATTTTTCACACCATCAGTTCTAATATTGAAAATGTCACTTAAATTCAAAGCAAATCCGTTGTAGAAATGAATTTGAGCTACAGACATATTTGATCGTCTGAATTTTACACACCATCAGTTCCAATATTGAAAATGTGACAAATTGAAAGCAAATCCGAGTTGTAGAAATGAAATCGAGTTACAGGCAGACAGTATGTAGACTTAATTATTGATTATCTGAATTTTTCACACCATCAGTTCCAATATTGAAAATAAGACATTCAAAGCAAATCCGAGTTACAGACAGACAATATAGACTTAATTATTGATCGTCTGAATTTTTCACACCATCAGTTCCAATATTGAAAATAAGACATTCAAAGCAAATCCGAGTTGTAGAAATGAAATCGAGTTACAGACAGACAGCAAGTAGACTTAATTGTCTGAATTTTTCAGACAATCAGTTTCAATCTTGAAAATGACAATTAAATTCAATAGAATATATATATTCAATGAGTATAGCTTAGAAATATTTCAGATGCTTTAATTAAAAACTGTGTTTAGAACATATAATTCCTCTGAAATAATCGAGTATTTTTTTTATTAGCCCAAATTTTTTTTACTATTAGGCCTATAAAACTGCTAGTTCAAAATAAAGTTATGGTTTTATTGTATAAAGTATAAATTAAATTTTTTCGTAAGAAGCAATCACTTTGTGGTTAGGCATTATATTTTAAATAAAACAAACACTTAACCACGTATATTTATTATTTGATATATCGACCGGTTTTTAATTAATAATTAATACCAAAGATAAAGATGATAATTTAAGCCACTCGGGCATTTATAAACTAAACTGTAATGATTGTCCTGCCTTCTATATAGGAAAAACAGCACGTAACGTCAACATTAGGGTAAAAGAACACTTACGATGTTTAAATGGTAAGGGTTTCTCGGAATTTGCCAACCATTTAATCTCAAAAGATCATTCTTTTAATAAAATTTCAGACACGTGCATGTTACATAAAAACAGTATAGGCATTAGATTAGATAACTTAGAAGCGTTAGAAATAAGAAAATCGTTAAATTCAAATAAGTCCGAATACTTACTTAATAACCAAACCAATTTATCAAATCAAAAAAATACACCCCATAGCCCTATCTTCAACTTGTTTCCTGCCATTTTTTCCAACCCATGATATTATATGTGTTACATTGTTGTTCTGAGATGTTTGACTAGTAATATGTAATATTATTGTATTTAATTATTGTATAATTTTATGTTGTATAATAGATCCAACTTTCAATATGTCTATGATTACCAGTAACTGTTGTTTATAAATGTGATACACATATATTGTTGTCTCCCTTCCACTTATTGATAATCCTTTTTATCTCTTTCTAAGAATTTTTCTCTGTCTAATTATGTTTCTTTTGTAATATTCTTTCTCCCTCTCCCACTCAATATAACCAACAACTCTGTGTTAGTATTTAGTTATTATTATATCCTGATGAAGCTCGGTCGGAGCGAAACCGGTCGATATATCAAATAATTAATATAAGTGGTTAAATACTAAGTGTTTGTTTTATTTAAAATAAATTAAATTCTTTAGAAAATGATCATAAAACATTTAAACTCTTGTGACCAGCTTTGGAAAAAAAAAGGTTGTTCTTGAATTCATCAAAACAGGCGGCTGGTGTTAAAAAGGAATTTAAGTGTTATTGCTAGCGGCCTGATTCACAGTTTTATACGATGTGGTGCATCACCTTAATACACTAAAGTACTCATGGTGCAATTTGAATATATGTATATTTCCGATTTTTTTCTCACTTTCTATAAGCCAATAAAAATTGTCAGTTTTCATTTACGTATTAAAAAAAAAACACCAAATTTTTTTAAATAACTCTATTAAGAGGATACCCGGCGGTGATTTTTCCATACAAACGTATTCCCTATTTATCCCTCTGGATTTTAACCCTAGAGAAAATATTGTATTTGCATAAAATAGATATCAACTACTAGCGTGTCGGCACTTTTTGTTTTTTTTTGATAAGTTACTTTTTATAGAAGTTATGACCTTCCAAAAATCAATACTGGTTTAAACGCCGTCAAAAGATGTTCAGTATACAAACCAGACAATGTTTTTTTTAAAAAAAGCAAAACGTACAGACATAGAATAGTTTTTTCTTATGTAGTTGGTAAAAAAAAATTGAAAATCAGTCCACTTTTGGAGGAGAAAAGTGGGGAATACAAAACCTCCATTTTAGTTAGGTGTCAGTGCATTGTCCCTTTCGCTCAATATCCGGTGGAGTAAGAGCAACAGTGACAGCAATATTTTAGTAAAATCTATTTCTGCACCACCGGGTATCATCTTAATTGCTGTCAAGCACCAAATCACTACCAGATTTAATTCGGGTCTGACAGGTGACTAGATCTGAGTCGCCAGGTACCTACTTTTAAAACTCCTGTTTCCCCATCTCCTTCCTCTCCCCCCTACCTTCAACATTAACACATACCACATACCTAGCCAATTAGGGTACGAAAACAATTATTGAGGATTACAAAGTTTCACTGGCTTTGAACGGTTGGGACTCTTGTGCGGTATTCACATTTATAAAAATACAGTGCTCTGGATATTTTTTTCTCTTTCACCAATACACAGTGATATTTTAATAGCATCTATATTTGCAAACTACCACAAATAAAATATGGAGCATTTATAAAAAAGCTTTTCCCTTCCCTTATTATAAAATTACCTAAAAACTGATAAAACAGAAGGAGAAAATTATCTGTTCATATACATATCGTCGCTCGAGTGCTTAATTGTCCTAACTACCATTAGCAAGTATTACAGGAGGAGGTTTGCTTTAATTTCAATTAAAAATTAGATAATGTGTTTAAGACCCATTGACCAGCGGCTGAGAATTAAAGTTCCAAAATGCTTGGAACTGTACAGAGAAGTTCCTATGAGAAAAATCAATTATTACCCGTATAAATTTTTTTAAACAAAAAATTTAATATCGATTTATTTCATTAAAAACTTGCTTTAATATAAACCTACATTCAAGTAAGCAATAAAAATGCTCAAAACGCATGATACATTATTAAATATAGGTAAGTATTTTTTGATCATAGGTATTTATGATTTTTCAATAATGTCTAAACAAAATAAGTGTGTAAATTTTTTTTTGAAATATTGTAGTTTGTAAGAACTTAAATAAGTAGAAAAACTGAGGTATTTTCGTCACAAGACACGTTCTCAGATTTATTTTTGAATGATTTTAAATGAACTAAAATTAAAATTAAAATAAAGTATTGATTTATTTTGCCGTATGATTATACGATTTGAAATTTGTGTTGTATAATATCAACCAAGACTAACGGTATAACCTTAGTATATTAAAAATAAACTTAGTTTTTCAAAATTTAAGAAGTGCGTTTACCAGATAAAATAACAATGTCTCAAAATCAGTTTATGCTTTTTTTGTAAAAAAGAGTCAATACGTCTAGAATTAGATTTAAAAAGGACAAATATCTGGTATTGTCTGGTTATACCCTCTTAAGATGCAACTATTTCCGTAAAGGTGAAGGTCTCGTTAGTTTAAATAATTCTTAGTAAAATGATTGATTATCGATTTTGATAGATTATTTTTAATTTTAAAATGGGGATTGAACTAAAACAAAAATAGTCGTTTGGATAGTTAAGCACTTGGGCGACGATATGAGACGTGTCGAAACAAAGACGGCAATCTCCACCATTGGTTTAAAATGAGTTAGATGTGGCGATGGATATAGGAACAAAAATACTATTTACAGCTCCAAAGGATTTGGAGCATAAATTACAGTAACACATACGTTTTTTAATGTATTTAGTTTTGCTACAAAAACGCCAAACTCCATTAAAAATTGCAGGGTACGGAAGAAAAATGGTATTATTCCTTCGGGCCAATCAGAGGGACAGAACAAAAGCGGCAATCTCTATCTATTAATTGAAGATAACTAAATAATTTACCATTTAATCGATATATAGTATACGCAGAGTGTAACTTATGGAAACAATAACAAAAATTATGCTTTATTCTTCATAGCACGGCAAAAGAACTAAAAGACATTTTTTGCGTATTACTCAAAATAAATATAATTGGAGATTTCCATCTTTGTTTCAAGACGCCTCATATAATGTAAATAAAATTAATTTACCCAATTACGTTATCCACTGGAGCGACAGAGCAATTAAAATATTTTTTCTCGGATTCTCGGATTCTCGGATATAAAGGAAATTTTTCCATCCACATTAAAAAAATCATATCTCCGAATTTAAATATGGAGACATACAAACTGATTATAGTTCTATGTAGCCAATGAATTCCCCTATCTTTTGTCTATTATCACATATTTGTAGAATTTATAAAAAAAATATAATTAAATCTTTAACCTTAAAACATTTTAAAGAATCTAGAGAATATTTATTTTGTTATATTTTCAATGTACAATATATTATATAATCGAATTAATAAAAAAAAAATATTTGAAAATTTGCCACATTTTGGCAACCAAGCAATCCGAGGTTTTGGAAATAGTGCCATAATGTGGCAAAAGCGCTCGAGTGGTTTATGCTAAGATGATTTTGAACAAATACAATAATAAAACACAATCACTGCACCAGATGTATAAACCAATCGACACTACAATGTATCTTTTTTTACGTGAATATCGCAGAAGAATCCCAACTGCTCCCGTCTGGAGCCAGTGAGACTATAATATCCCATATTAAGGGTTTTCTTGTGAGTTGTGAGGCTGAAGGTAGTTGGGAGGGGATTTATTTGCACACGCCTTGTTTTGAACCCGCGACATTCGGATTGGTAATCGAGAGTCTTACCCTTCACCACAGAGGCAATAAACTAAACTGCTTACTATGACAGAACAAAGACAATTTATCTACCTAGCTCCTAAAATCTTCAACCTTCTCTATGATAACCTAAAAACCGAATCCAAACTCCATATTTTGAAAACACAAATGACACTACGGATTCTAACAACTGCAATGCATTTCAATCACAATACTCATACACTTTACAATCTAACCACCTAATAATCTCCCTGCATACATTTCCCACATTACATAAACAATTTAATGACAAATATATATATTAATGCTCTAAACGACCATATTTTAAGACAAGCCCTGCAGGCGAAAAACGACCACTCTCCCCCTTAAGTTTAACCGACCCGAAAGCTGATTATCGCGAGACAGGGACCGTGGATGAAATCACATACGATTTTTTCAGACCTGATTTGTATGGGAAAAATTCAGCCAGAAGTTTTACCAATTGCAAATTTTCATATAAAAAAACGGATGCAAAAAAAAAAACTGCTAAAAAAACTGATGTATTAAAACCTAGCGGCGAAAACTAGAAGCGCTCATTATTCGACGAAGAAATTCAAAGTTATATTGCCAGCCGCCAGGTTCGCCCCTCAAAAAAGGAATAATTTATCGTCAGACCTTCACGAAAAATTTCTGAAAGAGCCTCAGTACTGAAATCGTAAAGTGTATATTTTTTTAAATATAAGGCGTCTCACCTCAAAATTTAACATTTCGACGAGCCTCGAGGTAAATCAAAATTGCGACTTAAAAAAGATTCCCGGCTTAGATGTTTTTATATTATTGCGACTACGACAGGTTTCGGAACATTAATAATATATTATATTTGTGACTTTTCATGGAAATTTTGTCAGGATTCGTTTTCAAACGTCGGTAATTTCTGACGTTTACGAAAAAAATTCCGAGTTAAAAACTGTTAAAATGTTCGTAGCCAGTAAAAAAAAATGCTTTATTAAGGAAAAATTTATCGTCAGACCTTCAAAGTACTGAAATGTTGGGGCATTTTTGAAAATTATTCTATGGCGTCTCGCATGTAAATTTGATATTTCGACGAGTCTCATGTATATCAATATTACGTCAAAAATAGCATATGTGGATAAGATGTTTTTCTATAATTTTGAAAACCATAGATTTCCGAACTCCAATAATACATTACATTTACCACATTTCATGTAAATTATTTCAGGATACATCTTCAAAAGTTGAAAAAATTCTGACGTTTATGAAGGAAAGGAAAATTGAAAACAGGTTAAATGTTACCGGCCAGCTACACAACGTTTATTTTAATTGCTGTGTAGGTACTTTTGTACAGACAAATAAAATTCGAACGGTTCAGGCTGCTGAGATCATAGAAAATAATTTACCAGTGGGTAGCTACCTAATTGGGTGGGAACGTTATTTTTCAAATATTGAGAATTTAACATGATGAATAAAACTGTTTAAATAACTCAGGATAATCCTTTTTTTTTTTGCCAAATGGTGTAGGTACTTTTTTAAATAGTGCACAATAGTGTTATTCTAATATCATTCGGCGTGGGTGGTGTGCATTGGTACTGCCACCCCGTGAATCATTTATTGGATGACCAAACCCTTTATAACCGGTTAATCTGAGTCGATTTAAGAATATCTAAATATATTCAGGTTGGCAAAAAGATGTATCTCAGTGACGTTTTGCATCGTTATATGCACCAATACACACAATCCTAAGGGCGGGCTTTTTCGTGTGAATGTTTATGCATTTTTTATACACAAACTATGGATCTTACTCGACTAATTTAAAACAAAATTAGGAAAATCTACCGGGAAAAGAGAAGTTTATTTAATTTTTATAATAGCTCTACACAGGAGGCCTTGAAGAAAATAATTCCTCTCAGGGCCTATGTTATCTTTGGGGATGCTGTGTGAAGGGTTCTTTTTAGGAAAGTAAGGAGATGATGTTCTGGTAAGGAAAAAGTTATGAGGGGTGGGTAGGAATCTGGGGATCAGTGTGTGGAGTGACGGACGAAAATAATTCCTCTCAGGGCCTATGTCATCTTTGGGGATGCTGTGTGAAGGGTTCTTTTTAGGAAAGTAAGGAGATGATGTTCTGGTAAGGAAAAAGTTATGAGGGGTGGGTAGGAATCTGGGGATCAGTGTGTGGAGTGACAGACGAATGATTTTATCCCTCCCACTGCGGTGCAAGGTGATGTTCCGAGAGAGCTTTGCTGAAGAAGCCAAAAAGTCTCCCTAAACCAGTCTCTTCCGATCTGGTCTGCCACGAAATTGGTGGGCAGACGAATCCACCGCCAAGACCAGGACAAACCTCATGAACCCAGGCACCACTTCTAAATCAACAAACATAGCGAACCACTTGAAATGACCTATTGCAGAGGCGTTGGCCTACCCACCCAGCGAATTTTTTTAGCGTAAGATCCTCACGGCTTTTGCGGTAGGTCAGAGGCCCTAGCACGCTCGCTCTATAACGATCGATAGGATAACTATCGGTAACTTCTCATCGTTCCCTAGCATGACTTCAGATCGCCAACGAATAAGTGACAGTTCACAATGACTAAGTGTCCTTAACATATTCGACATCAACTGTTGTTTGTTCGTTAGCGATGTGCAGTTGTCCTAGGGAACGATGAGAAGTTACCGATAGTTATCCTACCGATCGTTATAGAGCAAGCGTGCTAGGGCCTGAACAAAAAAATTAGACTTTAGCCTTTAAAAAAATTGAGCTTTGGCGTATTTGATAATCCTTCATTTGCAAACGAAATTGCGTCAAAATGACGGCCTCTGACGTAAATGTTTTTTGATATATTCAATGGCAAAAGGTTTCGAAAACTTATTCAACCGTTTTTTTAGTGGCATTCCATTGAAAATATTCCACAATATCGAGCTAAAAATTTGATATTTTACAAAAAAATCCATGAAAAATCCGCTAACAAATTTTACAAGATTTAAAAATATTACTGGTCAGGTGGATTGGTATAATAATAATCACTGGGTAGGTACCTACTTTGCTCCATCGAATTACAAATAAATGGTTTGAAATTAAGAGAAATCACCAAAGATGGTAGGTACTAAATGCGTTTCTTCTGGAAAAATGCCGATTGCATTTTGTCGGTCTTTTAATTCAAATTCAGAAACAGGGTGGTAAAAAAAAATCCGCTCGAAATATACTGATTAATTTTTTTATTAAAACTCATGATTTTTTCCTTAATTTTTTTTTGTTTAGAAAATATTGTCGTGCGTTTGCGACCAACGTTTTTGCGGCGCATTAAAATTTATCTAAATAAGATGCAAAGTTTTTTTTCTAATTTTCTATACATTTATCGTTATTAATAATTATTGATTACGAAAAGAGTTATGGCGTCCGTGACATCAAAAGGTGGACACTTGAAAGATGTCATTTCCATAAAAAAATATTAAAGAGTCGATTTTAAAAAAAAGTCATTTTTTTAATCGATTGGTTTTTGTAATAATGAGTGAGGAAATTTTGCCGGACCCTGTCGTTCATTTTGACTGACCAATCAGGGAGGTGGTATTAGGTGGAGGTGGAATACACTAGACATGGTATTCCATTGAATTCAAATATCGATATTTACTGTAAGTAAGAACTTCTTTCCTTTAAATCACAAAAAAATTATGATATAAAATAAAAATAAGTAACCAAAGATGGATATTTCCAAAGAAATGTAGGTGTACACGGGGGTAGGTAGATATGCAGGTAGGTAGGAACTAAGTACTGAACAGGTACTCTGGGTAGGTAGGTATGTATGAAGGTACTTTTTATAAATTAGGTGGGTTCGATGCAGTGCTACAGATTTTTTATATGCATATAAATCGAAAAATAGATCGGACAGGATTCGTTCGTTTACTTTGGACATTATTAAATTTTAAAATAAAAATAATTATACGTGTGCACGGGTACCCGGATTGTATATTGTTAAAGAATTTCTTTGTGTAATTTTTTTGCTGCAGTAAAATTGAGTTTGATAAGATGGTTTTTTTTGATAAGTAATAAAATTGCAATGTTTTTTTTTTTAGAAATTACGTAGGTAAATGAACAAATATTTTTTGTTTGAGGGTTAGGTAGGTTTTTTTCCAATACTATTCATCTGATGGCGACAAAACTTTTGGGATTTGATGTGTGCATGCCCGGGTTGGTTTCTACGCATAATAGTAAGCTCTGGCTTTATGAAATTATTTTATATTTTCATTCACCCGATCGAGATGAAACTTTGGGAATTCGATGTTGGCATGCTCGGGATGGTTTCTATGTAAAAGAGTAAGCTCTGGCGTTATGAAATTTTTTCCAATACTATTCATCTGATTGCGACAAAACTTTTAGGATTTGATGTGTGCATGCCCGGGTTGGTTTCTACGCATAATAGTAAGCTCTGGCTTTTTGAAATTATTTCCTATACTATTCATCCGATTGCGATGAAACTTTGGGGATTTGATGTGTGCATGTCCGGGATGGTTTCTATGCGTAATAGTAAGCTCTGGCGTTATCAAATTATTTCATACACTATTCACCCGATTGAGATGAAACTTTGGAGATTTGATGTGTGCATGCCTGGGATGGTTTTTATGCATAAAAGTAAGCTCTGGCGTAATGAAATTATTTACTTTACTTTTCATCCGATTGAGATGAAACTTTGGGAATTCGATGTTGGCATGCTATGGATGGTTTCTATATATAAGAATAAGCTCTGGCATTATGAACTTATTTCCAATACTATTCATCCGATTGCGATGAAACTTTGGGGATATGATGTGTGCATGCTCGAAATGGTTTTAAAATATAATAATGAGCTCTAGCGTAATGAAATTATCTACAATAATATTCATCCGATTGCGATGAAACTTTGGTGAGTTATTGTGCGCAAGCCCGCGAAGTTTTCTTTATATAATGCAGAGCTTTGACGTTATCAAATTTGTACAAAAAATTTAAATAGGTGTAACGGGAGTTATTAGAAAAGTGAGTGCATATCATATAATTTAGAAACAATTTATTAGTGAAAAAATTGAACCGTAAACTTCTAGGCCCCTTTTTGCGAGAAAAGGCCCATACTGAACGCCTTAACCAGGGCGACCAAAGTGGCTAAGTAGCGGGTGTACAAAATTGAGCGATTAACTCACAAGACCCTTTGAGTAGTTCTCAAAATCCTTGCTTCATCCACATTCAAAGATCGATTTTTTTTTCAAATATTTAATTTTTAAAAAATTTAGACACACACTCTTCTTGCTTCATCCACATTCAAACGTCAAATCGCTTAGTGCTTTAACCAATTAGTTGCCTTGCAACGGGCAAAAGCTAGTAATATATTAATGACAGAGTTACTTTACATTCAGATAACTGGACTATCTATGGTGGTCCTACCTTGAATCCTACGGGCATCATCTGGTAGGGCTGACAGGAGCATGTGGCACGGTTGGGGCCTGGCGACCATCACAGCCCCCCTTGGCTGCCAGTCATGGCATCTTCATAATAGGGCGAGGAGGCAAATCCTTTTTATCTGGAAAAAATAATTATTCTTATTAGTCAATCATAAGGTTTATGGAAAAGTGGTCCAAAATGTCCAACTCCAGAAACACAAAATTAATTATTTTTTTAAAATACACCAAACTTTAACATAGTCCTTTTATTAAATGTGATGAACGTATGTCTTGCGGTATGAAAGAGACATGCGTGCATGAGTGAGACAGCATGAGTAAGGCATAAAAGGTTTGTTTGTTGTCCATTCGTCCTCTTTGCCTTCAGACTTCCTAAGAAGGAACCCTGTACATAATCTCTTAATAAACGTTATCGTCTACCTACGATCTATTATTGGAGTACCACCCCAAAGGAATCTGGATCCATACACAGGAGTCCAGAACTCAATGTGAAACCGGCCACGGTCATCACATTTGGCGCAGCCGAAAAAGGGAACCACGGAGCAGCCAAATTATCACATTTGGCGCAGCCGAAAAAAGGAACCACGGAGCAGCCTAATTATCACATTTGGGCAGCCGAAAAAGACCGAGATCGTAGCTACAGGGGTCAACGAGTGATCGGGTCAGATCACGACTCCACATCATTGCGGAGCAAGGAGGAAGCAAGAGCAGCAGCATCCTATATATGGTGATTCAGTGCCGAGAACCTGGAGGAGCATTCGCGTAAGGCGTGGATTCAGAAGTCTGGGTCTTCAAAAGAAGACCAGGAACCGGGCGCAGACCTCAAGGAAGGCGCTTAGAAGGACGACCAGGGTTCAGGAGCAGAAGACGGTTCGCGGAAGGGCGAGATCGGACAGCATCAAGACATCAGAGTCGTGAGTTGAGTGCTGTTTGTAAAATTTTCTGTTTTTTTTTTCATTGATTGCATCTGTGTGAAGATGGAAGGAGGAGAACTGCCCAGGTTTTGTCATTTGAGAGACCAGCTGGAGACATTCGTCTTACAGTACGAGCAGTTCATCCTAGTCAATGATGACAAAATAACGTCGGATGTAAAAAAGAGAGCGGTTTTTATATCCCATTTGCACACAGAGACAATAAATTTATTAATAAATTTGTGTTTTCCAAAAAAAATTACAGATTTCACGGTAGAAAATTTATTGTTATTACTCGAAAATCATATAGGTACTAAGAGAAATGTGTTCAAGGAACGTGAAATTTTTTTCGCTACGAAACAAAAGATTTCGGAATCAGTTAATGACTTCATAGCGCGTTTACGAAATCTAGTTAGATTTTGCAAATTCGAAGACAGACTTGAACATAATTTAAAAGATGTTTTTATCACCGGTCTTCGAATTGGTCGTACTAAAGAAAAATTATTTGTCGAGGCTGAAAACTTTTCATTAAAAAAGGTTTTAGAATGTGCTATTGCAATGGATTCGTTCGATGTAATTAATAAGCAAATTAAAACGGAAAGTGTAGATATGATTTCAAAAAATAGGCAGATCGATTTGTCACAAAAAAAAAATACGGCGGGTAGACATTTTTCTAGACCTACGGACAAGAATGTTACATCGTTCAGACCGAAATCATTAGACCGAACGAAGTGTAAACATTGTGGTAATTATCACGAATCAGTTAATTGTAAATTTAAAAACGTGATTTGTTATAAATGCAAAGGCAAAGGTCACATAAGTAAAATATGTCGCGGTTTAAAGTATAAAGATATTTCTTCAGTGTTTGTAAACACGCAGGAACTGTTGTGTATAAATGAAGTGCATTGTGAGCCAATTTTGTGCAAAATCTTAGTGAATAATGTTGAACTAAATGGTTTACTGGATACAGGTGCAGCAGTCTCGATTTTAAAAGAGATAGATTATGTTAAACACTTCAATAAGTTGGATTTAAAACCAAATTTTTTAAAGGATTTAACCTTGACGGGTTACGCTAACTGTAAGTTAAATTTATTGGGTTGTATTTTATTAACAGTTGATTATAACGGTTATAGGGAAATGTTAGAATTTTGCGTAGTAAAAAATGGAACAACTACTGTTCTAGGTCGTGACTTTATCAAAAAGTTTAATATTGGATTTACGGGGTTACAATCTACTTCATCCCAGGAGGGAAGTGAAATTTTTTCTCAAAATGTAGTTGAGAATGATAGAAGTGAAGTAGATAAATTAATTCGAAAATTCCCGGAGGTTTTTTCGGATAAACTGGGTAGATTCAATAAAAATAAAATACATCTGAAACTAAAAGAGAATGTCTTTGATACTCAAATTCTAAGTTTATTCAAAAATAACAGAGATATACCAATAGATGTCGAGGAGATTAAATCGGAATCAAATACGGATAAAATTTTATTGGAAATTAAACATTATCTCACAACAGGGTGGCCAAATAAAATTAACAAGGATGATTCAAATTGGATTTACTGGAGTAAACGGAATGAATTATCTATAATTGATGATTGTTTTTTTTGGAATAACAGGCTAATAATCCCAGTAAGTTTAAGAGAAAAATTTTTAAACTTATTGCATAGATCTCATCTGGGCATAGCTAAGATGAAAGGGTTAGCCAGGGGGTATTTTTGGTGGCCAGGGATAGATGGAGAAATTGAACTTTTAGCGAGAGGATGCGAAATTTGTTCAGAGGTTCAACCATCTCAACCAAAGAGCGAATTGACTCCGTGGCCCATAACTGAAGAGATATGGAGTAGGGTGCATATTGATTATGCAGGTCCCATTGCAAATAAATATTTTTTTGTGATTATTGACTCAACCTCAAAATGGTTAGACTGTGTGGAGGTAAATTCTCCAAATTCGTATAATACTATTAAAATATTAAGAAATTTATTTAGTTATTTCGGGAGTGTACAGACAATAGTGTCAGATAATGGAGCCGCCTTCATGTCAGCGGACTTCAAAGAGTTTTGTGAGATGAATAGCATCAAACATTTAACTACTCCGGTAAATCATCCACAATCGAACGGGTTAGCTGAAAACGCCGTGAAAAATTGTAAAAATTTTTTGAAAAAAATGATGATAGGAAATAAGTTTCAGTCAGGTTACGATGAAAAATTAGGAAATTTTCTAGTGGATTACAGAAATTCACCACACTGTACAACTGGTTTAGAACCTGCAGTTGTAATGTTTGGAAGAAAACTAAGGTCTAACTTAAACAGTTTTGTACCGAGAGGGGGGAGAGATAAGGATAATAGAATTAATAAAGAAACTAAAATTAAAATGTCTAAATGTCAGGAAAATCAGAAATGTTATTATAAAAGAAATAATAAAGAATCGTTGGGTTTTTCGATAAATCAAAAAGTAATGGTAAGAGATTTTAGAGACCAAAACAATGATAAATGGGTTTCAGGGAAGATACATAAAAAAATAGGAAAAAAACTTTATATAATTGAGGTAAATTTAAAAGGTAAACTTATGTATTGGAAAAGGCATTTTGATCAGTTGTCTAAATTGTGTGTATCATGGGAAAAGAACCCCAGCAATCCTTTAATCGCGTCTGAGACTAGGAGATTATCGTCAGATGAGTACGATATCTCCGGCTTTATGTCGGATGACAATCTAATGGGTGATTCTCCTCTTACTTCCAGCTCCAGTGAACCGGTGGCTTCCACGTCGGGAAATTGGAAGGATAGATTACGACCACGGACACACAGATGAGTCAATGAAGACAGGATTCAGCTCTCGACTCAACATGATAATGAATTACACTGTAAATATTGGAATATTGTATGTATTGTAAATAATATTATCATCATCATGTTGTGTACCTGTCTACGGATTTAAGTGTGGAGGGATGTGATGAACGTATGTCTTGCGGTATGAAAGAGACATGCGTGCATGAGTGAGACAGCATGAGTAAGGCATAAAAGGTTTGTTTGTTGTCCATTCGTCCTCTTTGCCTTCAGACTTCCTAAGAAGGAACCCTGTACATAATCTCTTAATAAACGTTATCGTCTACCTACGATCTATTATTGGAGTACCACCCCAAAGGAATCTGGATCCATACACAGGAGTCCAGAACTCAATGTGAAACCGGCCACGGTCATCACATTAAATATAACAAATTGTCACTCATGGCCTGACTCAAGTATCTGATTAACACGATCGTGCCATATCTTCCTCGGGCGTCCTCGATTTCTACCACTCACATGTGCATCGTATATTCTCCTTACACTAATTTCTCGTTCATTCGCTCTACATGCCCAACCCATCTGAGTGTCCTTTCTTAATCTTTTCATCACGCTTACAGCTTTCATTCTTAAAAATAATTCAGCTCTATGTGGCCTACTCACAGGTGTGTACGCACCAGGCGGAAAAACAAAAAATATTGTGTATCCAAAAGGACTTCAATAAACAGAATTAAAATACAAAAAATCTCCTTGAGTGGAGAGCATGCCGGGTACTCGTTCTAGTTTTAGATAAAAAAACTTAAGTTAAAATTTTATAACTCTGTTTCATTCAATGCATAAACTTTTAACACATAAATTATAGAAATAACCTAATTAATACAAGAAAAACTATGTATGTCGGGAGAGCCGGAAAAAGCATGCATTTAAATAAACTTATTATGGAACTTTCTCCGGAAGATAATGTGATGATAAAATCAATCTTCTAAAATAAATGATAAAATTTATCATCAACATGATCATAAAAAAACCAACCTAAAAGATAAAATTTGGACAAAATGACATCTGAAGGCCATAATACGCTCATAGTGATTTATTTTTGGGGTATTATGCCGTGTTGCACTACCTTTTTTAGCCAGTGTTTCGGACAGGGTTACAGTAATTTTTCATTTTTTAAATAAGAGTTAATTAGCTATGTTCAAGAGAACCCAGGAGGGCGGAGGGGAACTCGGGAGTAGGGTGGGAACAGCGGGGTGGGGGAGGGAAACTCGGGAGGGGGATTCGGGGGACGGGGGAGGGCAGAACAGGCAACCTGCCGAGCAGCGAGCATAAATAAAGCAAACCCTGCCGAGCTAGACCTTTACAAGGCATAAAAATGCTTGCACTCATTCAATAAATATAAAATAAATAAATATGTGATAAGCGGTACCATATATTAACAAAAGGGAGACTTATGTTTTTTTGTAACTAAAATTAGTAAAAACGAAAAAAAAAACACCTATACACATGTGGGTATTAGGCAATTGTATTAAAAACGTAATTAACATGTATTAGGCAATTGAATAAAAAACGTAATTGTGACCTAACTTTTTTGTCTTTTTACACACACGCACATCAACATGTATTAGGCAATTGAATTAAAAGCGTAATTGTGACCTCACGTTTTTGTCTTTTTATAATACACACACACCCCCATGTATTAGGCAATTGAATTAAAAACGTAATTGGGACCTCACTTTTTGTTTTTTTATACACACACGAATTAAAAACGTAATCGTGACCTCACTTTTTTGTCTTTTTATACATACACACACACACACCCACATGTATTGGGCAATTGAATAAAAAACGTAATTTTTTTTTTTTTTTTTTTTTTAAAGAAAGACAAACATTCCCGGGTTACGAATAACCCAACAACATTTGAAAATCTCCTACTACCACCACACTAAGCGGAATATGTTGCTTGTGTTGTGGTGGAGGACTTAGCCAGCCGAGGAATCGAACACGGAACGCCTGGATGGGACCCAAACGCGATGCCCACTGAACCACTGACCGGTCAAATTGTGACCTATCTTTTTGTATTTTTACACACACGCACATCCACATGTAGTAGGCAATTGAATTAAAAACGTAATTGTGACCTCACGTTTTTGCCTTTTTATACATACACACACATCCCCCATGTATTAGGCAATCGAATTAAAAACGTAATTGTGACCTCACGTTTTTGTCTTTTTATACATACACACACACCCCCATGTATTAGGCAATTGCATAAATGAACCAATCTAGGCAATTGATTTAAAAACGTAATTGTCACCTCACTTTTTTGTCATTTTATACACAAACATATTTTTTTAGGAAATTCTATTAAAAAGGTAACTGTGACCTCACTTTTTTGTCATCTCATATAAAACTAATTAATAAAAACTTCACAAGTTTGCTAATTTTTTCATTTCATTTTTGGAACACATTTTAATTATTCTATGGCTAAAAAGCCCTATTCACCATACGATTTGCAAAACTACTTTGCATGACAGTATGCTAGGTTGCAAATTGAATCGCGAATAAGCAAAACCGCCAGCCGAATTATTTTTATTCCCTTTGTCGGGCCGTCGTAATAATAATAATTTGGTTGGCGGTTCGACATGCCGACATGCAAGCAGTTTGCAAATCGGATGGTGAGTAGGACCTACAACTTCTAGATGAATAAAAAAACGTGTTTTCTCTTTCGAACTTGTACATACAAAAAGGCAAAACTCTTCTAAAAATAATAAATATATTTTTTTGAAATTTCAATTTTTTCAAATAAAATATAATAATAATTATGAGAGAATAATTATTTTTAAAGCAAATTTGCATATTTGTATCAGGGCACCCCAGGCCTCTCCTATATAATATTTGTTGTTAATTTACAAAAAAAAAACAAATTTAAAACTAAACTGAAAATGAGGCAGCGTGAACCTACCAGCAACAGATACAGCAGCAGATCACCAGATAGACAACGACAAGATGTGGTGAAATAATTACGTAATTAATTAATGTAATTGTGAAATTATAGCGCAATCAATTAACATCGTTGCGAAATTATTTCACAATATTAATGCTTACGATGCGTTAAATGTTTTAATTTACTATATTCATTAAATGTTCCACGAGGCGCCGCTTTCAGGCACAGATTATGGAAATTACACTTTATTGTAGTTCATGCGTATTTATATTGAAACAAAACTTCGCAAATGTCAAATTTATATAGAAGTGATTTTTTTTCTCTATATTTTACCATCTATCCAAACGTAATTACTTGTTTCTTATGACGGGTTGTTTCAAAATATTTTAACAATTATTCGTCAAATTTTTGCAGTTTATTTTCACGTTGCAAGTTCTATTTAACTTATTTTATTATATCTTATAGGCCACCACTGGCTTCATAAAATAGAAATTATCACAGAACTTGAATAGAACTTACACAGAACGTAAAAACTAACTTCAAATATTTGAAGAATTGTTAAAAAAAATTTAAACAACCATTCTTAATGTAGTTAAGTTGAAACGTTGCGCATTTTTCCAAAATATGTGTGCCTGTTAAAAGTATGGCGGCTTATGGATTATTTACCGCAGACGACAAAAAACCCTAAAAACCCAGAATCGACGTTAGCGAAGAAGGCTTGTACACAAATATGCGATTACGACCCGGCTGTACTGGACGGACCTACGAATTTGCCCTAACAAATACTATAAACTCTAAAATAACGTGGCAATCTTAACGACGTAAGTGAAGAAGGCGTGTACACAAATTTACGACCCGCGGCCTGGCGCGATAGACGGATGTACGGTCGAATTCACCCTAGCAGGCCTGAGAATTTGATCTTTCCATGGGGTCCATTTCAATTAATTCCGATGACTGTATTAGTAAAATCTCAGATGTTTCTAAACGAATCCCTCCGAAAATTATTAA
The DNA here is from genome assembly GCA_951813805.1 of Limnephilus auricula. Lineage (NCBI taxonomy): Eukaryota > Metazoa > Arthropoda > Insecta > Trichoptera > Limnephilidae > Limnephilus > Limnephilus auricula. Next base: position 9,420,473 of record OX638400.1, on the reverse strand, counting down.
TTCATCGTCTACAAAAATAAAATCTGGTGCTCAGCGCTAAATTTATAATTGAATTAATTAAAATGTCAGCCTTGAGCAAACTCCCATTGTTGGGGTATTGTGCCGCCACTTAGTTTCCTATTACAAAATCAAATTTTTGTAGAAAATCACAGAAATCACCGAAAACCACAAAATTATTTCTAACAGTACTATTAATTAATAATGGTTATAAAATCAGCATAATTTTAGTAATGTACATGAATTATTCAACGACATAGTTTAAAAAAATGTTTTAAGTATTTGTAGTTATTAGCCGATTGCACGAATTAATCACAAGGTTTATAAAAAAACATAAACTTACCCGCGCTCCAGGGGGCAGGCTTGTCCATCTTCACCCGGCGGGAGGCGAGCAGCGACTGTGAGCGTGTCAAGGCCAAGTCAACGGTGGCTCGCGGAAACGTAGCCCACCCCACCTGACCACTCCAACCATAAATAAACCAATCACTAGATTGATAACTTCGTGCTTTTACTATAGAAATATTTTTGACACTATTTGACCATAGATATTGGATAAATATAGAGTATTTTACCACTTTTTTTTCGCCGCGACTACTTGACGTCACACACACCATAGACTAGGATAGAGGAAACTAAAAAAGTTTCGACCATAGACAATATAATTATCTTTAGGTACCTACCCAATTCATCTGCTCGAAATATTATTTAAAAAATAAATGATTGGTTAAACAAAAAAATAAAAAACTCAGTAAGATGTTTTGGTATTTTATTATAAACAGGTAGAAACAGATAATACAAGAAAAACTAACCATAACGCCAATTCCGCTGGGGTAGGCAGAGGACAGACTGCCAAACAACCCGGTCTTGGCACACATTCTTCGCCTCATTCACGTTCATACATCGTCTCATACATACTCTTCTATTATTCTGACTGTCGACATGGCCCAACTCAAGTATCTGATTCACTTGATCGTGCCAAGTCTTCCACGGGCGTCCCCAACTTCTACCATTTGCATCATGTATTCTACTTACACTCCTTTCCTTGTTCATTCACTTTACATGCCCAAACCATCTGAGAGTACCTTTCTTAATCTTATTCATTACTCTTATATTAATCAGCCTTGCATTCTTTGTGGATCTCCACATTTCTCACACGATCATATATGGCTTTACCACAAGAATCTCATTTCTACAGCATTCAGTCCACTCTCATCCTTCCTCTGCCATGTCTCACTGCACTACATCAGGGTAGGTACCAGCACTCCATTAGGGACTGCTAGCTTTGCGTTTTTGGACAGTTTTTTGTTAGCGCCAACGGCATTCAGTCCTCCATTAATAGAGTTACCTGATATCTATATCAGCCATCCCATCTCTCATAAACATACTTCCCAGATACACAAACTCATCCACCTGCTCTAAGTATTCATCATTCATAACTATATTGCACAGTTTTCGCTCTCTCTCTTTCAAACACCATGAATTTAGACTTACAAGAATATATTATAATTAAAATATGATTGTGCTTTCCTATCACATTTCTCTACTTATACATAAAATTAAAAACTCATACAGTACAAGTATTTTGAACAGGGAATACAAAAATGCAATTTAAGCAGGTTCTATTTCTGTAGCGAGTTGCTATACGAAGGCGTTGTTTTTAAGGTAAACTTTTCTATTGAACAGATTATAACTTTTATCAGGTCTAAAATAAATTTACCATATTACCGAGGGGAGATATATCAAAGGTCCATAAAGACTTCGTTCGAACAAGATATTTGATGCTCCAGTCCTGGAGTTCTGTGTTCTCTCAAGGATAGAGGCACCACAGAGTGGTGGAACACGTCAACACCCCAGATGTACTGGCCGTCATATCCTGACGTGACACCACAACGTTACTGTTCTACATACCTGCAACAAACAATCATATGTCATCATTAAGATGCTAAATCAATATATTTGGGTGTGCATCAAAATAAGTCAATTGACCTTCACAACAAAAGATTTAAGAAAATTTAAAACATTAGTAGAAACGTACTACATTCGGTGGATAAAGTTCACCATTAAGCAAGCTAATCGTCGCTATATTAATATTTTTACATGGGTGATAATTTATAATAATATAGTAAAATTCAAACACATACCAAGACAGTCCTGTGAAGGAAACGAATTTCTCTTTATAACTCCAGAACTGGTAGTTGAACTAGTGCAGAATAGTGTGTCACGATTTGGTGTTCAAAACAAACATAGGCATTGTATGATCGAGCTGAAAAGATTAATTAAAACAACTTCACTATCATGACACAACTGACAGATCAAAACAAGACAAATGCATAAAAAATTGATATTTCATCACTCGTCAACTAGAAAAATAACCGTACGAAATGAGCTTAGAATTTCATATGAATAATCAATATAATTATGTGTACCTGTATTTTGGTTACAATGCATCCTCTTTCACGAGGATATTGTCTCATTTCAGGAAGTTTAAAAGTAGACAATGAGTTATTTTTTAATACGCATTTTGCATTCGATCACCATATTCGAGTCTGCCAATTCTCATCGACCATTCCCGATTCTCCTTTCTTTCCCAGGACGGAAACTTATGCCGAATTGAATTTACGTCTACACAGCCTTTCACACTGGGACGATATTTAGGTGGCATTTCACAAAAAATAATCCAAATATTTACGTCAGAATAGTAGCGCGTGGTCGCGCGCAAAGCTGTGTCAAACATAAATAAACCATAGAACAATACTGTTTATATATAAAATATACTCGTGTTCTATTGGTCGCAGCATGGTCGCCGCCTTCTTGTCGTCACACAGTCATAGATATTTCTCATCTTCGTTCCTGTTGAAATTTTGGATCGGAGTTATACCCCCCTGACTCCAACTAGCGATGAGTAGTGAGTAGGTTTCGCAGTGCTCATTGCTACCAATTGCTTCGTTGTTTATTTATGGCTTCATTGGCTAAGTTCAGGGGGGGCCGATTCCGACCAAAATGTTGGTCATCATTCCTAATTGGTTTGTGACGTCACTATAATATTATCAGATAACCAATCTTTGGCATCTGGCATCTATGGCATCGGGCATCTATGGTAATTAATGTCAAATGTCAAATGTGTCGAATCACAAAACATGTCAAATTAAATACACATTGCGTGGTTGTCCTAACCTCCGAACGCCGACGTAAACATTTGTAAAAATGCTTTAAAGATATCATTGCTGTGTCGATAAGATTCGACATAATTTACTGACCTCCTACCTACGTAAGGAGAGTCCGGCAGCAGCAATTCAGTCGCTAAAAATGAAGTAAGCGTTCGTTTGATAATCATTGTTTGCTACCTTTTGTTATTGGTCGCATTCTAGCACTCCATATTTTCTCATTATTTCCTTACATAATTGGTGAACAGTCTATGCTTGAGTTAGTTGAGGTAAAACTAGATGGTAAATATTAGTAAATTGAAGTGAAAAACTAAGGCCTATTATATCTGAATATTTTCTTTGGAATTCGTCACACTTTTGTAATAAAGTTGCTTCATCAACAACTTGTGAGAAAATCGAATATATGACAGACTGCACTCGTACCAATAAAACGTGTATCTAATTGAGATATTACTGTGTCTAGTACATTATTGAAAAACTCAATTTTAAATATTTTTTCTCGGTTTGGAAATCGGTGATCAGCAGCTAATTCATCAAAATGTTTTTTAACTTTTCTTTGCCTTTTTTCCCATAATTTTAGTTTTCTAATTTATTTAAACAATACAATATTAGATTGTGCTCGAGTAGGTAGGTACTCACTGTTCACTGACGACGTTAAAAGTAAAATAAAAGGAAAGAGAGACACTTGGGGAATGACGCACATATCACTATCCGTCAAATTGACAACACTGCCAACGTACAAAAAGTATTTAGGGGAATTCCATAGGCATAACTTTTGAATTTCTCTCAACTGAGTTGTCATGATTAAAGTGGGGTTTATTTATTTTTAAAATGGGAGAAATTTCCAAAAGTTCAGTTCGATCGAGATTTCTGGTACGGATTCGAGGGCCCCCTGAGCTTGAGGGCCCCGGGGCACTGCCCCGCGTAGCCCCTAGGTAGCTACGCCACTGAATATACACGTGACTAAACATCGATTGGTTGCCCAAATCTTTCTGCCATTTTGTCTGCTACTAATACAAGGCTGATTAAATAATAGAATTAGACAAAACATATCTTTGTTACGTGACTTCAGAGAGCAATGAATTTTTTTTATCCGAAATTAACTTGACACTCAATTTCCATCTTTATTATATACCTATATATATTTTTATTAATAGTTTCATACTCCGCCTACTGGTTAATACGGAATATGTTTTATTCAAACAGTTAGATTTTGCTTTATTATTACAAAAATTGAGTATTTATGTCAGGGGAGACGAAAACACATGCATTTTATGTTTCAATTTTATAGGATTTTTTCACTTACGCGAAGTATTTTACAGCCACGTTTGGCCAAGTGAAACGGGACTTATACAACTTCAATTACTACAATATACAACTATTTACGTGCACAAAATAGGTTATTAGGTTCTTAGGCTGGGTAACCTAAGTAATTCGTGCGTATTTAGATTGAAACAAATTGCAAATATCAAATCCAAAGAAATGGCGGCAAAGGAAATGTTCCGCTCCGTATTATCCGTGCGTATCCCTGTATCAAAATTCGAATTCCGTATTATCCGGAAAGCGGAGTAGTAAACATTTACCATATTTTTTACAGTAAACATACAGAGTCCATTGTCACATGTTCACAATATAATATATTATCTCGATCTTTTGATCTATACACAAATTTAAAACATACAAAATAAAAAAAAGTATAGAAAAATCCAAAATATACAAAAAATAATATTATGACATGACAAAGTGTGTGTCGGTCATGACTGTAAACATTTGGCTTTTCTGGGCAGGTATCGAGAATACCTAAGGTTACAGTGATAGGCAATTAAAGCAGACAAAAATCAAAACAAACATTCACCATCAAAATACACGAATGTGTAAACACCAACATCTGCAACAATGCCCTACTCTAAAAAATCCAAATAAAATATCTTCGAAATGTAATTGAATGTAAATGTAATCTCGGATGAACACATCACATCAAACAAATCATTGATAAAAATCCTCAAAACAATACACATATTCCTAAACATTAGAAGCTTACATAAACTAAAAAAAAGATTTTCGCACTTTGTCAATCCATAAAAGATTGACAAAGTGCATCCATAAAGGAATCATTTTTCAGCACGCTTGCTCTATATCGATCGGTAGGATAACTATCGGTAACTTCTCATCGTTCCCTAGCATGACTACAGATCGCCAACGAATAAGTGACAGTTTACAATGACTAAGTGTCCTTAACATATTCGACATCAACTGTTGTTTGTACGTTAGCGATGTGCAGTTGTCCTAGAGAACGATGAGAAGTTACCGATAGTTATCCTACCGATCGATATAGAGCAAGCGTGCTAGGGCCTCAGGTGTGCTAGCACGGTCGCTCGATATGAAGTTACCGACCGATTGTCGGTAACTTCTCATCGTTCCCTAGGACAACTGCAGATCTCAAACGTACAAACGACAGTTGATATCGAATTTATTAAGGACACTTAGTCATTGTGAACTGTCACCTATTCGTTTGCGATCTGCAGTTGTCGTAGGGAACGATGAGAAGTTACCGATAGTTATCCTACCGATCGATATAGAGCAAGCGTGCTAGGGCCTCGGAGGAGCAACAAACTCTACTATCGGTCATTTGGAAATCGCACAGAAAACCACCCTAAAAGGTAAATAGGTACTTTCAAAACAACATAGAATGGCTGACACCGACCAAATATTCAACACGCTTAACGTTCTGAATATAAGCCAAATATACATAAAAACACCACTCAACTACATTTTTCACCGCAAAAACAAATTTTAACAAACAAACTATCATCAATAGGCCAGTTAAACAGGCGTACAATTTTTTTTACATGAATACCGCATAAGAGACCCAACGGATCCTGTTTGGAGCCACTGATACTATGGCATCCCTAATGAGGTTGTGAGGCTGAAGGAAGGAGATAGGGAAGAGGAAGGTGGGGAAGTTACCTGGCTATTCAAATCTGGTCACCAAATACGGCTAAGCCATTTTAATTCTGAATAGTGGTCTTACACCAGGGCGATACCGAGAGCATCTTCCACTATGTTTTAAAACAAGGCTGCCCAACATTTTTAACAGTTATAGTATGGATAAGCTATTAGGAGGATGGTGAGAAACCCCCTGAGTTTAAATATTATTATTAGTTGTGTCGGACTGGAGAATCAATGCCTGTTTGCTCGGAATGGTTTTGGCTCTAGTGTACAAATTTTAATAGTCAATTGTTAATGCTGAACGTATCTATTTCCTCTCTGTTGCTTTTTCTCTGCTTTTCCTGTCTTCTACTTTGCTAGTAGAAAGTTTCGTCAGTCCCGTGTTTCTGGAATGGTGGTTGAGAAATATGTGCGAAAGAGTTTTAGGCAGAGTAGATTTTTGGCAAGCTGCTTCGGTTGTTAAGCTCTTTGGAAATCTATGGATTAGTTCATGGCACCCTAACTGCATTTGCCTACAGGGTCTGATCACCAAATACGGCTATAGCTATTTCAAGTAACGTTTCAAATCTGAATTGGGCGATACTGAGAGTATTTTCCACATAGAATTTACTGGCAACAACCGACACGAACCGACATTCACATAAGGTACCCATTATCTTTTATACAAAAGAGTATTATAATCGAATGGTAAAAATACTTGTTCATCTTCATTACAAACCAAATATTGTTTCACAATTCTGAGAAAATCGATTACAAAAGTACATAAATTGATCTAACTAACTAAACAAATAACATTGAAGGTCATGGCAGAGAGAATCTTTCCACAGAAGGATTTCCCAGCACACACTCTTCTCACTTCTCACTAATGTGATAAAGTTATTTGTTCATCGATGTTGATAAATATTTATTAATGCATATGGTTACTGATTACAATGCTTACCTTTTACCCGTTTAAGAGTTATTTTTATTAAATTTCCTCAATCATTGCAAAATTACTTTGTGGCATAATTTATTTTTATAAATATATATATATTTTTTGCAGAAAAAACATGCTTATAATTACTTACACAGAAGAAAATAGTTACAAATTTATAGAAGTTAATAAATGTGTTTTTGTGTGATGTATTATACATTTTACCTAAATTAAGTTAGTTAATATATTATAAGGAGAGAGGTGTGTGTGAGTGTTTGTGTGTGTGTATGTGTGTGTGGGTGGTGTGTGTGTGTGTGTGTGTGTGTGTGTGTGTGTGTGTGTGTGTGTGTGTGTGTGTGGGTGTGTGGGTGTGTGTGTGTAACTTTTAAATTTTAAAGCAAAGCGTGATATTTTATCTTTCTAACACCGCTTAGATCATACTTCTGACCATGATAGTAAGGGAGACACAACGATTTCTATGAGACCTAATAAATATGCATAACATTGCACATAACCTGAAATGCTATTGACATGTCATTCACGAGAGCGCTCAGCGCACCGTGCTGCCGTTATCAAATAATGAAAATATTCCCTCTCCTACCTTCACCGCTTCACCCGGGTGACCTGGGTGTTGTTGTGTTTGGTTGGGTTGTCCATCCACCAAGGAAAGCAAGAACATTGCATCCGTGTGTAAGGTCACGCCCCTATTGAGGATGTTGTAAGTAATTTGTTGTAAGAATGTTGTCGCAGGAGACGATAATATTGAAGGAAGAGACCCCGCTTTATGTGCGCAAATTCAGTGTGCTAGAAATATTTTTCTTAAATAGAGGGAGGGAATCAAAAAATATATCGGTATTTCGCTGCCCTAGGGCTTGTATGTTCAATAGACCATTTTGCAAATTTTACAGGAGACGTTTTTTTTTGTTTTTTACAGGCAAATTCAGCGATTTGTGCTTTTTTGAATTCAGTTGAATGTTTGAAAGATGCGGGAAATGGGGGAGTTGGTTGCAGTGTTTGTTTTATTACTAGCTGTGTGAAAAAGGTTGGTGTGTTATAATATTAATATACACTACTATTATTTTCGACGATAAAAAAAAAGTGTTGATATTGCAATAGAGAGATATAAAATGCACAAATAAAACAGCGAGCTTCCTAAAACTTATTTCACATTTCCAGCTTTCAGTATCAAATAAATAGGGAACCTTACATGAAAATGTAAAGATATCGTTACCTATATACACGTAGGTATTTTACATAGTTAGGTACGAAGCAATGTTTGAATAAAAATTAAAGAATTCAGAACCTGCTCTTTTATAGATGACGCTTAATTACATTATGAAAAAAATGTTTTTTTAAAGTAATGCTTTAAAAAATTGAGATGAATTAATTTTTTGCGCTCGTAGGTACTCAATTTTTTTCCCTCAGGACCTTCTGTGTGGAGTTAATGTAAAAAAAATATGTTGTTTTGGCCAATGACGGCCGGTGCCATATATGCCAATAGTCCATCGGTAAGGCTTTGGACTCCCATTCCGAAGGTCGCTCAAATCAAATTTTAGTTGATTCATTTGTGATATTTCACAATTAATGAATTAAAAATAATAAATGTTATATTTGCGGCACGTTCCAGAGTGAAAGATACTCTCAGTATCGCCCAGGTGTAAGACCACCATTCAGAATTGAAACGTTGCTTGAAATGAAAACCTCAGCTTCATAACATACCCCATTGGGGATGCCATAGTATCACTGGCTCCAGACGGGAGCAGTTGGGACTCTTGTGAGGCATTCTCTTTAAATTCCTTAAAAACCTTTCTTGGAAGATTGTGTTTATTTATGGACAAAATAATTCATTCATATTCATATGGCGTCTGTACGGACGCAAACAATTAATTGATCTTTATATTTTAAAGCATACTTTGCAAAACATGTTTTTTCCTAAAATTAATTAAACTAGCGCCATCTGTGAAATAGTAGTTTTTGAATTCTTAGTATTACCTCTCTCGGCGTTTAATTTTCGAAATCGGGCGAATTAAAATTTGTAGGTATATCTTCTTTATATATAAAAATCTCGCGTCACAATGTTCGTCCAAGATAAGCTCAGAAAGTACCCGATTTTGATCAATTTGGCTTTCTGTGTGTAATTTGGTCCAACTTAAAAGATAGGATAGTTTTCATCTCGATTATTGTCCTCAATATTTATTATTGCGAATTATTATTATTGTCCTCAATATTTATTATTGATTGTATACGACAATGTTTTGAAATTAATTTTAAGTTTCCGATAGATGGCGGTGTCAGTTAATTTCTTGACACAACACTTGGTTATCTTGGTTAGGTAGCCACCGGTAGATGGCGTTGTGTTTCGTCAGCCACAGCAACGAGTGGGCGGGTCAGCTAGTCCATATATAGAGACTCAACATATCAAAAAGTGCTCGATTATAGCAAAAGGTCAAAATGTGTTCCATTCTGTAAAATCTTCACTTGGTTAAATAAATACACCATTGACTTACAAAACACTTGTCTTTTATTAGACCACATAAACTGTATTTACAATATTTCCATCATCTTCCAGAATCTGACTGATCTCTGCCTGAGGCGAGATGCCTGCCTTTTTTGACCACCTCGCCATCTGTCGCTATTTTTAAGAACCATCATTAAACAAAGCTATGAAGCAATTATAACCGCCATCTATGCGGTTTTAGACTAACTTAACATATTACACCTTCGAAGTATTTTCCTTAATATTTTTATGCGATTAAAATTTCAAACTAAAAACACAACGATGTTACAATAATTCGTATGGCATGGAATAAAAAATGTATTGGCATATTGGCTGATAAAGTAATGAATATATTAAATAAAACGGGTATCGTGTTACAATTCTTTTTTAAGAATTTAATTAGATTATTTTACCTCATCTACAACCTCGTTTGATAACAAGGCCGTAGGTAACTGCCTTTGCTTCTATTTGAATTAATTTAACTTTATAAAAGACAACTGGAACTAAAGAGAATTAGCCACTGACTTCCTACAATAACAGACTTACGACACAGTTCAATAACAAGGTAAAAAGCTGTCAGTTGGTCAATGTCATTGCCTAGTGTGCATTAAAACCATGTGGTATTCGGGAAATAAATCCAATCCACTTGTCGAAGGTGGAAGGTAGGTATTGGTTATTATATAATAGACGGTAAAGGTAAAGGCAATACTGCTTATTGCTGCCATATCTTAATAAGGGCGAGGAGATCTGGCCAATGAAATGTCATGGCAAAAAACAATTATTAATTCTCTCTGCAGTAGCAAATTAATATCATTTTATAAACACTTCTTTAATAATAGTTGTTGTAAAATATCTTTGTGGCACCATTTTAATTAAACGATAATAATTTTTTTTATTTTTTTATAAATAACTAGCTGATACCCGGCATGCGTTGCAATTCCACTTAAATAGAGAAATTGTTTCTCCCTGCGTGTCCTTTCACATTCGTCCCGTTCCCCTTCCGTCACCTCTTCCCCACCTTCGTCACCTTCTCCTCCCGCGTTCCTCCACCTTACTCCCGCTGTCCCTTTTCTCGCGAATCCCCCCATCACGAATTCCCCTTTCACCTTCTCTGCCTTCCCCCTCCCTCGTCCTCCCACCCCTCCCGCCTTTTTTCCCTGCTGCTAAACTCCATAAAATAGACTCATTTTTCAAACAACTCGCGTGTGCCTTATTACATTTTTTTTGCAAATTTCATAATTTCAGAACTTACCAATACACACATATTGCTATATAGAAATCTTCACGGGTATGTCCACAACAACTCACCAAATTTGTATCAATCGGATGAATAGTATAGGAAATATCTCTAAATACATCAAACGCGCGAACTGTCAAACGTATTATGAAGTTAAAAGTTAAGTTTTCTGAAATTATCCAATTTTCTTATCGAGATTAATGAAATAGGTAAAGCGGCTCTGAAGTTATGGCGTGTCCAAGGGAAACATGGATTCATTTTTTATATATTTTTTTTTTACGCACCAGATTTTCAGGTCCGGGTTTAGTTTTTCCCATAGGAAAAACTAAACCCTTTTATACACTTTTCCATATAAATGATCATCTAGTAAATCGACGTTATGCAAGTGTATTATATAAGTATAATTAATACAAAACAATACAAGAGCAACATGTTCATCTACCAAACTATTAAATGGGAAAATAATTCACCGACTCCAGATATTTTCATATCAGAGGGTTCGGCTCGGTAGAATTCCTAATTTGACCGATAAATCCTACAGATCCCTCAATATAAATATTTAAAAAATCTTTCATAATCCTACATGTATTTAAGATGATTGATTTTTGCATTTTTATATACAAATTCTTTGACAAATCTAATATGACTAAATTTTTAATGAGAGAGCTAGGTATAATGCCAGTAGCCAAAATAACAAATGGTAATATTTTTATAGTCTGAGAATGCCAAATTTTTTAAATTTCATTTCCTAAATCTGTATACTTTCTTATTTTTTCAGAAATAGATTTTTCAATATTACAGGAATTTGGAATAGCTACATCAATGATATAAGTTATTTTTTAAAATTTGTCATGTAAAACTATATCGGGTCTATTGTGACTAATTTGTCTGTCTGTTAGTATAGTTTTATCATAGTAAATTTTAAAGAAATTATTTTCTAAAAATGAATTTGGTTCGTATTCATAATATGGTACTATATTATGACAGTCAATCAAGTTATGTTTAATTACCAAACTTTGGTGAATTATTTTTTAAACCTGATTTTGCATAAATGTATACTCAGACGGCGCTAATATAGAACATCCCGATATAATATTATCTATAGTTTCCGGAAAAGCCATACCTTTTCTACATAAATCAACAATTTGATTTGTATCTTTGATTATATGCTTCCTATAATTTTTGGTATTAATGACTCTATCTTGAATAGCAAGCATAAATCCTTCTATTTCTGCGCTCCACTCTCAAATAATCAACCATTTGTTTGACGAAAGTTTGTCAACATACGTTTGGTTGAGATAATTGAAGTGTTTTGCGTGAATAATTTTATTTGACCAGGAATCTAATAATTCCTGGTTGGTATTTATAAAAATGTGGGCATTCTCGTCTATTTATTATTAATTATAATAAATAGACGAGAATGCCAACATTTTTATAAATGTTATAAAATGAAATTTTTATAAAATGTTGGCATTCTCGTCTATTTATTATTAATTATAATAAATAGACGAGAATGCCAACATTTTTATAAATACCAACCAGGATATAGAATTATAATTAATAATAAATAGCTATGATTTAACTTCGGTACATACGAGTAATATAAAATATCTTATACCGTATTTCATTTGTAGGTATTTTCTTTGCAGAAATTAGATTGATAAATTGACTATCAGATGATTTCTTATTTATTATTATTCTCCCAAATAATTAGCTTTATCTGCCAAGGTTACTTTCAACGTGAGCAACGTTCATGTATTAAAAAAAACATAACAAACTTTCCTGCAAAACAACAGAGGATCATAAAGTAATTTTAGAATTTCTGTAAACGAAGCAAAATAAAATGATGTTTTAATTTTTGTAAGTAGTCATAAATCAATAACATCGCTCTACTCGCATTATATTAAAGCATTTAACGTATTTCTAAACGATAACATTTTTAAACCAAAAACACATGATTTTGCATTACTTCGTACCTAGTCTTCCGAATTTATACCGATTTCTTACATACTTTCCTTAAACAATTGATGTTTTTAAGCTCTTAAAAAATATATGTTATTCGTTAAGATAGCATCTATGCATTACCCACGCCGAAATGGTAATTATATCAAATTCCCCCGATAGAAACAAATTGCAAAGTATGCTCCGAAAATTATTATATGTACTTTTGTTTCAGCTATTTTACAAATTATATATATGAAAAATATCACAATATTTCTTTAAATGCCACTTAACACAACCCCAGGAGATTTTTGCTCTATTTTAAACGAGTCGTGTTTCATTAAACCTTTTTACTAATTTTCGCTTTAATATTATTGTTTTTAATATTAGCCCGCCCCTCTATCTCTCCTTCTTCTTTTTGAACGGGTATAACCCAGCCTTAAGGGCACGATAAAAACGAAGACCTATATATCCGTAATTTAATTATAAATGTGACGTCAGTAGACATGGATGCACATTTTTATTAAAACGATTTATTATATTTATTGCAGTCATTATGAATCGTAAAAAAATAATTTGTTCTAACGGTCGAACGGAACGCGGCCGGTTTCATACAAAACGTAGTTTTGGATTTGAGGACAAAATACTCAACCAAACTGATAAATTAATTTTTAATAAAAAGGTATGTTAAATATTTAGCTCGGACAAGAGCTTTTTTTTTGCTTTTAAATGATGACTTATAGGTAATTAGAAATCAGTTTTGTTTCATTTTGGAAGCAACATTGGAATTGTTTTGTGAATTATTTAAAAAACAATTCTGTCTTATTCTTGATTTTAATGTATCCAATGAAAAATAATATAGATAATAAAAAAATGTTAAAAATGTGTTTCTTTGGGTAGTAATTTTAATATATAAACGACAAGTTTTTTTCCGATGTTAATTCCGTTGGTTGTTGGCAGATTCGGTAAACTTTCAAACGAAATATTGTATTATACAACACAAATTTCAAATCATATCAAAATAAATCAATATATAATCTAGTAAAGACAGTTTTCAGAAAAATAAGTCCGAGAACGTGTTTTGTAACGAAAATACTTCAGTTTATCTATTTATTTAAGTGCTTACAGAAGAAAATATTTCAAAATTATTTACACACTTATTTTGCTTAGACAGTGTTACAAAATCATAAATACTAATGATAAAAAAATACTTAGGTACAAGAAGTACACGATATTAACAAATGTATCGTCACGCATTTGAGCATTTTTATTGCTTTTGAATGTAAATAAAGTCGATATTGAGTTGTTAAATTTTTGGGTACGGAGAATAATCAATCTTTCTCTTCGGAACCGCCCGGTACAATTGCAAGGGTACAATCGTAAGTTAAAAATTCAGCTCTCGGCCGCTGTTTAATGGGTCTTCAATACAAATATAATTTTTCAGCTTGGTTGAGTATTTTGGTTTCCAATCCAAAACTACGTTGTGTATGAAACCGGCCGTGCAGCCGTTCCTCTTAATTGAAGTATATCATTATGATACCTATAAGAATTCATTATTATTTAATAAAAGTTTTTATTTTTTACTACGAAGTAATTATGATGTCCATTCGCTTTGAATAATTATGAAATTATGACAACAAATTTGCACATAAATATACAAAAACATAATTTTTCACCTTGGAAAATACCCTTAAGGATAACATTCACAGAAAATATCTGTTATGAATTAACAATAATTTTTGCCCCGATAGGTATTCAATAATTGAATCGTTGAGTCCCAAAACCCTCCCTTATGGATTTTCATATTTTTGAGTAAATTTAAAAAAACGTGAGTTTTTGTGATGATTCCAGTTTTTTTTGTTTTATTGAGGAATTAATAGAATAAGAATGATAAAAATCAACCAAACGACCAAAATTTTCATGGAAAGACCACTTTGAATTTGTTGAAATACTGACTTCTGATTCAAAATACTCCGTAATTTGAGTCAATTAGGAAGTATTTTGGAACTCAGGTCAAGATTTAAACACGATTTATGAAGAAACTAGGAGGAATTTCGAAATAATAACGACAGCACCACATTCCTGTTTAAAAAACACAAAATATGGCATTCACACATCATTTTCAAGAAAAATTCTTTAGGGAGGATATTGGAACTCAACGATTCAATTCAGAAATTCTATAAAAATTGAACAACTCATTACTACGCTCAGAAGAAACCACACAGATTTTAGGATTCCAAAAACTGTTATTTTTTATGCTTTGGGTTTATTTTAAGGAACTTGATATTGTTATATTTCATTTAGATAAAAAATATTAATAACTGATAATAAATCAATAATAAAAAATTATAAAGTTTTTTTATCACATTGAGTCGATATAATATGGCTGCAATAATCTTTGTATCGGTATATTTATATAGGTATATTTTTTGATTTCAAAGAATATGTTATTTTTCCAAAAACTCACCGCTTTATAAAATATAATAAAATCACTAAAAAGCCTGTCCTTTTTAATAAAACCCCAACCTAAAATCGTGGTGATTTTTCTTGGCTTGCACATAAATATTATTTTATTTAAAGGGGTATTTCACCAACCTCCTGATAGCCCATCTACACTATAACAAATATAAATAAAAATAAAACACTCGCAATAGTTTGAAAACTAGGTTATCAAGAGTAAACTTCGACATAATAACAAAATAAACCGTAAATCTTAAATCGAAAATATACGTTATCATATGGATAAGCTATGAAAATGATGGTGAAATATTCCCTAAATATTATTGATATAAAATGAAAGATTTTTACCATAAAGATTTGATAAATCTACAAAAGTAATAAATTCGAAAATTTTAAAACGAAACCAACGAAAATTTAAAACGAATCATTGAAAATAATATTAGCGACTCTAGTTGGCCGATTGATCACCGATGATCGCCGGTTTTTGGAAGCGATTTTGTCTCTTATGTATAAAGAAATTGTTTCAAGAACAAGGTCGGAATCGCTTGGGCCATTCTCGTTCTCGTTCTTTATATGCAACGAAATACTGCATAGCGTCTAGCCTCTCGGAATAGTTTTAATAAATTGTCGGACAAGAAAGGACAAGAAAGATGGCTGACAAAATGGCCGCCGCGTCAAAATATGGACGGAGTTGGTTTAGAAACTCTATATTCTTTCATTGTTTTTGATATAACTCCATTGTGGAAAGAATAAATTTCGGGTATTATCAGAACGATCGTTTTGTCTACCTTACTTTCATGTAATTTATGTAATATATCACAAAAGAAATATTATAAATATTGGATTCGTATGAAATGTCAAATTTCTTAGGTCGTAATGAAAAATATATTTTTCCTATGCTGGCTTTCAAAATGTTAAACAAAAATTTGAGACAGAAAAATCGGATAAAGAATCGCACGCATCCAAGAAATGAACCCTTTTATTTGGGGAAGAATGTGGCAATCATACATAAAGATTAATAAAAGTATGCATTAAGAAAGTGACGATATCTTGGCACTTCTATATCAGAGTATGATAGGTATAATTAAATATGACTGAAGGGAGTAGGATTGCATTAGTTCAGTGGTTAGAGTAGAGCCCCGGCAAGGCTAAGGTCCCGGGTTCAATTCCGAGATGATTTTCGATTGAGAGAGCTAATATTTTCAATGATGAAATATTACAATTTGAGGTTTTGCACATTAAGTTATTCCAAAAAAAATATCAATTAAAACTTATCGATTTTAGAGCAGTTGATGTAATTAGATTGTTAGCTGTTGAATTCTGTAAAACTATTGATCTGCGAATATAATGATTAATCTAGTATTTGCATAGGATACCTGAGCAGAGATCGGAGGCCTTGACATCGAAATTTCCACGACAGATAGTGAAGCAAAATTTATATCAATGGTTAGTTTTTACCTGTCTTGGAGTAATTAAGAAACATGAACTAGGGAATAAGCAAACAAATGACAGTGGCTGATCGTGGAAAAATAACCAGTTAATGATTCGAATAAAAAATATTATGTAGGTAGAGCTTGGCAAAGAACACGCTTGGCGCTTGAAGTCATTCGGAAATCCAGAATGGATTTTTTCGGGTTGTTTTGTCCTATTTATTTAATATGAGTCTCTGCGCTTGGATCACAACAAAAAAATATATTCTTTGAGAAGACTTGTAAAGTCGAATAAGTAATTGCAATAAAAATAACCTACATTGTTTATTATGAGCAATAATTATTAGCCTGAAACACTCATCCATGTTGAAAAAACCTCACGAGAAAAGATACATGCCGCCGACGGCACATGACGGGACGGGCATGTATCTTTTCTCGGGAGGTTTTTTCAATATGGATAAGTGGTTCAGGCTAATAATTATTGCTTATAATAATTGTTACCCTTTGTGCTATGCATAAAATCTTGTCTAAAACATTAGTTCATCAATTAAAAATAATACGTTGTTTATTCCACTCTCGATTAAATATTAATAACCAAATATAAAATATATCCATCTCCTACATTTATTTTCACATTAATAAATAACTACATTGATAATATTTTTTTGTTATTTAGGAATCCTGGTTGCTGTTGTATATATATATATATATACAATAATTATTATATTATAATTTTATTTAATTCAATTTTTTTAAATTTATAAAATACAAGATAATACATTAAAACATTTACATACACGAGTATATGATACATTAAATCACCATACTAGGCGACTTCCTGTTTCATAGTGACAAATAGAATATAGTTACTTTGTGAGGTCTAGTGTAAATATATGGATTAAATATATATAAACATGTTGAAAATAGGAAAAATTATGATAGAAAAATTATAATAGAAATAGAAAAAATAAAATAGATAACAGAAAACCGAAAATAGAAAAGAATAAGACATGCTATTATGCACAATTAGATCATAAATATCACTTTTTTCTAGTTGTATACACACATATTTAATTTTATGTCATTTCTATAATTATTTAAAAAATAACTTAATTACAATTACTCTCTCCCGCACTTTATTTTTATACTTTTCCTATACACTTTTTTGTCTACTTTGTTTCCTGATGAAAAATCTTTTGGTTATAAATGATATTCTTTGGTTTTGAAAATGATATTTTTTATCATAACTAGTGGTTACAAATTTGTTCATTATAATTTGCTTTAAAATTATAATTACTTTGCAATTATTGAGGAATACGTATAAATTCACATTCTGGAACATAGTGGAATTTATTTAACCAATTAAATATTTCCAGCAAAAAAATATTTAAATGCTAAGAATGAATAAAATGTATACATCAGTTTTTGCATAAATCTATTGTAAAATGGGAAAAAAATAATTATTGGGAGTGATTAATGGTGATATTGATTTAACAATAAATCTAAGAATGAACCTTTGCACCTGGAAATAATAAGTTTTCCTCGTAATTGAGTGGGAACGGCACTCCACTGAAGACGTCAAAGGTTTATGACAAAATACTGAAAAGCGAATAAAGTTGTCTACCTTTGTACTCCCAATGCAAACATCTATAGATCACTAATAAATATCTATATCAGAAGTGGCTGCTTTGATGGAAGACGACATTGAGAAATGGTATAAAAACCGAGGTACTGCACTGAAGGTGTATCATTGCACATCCGAGATCCCTGTCGGCAGTAAAATAATTAATACCTCAAGATGAAGTGTGTTCTTATTGTGGTTCTGTCTGTGATTGTGGCTATTCAAGTGAGTTTTAATACTTAATTAATTTACTTTGTTTGTTAATTAATTAATGTAATTATTTTTGTAAGAAAAACTATCTTTTTAATTTTTCAAGGTAGAGAAAAAATATTAAATATAAAAACATTAGTCGAAGATAATATTGTTAATTCTGAAATTTTAAACAAGGCTTTGACAATGGCTGAATTTGTAGAGCGCCGTCCCAGTAAGACGTGAGATCTGGGTTCGAGTCCCAGATGGGACCATAATGTTTTATTATTTTTCTGTGTCTTGTTCATTTTATTATTGTTGTTATCTTCTCCTTCCTCAATAATAATTATTAATAATTACTAATTGTTACTTATTAGTCATAATAGACCCGATATAGTTTTACATGACAAAATTAAAAATTATATCATTGATGTAGCTATTCCAAATTCCTGTAATATTGAAAAATCTGTTTCCGAAAAAATAAGAAAGTATACAGATTTAGGAAATGAAATTAAAAGAATTTGGCATTCTCAGACTACAAAAATATTACCATTTGTTATTTCGGCTACTGGCATTATACCTAGCTCTCTTATAAAAAATTTGGGCATATTAAATTTGTCAAAGAATTTGTATATAAAAATGCAAAAATCAGTCATTTTGAATACGTGTAGGATTACAAAAGATTTTTTAAATATTTATATTAAGGGATCAGTAGGATTTATCGGTCAAATTAGGAATTCAACCGAGCCGAACCCTCTGATATGAAAATATCTGGAGTCGGTGAAATATTTTCCCATTTAATAGTCTGGTAGGTTAACATGTTGTTCTTGTATTGATTTGTATTAATTATACTTATATAATACACTTGTATTGCGTGGATTTACTAGATGATCATTTTTATGGAAAATTTTGTGAAAGGGTTTAGTTTTTCCTATGGGGAAAACTAAACCCGGACCTAAAAGTCTGTAAGTTTAAAAAGTACTGAATTAATTTATTTAATTGGTTCCATATAAATAAAATTGAATACACATATTTATCCGAGACACTATCTAGTAAACCAACACGTTCTTTGAACACTTGTTTCCAATGAAAAAGGTAGCTGCCGATAATATGGAAAAAAATACTTATAAAGATTATATTGTTAATTCTGAAATTTGAAATATGAGTTTGACAAATATGACGGTTTTATAACAGGTGGCAATGGCCGAATTGGTATAGGCCCCCGTCCCGGAAAGACGAGAGGTTTTGGGTTCGTGCCCCAGTTGCGACCGATATCTTTTATTAATCTATATCTTGTTCATTTTCATATATTAATTTAGATTATTAGTGTTATCTTCTTCGTCAATGATAAATTACACTGATGGGAATAAACCTTCAAAAATTATAAAAAGAGAGTTATTCTTATACATTTTTATTTTTTTTATTTAATAAAAGTTATTAATATTTTTATCGACCTCCATGGCACAACGATAAGCTGCTGGCGTTTTCCTAGGTTACAAACCCGCAGTGAGCGATACATTATATATTTTTTATTTGAGGTATTTCACCCATTTATGTAATAAATTAAAGTGAAAAACAATCTCCATGAGTTTTTTGTTTCTGAGCTCAATTTATAGAACTCCACGTACGTTTGAAGGCCTTCGTGGTAGAGGGATAAGGCACTTCGGAGGCACTTCAAATCCCGGCGTGCGCAAGTAAATTTTATATGATGATTTGTGTTTTCAAAATTACTCATTTAAAATAATATTAGTTATATTTGCGGCACGTTCCGCAGTGAAAGATAACTCAGTGTCGCCCTGGTGTATGACTCAGAATTGAAACGCTTTGAATTGAATTGCTTGAAATGGTTTTAGCCATGTTTAGCGAACAGATCTGAATAGCAAGGTATTTCTTCACCTTCCTCTTCCCATCTACATCCCTTTCCCACTTACCTTCAGCCTCACAACATACCCCAATTGGGGATGACATTATTTTTGTGCGGTATTCACATAACAACAAAAATCAATAAAATTTGATATATCTTTTTTAATTTTCTTTTTTTTTTAAATTTCTTATTGAGACAGCTGTTTTAGCTTTAAACGCTATAAGTTTACTGTCAGCCATTATCAGACAAGTTGTCTGGAGCCAGTGAGACTATGACATTCCCAAGTGAAGGCTGTAGATAATATTGAGTGGAAGGAGGAAGATGGGGCAGTACCTGGATATCCCAGATCTGATCACCAAACACGGATAATCCTAAAAGACGGCATAGCTCGAAGTATTTTTTCCCGTCTTCTAAGGTTGTCAAGCACTAAATCAAATTTTGTCACAACAATCATTTTTCAAAAAGCATTTTTTACGAAAAATCGCCTTCTCCGCATCAATTATTTCCCTTTCGTGAAAGCAGGAAAATAAGTATATATTTTGTGATTTTGTCGTCTAATATGTAATATTTTTTTACAGGCCTTAGAACTATCACCTGAACAAAAGGCGAAAGTAAAGCAGCATAATGCTGTGTGCCTTGCCGAAACCAAGGTGGACCCAGCCGTAGTGCAGAACGCCCGCAAGGGCCAGTTCTCCGAAGATCCACTCCTCAAGAAGTTCGTCTTCTGCTTCCTGAAGAGGGCCCAACTGGTTAACAATAAGGGTCATCTCAAGGAAGACGTCCTACTCCAAAAACTGCCCAAGGACAGCAATCCCATCGCTGTCAGAGTAATCATTGAACTGTGCAAGAGTCAGAAAGGAGTCGATGCGGCTGACACAGCGTTCGTCTTGTACAAGTGCTTCTATGAAGCTACGCCTGATCATAAGTCTTTGATCTAAGCCATCAGTATTATATTTTGTTGAATTTGATCATGTATAATAGAAACAATGGGCAATGAACCAATTCTGAAACCTGCTTAGCGGTAACATACTATTTTTTCTATTATCTATGCTTTTAATGATTGTTATTGTGATTTGTAAAAAAAATTGTTAATGTTTTTAATTTATGAAATATATTTTGGTTGAAACTAGTTTCGTATTCTTATTATTTATTTTTTATATATTTTGTTTTACGGAAATCAACAGTTTACAATGTGGTTAATTTATACATGTGTAATTCACCTAACTGAGAAACCAATAATGGATTTCTCTATAAACTATTGTATTATGGATTTAAAAATTAAACACTGTACTTACAACTAAAAAAATATTACCTTATTATCCACTGGAGCGACAGAGCAATTAAAATATTTTTTCTCGGATTGCTAAAGGAAATTTTTTCTCCCACATTAAAAAAATCATACCTCCGAATTTGAATATTGAGACATACAAACTGATTATAGTTCTATGTAGCCAATGAATTGCCCTATATTTTATTTATTATAACATATTTGTAGGATTTAAAAAAAAAATATAATTAAATCTTTAACCTTAAAACATTTTAAATAATCTAGAGAATATTTATTTTGTTATATTTTGAATGTACAATATATTATATAGGCGTTTTAATAAAAATTTTTTTTTGAAAATTTGCCACACTTAGTGCAAGAAAGAAATCCGAGGTTTTGGAAATAGTGCCATAATGTGGCAAAAAGCGCTCGAGGGGTTATAACAAGAGAGGTTTATTATAACTAAGAAGATACTGCATAATATATATCATGACATAATATATCATTACATTTTATGCAGTTTATGACTGTAATAGGCACAAAAAACCTGGGGTGCTAGTATGGTCGATCGATAAGGATCGGTAGGTTAATTGTCGGTAACTTCGCATCGTTCCCTAGGAAACTGCAGATCGCTAACGTATAAACAACAGTTGATATCGAATATATTAAGGACACTTAATCATTGTGAACTGTCTATTCGTTTGCGGTCTACAGTTGTCCTAGGGAACGATGAGAAGTTACCGACAATTATTCTTCCGATCCTTATCGATTGACCATGCTAGCACGCCTGACAGCTGTTGGCTCCCCGAAATTGTATTTATAAAGAAATTGAATAAATCGACTTCAAAATATCTTTAATAATAAGTTGTAAGGATATAAATCGAATTTATTTACAGCGTCGATTTTTTTTGTACTTTTACGCGGTTATATACATTACATAGACAACTAGTTTTATCCTTGATGCATTTGAATAAAAATACGTTTAGTGCACGGAGAAAATACGATCATTTTATTCGTAAAAACGGTTAAAAACGGGACTGAAGTTCTTACGAACAAATTAACAATGTTTATTGACGGGAAAATGTAAGAATAATTTGTTGGTATACCTCCTACGTACGAAATTACGTATACCAACCTGAAGTAAACATTGAAACCTTGTTAATTTGTTCATAATAACTTCAGTCCCGTTTTTAACCGTTTTTACGAATAAAATGATCGTATTTTAGAATAACATTTTTCTCCGTGTGTTTTTGTTATTTTGATGTATATCCTCTGTGCACATCACTTCGGGGATAGTTCATTATACTTTGTGTGTAAGAGGTAAAACGTGTTTCCCTAAGCCGACTGCATATTGTATATAATATGTAAGTATTGCAGGTACATTCAAATTGTTTGAGGACCAACTGCTATGGAACCCGAAATTACTTTCGTGCATTTTGGAATTAATTAATAAGACACCAAGCAGTTAGAAAATTACATAAAATTTAGTGTCTAAAATCTTAAGAATTACGGCAACCGTGGCACCATCAGAATCAAAGTTTTTTTCGTAATGCATAATAAAATGCGCCTTGTCACGGTTTATACTATGAAATTCGTTGCATGACACTACTATTGCCGAAAATCTCGTAGGACGAGAAACTAAAGGTAAGAACATTCTTAATCAACGTACGATACGTAGGCGACACATTTCTGGACTACTTACAATCAAAACATTTTCTATGGATTGTAAGTAGTATAGATATCATGGTTTGTCGTTTACGTAACGTACGACGACCCAGTATGTTATTAGTTATTACCTTAATTTGATTTCATAAAATTAATGCATGCGTGATGAAACTACCAGTAAAACTAATGCCATGAAATTTGATTCGCGCAACTCGTTTCGAAATGAAAATTCGACATTACCGATTAAAGTGAAACTGATGTCGCCAATTTAAGTAAGACGTCTCGACAAAAATTGATTATCCTTTCAAGAAAAAAAAAATAATATTTGAAAATGTTTGATCTATTTCATGCGAAGTTAAATGGCTCTCTTACGGGTCGCCTCCCTCCCACCCGTATTCGGGCGCCCATAGAAATATTATATAATCACTGAAGACTATATTAGAGACTCTCAATCGAAAATTTGATACAGAAAAAATCTGAAAAAGATACAGTCGCATCTAGGAATTGAACCAAGGACTTGCCTTGCCTTGGCGATGCTCTATCACTGAGCTAATGGGACCATATCCCTTTTGGTCATATTTAACTGTACGAATTTTATCTTCATTTTCTTAACGCATATTTTATTGGATGCTATCTTTTTGTATGATTACATGATTTATCTCGAACTAAACGCTACCTAAAGAGTGTCTTGGATAAATTAAATATTGTCTTCAGTGATTATATTACATTTTGAGGTTTTACTTATTGACTTAAATATATAAATATATATAAAACGGTGTGTGATTTCTCACCTAACCAATTGATTGACCTTAATCATTTTTAATAAATGGGTCGACTAGGTCATAAAAATTCACATTTTCAAAGTGATTTTCTTCAGAATAATTTCATATACGAGACATCTATGAATTCAACATAGAACTAGCAATAACAGTCACGGGAAACGTATGGAGCAGGCAAGTAAACCTTGCCCTGACCAGACTCGTGGCGAGCCACTACAACCCTTGGCAAGTCCCACGTGTGTGGTCAGACCGCGTGCCGACGCGTGCCATAGCTTGCCGTTGACCCGGGACCCGGTGGATATTTCGGCCACCAAGCGACAAGCTCGGAAAGCTTCAGTATAACTTATGAACTGGCCCGGTGCGGTCGCCGTTTTTGCTCCGTGCGGTTTATCGTAAATTGCGATAAAATGTAAAATATATTATTTTTATGTTACAGATTTTTATTGCACTAGTAAAATTTATTACGACTGGATCTACACAATAGCCCTAAATAAATTTTTTTTTAAAGATTTATTATTTATTACAAGAATTTTTTTTAAATTATTGAATATCTCTTATTTATAATAAATAATAACTTTTTTAAGGTTATTCCCTATGTAAGTTTAAAGTAATTAATAAGACGAGTGATCCTGGGTTCGAGTCCCAGTCTTAATTTGGAAGGCGGGAATGGGTACCGCAGCCCCGGGAACCATCTATTGGATAACAAACACCTCTGCCATGGGTCACCCTAAGTAGTTTACTACGTTTGGTGACTTAGCAGGGGTGTACGGGTTCATGGGGTAAGGTTTGTCTAGGTCTTGGCGGTGGATGATATAGACACACTGAACCCCAGATTCGTACCCAACCGTCATTCCTTATTCCTTCCCAGAACTTATTTTCCATAAAAATACCCTCCACATAGCATCCCCAAAGATGACATAGGGAAATTATTTTCCTCGGGGCCTCCTGTGTGGACATAATGTAAAAAAAGGGTGCGCCGTTACCTTTTAATTTTTTTGTGTGTTGTTCTTTTTCATATTTTTGTTTAGATTTATTATAAAATAAAATAAAATTCTACGAAGAGATAACACACGAATGAACAAAATACTAGAATTTAAAATAAATTATCTGGTACGGTTTCTGTAAATTTGAATCATCCACCATCTCTTTCGGCGAACTCTTCGTTTTTTTTTTTAAATTTAGTACAAATAAGTTAGGGCAAATGTGACAGCCGATGTAGTTGCCTCGATGTCCGCCATGGCGCTCCGAACGCAAGCTTATGCACGAGTGTGGTCACGAATATTTGCGTGCCATAGCTTGCCGAGTCGTGCCACGAGCGCGCTCGGCACGTATGAGGCCGTAGCATACATTATTATTGTGGTTTCATAATGATTTAAAATAATCTCGCTAGATGTCACTCCACAGCAGTTTTTAAGCTAAATATTTCCTAACAAAATATTGAAGATAAAAATTACGCTAAAAATACGAAGTTATATACATAATATTTGTTATTAACATAGGCCTACTATCTGAAATATAGTGATGGATAGCCATTCATAATATTTGTTAGTCATCATTATTGTCTAATTAATTAATTTTTATTCAGTGGAAAAAAATGCGTGTAAAAAACATTTGAGCTCGTTGGGTAGGTACCTAACAACCTTAAAATTTTGTCAGGAAGCCAAATATTCTTCTGGGCCAGTTTCTTAAAAACTAATTTGGGTCTGGGCCAAGGAGATTTTAAGAATTAAATTAGAAGGAAGCTTACTTATCTTGCCTAAGTACCAAAGTACCCGTCTATGCGAAAGAAAATGCGGGGAATTTTTCCATTTGATAATATTGCCTGGAATATGTGCAAACTTACATAATTTCTGATATAGCTGAGGCAAGCAATAAATGTGATAAAATACTTCATTTGAGTAATACGAATAGGTAATTATTAGTTGAAAACGATCGTCAAGGACCTCGTCAAGGATCGTCAAGGACCTTACCTGTAGGTAAAATTCACAATTCGAGCATCCGGAAAATTAACACAATAATTTCCGGCATTAATGTTCTAGTGATTAAGATCCTCACCAACGAATCCAGCGGTCACGGGTTTCTGGTATTTCAAAATTATTTTATTGTTCCAGAGAGGTAGATTCTCTCTGTATGGCCCTGGTGAAAGACTATCATCCAGAATCGAAATTTTGCTAGAAATAGCTTCAGCCATGTTTGATTATCAGATCTGAATACCCAGGTACTTCCCCACCTCTTCCCCCCACTCACTGCCTTCGGCCTCACAACATATACCCCAATTAGGGATGCCATAGTCTTTCTGGCTGCGAGCGCTTTGCGAACACACCCGTGTGCTGTGTTGACATGAAAAAGAACATAGAAAAACACAATAGCAGATTACTTCACGAGTTTTTAACGTATTTTTGAGAGAAATGTCCTTGTGTTTCGTTTCTCAAAAAGTTAAATATTTAGTTCGTTAGATTGTTAAAATAATATTTATGAATTAATTAAAGGCGTCGAAAAGATAGATGGTAAGTATTCTTTGCCCTTATCTGCGCGGTTAAGCAAGCATCCCTTGATTTGGACCCTGGGGTGGCAGAGTGAGAGGGATGAAGGAGGGTAGCTGTAGGTAACTACAGTAGTTTCGCTGAATGGGGTAGGTTCTCCCAAAAGTGTCCTTAACGATATATTCAGCTCGGGGTCCGACGCCGTTATTGCTTCGTTACCGCGGAACTCTACTCGTGTGTTTTCTAGGAGATAGAAATAACTAGGCGTGACTTACGATACGAAACAAATTAATCAATGTTTTTTTTTGTCCATTTTACTGATACCTGCAAATACACTCGCAGTTTTATTACATCCGTGGTCTAATCCATTCTGTCTTCTGTTGCAAAATATATTATAAGGAAATTAGAATATAATATTATCCATTATTAGCTACTTATAACACAATATGGAAATGCTTAAAGATACTTGACGGGACTATTAAACTTGTTTTCCACTTTAAAAAGTGGCTTATATGTATTTCCTTTTTCTAACAGCTAACTTAACTAGATATTTGGAAGGTTTCCATTGTATTAAAATATAAATAAAAATACACGTAAGGGTATAAGATTCATTAATAATCGAAAATATTTAAAACGATTGGTAGCAACCTAAATGTGAAATAAATGGTTGGTAAAACCCTATAATTTAGTGTCACCATTATCATCATTGGTTTATTAAAAAATATATATTTATACAGGATTGACAGCACGTAGGTACCCGAAGGATTTTAACTAGCAATTCATGAGCATACTTTAACTAGCAATTCATGAGAATATTTATACAGGTGTGACAGCACGTAGGTAGCCGAAGGATTTTAACTAACCATTCATGAGAATATTTATACAGGTGTGACAGCACGTACGTACCCGAAAAATTTTAACTAGCAATTCATGAGCATATTTTAACTAGCAATTCATGAGCATATTTTAACTAGCAATTCATGAGCATATTTTAACTAGCAATTCATGAGAATATTTATACAGGTGTGGTAACACGTAGGTTGGTGATTTGCGTCTCGTCTCTTTCCAGCAGCACGGTAACATACGAAACAGCGCGCGCATCACATGATCGTATATATTTTTAATGTTTTTAATTGAAAATAAATATTATCGGTTAGCAGGACATCTACATTTTTAACTCTAAACACGCTCAGGAGTCGCTAATTAAAATCCTTCGGGTAAGAGATATTACACCCTGTATATTAAAAGTTTTCAATACCTACAAATCTTATTTCACAACAATTAACATTAATCATTTAATAAAAACACTTTTGACAACAAAAGCAGACTAATAGTCTGTGTTTATTTTTCTAACGGAATAAGTTTCTTCGGAACAAGATTTATCTCATTTTAGAGTGTAAGATAATACTTTCGAAATGTTTCTGTTTTGTGATACATTATACAAATAAACACATTTATGCTCTACTCGCTTGGAAATATGTACATATGAGTATAACGAACATTCGTATTTTGTCTACCGTACTATTAGTTTATTCTTGGCACTAATAAAACAATCCTCTCCATTTCGTATCAGCGGTTAGCAGCGAAGGCTTTGCGGCGAATTCAAATTCAATTTCACCTCCGTCGGAACTTTCTATACAGCCTTTTGTCGGACGGGAGGTTCTGCCGTTGAACGTGTGTACAGCGAACGAGCCACGGTCCACAGTCCACCCGCCTTCTTAAATTGTCCCACTGAAAGAGGCGTAATTAAGACCGTCGTATTGTGGGAACTTTCCCACCTGGCCAACGAGGCAGATTTAGCCAATTTACTTTGAGTGGAACAACAAAAACAAATATTCGATTAACCTTATCGTGCCATATATCAGTAAAACCTACTTCTTTGTCGTTATTTACGTGTCCAAACCGTGTAGTTTCTTCTATTTTAACCTTGTTATTTAGGCATCCGAAGTCAGCCAGTCTTGAAACCATTTCGGATGTATTCATTCGTGATTCTGTTAAATAAGGTTTTACGGGACATTTCAGTCTATTTTCGTACTTCCGTGCCCAACTATCAGGTGTAGAAAAACATCTAAGTTTTTTTTAAAATTTATTTTATTGGAATTCTTATGGAGACTTCCAGGATTATTTTTATTATAATTTTTTGTATTTTAACGTGCTGCTTTATATGGGTGTTTGAGGAAGATCTCTATTAAATAATCCCATTTTCTATACGTGATTGGCATAGAGCGTAACAGACTTTATACAGAACATTTTTAATTAGTACATTATAGTATGTTTCTAAAGACGAACATGAGCTTTGTGAGTATCTTTTGAGAAATGCTATTTATGTGGAAGTCCCACAAATCTAAAACTTTAATCGTTTTCCGTGCCAAGATACAGAGGACTAAAGATGTATGATGAAATGCCTGAAACTATGAAGAATGAAGAAAGAATGAATGTATTTAAAAAGAAATGTTATGATTACTGTAAAAATATTTAAATTTATCAAATGAAATGTTACATTGTGCTTATTAGTTTATATTCATGTAGTATAAACTAACTCAATAATAATAAAAAAAAAAAAAAAAGATATTTTATGATTCAAGAGTGTGTTATAGTGGATCGGTGGCATGTTTACGTAGAGTTTTTCCTTCTAACACTCAAGTAATATAAAATCATAATGCTGTCCTTTGGCCGTTACAGAAAATATCAAATATTTAATTTTCTTAACATGAAGTGTAAGTGAGTTTTGTTTAAGTCCTTTTTACAGAAGGTATCTTCTATCTATTCTCCTTTTTTGTGCTTGGTTATTGAATCACTTTTATTAAATAAAAAAAGCAGTGTCGTTTTACAAAACTAATGTCAATAATGTTATTGATATGTATTATGAAATAATAAAGGTCCTAGGACAATTCCCTGTGGTGCCCCTTATTTGAATGTGGAAGTTTACTATTGGCTTATCAATTTTAAAACGTTGTGAATGTTCTAACACGTAATTTATGAATAGGTTAAATGAATCAGTGAATTTCACGGCAAAAGGTATTATTGTGACTAATTTTTAATTTGTAATAAATAATTTTTGCTATCCCCGGGGTTAAGAATGTTAAAAAACCCATCGAAAAGGGAAAAATCCTAATTTTTAATGTTATAATATCTCACAAGAGCCATTATATGGATAATCAGCAGAAATACATTGTCACCCGGTATCACGAGATTGTGAAGTCCAATAAGAAAGTGTACCTAAAGGAACATTAAGCAATACCATTTTCTTGTTATTACAAGATGGTTATTCCGTTTTTTGGGAAGTAAACATTTTGACTTATGCGAATGTTGGGTTATGTTAGTTTTATTATAAACAATAACATTCTTCCATTCAGTAGGTCCGCACTAACATTTCAGGCAAAGTGCAAAGAGATAGCCCTTCCTTCGATAAAAATGCTTTAGTATGCCAAACCTGTTTCTACAGAAGTCTCGTATCCATATTCCCGGCAATAACTCCAGTTTACGCATACTTTCCGGCATAACGTAAGCAATGCGCACCCTTTATATTCCCGAACGAACGAAAAATTACCCCAGAAACGGGGAAAATTCAGAGGCTTCCCAGTTTCTTCATGGAAATGGTGAATTTATTATTATATTTGCGTGCAGGCTTGTTTCTTTTCTCAAACATCTCGTTCCGTTAGACAAAGAGGTTTTTTACGACGGAATTCCTTGAATGGAATAACGAGGCAAATATCTAGCACTCTGCGTTTTGAATAAAATATTGCTATTTAAATATTCCGTTCATCCTTTCTTTCTCGTAAAGTTTATTTGGGCTTATGGAGGTATTGCGAGTTGGGAGTGGTGACCGTTTTGGTAATGTTTAAAGGCATTACCTCCGGTTCTTGGCATTTTTAATAAATATATTCTGGAAGATCTCTTTAAACTTCTTTGAAATACTCTAATAAACATTTTATTGTTATGAAATAACCATATAAACTTGAGTAGCTTCACCGAAAAGTATATACAAGTATTTATTTATTGACGCCCTATTGGGCTTTTACATATCGTTACATTTTACAAATTTCATTTAAAACAACTGCTTAACATAGATAAAAAAGATTACAAATTACATAAATAAAGCATAAACACAATATAATCAATAAGAACAATGTAATGCTAAACACAATTGGATGACTTTAGAGAACTCGTAGGTACAATTCATATACCCACGGGCAAAAAAAGAAGAAAAAAAACCAAAACACATTAATTTTAACAAAAGAAAATTAAAATAAAATAAAATGATTTCTCATTAATTATTTACATTTAGAAAGTGGTGGATTAATTTGACTTTAAATGTGTCGAAGTTTAAATTAAATATGTCAGCGACCTCAGTTAGTTCATTGGCTAACCTATGTATTCTTTCTATCACAGAATTCACAGCGAAGTTATTGTTGTAGAATAAAATATTCCGTCTGGTATATTTTGGAGGTATATGTATAGATAGCAAATTTATAGCGTCAGGGCAGTCCAACCTTGAATGAATAATTTTATATAATAAAAGGAGATAAAATATTTTTCGCCTTTCTGATAATTTCGATAAATTAAGGTTGCGGAAATTGACATAATTAATTTCAATAATAGGAATACCCAATTTGAAATTAATACAACGTAAAATTTTTTTTTGAATTTTTTCAATTTATAAACAATGAGAGTTGAAATGAGAACATTTTGTTATGTTATAATAATGTTCACCTACGTCTGCAAATAATTATCTCTATTATTCGCCAATTTACTGAAAAGCTGCACAAAACTTGGTAACAAGAATTGTTTACCGTTACGAAATTGTGTTGGAACTAAAAATAAGATAATCTTACTATTTTTAAAATACCTATGCAGCTTTTATTGTTGTGTTTATTATGTTATGTTCTATAAAACATTAAATCGGGCGTAATAAATGTTTGCTGTATTACAAACATACTTTATAATACAAATATTCAAGTTTAAAAATAATAATAAATAAGATTTATTTACACCGGCTTACATAGAAGGTACCTGGCTTACTGCTTTAATACTGTTGTGATTATGCTACGTAGGTTGATACTATACACATCTTATTTATACTCCTTTGTACAACTTTCTTTGATAATGAAGCTACATGTAACCAAACACACTTCGCATTAGCTAATTAGCAACTGCAAACTTAAAATTTAGATACCTAAGTACTTCTATAACACACTTGTTATTATGTTACGTATTATATTTATTTGTACAGAATACCTTTAATAAGTTATCTACTTGTAAAAGTCTGATGTTAATAAATAAATAAATTCAACGGTTACAAAACTACCACATTTACGATTTTTGTAGTTGTGTTCATGTGCCCGAAGTAAACTCAATTTTTTCTAACTTCTATTACACAATTTTTTGACAAAACAATTTTAAAATATAATTAGGCATTAGCCGATTTGGTAACCATACCTAAATAGCCAGGTACTTGCCATCGTTCTTTTTCCCATCTCAATCCCACTACACTCCACAAAGCATCGAAACAATCTACAATTTAGTGGACGCCATAGTAAATAATGTAGATAGCAAAGATGCTACAGTCTTCCGGCAGTTTAAACAGTTTTGCAGTAGGACTCATAAAAAAAATATATCTCCTAAGGCATATACGTATAATTATTTTTCACAATGTTTTCTCAAAGCACAATAAAATGAAATACTTAATGTACGGAACGCAATTGTTGGAATTGTGTTAATCGTTTAAGCACAACCATAAGCAGGCCTTTTGGCATCATGCAACATTTTTTAAAATCATACGGTAACTTGTTGAATATAAATGGTACGTAATATTCGTGGGTTCTTTGGCCACATTTGCATATTTAAAAACATTTGTATGATGGTCCCCATAATTTGTGTTAATAGCGAATACGGCACGCATTACGCTGCGATCTACTAGTGATATATTTAAATCATATTTTATAAAATTATAGTAAATAAAATAATATTATAATATACCTACGCCGTAAACCCAAAATAATAATCATGGTAGAAGATATCCTCTTTTCTGAAAATGAATGTATGTGGGTCGATACGTTTGGTGACTGAGCAGGGGTGCCCGGGTTCATGGGGTTTGTCCGGGACTTGGCGGCGGATGCGTCTGCCCACCAACTGCGTGGCAGGCCGGATCGTGAGAAACTGGTTGTGGGAGACCTTTTGATCCCTCTAACCGTCTCGACACATCGCCTTGCACCGCAGTGGGAGTGATGGCTTCACACGTCAATCACTCCTGGACATATTGATCAACAGATTCCTACTCACCCTTCAAACATTTTTCCTTCCCAGGAATTCCTCTCCTTCCTTTCCCTTAAAAGACCCTCCACACAGCATCTTAAAAGATGTCGTAGGCCTCCTTTGTGGAACCAATGTAAAAAAAGACCAATAATTAATGACCTTAAATATAAAATTTTGTAAAATAACTCTAACCCATATTTTTTATATTACAATTTCTTTTCTTTATTTTTTCAAGTTTTCAAGTTACGAATAAGATGACAATATTTGAATCTCCTACAAACACCACGGTAAGCAAAAATGTTGCTTGTATAGCGGTGAGGATTTCGCCAGCCAAGGAATTGAACTCACAATGCCTGGGCAGGACCCAAACGTGATGCCAATTTAGCCAATGACCGGTCAATAAAAACATTCAAAAATGCTGCAAAAAGGCTAAAATAAAGCGAAAAATCGAAAATATTTTTATTTTAAAACATTAAAACACGGCGAATTTATTTCTTGGTAAATCTATCTAATCATTTTCTGAATCTATCTACTCATTTTTACTGTTTTCACTGTTCTCAAAGTTAATTTTTTTCTATTGTTTTTTTTTTCCTTTGTTTTTGTTTACATTGTAGTGCCAACATCGAACACATATCGATGAGTTGATCCTGTGAAATTTTTTTTTACACAAAGATAACTAATGGAACATAATTGGAATGTATTCATTTTACCATTTAATTATCTAATAAAATATATATTTGATCCCTAGACATAATAAAATTCTTTAAAACACATTTTTAAATTATTAAGTTTTTTTTTGAATACCGCACAGAAGCCAGTGAGATTACGGCATCCCCAATTGGGGTATGTTGTGAGGGTGAGGGTAGCGAGGAGGGGAAGAGGAAGGTGGGGAATTAACTGGCTTGTCAGATCTGGTCACCAAACACGATAAAGCCAATTGTTTGGTGACAGCACCAAGGCGATACTGAGAGTATCTTCCATTTTGGTACGTGCCGCATATACACCATACAATATTTTTATAAATTAATTGGGAAATAACACAAATTAATCAAATAAATTTTATACGGTAAATTATAATTTTTGTATATATGCACACAGTAAAATAAATGAGGAATGAAAGGGAAACTTACATAGGAAATGGTTTAAATGTCAAAGAATTTTATTCCTAAATTCCACATGCAATTTGCTCTTTAGTAGAGGTGGCAACGTGTTCGAATCTCCATAAATGGCGCATGAATATTCTCTGCCCAAATTATATCCCAATATTAGTATAAAGCACCCCGTACATTTACCATCATCACGGTTTTGGTTATAATTGGAAGTGGAATAGGGTAGTTACCTATTTTTTGTTTATTTATAAAAATATTTAAAAAAGTGGTTTATTATAATACCAACTGGGGAGTCACAATTTGGCAGGCGGATATGGGTATTGCTACCCCGGGAAACATTTATTGGATAACCAACATCCCTGCCATAGGCCATCACACGTGGTTCGCTACGTTTGGTGATTTAGCAATGGTGCCCGGCTTCATGGGTTGAGGTTTCACTTTAGGAGGCGGGTTTGGGTACCGCCACCCCGGGAATCATTTATTGTATAACTAACATCCTTGCCATAGATCGTCCCAAGAGGTTCGCCATGATTGGTCATTTAGCAGGGGCGCGCGGGTTCGTGGGCTGAGGTGACTACTGTGTAGCGGGCAGGATCGGGAGAGACTGGTTTGAGGGAGACTTAACCTAGACCTCTCCAGCCAGACTCTCTCGACCCATCGCCTTGCACCGCATTGGGAGGGATGGATTCATACGTTAGTCACTCCTGGACACATTGACCCTCATATTCCTATCCTCCCCTACCATACCCTGTTCCTTCACAAAACTTATTTTCTTCCTTCCCCTAAAAAGACCTCGCACAAAGCATCCCCAAAGATGACAGGCCCTGAAGGTATAATTTTCCTCAGGAATAGTGCTATTAAAAATAAAAATATAAATGCATATAGATCATATAAATATATGTACAGGTATCAGAAAATAATAGTGATTCTTATTGAAAATAGCGGAGGGCGCCACTTCCGTTTAAAACAATCCTAACTATGCAGACATTAAAATGAAAATACAGATTGAAATAGATATGTAAGTACTGAAAGGTTGAAAAAAATTAGGAATTTATAAATATCCTGATGATATTTATAAATAAATGATGAAATGAAGTTTTCTGTGCATACCGCACTAAATATACCCAAATGCTCCAAACTACGTTATGACTATGAGGCTAAAGGACTGGGGAAGGGAATGAGTAACGTTTCTATTCAGAATGGCGGCATTTCACCATGGTGATACTGAAAGTATCTACCTCTCTGGAAACTGCCCCAAATGTACTAGGTATTAATGACATTTTGAAATAAAACAGATTAATCAAATAAAATTTACTTGCCAGCAAATTTCACATTTGTAACCAAAGGATAATTATGAATATATGTAACATGGTTATAAATACAACAATAATTATATCTGCACTCTTCAATCCTTGAAATCCAGGCGAACGGTAGCTGACATGACATTTTTCCATAAAATAATACACAACGAAATAGACTGCCCAGAACTTCTATCCCAAATAAATTTTAACATCGCATTTAAAAGAACTCGACACACCAACCTTTTTTACACAACTAGTAATAAAACAAACACTGCAGCCAACTCCACAATTTCCCGCATCCTTCAAACATTCAACTCAAATCAAACAAGCACAAATATCGATATATTTTTTTGATTCCCTCCCTCTATTTTAGAAAAACTTTTCTAGCATACTGAATTCACACACATAACACACACATCCACAAGCACACAAACACATACGCACACCTCTCTCCTTCCATAATATACTTCCTTAATTTGGGTATAATGTATAATACATCATACATGTATAACAGCGACATGTCATTGGTACCTATTATTGTATTATTTTCTAAAACTTTGTAACTATTTCCTTCCGTGTAATTATGTAATGTTAGTTTCTGCAAAATAAAATAAAATAAATTACACTTTATTATTAAAACTCTAAAAATTCTTATAAGGGACCAGCTGTTTGTTTCAATTTAAAGAACTTTAAAAAAATAGGCAACCAAAAGGACCCGTTCAAATATTTTCTGTGATCAGTTATTTATGAAGAAAGAAAACGAAGGAAAATAGATTTTTCATGGAAGGGTTGATTCTTAGATAATTAAAGGAGTTTTTACGACTTCAGATTTCAAAGAGAGGTCTCTTCGTTGAGTAATTCAGAAAGTGAATGTTTGAAATATTGCCGGAAAAATTTATTTCCTGCTGAAAGCAGAAAACTATTTCAAAATCTATTCACTAATGAGTGTTCAGCGGGCTTCAAAGGGTTTTTTAGAAACTACGTAATGTGACATTCTCAGTTTTCTACTTTTTAATTAATAAAAACAAGTTGTGAAATACGATTTTTCGACGGTAAGAAACATACAAAGTAAAGCCTTAAATTTAACCAGGTTTTTTGAGTTCATAACAACGAGTGATTGACCAGCGACTGAGAATCAAATTGTTTAAATTAAAAATTTAATGTCGATTTATTTCATTCAAAACTTTCTTTAATATATACTTACATTCAAGTAAGCAATAAAAAAGCTCAAGACGCACGATGATAAATTATTAAATATCGTGAACATTTGTAAGTATTTTTTGATCATAAGTATTTATAATTTTCCAATAATGTCTAAACAAATAAATGTGTAAAAAAAATTTGAAATATTTTAGTTTGTAAGACCTTGAATAAATTGAAAAACTGAGGCATTTTTGTCACAAAACACGTTATCGGATTTATTTTTTAATGATTTTAATTTAACTAAAATTAAAATTCTGAAAACTGTGTTTACTAGATTATGTATTGCTATATTTTGTTGTATGATTAAATGATTTGAAATTTGTGTTGTTTAATAAAATCTATCGTTTAAAAATTGAACAAATCTACCAACGACCAATGGTTTAACCTTAATATGTTAAAAATAAACTTAGTTTTTCAATATTTTTAAACTGCGTGTACCAGATAAAATAACAATCTTTCAAAATCAATTCATGTTTTTTTGTATAAAATAGTCAATATGTCTAGACTTTGATTTAAAAAGGAATAATTTCCGGTATTCTCTGGTAATACCCTCTTAACCTTCTATCATCTTTATTTTTGCACGAATCTCAAGTTTTTATTTATTAATATTGTACGCCCTTATGGGATTTAAAAAAAGTGATAAATATAATAATAATTTAGTGGAACATTGTTAAAAAAAGTAAAAATTGTTAAAGAAATTATAAAATAGAATACACAAGAATAATAAAAGCTAAAATATATTTTTTTATATGCTATGTTATTAAAGCCTGCTTGTAACTAAATTCCCGTAGAACATTGTTTTGCTGTATTAGTTTATTTAGTAAATACTATCTATACTTACAAATAATGTGATTTTTTTTTAACATTATCTCCACACTGGAGGCCTCAAGGAAAACCATTTTTCTCAGGGCCTATATCATCTTTGAAGATGCTGTGTGGAAGGTCTTTTTGAGAAGAGGAAGGAGGAAACACAGATGCCGGCAAATCGTTCCACAGCCGAGCTGTTGAAGCGACCCGTTCTCATGTGACACATGTCAACCGTGTAGTTACATATGTTGGGCACGCGTTTGGCGTGTTTCCCGACAACGCACCGGTGCCGAGGGAATCAATGACGCCAGTTCCTCGGAGCATCTTCCATTGAAATTCCGGTAGAACAAGGATAGCATTCCCACCCGACGCCTGTGCTCTAAAGATTGCAATCCGTTTGTTAAGACCGGAGAATCTATCAAACGGACGGAATAATTGTTAATTGACCAACTAAGAAACAGGACAGTTTTCCAGGTTTTAGGACCGGTGTATTTTCTAGGTTATCTTGCCTTTTTTCTATTTTTGGTACCCAACCGACTGAGCGTAGCTGGGTCCCGATTTAACTCGACCGTTTTGAATTTCATCTGTGTGTAAATTTGTTCGTACGTTTTATTTAAGGTTCAAGATAGTGGCTGGTGGAAAAGTTAAATGAGAGAAAATTAGAAACACACTTTTTTGGACTGCTGTAAAGGTATACTGTTCACAGAAGTACTAGTGTATGGAAGTTACAGTAGTTTATTATTACGAATAAAATTATGTTTTATAATATTATGATACAACCGTAGCATTTAAAAATATAAAAAAAATGATATTTTTATCTTCTTAGTTATCTCATGAATATAATTCCAACAACGTTCCAAAGAGAATTTAACATGACCTTTAAAATACACATTAATTATTTATACGTTACGAATTTAGCCTAATATTCTTCATCAAAACAAAAAACAAACATGACAAACTGTTGAACTTGACAGGTTTTATCTAACACCGCCGACAATGTTTTTTTTTAATTGAGGTCACAAAAAATAAAAATGTTTTCGTTATAAAATATCAAGGAAAACGTAAAACCGTTAACATTTTGTAACTAGTGATGGAGGTGT
Source organism: Limnephilus auricula (assembly GCA_951813805.1). Classification (NCBI taxonomy): domain Eukaryota; kingdom Metazoa; phylum Arthropoda; class Insecta; order Trichoptera; family Limnephilidae; genus Limnephilus; species Limnephilus auricula. The sequence goes on along the minus strand of OX638400.1, from coordinate 9,382,242 downwards.
TTTTTTCTCAGAAAAATAAAATAAAAATAACTGATTTTGCAATATTACATGAGTCATTCAGATCATTAATTGATATTTGTTTATAGATTTGGGTCCCTCGAGCGAAAACCATCCAAATTTAGGTAGGCGATTTAAAAATAAATTGTAAATTTAAAGAATATTTTAAATAAAATATGGGGTAAACGGAGAAATCTAGGTGGATCCATTGAGCGCTTTATTATTATCGTGATGACAGAAAGGTAATGAAGCTTAATAAATCAGTTAGTCCATTAGTTGCGAACAGTGGACATTCTTACGAACAAATTAACAGGATTTCACTGTTCTAATAATTCACTCAGAATACACACGCGGAAACGGCATAGCATGGTAATGGCTCGCGCCATCTTATTTATTTAATACGAGTGAGGAGATGCAAAAAAGGTATCATTTTCTTGCCTCTTCCTCACTCGTATTAAAGAAATGAGATACCGATATGAAATGAGTTACCGTCGCCGTGCCATTTCCGCGGGCCGTTAATTGAAGTAAGTAAAGCAGTAAGAAGTTCTAATGTTTCCATGTTAATATTGGGAGGTATAATTTGCATATCAATTTGGTAGGCGGGTTTGTTGGTTAAGCAACACCTCTGCCATAGGTCACCCCAAGTGGTTCGCTAGGTTTCTTGACTTAACAGGGGTGCCCCGGTTCATGGGTTGAGGTTTGTCCAGGTCTTGGCGGCGGATGCGTCTGCCCAACAATTGCGTGGAAGGCCAGATCGGGAGAGACTAGTTGAGGGAGGCCTTTTGACTTCTCCAGCAGGACTCTCTCGGAACATCATTTTGCACCGTAGCGGCAGGGATAGAATCATTCGTCCGTCACTCCTGGACACATTGATCCTTTAGATTCCTACCAACCTCTCATACCTTTTTCTTCCCAGAACATCCTCTCCTTCCTTTCCTAAAAAGAACCCTCCACACAGCATCCCCAAAGATGACATAGGCCCTGAGGGGAATTATTTTCTTCTTTCTATTTCCTCCTGTGTGGAGCAATTGTAAAAAAAATAAATTATTAAAACAAATGGCCGAACCGAAAACCAAACACCCAGAGACCTCCATCGATCGAGCAGTCAAAGAAAAAAAATCGGTTATAATGAAGGGTGCGGCCTACGTTTTACTGTATTATCGGTACCTACTGTAATTTGAGGTCAACCTGAAAATCTTTTTTTGTTATCAATTTGCAATTTGCAGATTGCTTTCGCATATATAAATCAGTAAACTGTACGTATTGCTACGTGCATAAGCATTTTCTTCACGGTGTTTAGATTTCCCTACAGTGCAATAAATGTTGATGTTCTAGTTTCTAGTAGAACGCATGTAATTTTATTAGTGTTCTAATGCTGTTTGGCTTTGTTGTTAACAACCCGCCTGGACTTAAGACTGCATTAAATAGTATATATAGGTGTCTACTGGTTCCATTATAAAAGTGTTAATTTCTTGGTAGATTGCAAACAAGAGTAAATTGTAGTACCCCACGGTATAAATTGATCATCTAGACCTCTTGCAAACGAAGTGCCAATTAGGCATATAATTAACAAAAAATACTAATATCGGTTGTGCCTCTGACTGTAACTCCAGTTTAATGGACTTCAGATCATTGGCTTTGAATTTAAAACCCATTAATCAGCGGCCGAGAATTCAAAATTCAACTTGCGATCCTGCCCTTGCCGGCGTAGTCCATCGGTGGGGCATTGGACTTCCATTGCGAAGGTCGCGGGTTCGCACCCGGCGTGCGCAAATAAATTTTATTTTATTCATTTGTATTATTTCACAATTAATTATTTAAAATAATATATAGTATATTTGCGGCACGTTCCAGAGAGGAAGATTCTCTTAGTATCGCCCTGGTGTAAGACCACGATTCTGAATTGAAACGTTGCTTGAATGGGTTTAGCTGTGTTTAGTGACTAGATCTGAATAGCCAGGTACTACCCCAACTTCCTCTTCCTTGTCTCCTTCCCTTCCCCACTTACCTTCAGCCTCATAACATATCCCAATTAGGGATGCCATAGTCTCACTGGCTCCAGACGGGAGCAGTTGGGACTCTTGTGAGGTATTACTATAAAAAAAATTAAAAAAGTGCTCAGAGCGTTTCTGATGAGAAAGATTAATTATTCTCCGTACCAAAATTTTGAACTAATAACTCAATATCCACTTTATTTCATTCAAAATGTGGATATATACCTCTATTCAAATAAGCTATAAAAATGCTCAAACGCGTGATGATTAATTTTTTAATATTGTGTATTGTTTCATAGTGCCTTCACACAAACGAAGTATTGAATTCCGTAAGTCTAAACTTAAACTTTGGGGCGCACAGTTTACACCCGCGCTGTGCAAGTGGGTTTCCTACAGAGCATCGGACAATCCCATGTACTTCTTGTAACTATTTTTTGATGATAAGTATTTATGATGTTTTAATAATGTCTAAGCAAATTAAGAGCGACTGACCAGCGGCTGAGAATAATAGTTTAAAAATGCTTACAACTGTACAGGGAGGTTCCAATGAGAAAGCTCAATTATTCCTCATATCAAATTAAAATTTTTTTTTTTTTTTACAATGAATAAATACCTCACAAGAGTCCCAAAAGAGTCCCAAATGCTCCGGTCTGGAGCAAGTGGGACTACGGCATCCCCTGGACTATGGGATATGTTATGAGGCTGAAGGTAAGTGGGGAAGGGAAGGAGGCGAGGAAGAGGAAGGTGGGAAAGTACCCAGCTATTTAGATCTAGTCACTAAATACGGCTAAAGCCATTTCAAGCAATGTTTCAATTCTGAATAGTGGTCTTACACCAGAGCGATACTAAGAGTATCTTCCACTCTGGAAGTGCCGCAAATATTTTATATATTATTTTAAATAATTAATTGTGAAATAACACAAACAAATTAAATAAAATTTATTTGCGCACGCCGGGTTCGAACCCGCGACCTTCGGAATTGAAGTCCAACGCCCTACCGCTGGACTATGCCGGCCGTCACGATAATATCGATTTATTTCATTAAAAACTCCCTTTAATGTATACCTACATTCAAGTGAGCAATAAAAATGCTCAAAACGCACGATGATAAATTATTAAATTTAGTGTACTTCTTGTAAGCATTTTTTCATAAATATTTATAATTTTTTAATAATCACTAAACGAAATAAATGTGTTAAAAAATTTGAGTTTACTAGATTATGTATTGATTTATTTTGTTGTATGATTAAATGATTTGAAATTTGTGTTGTTTAATAGAATCCATCGTTTGAAAATTGAACAAATCTGCCAACGACCAACGGTATAACCTTAGTATGTTAAAAATAAACTTAGTTTTTAAATATTTTTAAACTGCGTGTACCAGATAAAATAACAATCTTTCAAAATCAATTTATGTTTTTTTGGAAAAAAGAGTCAATACGTATATAATTTGATTTAAAAAACACTGATTTCCGGTAATCTCTGGTAATAACCCTCTGAAGTGTGAAAAAAAATCTGAAATATTTTAGTTTGTAAGACCGTAAATAAATAGACAAACTGGGTTATTTTCGTCACAAAACACATACTCGGATTTTTTTTAATGATTTTATTTGAACCAAAATAAAAATTCTGAAAACTGGCTTTACAAGATAATGTATTGATTTATTTTACTGTAACGTCAACATAAAAATAAAATCAAAATCATCGTAAATTTTTGCTTAATTTTTAAGCAATAAAAAAAGTGAAAATATCCTATTCTATAAGTGTTCGATGGAGTTGATAAAGCTGTACCAGGGAGGGGGCTTACTAACGTACGTATACAAAAAACACGCGTGTTGTGATAATGTGATATTGCCCAAACACATAAACATAAGCAACCAGTGAGATTATGTTTTACTGAATTATCATTCTCCCCATCCGGCCATAAAAATATTGAATTTCACACAGAGAGAAAATATAAACATTCTATAAACTGTACTTGTACATACACGAAACTGACAACATTGTATGCAGAAATAAACAACACCATACAATATTTGAATATACTATAATATTTGCTACCTTTTCACTAATTAAAACTTAGTGAATTCTTCTAATTTACTTCAACGAAATATTTAATTGGTTTTGATTCAGAACTAAAACTATAAGTTTTTGATTTTATTAACTTCTTACTTTTATTTATACTTACAGAAAAAAGTACTCATTTTCGGTTCATTACATTGCAGTTATAAATTGAGGGCTTTACTAATAAACTTTTTTTTTAAAACGACTGGTTAATATTCATTTTTTTAATTAGAAAAACTCACTTTTTAACTTTTGAAGGTTATATATTTTTTTTCCTGTGTCTTGTTCATTTGCATATTTAAAAAAAATTTGAATATTATTGTTATCTTCTTCTTCAGTGATTAATATTCATTTATGTATGGTAAAACGTTGTTTATCAGATGTAATATATTCATAATTCGGTTAGAATAATTTTTTTTATGTACATCCTGTCTGATAATCTTCTTATGGTAACCAATAAATGACAACCGTGATTATAGGTTTGTACACTGAACGTTATATTTTTTCTGAATTATTATTGTTATGAATGAGTTTTTGTTGTTGTTGTTTTATATAATTCTGTAAAGAACTTAATTAATGTCAAATCCTGACTTATTTCGTTTATTATAATATGATATCTTGTCTCAACATGTCACCTCCAATTACGTAAGCTCCATAAAATAAATATCCTTCTAACTTTTTTCTTTTCAAAAAAATTTTCTAATAAATTTAATTATATTTTTATTATTTATATGTTGTCTTATTAGAGGTACAGTCACAGTAAATCCATAATTGGTTTTATTTTTGCTAAATGCCACTCTTGTGCTCAAGTAAAAAAATTTAAAATGTGAACTGTCGATATCTCGAAAGTTAAAAGATGTCGGGATTTATCAAACCGAGCGTAGTTTCGTCGATATGTCGATTTCGCCTAAAAGCGTAGTTTCCCTTTGTGCCACTTTGTACAAGTAAAAATTTATAGGTTATTCTAAAATGGCGGTGATTTCGACTGTTTCCAAGATACACAGTGGAGTGTTGGTTATCCATCGAATATTTAAAACCTTATCCAAAAACATTTGCGTGACGTTCGACAAATATACGAACATTGAGGATTGCTTGTGGTTTTGAGGCGATCCGCTCACTGAGGCAACTGAAAACTGTCAACTGGCAACGCACACTACACGATCACTCAAAAACCCGTTGTCAATGGTAACGCAAGTGGTGACTAGTGACTTGCACTGCTGATTGCTGTGGCCGGCTATTGCTAGTTGCCAGCAGACAGCTGATTGTTCTAGGTCTATGGTTAAACAAGCTTTTTGACCAATCAAGATATAGAAACCAGCCGGTTTTAGTTTGGTTTCAGTTGCCTTGTCAGCGGAGCGCCTGAGAGTTTTGATATTTGAAATAGGAAGGAACAGAAATGCAGACGTTAGGCAATTCAACTACAATTTTCAAACCAGTTAATTTATAAGTAGGTAGGTACTACACCAGCACAGCCAGTTGGTTTTATTGTAGATTTCTGTCATGGGTTATTCAAAAATCACCAATATCATCTTTTAGAAATATATTCGATGGTAATCTTACTAATATTATAAACGCGAAAGTTTGTTTGGATGTATGTATGTTTGTTACTCTTTCACGCAAAAACCACTGAATGGACTTTAATGAAACTTTACAATTTTAATCAGAATAACATATAGGCTATAATTTATACCCAAAGTTTGCTATTTTCCATGTATTACAAATAATAATTTATTATTGTTTAATAGGAAATGTCAAAATTTGAGAATGTCATTTTGAAAAACAATGATTGTAAAACCAAAATTCTATTTTAGAAAATATTTAAATTAGTGAATTTATTTGAAGTACTCACCCTTGAATCGAATCAAGAATTATAGATATTTTAAACAAATAGGTTAAGAATTTTGGTATAAACATAAATGGGACCTACGAAAAGAAAATAGGCTAATCGAAGTACTAATCCTGCGCAGACGAAGTCGCGGGCAAAAGCGAGTATCAAATAATTCTTCTTTCAAATATGGTGCCGCATGTATTGGGGTGAGAGGTAGAAAACTTAAGTAAGGCGATTAAAACACTTGGCAGCTTTCCATTAATTATTTCCGAATCGGGTCTCTTTTTCCGCCCGGGGGCGATTGGTCTATTTGGGCAATGCCTGAAAAATAGTTAGAAGCAAATCACAAGGTTGAATGCTATACCTCGTTACTTACTTCCTCTCTATGGCCCTGTGCCTTATTCCTGGTACCCGGGGAGGAGGGAATTGGGAAGGGGGGGCCATGTCATATTATGCCAACAGGTGTGAGCCTAATAATTAATATTTTCCTTGGGAATAAAATTTAGGGCCGGATTCGAATTATAAGTCTGAAAATATTGCGTAATAAATCTTTGTAAATGCATTATCTTTTTAATTCTAGTAAATCAAACAGTTTGCATAAAATATTGTTTCAAGATCAAAAGAATATCTTCATACATATATTAATCCGGCGGAACCGCTCATCCAGTGTTCTTCGTGCATATGTGACGCATGTTTGGGTGCGGTGCCTGGAACGTTTCGGTGAGACGATATTTCCAAGGCCTTCGAACGGGTTTCGCACCGAGGACTTGTTAATAAACTGCCTTCTGACGGATTTCCCGCATCCTTGAGTAGGTGGATTGTCGACTTTTTAAGGGAGAGGTCGATTCAGACGATTGCTGATGGTTTCACCCCTTTCTTGCATCCGATAATTACTGACGTTCCACAAGGATCGGTTCTGTCCCCAACTTTGTTTTTCTTGCATATCAATGACCTTTTATGGTGCGCACCAATTCATTGTTATGCGGATGACAGTACAGTCAAGCTTTTTGTTTGACAAGCTTTGGGGACCCCTATCATGTCTGATTACGGCTAAAAGGGATCGAAATGAAAATCTAGTCTCCTTCAACGGAAGAAATCTTCCGAACAGGCCCTCCATTGTTAAGCTTGGTGTAACTCTAAGTGATCAGCTCAGGTATGAGGCTCCATCGAAGCCAGAGTTAAGCTAGCCTCTCAAAAACTGGGCGTACTGTGCAGGGCCCGCGGATACTTTAATACTATGCAACTGCTAACCCTATACAATAAGTGCACCCCACAGTTGAATTTGGCAGCCACCTCTTGTCTGGAGATCCGCAATACTTGAAACGGATTGCAATCTTTTGAAAATAGGCTTCGGGTGGGAATACTATCCTTGTTATACCGGTATTTCAATGGAAGCAAATATATAAGCATATGCACATGGTTGACATTTATTACATGAGAACGGGTAGTTTGTACGGCTCGTTATTGAGTTCAACAACTCGGCCCCTGTGCTTTCTCCCTCCTCGGTCTCTTCAAGACCCATATTCACATGAGTGAAAGATATTGTCAGTGTCACCCTGTTATAAGACCACCATTCAGAATTGAAATGTTCCTCTAGCCCACCTCCTTCCCCTCCCCAATATCTTCTCCCCCACATTATACAATATACCCCAATTGGGGATATCATGGTCTCACTGGCTCCAGACGGGAGCAGTGGGCATTCTTGTGCGGTATTTAGATTATAAAAAATTATGTGTGGAGAAGGCAATATCCATTCCATAAATTTCGATATCTTTGGTAGGACGAACTCCAACCACCCAAATTTATTGTTTGCTTCAGTATTAATATGTCATAGTCTCACTGGCTCCAGACGGGAGCATTTGGGATTCTTGTGCGGTATTTAAATTTAAAAAAATTATACGTGGAGAAGTCAATATCCATTCCATAATTTTCGATATCTTTGGTACGACGAACTTCAACCACTTAAATTTATTGTTTGCTTTAATATTAACCGCAGGGTAAATTATGTTAAGATTATTTAAAATAATATCCTTTGGCTTGTTTCTACTCTTGTTCATTATATGATCCATCGGCAGTACAATTTCACTAAAACAATGTGTAACGTTTCAATAAATGATGTTTTCAACGTAATAAATCGATTGTTCGTATAAAGTGTTTGTGGGTTTCAGACACTGTGCAACATGCCAAGTAAATTTAACAGTGGCTGCAAGATATAACCATGTTGTGGTTTGGTGCAATTTAACTACCCATCGCTGGGTCGCAAATATTGACCATGTTAAATTGAATATTGGCAAAGGGTCGTTGTGTATGTCTATAGTTTTGGGCTACAACTTGAAATTACGATCTAAAACAATATTGCAAAAATTATCTTTTATTATTTTTCTGTGTCTTGTTCTTTTTCATATTTAAAAAAAAGGATTGTTGTTGTTATCTTCTTCTTCAATGATATATTACATTGATGGGAACAACCTTCAAAAGTTAAAAATAGAGTTTTTATTATAAAAAAATTATATTGATTTAGACTTTTATAATAAGTCAAAATGGGTGTTCCATAAAAATAAAATCGGATATATTTATCCGAGACACTATCTAGGTAACAAATACATTTTTTGAATACTTGTTTCCAATAATAAAGGTAGCTGCCAATAATATGGAAAAAACATTAGTCGAAGATAATGTTGTTACTTAATTCTGAAATTTTAAATATGAAGTTGACAAATACGACAGTCTCGTAATAGATTGCAGTGGCCGAATTGGAAGAGGCGTATGACTCGGTTAGACGTGAGGTTCTTGGTTCGAGTCTCAGTTGCGACCGTAATCTTTTATTATTTTTCTGTGTCTTGTTCATTTTCATATTTAAATTGATTATTATTGTTATCTTCTTCCTCAATGATATAAAACTATAGTGGTTGGAAAACTTGTTCTACAACGTTTCCGCAAGGTTTTTTTTATTAAATACTAAATACAAAACTAGTTAGATAAAATATTGGATTTAGGGATTACAAATTAAGAAGAGAGGGGACACCGATGCGCTGAAGTGACAAAATATCACTGATGGCGTCTGGTACTTTGGTGTCCTTGGCTCTCTACTTCGGTGAGTCTTGTCCATCACGGAATTTCTAGTAGAAGTCACCACTTCAGTCAAAACTTCAAAAGAATGACTTGAGAATACCCGGTTTTTTTGCAAACTTTTTTTATCTTTATATGATCTAATTTGAAATGAAATAGATTCACCACTTCGAGATTTGACATGTTATTAAATGAAACAAACACCTTGTTTTTCATCAATAGAATTTATTCAGCAACCGGTTTCGCTTAGCTTAAGCTTCACCATGGTAATAATTTAAAAGGTTTAATTTTTTTTTCTTCAAACTTCGCAAAATCACTTTGTGGCGTCATTTTGAATAAAATTAAACAAATAACTCTGTATTAAACCACTATTATATAATCACAATTACCTACATATTTCGTAACCGATGGTTTCTTCGTCAGGATAGTAATGACATTAAGTAAAAAAAGAAACAAACAAGTATACACTAAAAAGAACAGACTATAAAGAACTATGGACAAAAATATTATAGGGAGAGGTGATTAATTAATTAAAAAATATCGTAAAAAACAATTATTTAAAATTAAACATAAAAAAAATTTTAGAATATGAAAAATTACAATACATAAATTATCAAATTATAATAAAGATGTTTAAACAACAAAAATAAATTATTTTAAATATAAGTATTAATAAGAAAATACATTTAAGAGATGGATAATTGAAAAAAATATTTGGTTATTAATAATATTTAATTTACTATGTATGTAATTGTGATTATATAATAGTGGTTTAATACAAAGTTATTTGTTTAATTTAATTTAAACTGTTTAAATTCATACGGCGTTTGTTTCAGTCAACGTTTTGGTGACTTTTAATTAAAAAATATACCTACAAATGGAAGAAAAACAATATTTAAACAGATATTAAAAAATATATATATATACACCGAGGTTTCTAGTTCGGATCTGTCTTATTTCTCACATATAAGCATACAGGCGAATATCAGAATATCACGCGTAATATCTTCTGGCAGATAAATCTCTCTTTCCTGCCATTCCTGGAAAGGTATAACGGTTAACAGGACGGAAAATTCCTTATGAAATATATTATTTGCGTCGATAAATTACTAAATCTTGATGTTGCGACAAGGGAATTTTCGGAAAACTCACCCTTTGAGTCCCACGGATTTTTAGAACAATGCGAGGAACTCATAGATTTGTAAAGGTTTTATTTCAACTTTATTGTAATCAGATCTGAACGTAAACTTTCTGAGCCAGGTGGCAATGATTCTATCCCCGCCCGTTATTATGGAAATAAACCGCAAACAGTTTCATTGTGTTAAACCTGACAAAAGATGCGGTTAGTGGATACAGTAATAATATGATGGAAACTGAGGATAACTAACTAACTATCCATCACGCTATTTTCCCACTGGAGTAGGCCGAAAGGATGTACTGCTAAACAACTCGGTCTTGGCACCCACTCCTTGCTTCATTCACATTTATACATCGTCTCAAACACACCCTTCTGTTAATCTGACTCTTAACGTGATCTGACTTAAGTATTTGGTTCATTTGACGACGTTATGGCTTCTTCGGGCGTCTCCGACATTTTCCTTTCACAATCGCGTCGTATGTTGTCCTTAATATAATAATTTTTTGAGAATTCCCACATTTCTCGTACGATATTAAGAATCTCATTTCTCGAAGGCACTTGGACTAAATAATTTTATTTTAACTTTAAGCTAGCAAACTGTTCTTTGAGGCGATACATGTCCTCAAATATTGAGCACTGTCGTTAAGAAATTAGCCCAGAAATTATCTACGGAGCTTAAAATCATCCAGTGAACTACCAAACAAATACACACGATACTTTACAATATTGTTTCTTAAGTGACCGAAACCGAGAATTAACTATTGTTTTTAATAAAGTTGCAGTGAGCGCCGTTATCCGTTATCAGGCGTCGGGGAGGGGGGGGGGGGGAAGTTTTTAACGAAACCGAGATTACTTGGTCACAAAGAACTTAAACAGTGAAGTATGATGGCACAATTATGGACCCAGTCTTTATTTTTTGATGTGTACTTTTGAAGGTGTAAATAATTTTGAAAGCGAAGAGATTACTGAGAATGCTCAAAAAATGTATATACTTATCTTGAGTTACTTAACTTCGCGCAGTTTTTAGACAAATAATTAATTTTCTATCGATTGTTCTTGTTCACATGGAAATTTACATTGTTAAAACCAACTCACGTGGAATAATTGTGTAAGATTTATTTCTGGTGTTATTTTAGGCGAGTTAAATTATTTAATTGTTTAATTTGTTATATTGAGTCTGAGGTGGACGTCACGTTTGAACTTTTCGAAGCATACGTGCGACTGTTGCGAATGGAGTTAATTGCATTGTTCCAAGTTGTAGTCTGCAAAGTACCAGAAATGGAAAATAATATTGTGTAACACAAGCAATTCCATCAGTGGCTGAAAACATCGTATGTATAAAAACTTCTTAATTTTTTTTCTATCTGTTTGTGTTTATTATTGTCGTATTTTTGGGTGTGTTGGAATACCTTGCACGCCCATGAGTCAAACGAATTTGTTTGCGGATAAATTATATTAAAAGATGGAAAGATATAGGTGTACCAGATTTGTCGATGCGAAAGATTCTTGGAATTTCAAACAAGAGCGACGGGGAAAATCTTATCCTCGGAGGAGAAAGATAAGGAATTATTGAACAAAACCCAGAACAGGCACAAGATGGAAATTCCTCAAAATTCAATGTGTATCCGAAACAGAAGAGGTTTAATTCAATTTTGTAAGTAAATACATTCAGGGATGTCGCCAGCATTTCATTACAGGATTTTAATTTGAACAATATAATAAATATTCATATTAAACAACGGTTTGGTGAGATTCCTTTCTTTGATATTGAAATGATCCATGGAATGTTCTAGATAGGTCCAACCAAATAATATTCGATATTTAATATATAAAAAAAATTGTAAATAACGTTTTGGGGGCTATCGCTGAATATGTACGATATCTTGCCATTAAATCGAATACTATTGTTAGCAGCGCATTCAAATCCTGCCGCCACAGTGTTGGGTTCACTGATTTGCCGCTAGAGGCGTTACTCTCACCTCTGTCGGCCAAGCAGGGACCTAGACTTGATAAGTGGTACGCAGAACCTCCGGCAGAGGCGCTGCTCACATCTAAGTCGGCAAGGCAGGGAGTTACTCTCGCTACTGGCCGATCATCTCCGCCACCAGCGGGCATTCAGCATTAGAAGTGTGTCACTCCACTCATTTTACGGACTCAAATCCGGAACTGGAGTCAGCCTAATGGACTCGATTCATTGGACTCGTTCCTTTGACTCCTTTGGTTCCTTTCGCTCCGCCTGACTCGCCGAATCCGGCGGAGTCAAACTCATTGCTTCGTTCCGCTGGACTCATTGAATCAGCTGGAGCCAAACCGTTGAGTTGATTCAGCTGAACTCACCGAATCCTGTGGAGTCAAAGTCTTTGTGTCGTTCCGCCGTACTCAGCGAATCAGCTGGAGCCAAACACGTTGTTTCTGTTAATCGCTGTAATTCAATCTGTATGTAATCGCTGGACCCGGTGTAACATAAAGGAGTTGTAGAATATAGAGATAAGAGGTTTATAGATTACTTTAATGTTTTTTGAAAAATACTAAACATGAATTATTATCACCAATTTTATTGTTGTCATGTAGGTGTCTGTTAATGTAAAATTATTATTATAATTAAGATAACATGATTTTTTTAATTGATATTTGCACTGTTGGATTTTCAAATGATACATTTTTATATCGGAGTAGGTAAAATATTAAAATGGACACGTATATTTTAAAGTATTCATACAGTTTATTAAATTGTTAATAATTAAGTCCAGAATTCTTTTTGCGTATGAAAAATTATGTTCATAAAGCCATGAACATCTTATGTAACGTTGCCGCGAACTTGCTGGAAGGCAAAATTGCTCCATGTAGACCAACAAAAGACAAAAATCTACGCTTCTCGCTATATTTTGACTCCGAGATAATGCTAATTCTTTTTGAAAAGATTCCGGGGTGAATTTTAGACACAAATTCCCGCTGTTCAGAACGTTGGCGCGAACTTGCTGGAAGGCAAATTCGCCCCATGCAGACCAACAAAAGGTAAAAATCTATGCTTCTTGCTATCTTTTGACTCCGACATAATGCTAATTCCTTTTGAAATGATTCCGGGGTCAATTTTAGATACAATTTCCCACTGTTCGAAACGTTGGCGCGACTTGCTGGGAGGCAAATTTTGCCCCATGCAGACCAACAAAAAGTTAAAATCTATGTTTCTTGCTATCTTTTGACTCCGACATAATGCTAATTCTTTTTGAAATGATTCCGGGGTCAATTTTAGATATAATTTCCCGCTGTTCAAAACGTTGGCGCGACTTGCTGGGAGGCAAATTTTGCTCCAGCAGACCAACAAAAGGTGAAAATCTATGTTTCTTGCTATCTTTTGACTCCGAGATAAAGCAAATTCTTTTTGAAGTGATTCCGGGGTCAATTTCAGGACCATTTTCTAACAGTTTGGAACGTGTGATAATGGATCCGGAACTGATTCATTACATTTTGAGGACTCGGAGCGATTCACACGCATTCGGAGCCATATTCATTGGATTCGTTCCGGCCGGAACGACACACTTCTATTCAGCATTCAAGATTGATATTCAAACTGAGCAACAGGCGAATTATGTTTATCGTTTTATTGTAACTTGATTAGTAACGAGGCAATATATCCACTTTAATTTACTTAACCTGTTTTTACTATTATTGCTAACACTATATTGTACTCGATGTATTGTATGTATTAGCATATGTATTGGTTTAGTTGATTATTTGAAACGGCATATAAAAAAGTTTAGGAATTTTTTGCGGAAGGAAAAAGAGGAAGGGAAGGAAAGCAAAGAGAGAAATGAGGAAGGTCTAGATATTTCTTCTCCTACATAATGAAAGTGCTGAATTTTCGGTCTAAACATACTGGAACTAGAGTCGTTGAAGTATGCTTTTTTACTGAATTGCAACTGAGAAATTTTATTTTTCTGCCCAGGAGAAATTTATTAAAATTACTGTCAGAATAACAACATGATAATTAAATACACCTTGATTGAAAACCATATAGGCTGCGAAAACAAAACAGAAGTAGCCCACAGTCGGCCCACCCCACAGGAGCGATGGGTCGGTAACCTAAATAAAATTAAACGTTTTTTCTTGGCTTTTTAGAATAAAACAGTTTCATGATTTCCTCAAACTCGATGCAAAGAATGCGACAAGCACAGAAGTAACTTAATTTTGTATATTTCGTAGCAATTTTTTTTTCAAAAACGATTTTGTGAAGAAACACTACGAGGTCTGTGCAGACACTGCGGACCTAACAAATGTTTTGTAGGTAGTCGGTGTGTGTTGTCATGTTTGGATGCTTGTTAGAACATGTTTTCGAGGTAGTTATTTTTTTGTAACTTAAGTAACCAAAAAAAAAAATCAAGCGTTAAATTTAAATTAAAAGAAAAATCTAGAATACTAAAGAAGGAGTTAGCTTAAGAGGCTAGACTTTGAACCACACGCGGAACACCCGCGTCTGTCGTTCTGTCCCGCTCTCAATAAGCTCACGCACACTTACAATACATGCGAATGCGAAATGTGCGAATGAGACAACGCTCAAATTTACCTACAGAAATCGCTCGAAAAGGGGTTTATGGAGATACACTTTTCTACACCGAAACTTTCACGAAATTGAAATTTTTAAAAATATATATTTTTTAGAAAGAAGAAGCTACGTCGGTAGCTTTTTATAATTTTATAACTCTTTATGAGAGTTGAGTTTGCAGCACTTTTTCCTTAAATAATATTTTTTGATAAATCGTACATGTTTGACAGTGAATGTTTACGTTAATACGAAACGCATCGAAAATTCGAAAACATACCAACATAGTTAACAATTTTCGATGTAGAAAAGGGTTTTTTCCCGGGCGTCCTTTTTGTATGGGCCGAAAAGCGAAGTCTATCATCTTAATACCGCATAATATCCCAAAAATAAACAACAAAAATCTAGAATTCTGTCTAGGAGTAAATTCTAAAGAAGACAGTTCAGTCTAGTAAGAAAATACACATTTTTCAGTGTATTTTAGCCAAGATTTAGCATAATGTAAAATCCCATCAGGGCGTTGAAAATTAATAATAAATAAATAATATACTTATTTACTTTTTATTTGTTTATTTGTACTACGGTATACATAAATGAAGTGTTTAATTACGTAAATCGAAACATGTACCCGAGGCTACAGGATATATTAACAATTACATAATAATATTTGAATATAATGTCAGAGAGTTATATGATTTCAGTACTCAAAGCAAAATAATTAGGCCGTTTCCCCCATTTATGAAAATAATGACGTTGTAAACAGCAGGGCTCATAAATGAATAAACCGAATGAAAGGTATTGGAAGGGACCAAGTAATTAATAACCCTTGCCGAACACAACGAATAAATTGATCTAGATATTCTGGATTTAAAGCGAACATCAGAAATTTGGGTGGAAAAGGTAAATCGTGCTAACGGGCCCAAATAGAATGCGGTGATTTTGGTTGGCTTTGTTCGCCGCTTGTACCACGCGTGGGACGTTCATTAAAATGTACAAATATTTATGTCGGTGGTGAGAGTTATATTCCATTGCGACGGTTTACATTGCTCCGACTGGATTGCATTAAATTAATTTGTTGTGATTCAGAGTCTATCATTATTTTGGTCAATTAATGAATTAATCTTTTCCAATTACATTGAAGTTAATAAAAGTGTTTTAGATGTTTCAAAGCTATTTTAAATTTTTGAGTTTTGTTTTGAAATTTGGTTTTTTAATCTAAGTGACGTGAATCCATCCCGAATATTTAGATATTTTATTAAAGTTTCTAGACTTTGTTGGTTTTTATTGTCGATTGGGAGGCAATTATAACCCCCCTCATAACCAATGGATTGCTTTCCATAGTGAGCATGTATGGTGTTTAAATGTATATCATCATATTTTCTATACACACGTCACTCCAAGCGGTTCGCTACGTTTGGTGATTTAGGAGGGGTGCCCGGTTTCACGGGGTAAGGATTGTATATATCTTGGCGGCAGATGCTTCTGCCCTCACACTGTGTGGGGGGGGGGGGGGATTTTGAAAGACTGGTCGAAAAAGACATTTTCACCACTCTAGCAGAACTCTCTCAATACCCCTCATACCTTTTTCCTTTTAAGGGCTTTCTATCCTTGCTTTCCATAAAAATACATCATCCCCTAAGATGACCATATATAGGCATATTCGAATAATAAATAAACCGGAACTATTAAAAAATAGCTCTTAAATTCGACATTTTTCGTTCATGAGTTCTGTACGATAAAAATTAGCTAGATATGAAAAGCGATCTAAGAAGCTAAACAACTTATTTTGGAGCTCTCATTTTGAAGCTAAATCTAGCTCTAAAAGAGCTAAGTTAAAACATAAAATATAAAATAAAGATTAAATAGCATTATTATGTTTAGCGTTTAATAAGAGCGAATGAATGAAGAAAGAAGTGTCAAGAAAATATATGACGCAAATGTGAATGGTAGAAGAAGTCGAGGATGCCCGAGGAAGACATGGCATGATCAAGTGAATTAGATAATTAGTCAATTTCAATCAATCAATCAATCAATTTCAAGAGTCAGAATAATAGAAGAGCATGTATGACAAGATGTATGAATGTGAATAAAGCGAGGATTGTATGCCAAGACTGAGTTGTTTGGCGGTCCATCCTCTCTGCCTACCCCTGCGGGGAAACGGCGTGATGGTTAATTAGTTTATAATGTTTATTGGAATGGGATTTTGATCCTACGATGATTCGCTTTGAACATAAAAAAATGATTCGACTCAAATTTTAATGACTGAGATATTTTTCGCGTTCCCCTGAGGACATGAAACAAATCAAACGATTTTCGGCAAACATCACTAACAAATAAAGAAAATCTTCTAATTAATTATTCAATGAGTTCCAGAAAACCAGTATTGAAAGATTCAGACAGCGTCGACATTGCTTGAAATTACAAAAAAAAAATCAATAGTTACCCATAGGCGTATATTTTCAATAGTCTTGGTCATTTTTAGAACACCCAATTTCATGTAATTTTTGGTCCATTCTGTTCCTAGGGTAAACAAAGATAATGAATATCTCAGTTTGCAAAGGCTTAGGGTTTTCGGAAACTTGAGTGTTTCCGTTGAAATGCTTTTCTTTAAGAGATTAATGAACTTTTAAAAAAAGGTACATAGTTTTTATATATAAAAGGATTTTAGTAAAAACCTTTCGATTCAAATTTGAACAACGTATTTCTACACTTTTATCCCATTTTCAGTAAAACCAATAAGTATTTATGCGAAATCAAGACAAAAGGCGTTTCGCGAGGACATCACAATCAAAAGTAAAAAAACATTTCATTAGCGGCTTATTTTCGTGGGTTTTTTATTGAAACTGATAAAAAGTAATGACAAGCAAGTGATTGAGTTTAGTTTTTTTTTTAATTATGTCTTTCTGCATTTCTTTTTATTATTGACCGGACCGACAGGCATCTTCGGTCAGACTGGTATCGGAAATGAATCTATGGAATATATTAGGAACATTTTCAAAAAGAGAAATATCTACCCCAAACGGTTTTTTTATTTATTGCTAGCTGATACCCGGCATGCGTTCGATGCCACTTAAATAAATAAGTTATGTCTCCATTCCCATCCTACTATTAATTTGAATATACAATATTATTCTCTATATGAATACTATGTAGGTGTCTATAAAATGGCTAATTCAGATTTTTTTTAATCAACATATTTCCCTGCTTTATGTATATAATAGAAAATGATAAATTTTCACTAAATGAAATATCCACATGCTTACATTTATATATTAGTTTAAAAAAAAAAACATTTTTAATAGAGAAACCTCACAAGAGTCCCAACTGCTCCCTTCTGGAGCCAGTAAGACTACGGCATCCCCAATTGGAGTATGTTGTGAGGCTGAAGGTAAGTGGGGAAGGGAAGGAGATGGGGAAGAGGAAGGTGGGAAAGTACCTGGCTATTGAGATCTAGTCACTAAACACGGCTAAAGCCATTATTAAGCAAAGTTTCAATTCTGAATGGTGGTCTTACACCAGGGCGATACTGAGAGTATCTTCCAATCTCGAACGTGCCGCAAATATAACATATATTATTTTTATTAATTAATTGTGAAATAACACAAAATTATCAAATCAAATTTATTTGCGCACGCCGGGTTCGAACCCGCGACCTTCCGAATGGGAGTCAAGTGTCTTACCACTCCACCACGGACGGTTAGTGAAATAACCCGGTACGTATATAATGTAAAAGATCCATTATTATCTTATTTCGATGTTTCTGAGTAGTTCCTACACGGAGAAAAATGTTATTCTAAAATACGATCATTTTATTCTTAAAAACGGTTAATAACGGGACTGATGTTCTTACGAACAAATTAACATGGTTATTGGCGGGAACATGTAAGAATAAACATTCAAACACTGTTAATTTGTTCGTAAGAACTTCAGTCCCGTTTTTAAAATGATAAAATGATCGTATTTTCTAATGACATTTTTCTCCGTGTAGTAATATAAAAAATCTTTATATTTGATTCCCTACCATATTTTGTGTACTATGAATTTTTTTATAATTATTATCAACAGTTGGTATTATGTTAGAACGATTTATTTGCGAACAATTATATCTTATATATTTTTAAAATATGGTAGGAACTTAGGATGAAAAAGGAAATAAAAATTCTTATTTTTCTTGTTTAATTTTTTTCTCCGTGTAGTAATATAAAAAAACTTTATATTTGATTCCCTACCATATTTTGTGTACTATGAATTTTTTTATAATTATTATCAACAGTTGGTATTATGTTAGAACGATTTATTTGCGAACATTATATCTTATATATTTTTAAGGTATGGTAGGAACTTAGGATGAAAAATGAAATATAAATTCTTATTTTTCTTGTTTAATTTAGAACTCAAATGCGGGGAATATTTAGTTTCTTGAAATTTTTTTTTTCAAAGTTGTAGATATCTAATTCTCATAATAAAGATGGATTTCACAACTGAATTGAGACATATTGTTATTCATCATTCTAATACTTAAAAATAATGTGAATTTAAAGAATATTTTAAAACATGGATTTCGTTTAATTATTCACTTTAAACTGTCCCACTATAAAAAAGAAGTTTTTGTAGATACTACTCCTTTGAGAAAATACTCATATGAATGAGCCTTATTGGCTGCAATATTGATTATAGAGATAATATAGCTCATTTCTGACCTATATTAATAATGCATCTATATCTAATATGCAATAGATATAATTCAAATTGTCTGAAGGTGTCCATTATAAGCTGAAACCCTACCGGTAAAAAAAGTGCAAGAAAGTAAACAAAACATGAAAATCATATTAAAATGGATTTCCACTGTGAATTAGAAATTGAATAGTTTCAAAATTAGAAAAAAAAAAACAGTTTTTTATGTTCGCTTTTATATGCGAAACAATACTGATGCAGTTCAAGTCAGAAAACTACAAAAATTTCATTCAATCCCGTCACACTAAACGACATCGTTAAAATTAAATTTATGTTCTTAGTTCACAATCTCCAAGAACCTTCTAGAAGTAGCCTGACAATTTGTTTCGCTGGTTAAGTAGCGGCAAGATCAGCAAGATGGTAGTTTGTAGTGATAGTAAACAGGCCTGGGAAACGTTTGAACATATTATATTATTGGAAATTTCACGAGCACAATTGAAGTGGATGCCAAATTGAAGAGGCGCTGTAGTAAGTAGGAATTAATGGTTTCTGTCCCATGAATATTCAGCAAGTACACATTGGGGAGGCGATTTTTGAAGAATATTCGGTTCGCTTGTTAAAAATTAATAAAAAAAATCATTAATTGTTTTATTCAGAATTTACAAACCATTAAGAGCGATTGAACAGCAGCTGAGAATAAAAGTATAAAAATGCTTGCAACTGTACAGGGAGGTTCCAATGAGATAGATCGATTATTCCCCGTATCAAATTTTTAATATCGATTTATTTAATTCAAAACTTGCTTTAATAGACACCTACATTCAAATAAGCAATAAAAATGCTCAAAACGCACGATGATAAATTATTAAATACAATCGCACCTGAGCGAATACAATGGCACAAGTCCAAAAATGGCATTTTTGAGTTAAGTATGCAGAAATGTTCCTGGATGTATTTTTTATCCTAGAAAAAAACGGCATAATTCTTAAAAATATTTTAGAGGCTTTAAAAGCGAAAATGTCAATGTGATATTTTCATTTTTTACTCAAATTCATTCAAAAATAGTGGCACAATGATCATTGTGCCATTGTTTTCGCGGAACATAATAAACATAACTGGGCACAAGTGAGCTAACTTCACGTCAACGTCGAGTTGTGCCGCTATTTTTGCGAATGTTTTTGGATTTCTATGGTCCTAATTCATAGAATAAGTTCGACTAGCTTTCCGGCGGTGCGGTTGTTTTGGACGGTTAAGCTTTTTATTAAGACAAAAGGCTATTTTTGTGGTGTTTTCAGTTACGTAAGACATTAAATAATACATTATGAGATCCAGCCGCTGCCAGGATTGTGAGAATTTTTTATTTTATTACAGTACCTCCCACGCAGGAGGCCCTGAGGAAAAATAATTTCCCTCAGGACCTTTTTCATCTTTGGGGATGCAGTATGCAGGGTATTTTTAAGGAAAGTAAGGAGTGAAAGTTCTGGGAAGGAAAAATATATGAGGGTTGGGTAGGAATCTGGGGTTCAGTGTGTCCAGATCATCCATGGCCAAGACCTAGACAAACCTCACCCCATGAACCCGGGCACACCTGCTAAGTCACCAAACGAAGCGACCCTCTGTGGGTGACCTATGGAAGAGTTAGATAAATAGTTCCCTTGGCGGCAGTACCCATTCCCGCCTCCAAATGTACAAATACAAAAGAATGGTACAAATGACACAAAATATACAAATACGACTAGATAACAAGGTATTTTACCAAACGTCAATAATTATTTTAGGTGATTATATTTTTTGTGAATAACTTGTCATTCTCCACCTCACGGATAATTGTACATTTTATGTAATATGCATTTTATATTTTTATTTTGTTAAGATTATTTTACTTACGCGAAGTGCAACGAATAAGCAAGTGCAATTGCGGGAAATTGCATCACAGCTAGCTTCGACCTACAAGTCGTTTTACTAACCCCTTGTGGTGAAGTTAATAGTTTTTACTATAAAAGAAAAATTCATCATTTAACTTTACATGTGGCATGAAGGGTTGGAAACACGTGGAAGTAACGAAATCGGTTCGTGCATTCTCGAATTCCTAAAAAACTATTGTACCGGAAGAGAGTTGATATTTTATGCGGTTAATTGTTTTGGCCAAAATTAAAATAAGTACATAGTGAGTTTATTTTTTATTTATTTATTGTGTCACTGAATTAAATATTCCAAGCATCAGTCTCAAGTGTCTAACACTCAAAATGAGTGATGCGATGCATTCTGTTGTTAAGAAACAAACAAAAGACACTTAAATTAGGATCAATTTTTATACCACCTCAATGGGTTCCTGTTTTTCAATTGGCAAAAAACAGCATCTGTATGGGGTTAAGTAATAGATTTCAAAAAAATTATTTTACTGAAAAATCTGTCAAACCTGGTGGATAAGAATTTAAATATCAATGAAAATAATGAAACTGTTATATGGCGAAATATGAAAAAATTAAAAGTAACTAAGTTAAGCCCAATTATGGTATTTTGTAAAACCATTTTGACGGAGATTACCTAACAATCAACTTTAAGAAACAGCACCAAAGAGGTAGACAAGATGATTTTTTTTATAAAGAAAGACAAACATTCCCGGGTTACGAATAACCCAACAACATCTAAAATCTCCTACTACATCCACACCAAGCGGAAGATGTTGCTTGTGTTGTGATGGAGGACTTAGCCAGCCAAGAAATCGAACACGGAACGCCTGGGTGATACCCAAACGCGATGCACACTCAACCACTGACCGATCAGTCTTTAATTCTGTCTCCAGCATACCTTCTCCCACCAGTTATTCCTTCAGCTAAAATCAATTACTTAATTTCACTTTGCGAAGCACTCATTCCAAGCCATTATCATCATTTTTATACAAATTTAAAGGTTTCCACTATTGGTGATGCTAATTTAGTAACAGCTGATGATGTTGATAGGAATTTTATTTTTTATAACCATTGTGTATTGTGTATCCATCATAGGTTTTATACAAATCTAACGGTCTCCACTATTGCAGATGCTTTAACAGCTATAACTGATTATAATCGATTTTTTTCGAACCACTCTGTACTGTGTATTTTTTTTTAGTTTTTTTATATTTTATTTGTTATTATTGCCTATTAAAACACAGTTTAAAAATTAAAATGTCTCTGTTTTAAACAAGATTATGACTGATTTATAATGCTGCATTGGGGCATAAGTTAAAAAATTCAAAAGATTTCCGCAACAATAACGGCACAAAATCGAAATTTGCCTTAAATACCTTCAAAATGGGATAAATATTAAAAACTCGGAAATGCAATGAAATTGCATAACGGTTACCCAAATTTCGTAAAAGAATATTTTTTTATTTGTTAATAAACTGATTTAATACACTAAAACGAAATATTCAAACTGCTCTCCTGAAAAAAGACGTTTTTTGAGTTGTGCCATTGTATTTCCGGGGGTGCGCAATGTACTTCTTATAAGTATTTTTTGATCATAAGTATTTATGATTTTTCAATAATGTCTAAACAAAATAAGTATGTAAAAAAAAAAATATTTTAGTTTGTAAGACCTTAAATAAATAGAAAAACTGCGGTATTTTTGTCACAAAACACGTTCTCGGATTTATTTTTTAATGATTTGAATTTAATTAAAATTTTATTTTTAAAACTGTGTTGACTAGATTATGTACTGATTTATTTATTTGTATGATTATATGATTTCAAATTTCTGTTTTTAATAGAATCTATCGTTTGAAAATTGAACA
Organism: Limnephilus auricula; assembly: GCA_951813805.1. Classification (NCBI taxonomy): domain Eukaryota; kingdom Metazoa; phylum Arthropoda; class Insecta; order Trichoptera; family Limnephilidae; genus Limnephilus; species Limnephilus auricula. Next base: position 9,359,160 of record OX638400.1, on the reverse strand, counting down.
AAAATTGAAAAAATATGTATATTAATAATAGTTAGTGTTTTGTTTTGAAATGAATATACAAAATTTCTATTGGGGTATCATGTATCCAGTTCCTATATCTCCCTAACGATCACCTTGTTTTTTTTTTAATATTAACTCCGTACAATTTTTCTCGGGGCCTATGTCATCTTTGCAGATGCTGCGTGGAGGGTCTTTTTGAGGAGAGGAAGGAGTGAACATGGGTCTTCAAGAGACCCATGTTGTAATAAGGAGGAAACACAGAGCCCGGCAAATCGTTCCACAGCCGAGCTGTTGAACTTAAGAACGAGTCGTAAAAACGACCAGTTTTCATGTGACAAATGTCAACCGTGTACATATGTTGGGCGAGCTTTTGGCGTGTTTCCCGACTATGCACCGGTGCCAAGGGGATAAATGAGGCTAGTTCCTCGGAGCATCTTCCATTGAATTACCGGTAGAACAAGGATAGCATTCCTACCCGACGCCTGTGCTCTAAAGATTGCAATCCGTTTGTTAAGACTGGAGAATCTATCAAACGGACCGCCCGTTTCTGCACAGAGTCGAGGGTGTTTTTCAGGTACTTTGGGGCTCCAGACCAGTGGTGGCTGCCAAATTCAACCGTGGGGCGCACCTGCGATTTGTACAGGGTTAGCAGTATAAAAAATATGAAAGTATTTTTTGATTATCCGTATTTATGATTTTTCAATAATGTCTAAACAAAATAAGTGTGTAAAAAAAAAATTTTAATATTTTAGAAAAACTGCGATATTTTTGTCACAAAACACGTTCTCGGATTTATTTTTTAATGATTTGAATTTAACTAAAATGTAATTTTTAAAACTGCGTTGACTAGATTATGTATTGATATATTTATGTGTATGATTATATGATTTCAAATTTGAGTTGTTTAATAGAATCTATCGTTTGAAAATTGAACCAATCTGCCAACGACCAATGGTATAACCTTAGTGTATTAAAAATTCACTTAGGTTTTCAAAATTTTAAAACTGCGTGTACCAGATAAAATAACAATCTTTCAAAATCAAATTATGTTTTTTTGTAAAAAAGAGTCAATATGTCTAGAATTTGATTTAAAAAGGACTAATTTCCGGTATTCTCTGGTAATACCCTCTTAAGAAAAATTATTAACTGTTAGTGTTTGGTTTTGAAATGAGAATATAGATATGCAATTATACAAAAAGACAGCAGCCAATAAAAATATGCGTTAAGAAAAATGAAAATAATGTTGGTAGTTCTCAGTCAAAGTATGATACAGTTAAAAGTGACCGAATCGTATAGGGATACGTTGGCGCAGTGGATAGCGCATTGGCCCGGATTGCCAGAGGTCCTGGGTTCGAGTCCCAGATGTATCCGTATCTTTTTCTGATTTTTCTGTTTCGGATTTTCGATTGACTTTCGCTAATATTATCTTCATTAATTGAAATATACATAATTCCTATCGGGGTATCATATATCCATTTCCTACCTCTCCCTAACTATCACCTTGCTGGAAAAGTATTTGAAATTTGGAATAGCAAGAAAATAGTGTTTATTCGAGTGCAATTGGGACTACCTTGAAAGCAAGTTGTTGTTGTTTTTCAGGCACATAATCTCGTTTTTTAAGTAAAAAGAAGTAATTCACCATCTTGAACCATGTAACTATATTGTGATTGTGTTGTTGTGCTCCTTCGCAGCGATCCAGTGGTAAGTGATTCGTTATCTTCTTTTCCTTCCTTACCTTATTATTTCCTACAACTACTATCACCAAATTCCAGCAAACAGCACTTCTTTTTATTTCGCGTATTAACAGTCCACTACACGTGCACAGAAATTATAATTCGCTACCAGTTTCGGATGCGTCAGTTTATATGTAGGTAAATGGAGACCAGATTTCAATAGATTTGAATAAAAAGATCAAGAAATTCATGAGATATATGAACATAGAATGAGAAATAAAAATGTGCATTATATTACCTACAAAGAACACATTACACAAGTAAAAACTAATTACTTACAGGGTCTTGCAACTTATTATGAAAATTCAATAGAAAACAAAAGCTGTGAAAACATAATAATCAATATTTGACGAGTTAAATTATTTCACCAAAAAAGTAGAGATAATATGTCTCGACGCCATCTAGTGAGAGAGTTAGCACTTACATGCCTTTCTCATATAAAAATAAAATTGGTTGTTTGCAGGTGAAAAAATGTAATAAGCGGTAATTATTGAATGAAACACTAGTATATATTGAATCATTTGGCGGGTAACAGATAAGGCGCCGTAGAGCTCTCGACCGGCAATCGAAGGGGTGCGGTTCGAGTCCCGTCGGCGACATGTATCTTTTATCGGGAGGTTTTTTCAATATGGATGAGTGTTTCAGGCTAATAATTATTGCTTATAATAATTGTTACCCTTTGTGCTAATCGTAATATTAGTTTATTTTTTGTTATTCAGCCTTACTAATAAAATAACTTTGGTGAATATTTTATATAATTGATAAAAAACTAGAAAGTTCATGGATAGATAGATATATACATCGTTTACCCAGCCAAAGAGGGTTGTTTACCTACTTGTTGTATAAACTTTAAATTTGTTATCGAATTTTAGTATATTTCCGAAGAATTTTAATTGTGCTATATATTTAACTTTTTTGAAGATTACCTTTAAACAAATACCATTTCAAAAACTAGACGAATTTAGCTTTAAGACTGCTGCATTGGAAATACACTTTAATAGTAATAATTTGGAATATTTTAATTATTGTTAAATTGATAAACTATTGTTTAAGACAAGACTTTTTATGCATAGCGCAAAGGGTAACATTTATTATAAGCAATAACTATTAGCCTAAAACACTCCATCAACAAACAATCCATATTAAAAAAACCTCCCAAGAAAAGATACATGCCGCCGACGGGACTCGAACCCGCGACCCTCTGATTGCCGATCAGGAGCTCTATCCACTAAGCTATAGCCGCCGTAGCTTAGTGGATATACGAAATTAAGAAATCGTATTCCTTTTATTTGGAGAATCTGCAGGAAATCTGTCACTTCACTTTTTATCTCGTTTATACAATAAAAAAATAAAAATTGCAAATATTGAATTCATTGTTTACGCAATAAGAACATTGATTTCTAGCATTCGTATTTACCTACACAGAAAAAATACATTTATGTTATAGAATGTTATTATGTGTTATGTTTCGATTTTATATAATTCTTAATAAGTTCACGCGGAAACAGTCAATTAAAAAATATGATGCAAAAAATAACCTATTTTTTTCAAGATGGGAATTTTAAGTATCAGTCTTCCGAAATGCGAGGTTGTCAGCTCTTTTGGAGCACAGTAAAATACATTTTTTATTAGTACCAAACCGAATCTGAGCTTGTACATTCTTTATTCAATGCGTATATTTAATATTTCCACAGATAAGATATAAAATCGACTCCTGACCATTCCAAGATAAGTTTATTGTAATGTTTACATTATTGTACCTACCCAACGACACAGGCCCACAGGCTCAGTGCCTCAGTGCCTGTTTGAATGCCTGGTGCCCGGGTATCTGGTGCCCGGGTATCTGGTGCCCGACTGCCTGCAGCACCCAAGGCTCCCGAGAGTAGGTACCACCACTGAACAACGTTTGCCTAGAATTAAATCCAATTTGAAATCAATATGTTTCAGTATAATATCTCCACACAGGAAGCCAATAAGAATAAGGAAAATAATTTCCCTTAGGGCCTATGTCATCTTTAGGGCTGCTGTATGTAGAGTCTTTTAAAAGAAAGGAAAGGGAGGATGTTCTGGGAAGGATAAAGGTATGAGGTGTGGGTAGGCATCTGGGGTCAGTGGGTTTAGGAGTGATGGACGTATGAATCCATCCCTTACACTGCGGAGCAAGGTGTCCTAGACAAACCTCACCCCACGAACCCGGGCACCCCTGCTAAGTCACCAAACCTAGCGAACCACGTTGGCTATGGCAGAGGTGTTGGTTATTCAATAAACGATTCTTGAGGCGGCGGTACCCATATCCGCCTCCCAAATTGATTGCATAAGAAATTTCGATTCACAGGCGCAGATGTACTCAAGATGAAGGTAGTACCAGTATCGCCCTGGCGAAAGACAAGCAGAGGCCCTAGCACACTCGCTCGATAACGATCGATAGGATAACTATCGGTAACTTCTCATCGTTCCATGGGACAACTGCACATCGCTAACGTACAAACAACAGTTGATGTTGAAAATGTTAAGGACATTTAGTCATTGTGAACTGTCACTTATTCGTTGGCGATCTGTAGTCATGCTAGGGAACGATGAGAAGTTACCGATAGTTATCCTATGGATCGTTATCGAGCGAGTGTGCTAGGGCCTCAGGTAGGAAAAGTAAATTCTTAAATAATTGCGAATTCACTTTATGGCGTCATTTCAATTAAATGAAAACAAATCACTTTGTGTACCACTTATTTTAAAAATTATCAACATCTTTCGAAACCAATGGTTTCTTCGTCAGGAAAAATGAAATGATCATATTAATTTTATTAAATAATTTTCATTTTATCCTGACAAGAAACCATTAGTTTGGAAACGTTGTTGATTTTGATTAAATCGACGGCCGGCGTGGTCGAGAGGTAAGGCTCTCGACTCAAACCCAGTGGGTAAATAAATTTTATTTGATTAATTTGTCTTATTTCATAATTAATTAAAAATAATATATACTTTATTTGCAACACAGTCCAGAGTGGAAGATATTATCAGTATCGCCCTGGTGTAAGACCACCATTCAGAATTGAAACATTGCTTGAAATGGTGACCAGATCTGAAAAGCCAGGTACTTACCCACCTTCCTCTCCCCCATCTCCTTCCCCTCCACACTATCAGCCTCATAACATATCCCAATTGGGGATGCCGTAGTCTCACTGGCTCCAGACGGGAGCAGTTAGGACTCTTGTGCGGTATTTATATATATAAAAAAAGGCAATACAAAAAGATTTCATTTCATTAATTTAAAGTAAATACGATCAAATTGTAATATTTCTATCTTTGAACTAGTATAATACGTATTTATACTACTAGCTTCAGGCAAGAAAATTTTAGATTAGATATTAGCATTTTTTTGCTGTCGATACTGACTTAGAGGAAAATTGATGGCACTAATTTTCTTTGGATGTTCTGATTGATGAGCTTACTTCTGGCATATGGACACGCCCACAGCACAATTCTATCGGTGTATCTCTCCAGTGGTTGGCACCTTGTCAGCACTGGATACCAGCAGGGGCCGTATGCGACAGGATATGCGGTGCGGTGTGCGGTTCAATAGTTGGCCATATATTCCCCGTTCCCGAGTATTGGCCCGCGGTGCGGTCTATAAATATTTGAGTCCTACATAAGTCATAAAGTCCTCAGGAACGGAGTTGGGACTTGCCATGGGGGGAGGGTCATTAGAATATTCATGGCGGAACGGAGAAGGGAAAGGGGTGGGTTGACATATTTCCGGAACAAGGAGATACGGGTGCAGTAAAACAGGATTTTTGGAGTAGGTACAAGATGGTTTTCTGTCGTTGGAATTGAAAATGGGAACTTTGCGAACTTGCTTGAATTATAATAATATTCCCAAACATTCTATGTAGTGTAGGTCCAAATATAAATTATCAATATTGTAGAGCATCGTTTCTCAACAATTTTAGTGTCGCGAACCCCTTAAAAGCCATAAAAAATTAAGTAAAAAAACATTACGATCCTCACTACGAATTTTAAAGTAAAAAAAGTTCTACTGTGAAAATAATGTGTTGAATGTGAAAGACTCAACCGACTATTTGAAATAGCGAATAACAAAACGCAACAATCAGAATTTTTGTTTTTATATGATCTTCAAGTATGATAGGTTTTTAGATTTTCACGGCGAAAAGCGTTTTCGTTGTTTGTTTTTGGGGTGTTATGCCGTGTTGCGCTACCTCCTTCTTTAGCCGACGTTGTCGGATCTGCCGGATCTGCCCTGATGATGGACACTGCAACGCTAACCGAAACGTCGGCTAAAGAAGGAGGTAGCGCAACACGGCATAACACCCCAAAAACAAACAACGAAAAAAAATCCTCAAGTATGTTTTCTGTGAACCATATCACGTGAATCGAAGGGTCTCAAAGTATTTTTGTGCGAATAACATATGAATTGAATGATCTCTCCGTATGTTTTTGTCAATAACACATAAAATGAAGGATATCCAATTATTGGCTATGTAAATAAGTAAAGCGTGAAATGAAGGTTTTCCGAGTATTTTTGTGACCAATGACATGCAAATTGAAGAATCTCCAAGTATTTTGTGTGACCAAGAACATGCAAATTGAAGGATCTCCGAGTATTTTTGAACGCGGTCTTCTTCCCCTATCATATTTCTTTAAACCTTTCAACAAAAACTCTTCGATTTCTTATAGATCAAGTCGACCTTTATAGACCAATCATAAACTGTTTCCGGACAAAGCCATTTTTAAAAAATGCTGTTATGTAATTGAAATTTTATGCATCAAATTAATAAAATAACGATGAAATATTCATTGCAATATTTAATTTAGAAGATAGGAAGATAATGAATTCTGCCATCTATCGTATGTTATAATCTGATAACAACGCGGATTACACGCTATCAAAACTATATAGGAACCTACCATTAATTATTTATAGCTCTCCATGATAAATATCGATACCAAAGTACCTACCCTTAGACATAGATGGACACGTTACTACGGTGTGAATGGAGGATTTATGGTGGCGTTCCCTGAGTTAGGAAAACATCATGTTAAATAAGGGACGGTAAAGTGGCATGGTCGTTTAGAATTGGGAATATAGGTACTCACTTTTTGTATATTTTATGTAAAACTTCACTGGTTTTTGCAAACCAGTATTCACTGTATGTATAACTGTTTACATTTAACGAAAAATGAAAAAAACAAAAATATACATACCTACCTATGCAATCTATGCATAAATATTATGGACTCTGGTTAGAATTTTATCTATTGCGTTAGGTAGAGTGTTTGATGCAATATGTTTCACGTGTATAATATTGTAGTTAGTTATTATCTATGTACCTATGGAATTTTCTATGAACTGAAAAATATGTGTTTTAAAACTTCTTTATTCGTAGACTAGCTGAAATATCGGAGATGCCTGGGTTTTGAACAGAGTTTATCGAAATCAGATGCAGATAGTAATTTATTTTTCTCTTATTTTGAACCTCAAGTGTGCAGAATTTCGTAAAAAAGTATCAACATTCTGCTTCAGGGGTTGAAACAGGGGATAGGAGGGGTTGTGGTTTTTCAAAATATCATGTAGACTGTGACCTTCTTCTGGTGCAAAAGTTCATCTCTCTCGAATTGTGTTAGTGTATACCTACTGGAATAAAATCAAATTCATGCCACAAGCCCGCCAGAGATACTCTTTAGTAAATGGAAAGGATTATTTTTGGTCAAAATCTACTAAGACTGATCTTCCAATGCTGAAGTTAACATCTTATATTCTTAGACCTAATTAGATTAACTCATTATAAACATACAAGTCGTGTTTAAATAGTAGGTAGGTATGGTAATTAATTATTTGTTTGCGAAAAATTATATCCAGGAAACAGAATATATCACTAGTCATAGTAATAATTATTATTCAAATCAACTCGAATATTTTAATATAAACCACACACACACACAAAACAAACAAAATTATAATTTAGAAAATTAATAAATTAAAGTAATATGAAACATAATTTATTTACGGGTTTCCACTGAAAAGAACTTAACATGATTCATAGGGTTATTGTTCAGTTCAAAAAACTAGAATTTCGTAAATTACTAAAATATTGTACCTAAGCTCACATTGAGAATGCAATGATGTGAATTATTATTACGATTAATAAAACATAATCATCAACGACATTTTCAATGTCACTTACATACAGTTCAGCAACTATCTTTTGACACATGTAACAAAATAGTAAAACTGCCCTTGTCCACTTTTAAATTTATAATCTTCTCCATGATGTATTGGTGTATAACCGTTTTACGGAGAACATGGAAAAATAAATAAATAAATAATATTCGGTTTTTAGAGACGTACCTTACTTTAACCACTAATTCCTCAGGTTATTTAGAGTAAGAAATGTAGGTGATATTTTCGTTTCAGGCGACTTTTTTAATACCCTTATAACATTAAAAATTCGACAGTAAGGGGCAGGGTGAGAGATTAGTAGTCCCGAAAGAACTTTCAAATAACCATTTTAACAATTTCTTAAAAAAAAAAGTTAATTAATTTTATTTTCTATAGTGGTAATTTTTAGGAAATTTAAAACCTAATATTATGCATTAAAGTAACACTAGATAGAGGTCGTATTCGCGTCATCAACATCAACGGGACCTTTACAATATAATATATTTATATTATTAACGTAGTATAAATAAGTACCTACTCTAAGATAATATTTTTTTTGTGTCGAAACATAAATAAATTTGTGAAATCGAAATAAAACGTGAGGTAGTACAATTTTGAGTATATGCAAACATGCAATTGTATTGAAATAAAATTTATTTACAAATAAAAAATCGTTAAAACTCATTTTCACTAAAAGAAAACAATCGGTAGGTAAGATTTTTTTTTCAGGTGTTTTAAAATAACCAAAATTCAAAATTGGGTGGGCACATTGCCATTTCAAAACGTGACATTTTAACTAGAAGTGTTACAAATCTAAAAATAAGTCGTCCTGGGCCCCTAGCACCCATCGATTACGATTGATAGGATAACTTTCATTAACTTCTCATCGTTCCCTAGCATGACTGCAGACCGCCAACGAATAAGTGTCAGTTCACAATGACTAAGTGTCCTTAATATATTCGACATCAATTGTTGTTTGTAAATTAGCGATCTGCAGTTGTCCTAGGGAACGATGAGAAGTTACCGAAAGTTATCGATACAATCCTCATCGATCAAGTGGGGCCTGCTGGACAGGAACTTTTAAACTTAAAGTCGTCAATATCATATTATTTTTGCGGTAAAATTATTGACGAATCTTCTTCGATGGCGCTACAGCCCATATCGAGGTTTGGCCTCCCGCAACATTCGCCTCCAACTCCTCCTGTCCTCAGAAGCTGACTTCCAGTTTGTTACCTGGAGATGCTGTGCCGCATCCCCTCTTACCTCGTCTTCCCACCTCAGTCTGGATCTTCCCATTTTTCTCTTTCCACCTGGGTGTCCAGTCATAATTTTTTTTGGGACGCGTGTGTCCGGCATTCTCTGTACATGCCCAGCCCATCCCAACCCGAGGAGTCTCATATGGGCTGAGATGTTGGGGGCCTGATATATATCGCATAGTTCTTTGTTGTGCCGGATGCGCCACTGTTCCCCCTCTTTCACGGGACCACATATTCTCCTCTACACTTTTCTTTCAAAAGTATCTAGCATTTCAGCCATCTTTGCCGTCAGTGTCAGCGCCTCACATCCATATGCCAATACAGTTCTCACAATGGTCTGATATATGGTTACTTTGGTTTTCCTGTGGACGCTACGTGACTTAAACACTGGCAGCAAAGAGAAGTATGTTTTGTTGATTATTGACGAATAAGTAAAATTTATATATAACAATTAAATATCCTGTACGAATTTTATTACCATAGTACGAAGATTAGCAAATTTTACAGGAGGAGGAGGTTTTCTTTCATTATTTCAATAAAGTATTATGATATGTGTTTAAGATGAACCTATTCCCGTAAAGGAAACGATCTCGTTAGCTTAAATAATGTAAAGTGTTTAATTATTGTTTTTGATATTTTATTTTGAGTTTAAAAATGGAGATTGCACAAAAACTAAAATAGTCATTTGGACAATTAATATCCAATTGTCGATCACTTGAATACGATCTCCTCTGGGACAAGCAAATGTATGATTACGCTGTATAATTATTTTGTTATCTGTTTTTAAACATGGTTAATACTGCATATTTAAAAGTTCTTGTACCATAAATAAATAAAAGTATCTTGACTTTAAAAAGTAACATGGTCAGAAAGCGTCGAGCATTTGAAATTCCCGCATAGAGCAATATTATACGTAGTGAACATTGCAAGAGTGAAGTCCCAAATGTTAGCAGCACGTCCCCGTCATTGCGATGGCGATGTTGTTATTCCCTTTATACAACTACCTCCCGGACTTGTTTCATCTTCATCCCTTATCCCAACAGCAGTCACGATGTGTGAAGGGTATTGATACTATCTACTGCAGAAGTTGCTTCCCCTATTATATTGAATCATTCACGAATATTTCTAATAAATTTATCCATTTGTAAAGCTTACAGGATTCACATTGCTTAGCCATCCTTCAAATGGGAAAGTTTTTATTTATTTTATTAATGTAGTAATTTGAGGTTTATTGGAATCGGTTCAGCTTATAGCAGGATGGTATATCAAAAGTATCTGTAAGATAAACCGTTTATCCGTAGTTAAAAATTCGATTTCAAGATTACGATTTATGAATGTGACTAGTATAGCGTTCAAAAAAGTAAATTTTATGAACAATATTTTTCTTACACTGAGGGGGTTTCTCACCATCCTCCCAATAGCTTATCTACCCTAATAACGAATATTTTTAAAAATAAAAATAAAATACTCGCAGTGGTTAGAAAACTCGGCCAACTTATCCAATATATAGCCACTATTCATAGCTTCGAGTACCGAATTATAAACTCCAACTTAATAAATAAATAAACCGTAAATCGTAAATCGAAAATATTCGTTATTAGGGTAGATAAGCTATTGGGAGGATGGTGAGAAACCCCCTGATAAAATTACTCTAAAAGAATTGCAGGTAGGTACTTAAATACCTACCAACTTTCGACGATTTGGCGATCGATCACATTGAAAAAAATAAAATACGTATATATATTAAACCCTTAGCTGTCTTTGTTTGTTTTTGGGGTGTTATGCCGTGTTGTGCTACCTCCTTCTTTAGCCGACGTTTCGGACAGCGTTGCAGTGTCCATTATCAGGGCAGATTCGGCAGATCCAAACACGGCATAACACCCCAAAACAAACAACAAAAATGCTTATGGCCGTGAAAATCTAAAACGTACCTTAGCTGTCTTGTTCATATTTTCGTAATAACTTACTTGCTTTCGCAATATTATTTTTTTGAGACTTGAATGCATTATATATAGTTCTATTGTATCAAGGATCACCGTTCAAGGGTTTAACTGCTTCATAAAACACAAATAACTTTGTTGTAGAGAGAACCATAATCCATATATAACTGCTTTGCGAGAAGCAAACCCATAAAATCAAAATGTCACTCTAATAAACTTGTTTGTAGTGGGGAAAATCTGAAATAAGCTGCAAGGAAAATCGTCGTCTCCGAGATATAAAAGAATTGTTTTAAAAATGTTAGAAATATATAAAATGAAATCGAAAAATAGAGTGAATCGGCAGATTCTGTAAAATGGCAATACCAAATAACAAGGACGAGAAGAAGAAATAGGTGATAAAAGAAATTCTGCATGTCATCCTACCCGCCCCATACATCTCAGTAAGGCAAGGGATTGGGGTGGGGATATAATGGGACAAGTCTATCCCGGACGTGTCCGAGCCGAGACACAGTACCAGGAGTCAAGAAGTAAGGGAGGGTATCTTACATCTCTGCCAGTTCTTGGCCCAGTTAGGGGCGGTGATGTTAATATTCAAGAGGGTTTATTGTTTCAGCACGCCTCCAAGCAATGAACGATGTTTGGCCGGGGTAAGTTTGCGGAACTGCCTGAAATTAGGGTTCGCGTGAAGCGCTCCGTGCTCAGCGCTTACTGCTTAATACAGTGTCATAATTTTTTATTGGAATAATGAACGTTAGGAGGGTTGGAACGTTTAAAAACATATATGTTACTAACGAAGCAATTATGGGATCTTGTTTATTCACTGGGTAATTTGATATGAGATGAGAACGCGTAAGTTCCGGTAGATAATTGATAAAAATGAAAGAAAAAAGGGATGGCCTAAAAACACAAAAAGTATTCCAGGCATTGCTTTTGTAAATCAACAGATTTAATTAAAACAATATTCTAAATGAAGAGCGTCGATAAAAAATGATTTTACACTTCCAAAGAGTGATTTCAAGAATCAATAACATAATTTTCTTAAACAAACAGTAAAGTTACGATATTATATATTAAATAACAAAATCGGCGATTTTTTGAACAAATCTGTGTTCTATTAATTTGTAACGATTGTAACTTCTTTATTAATACAGGGAAGAATTCTGGTAATTGCAATACTAGAGTTAAGGAACACCTAATGTGTAATAAATAATAATTATTCAGTATTTTTCAACCACATTTCCGAAACAAAATATAGTTCTGTTGATATTGAAAAACGGATTGAAAATTTTACGTACAAACACAATGGGCTTACAATTCGAAATTAGTTAATTAGAAAATATTATTAATATTGCAAAAAAGCCTACCCTTAAATTTATTTTAATATTAATAACTATATTTATCATAATTTATTTTTGTTATTTAAACATCTTGATAGTTTTTTTTATTATTTTGTGTTAATTAATAAAAGTTTTTAACATCTAAACTATTACCTTTTCTTCAATTTTCCTATATTTTTTTTATTATATGATTGTTTTTATGACACTTTTTACTAATAAATCACCAGTTTTTGTGATGTTTATTTGTTAACAGGTACTTTTTTATCCATATTGTACACAGATATATTAATACTACGAATGTTCAAGATGCTTTTTTGGAACATCGATTTATTACCAATAATAGAACAAAACAAGCAAAACAGTGTACCTTAATAATATTCCGTAGCTTGCAGCGTAACTTAATAATATTACATGTATCGAATCATAACAAGAGACTTCCAGAGATTTTCTTTGTTTCATTAAAAAAAAACTCTTTCATTCATTACCCAATCCAATGGCTACATACATATATGCGTGCTTCGAAATAAATTCAATTCCGTCGATATTTTCCGTGTTACAAAGTAAATAATAATTTAAACTTTTTAAAATTTTTGTAATATATTCTTATTATGGAATTTCTTTTGTTCTTATTATGGAATATAATATATAACTAACTTTTGATGTTGATGTTACCTTTTATTATTATTGTTAATTTCTTTAACTTTTTTCTCTTTTCTTTACACAAGTATTACGTTGATTCATTTTTAATTATTCAAAAATTGAATCAACGAAATTCATTCACTTAATTTAATTGTGTATAATATAATATACAAATTAGGGCGTATCGGAAAAAAACTTTTTTGGATACTCAAAATTTCAAGTTAATAAATAGTAGTTTCCTTGAATCTGCATATAGATACTACATAAACTGGCCAACTTGAAAAACATTTAGGTCTCCCACGCTTGGACGAGCTGTCTTTCATAAATTTGTGTCAATGGTGATGGAAACCACAAAACAGAATCTAACAATTGAGGTATATTATTCATTACAAAATAATATTATCAAAACTCAAATTTGGTATTGGCACTATACAACGCTTTCGTTTCTTTAAAAAATGCAGAAAATTCACACAAAACCCACAACGTTTCTTAATTCTAAAGAACGGCTCTTAATTTAAATTAAATTTTTAGTTGCTCCAGCGGAAACTTAGTAACTTATGTGGAAGTGGTTTTAGCTAAGCGATCTCTTAAGCCCAGTCGAGCTGTAGGATTATGCGCTTTTGCTTCCGAATTTATGCCCAGTACAGGAACAGTTCAAACTTCCCTTCCTTCTCCACGTGTTTCAGTATAATAACCAGGACCCCTATTTAACGATATAAGGTCCAACACGTAGGACCCGCGCGTGATAAATTTTAGAACACTCTCCACCAAGTGCAGGGTCATTGTAATGAAAATATTTTCATTATTTTTTAAAATTGATAAACTAACTTTTTAAGCATAGCACAAAGGGTAACAATTATTTTAAGCAATAATTTTTAGCCTGAAACACTCATTTGGCGGTTAAGAGATAAGTGGATAGAGCTCCTGACCGGCAATCAAAGTCCCGTCGGCGGCATGTATCTTTTCTCGGGAAGTTTTTTTCAATATGGATGAGTGTTTCAGGCTAATAATTATTGCTTATGAAAATATTTTTCTTTGCGTTTTTTTTGTTTCAAGGAAACTATTTAATCCACTCTAAATGGCCTTGATAATGAGAACACTTAGATGAAACTCAAACTAGAAAAAGTTTAACATATGTATGGGGTTTTAAAATAATCGAATAAACTAGAAATTTTGGTACTGTTGGTTGAATAATCTCGAAGACTAATCTCTCCAAATATGCGGAAAAAACCTCTTTCCTTATTTATTATTTACTCTTACATGTATCTATCTGTATGGACCATGTACTGTTTAAATTTTGTTTGTTTTTTTTGTAATCTAAACAAAAACTTTTGTGTCATATTCTCTGTATCATAGCAATGTGCAAAAGCCCACAAGGGGATCTAGCACGCCGATCGCTAAAAGATTTATCGATAGTGTCGGTTACTTGTCATCGATCCCGAGCATGACTAAAGATCACTAACGAACAAACAACAATTCACGTGAAATAAATTAAGAATGTTTAGTCGTTATGATCTGTTGTTTGTTCGCTAGCTGTCTGCAGTCATGCTTGGGGACAATTTACAATTTACAAGTCAAGTTACCGACATTATCGGTAAAACCCATGATGATCGACCGTACTAGATACCCTGGGTTTTGATACTTAACATTAAAAAATATGATGACTTTATTTATATCAAATAACTTTGTGATGGTGTGCCTAAAAACTATTACATTTATTAATAACACTCCTTTCTTCATACGAGTCCACACAACATACATGAAAGATCACATCATTTCAGAAATAATCAATGCCATCGGATTTCAAAATGCTGGCTTTTAACACTCTCAACTGTAAAGCAGGTCTGTTTTCAGAAACTGAAAATTCTTTCAAAAGTGAGTTCTGGCGTTGTAAAATTTGTACAGCGTTTTTTGGTAAATTTAATTACTCCTGGACACCCTGACTCCCAGATTCCTCCAAACCTCTCATATCTTTTCCTATCCAGATCTTCGTCTACTTCCTTAAAAAAAACCTCCACACAGTATCCCCAAAGATGAAATAGGTACTAAGCGAAATATTTTCCTCAGAACCTCCTGTGTGGAGTTAATTAAAATTTTAAAAGATCACTTCTTTGAACTTTGTAAAGGCGACATACATTAATTAAGTGAGCAGTTTTAAAAAAAATAGACTCCTCTAGATATTGAGTGAGGTTTATTGGACCCCTGCCCCCTCTCACGTGAGATTTTTTCTTACTCTCAAAATAAATGTTTTTCATAATAGCCATTTTTTCAGCGTGCAAAATGGGACAATTCAAAAGAAGTGAAAAATGTAATTTTTTTATTATCTCTTTGATAAATATATACTGTGAGATTTTTATCGACCCCCCCTCGGTATGAGATTTTGATGAGATTTTGTGAGATTTTACTGGACCCCCCCCCTCTTATTTTTTCAAAATCAATTTAGGTATCAATAAATAAAATACAAATTAATTTTTTAGTAGTAAATTCACAATTGTGAATAGTTTTGGACCGCCCTGTAGTCTGCACCCGTTCGATACACCAGTCGCAAAGTCACGAAAAATATTTCCAAATGCACTCACAGTTTCCCCCTAACGAGACTTTCCTTCATTTTTTCTCAGTGGGCGATAAATTCCCGGGTAACGGCGGGCACTGCGCACTGCCACGGAACATGCTTATATTTATAGTATAATACTATTCTCATTCGCTCCGAGGGAACACTGCGCAAGAATTTTAAAAATTTGATGCAATTGAGGATATTTCTTACCTTTATTGTAAAATTTTATGCGGTCGTTTACATGAATCTTAAATTTGATTATCTATGCTCGTTATATATAAGTGCAGTGACATTTTGTTTTATTTTCTTTGGCAAAATGTGTGATTTTTCTTCAATTTGCTTTGGTTTTTTCTCAAATTTTAATATTTTGTGCTTCGTTCTTTAGTTTTCCCACGTGAAAGATTAATTCGAACTTTTCGATGTTGATAGCTGGTACTTATTTATTTAAATGAAACAATTAATTTTGTGTAAACCACTATAATAAATGTTATAGTATCTTTTTTTTTCTTTTTTTAAAAAAAGAAAGTCAAACATTCCCGGGTTACGAATAACCCAACAACATTTGAAAATCTCCTACTACCACCACACCAAGCGGAAGATGTTGCTTGTGTTGTGATGGAGGACTTAGCCAGCCGAGGGATCGAACACGGAACGCCTGGGTGGGACTCAAACGCGATGCCCACACAACCACTGACCGGTCAAGATATTATTTTAGATTTATACGGCCAAAAGTATAATAGTGATTTATTTTTGGGGAAATACGCCGCGTTGCGCTACATCCTTCTTTATCCAATGTTTTGGTCAGCGTCTCAGTATCCATCATATTTAATTTATTGTAGACATCATCACATCATACCTAAGGCCAGAATATCTTGTCTGTGTGATTTGAACAGGATGTGTGTACATTGCTCCTGGCTTGTTTTTCAAATAACTATTCTATTTTTCAACCTACTTTTTTGAATTTTCTCACACACACGCGTAAGAATCAGTTATATCTGCTAAATTTCGCGAAATAATTTTATCTCTCTCGGAAAAGAAGATATGCTAGATTTAAATTATATGTTTTAAAACTTAATCGATGTTCATTTTGTAAATTCATAAGCAGAGAGTCTGTGTCAATCTCAAGTGGCGTACCAAAGTGTTGGACGCGGGAAGACAAAGAATTTCTTCAGATCAATAAGATAAGTAATATTCACTTTTGTTTATGTTAATAGGCCCCACTTGATATGTCTAGGTTTGGGACAGTCACATTAGTAGAATTACTAGCCCGATTAGGGGTCCATAAAAATCTCACATTTGGGTACATTTTTGTCATTTGTTGGTAAACTTAATGACAGCTATATATCAAAAATAATTGAGTTCACTGAGATGACGACTGTACTTGAGTATTTATTTACTATTAAATTGACGGGAGAGATATTGCGCGAACGGAGTTACAAGGCGCGCAGCGAGAGTTTGGCATCGGCCATTATGATGTTTATTATTTATTTTTATTTCAGTCGGGTATTATCCATTGTACTTTCGAGAGGTGTCACTTTACATTTATTTGATTATTAGGTTTGAATATTCAAGAAGAACGGTCGGTAAGCAGTTAGAAAATACAAGAAGATCCATAAGGAGACAAATAGGGGCGAGAAGATAAAAGGAAAGGCAAGAAGAACAATAAAGAAGCAAGAAGAGCCAAGAAGAGATGATAGATCCCAGAAGAAACAAGAAGAAGCAAGAAGAGACAAGAAAAGTCGTGAAAAGGCAAGAAGAGCCGAGAAGAGACGAGAAGATCCAAGAAGAGACATTAAGATCCAAGAAGAGCCGAGAAGAGGCAAGAAAAAGGAAGGCATAAAGAAGGAAAAAATAAATTATAACGCTCAATCCATTCCTTTATTCCTGCCCATACTAAATTCCAATATTGGCTTGTTAGGTTGCCATGTATACCGGTCGATTAAACTCCAACCTCCGTCCCATCCTTAGAGCACGTATTCCAGTCCTAACAAATCAGAGCCCCCTGGTGTACCGGTCTTACCGGGACAGGACTACTCCTGGCTGGGGTGGTACAATCGTATCGTTCACTTAAATTTACTAATTGTTCACGTTTATTTTCAGTCGGTTTTTATCTTGCTTTATTCAGTTTAATTTCGGCGTTTTTAGTGTATTTCAGAAGTTATTATTTTATCCGTATACAGATATCCGTGTACATATTCGAATACATATATGGGATTTGAATAGTGATACGAAAAGACACGTCATTATGAGCTAAGAAGTGCCAAGAAGAGACGAGAAGGATCGGTAAGCACTTAGAAGAATCAAGAAGAGCCTAGAGGAGACAAGACGAGCCAAGAAGGGGCGAGAAGATAAAAACAGAGCCCGGTAGAGATGATAAGAATCAAGAAAAATCCAAGAAGAAGCAAGAAGAGCCAAGAAGAGAGAGGGGTTTATCCAAGATGTGGCAAGAAGAGACAAGTAGAGGCAAGAAGAGACGAGACGATCCAAGATGCATGAAGAGCCAATAAGAGACAATAAGCAGAGCCCAGTGAGACGAGAAGAGGCAAGAAGAGACAAGAATAAGTAAAAAGGGCCAGGGAGAGACGAAAAGATCCCAGAAGAGACAAGAAGAAGCAATAGTAGAAAATAAGATACAAGAAAACTACGAAGATCAAAGAAGAGCCGAGAAGAGGCAAGAAGAAGGAAGACATAAAGAAAGAAAATACAAAATCATAACGCTCAATCCATTCCTTCATTCCTGCCCATCCTAAATTCCAATATTGGCTTGTTAGGTTGCCATGTATACCGGTCGATTAAACTCCAACCTCCTTCCTATCCTCAGAGCACTTGTTCCTAGTCCTAACAAATCAGTGCCCCCTGGTGTACCGGTCTCACCGGCACAGGATTGCTCCTGGCTGGGATGGTACAATCGTATCGTATCGTATCGTATCGTATCGTATCGTCTGCAGCAGGAAGTAGTCGAAGTAGATATAAATGGATATAAATGGAACTTTTCTCCCGGTGGAGATATGGCGGGAAACGAATACCGAAAAGGTATTAGGTAAAAGGAAAGCAAGAAGCATCGAGAAACGTGAAGACAGTAATGGTAGCGGGTAACGCTAAAAGGGAACCAGGTTGCAATAACCAGGAAGTAAGAAAAAGCGTGAAGCATAAATAAACTAAGAAGCAGGAAATCGGAAGCAAGAAGCGGAAAGCACGAAGCAACG
This sequence comes from Limnephilus auricula, assembly GCA_951813805.1. Taxonomy (NCBI): domain Eukaryota; kingdom Metazoa; phylum Arthropoda; class Insecta; order Trichoptera; family Limnephilidae; genus Limnephilus; species Limnephilus auricula. The sequence goes on along the minus strand of OX638400.1, from coordinate 9,340,320 downwards.
GAAAGGAAAAGTAAAGGGAAGCTGGCAGCATGTAGCGGAAAGCATCAAATATATACATGAGAAGCAAGAAGCATCGCGAGGCAACAACAACAAAAAAAGCGGGAAGATTGAAGGATGAAGCGAGAAGAAATGAGAAGCAAAAATAAGCGAACTCGAGAAACGAAAACAAAAGCTCAACCACTTCCTTTATTCCTGCCCATCCTACATTCCAATATTGGCTTATTAGGTTGCCATGTATACCGGTCGATTAAACTCCAACCTCCTTCTCATCCTTAGAGCACGTGTTCCAGTCCCAACAAATCAGTGCCCCCTGGTGTACCGGTCTCGCCGGGACAGGATTGCTCCTGGCTGGGGTGGTACAATCGTATTGTATCGTATCGTATCGACATCATCACATCTTACCTAATGACGGACACTTGAGCGCTATCCGAAACGTTGGTTTAAGGAGGTAAGGCAACACGGCATAATACCCCAAAAATAAATTACTTTATATGACATACAAAATAATTTAGTAAAATATGCTATTTAAATGACGACCGTCCGTGGTCGAGTGGTAAGACACTTGACTCCCAATCGGAAGGTTGCGGGTTCGAACCCGGCGTGCGCAAATACATTTTATTTGATTAATTTGTGTTATTTCACAATTAATTAATAAAAAATAATATATACTATATTTGCGGCACGTTCCAGAGTGGAAGATACTCTCAGTATCGCCCTGGTGTAAGACCACCATTCAGAATTGAAACGTTGCTTAATAATGGCTTTAGCCGTGTTTAGTGACTAGATCTGAATAGCCAGGTACTTTCCCACCTTCCTCTTCCCCATCTCCTTCCCTTCCCCACATACCTTCAGCCTCACAACATACTCCAATTGGGGATGCCATAGTCTCACTGGCTCCAGAAGGGAGCAGTTGGGACTCTTGTGAGGTTTCTCTATAAAAAAAAAAAAAAAAAAAATTATATAGAACCCCGCAAAAGAATAGTTTTATGCTTATTGATTATTATTGAGGCAAGTTATTATGGCCCTATTATTTTTCATATATTATTATAGCCAATTTTTTTCTACCTAAATTATTATATCATTGTTAAATTCCACAACTATGTTCCACAGTTGAACACATCTACTATTTATAAGAAGTGTTGCCAACTGCGTGTAATCTAGGTTCACTCGTTACTAAATGATTCAGTCCTGATATTTTTGTTGCTTAGTTGTTCTTGTTGCTATATGGAAGATAAATAGCCTTTTCACCACCCTCCTAATAGCTTATCCATACTATAAAGTTTATTTATTTATTGTATCTTTACATGGTAGGTATTATTGTTCACATTTCAATATTAACCTCACTAGGACAAGCCTGTTTTGAGGATAATAAGTTTATAAAGTAGTACAAATAGAACAAAAAATATTTAGGTACTTATTGATAAAACATATAGGACAGATAAGGACATAGATGAACCAATTGACGGCAATATTAATACCGATAATTTAATATTTTTCAAAAATGCACAAGATGTCTTAATATGTATTTTTTATATATATATATATTATATATATATATATGTATATATATATTTTATTATTATATTTTATATTATACTTATGTTTTCGGTCTACGATTTACGGTTTGTTTAATTAATCAGTCGGAGTTATTAGGTATTATTCGGTATTCGAGCCTATGAGTAGTGGCTATATTGCGAGAATTTTATGTTTATTTTTAAAATTATCGTTATATAGGAGGATGGTGAGAAACCCCAGTAGTAAATCAGACCTGTCTATAATACCATTCACAATTTTCAAAACAAAAATCAGTTCGGAATTAAGTCTTCTATCTGAGAATTTGTCGAATACATTTTAGTTACCACAATCAAATTATGGTTATTACGAATATTCGATTATATTTAATTCTGCCATAAACATTGGAAAATCATGATAGTTAAGCAAGAATAGCCAACTATGTTCATTACAACATCCTAGAATCTAGGTCCCAAATATTAAGTAGGCTTTATATTAATAATTTGTATGAAAACTTAGCGATACATTAGGACCCATCTCCAGCCAGAGGTCTGGACTTTCCTCGTAGCGAAGGAAGCGTTGTCATTAAGAGGCGTTAAGTATTTGAGATCTTAATAATGGGAACCTTACTCACCCTCGGGCCAGACCAAGTTTGCTATTTCATGTTGCGATATATAACATTTTTTACACTAGCTTCTACTTTAGATTGATCTACTTCTACAATTTAATTTCGCTTTTGATGTGAGTAGGTAACATTTTTTTTTGTAGTGAATTTATGACACAGTTTTTAGAATAGTTGGTGATGTAAAGGTCAGCATTGTTATCTAACAAGTAGTTGACCGGGGTTTGATTCACAGCCGTGGAAATTTTTAAAATAATAATTTTTTTATAAAAAAAAATCCTTATTATATTTATTTTAGCCCCGTTGATTTTTCAAGAGTCTGTTCTAGCACTATTATTAAAATGATGTGTTTAATATTTACCTTTTACTGACCTTATTCTAGTATGTCTTTTTGACAGGAAAGTAGATTTTCCTGCATATGAATAAATTTACGTGGAAAAAATGCTAAACTTGGCGATTGTCCGCCATCGCATATGATTAACGTTATGTCTAGAATTTTTTAAAAAGAAAGTCAGATATTAGGGTTATGAATAACCTTTGAAAATCTCCTACTACCACCACACAAAGCGGAAAATGTTGATTGTGCTGTGATAGAGGGCTTAGCCAGCCGAGGAATCGAGCACAGGACGCCTGGGTGGGACCCAAACGCGATGCCCACTCAACCACTGACCGGTCATTTTTCAAAAAAACATTTTTTTTCAGAAATTAGATGGTTTAAAAAAAAAAATTATAGAGAAAACCTCACAAGAGTCGCAGCTGCTCCCGTCTGGAGCCAGTGAGACTATGGTATCTCAAATTGGTGTATGTTGTGAGGCTGAAGGTAAGTGGGGAAGGGAAGGAGATGGGGAAGAGGAAGGTGGGGAAGTACCTGGCTATTCAGATCTAGTCACTAAACACGCCTAAAGCCATTATTAAGCAACGTGTCAATTCTGAATAGTGGTCTTACACCAGGGTGATACTGAGAGTATCTTCCACCACGGAACGTGCCGAAAATATAGTATATATATATATATTTTTTTTTAATTAATTGTGAAATAATACAATAGTGAGATAGGATTCACCTTGACTTCCGTAGTAGTTGACAGAGACGGAAGATGAAGAGAGACAGAGTGTCTATATAAGCCTTGTAACTGATCATTAGCGCTCTCTGTTCCCAGCTAGCAGTTTAGACTAAACATACTGTACATACTCGTAGTTACAATAAACCAACTTTATAATACACCGTGTACCATTATTATAAATATCTATAATCATTCTAAGATTAACAATAATCAAAAAAAATTATTTGCGCACGCCGGGTTCAAACCCGCGACCTTCCGATTGGGAGTCAAGAGTCCTTCCACACGACCGCGGACGGCCGACTGGTATTTAGATGGTATTTAAAATTAACGAAAAATACATCAACCTATTATTTAAAATTTTATAACAATCGAGCCTTTTTATTATTTTCATACAGTTAAGATAGTCGGTGGATAAAATTCCAAACAACCCTTTCTTTGCAGACATTCCATATTTCATCAAAATGTTTATATCTTATAAAAAATACCTACATATTAATTCAAATGTGAGATTGTAATAATCATGAATACATAATTTATTTTAGAAAATGTATAATTTTAACAATGTTTTGTTTCTGAAAATTTACCTCAAATAAGCATTACCAATTATTAATTGGATGGTTTTCTGAAGAGGTGAATTGTTTCACTCTAAATACTTCGACATTCAAATCGCAGATAATAACATTATAATATACGATTCTCCGGAGGAAACAATTTTCCATCTCAATTTCTTATACTCTAATTGAATACACACTGATTTTTTTCCGAGAAACCTGACTTAAGTGCTTGAGTTGTTGAAAGATACGCTTTGGGTAAGCTCATAAAAAATATTAATGGCTGCGTTCAACGTTCACTAGTCAAAATTAAGGGGAATGCTAAGATAAGTTAACAATCAATAAGTGGTTAAAAAAAAAGATAAACATAAAAAAGTCTTACAATTTATGGTTTATTATTTTCAACATAAAATGTGACCATCCGTGAAGTTTTGCAAATGTTTAGGTATGTTAATTTTGTGGTAGTTCAGGATTTTTTTCCTGGCGCATGTATTTGACCAAACGAACGAAGTAAATTAAAGAGTGTGGAAGCTTTGGATTGAGCAAACAGATTTTCAGTTCAAATTTAATATTCGAACGATGAAAATCACCCAGCACCGAAGCGAAATTTCAACTAGTTAATAAAATAATCACGGAGTAGACGTCTAACTATTTTTAATGTTATTTTTACATATTTTGCTAATAACTTACAGTGGTTTAAGTTTTTTTTTAAATTAGTGGCTCTTACAATCTATTTTGAATTTATTACTTTGTGAATTTTTATTGTTTCCAGCAGGGCATTATAATATTTTATTCATTTTTAGAATGAACTGCTTTGTATATTGAAGCAATTTAACCATATATTAATATTGCACTGCAAAAAAACACAAGATTACAGAAAAACCCACAATAATAATGGGAAAATACAATTGAAATTTTGATGAATGTGAATAAAAACAGTGATTCATTGCGTTGATATTTTGCACGTAAAAACAGAATCTCAACTTAGAGATACTTATAGCAGGTACATTTTTATGTTTACTGTTGTACACCTATATGGGCTCTTACAAACAAATTATATGCAAAATACTCGTAGTCAGTCACAAGACAGTACCTACCATATTATTGTAGCAATTCAACATCAACGTCCCAATAATACACTCCAATGCGATGGATTCAACAGTTAGGAAATAAATATTCCGATGTTGTTGATATATTTAGTTCATCAATTTTAGTATATAAGTATATGAAGTATATGACGACCGTCCGTGGTCGAGTGGTAACAACACTTGACTCCCAATCGGAAGGTTGCGGGTTCGAACCCGGCGTGCGCAAATAAATTTTATTTGATTAATTTGTGTTATTTCACAATTAATTAATAAAAATAATATATACTACATTTGCGGCACGTTCCAGAGTGGAAGATACTGTCAGTATCGCCCTGGCGTAAGACCACCATTCAGAATTGAGACGTTGCTTAATAATGGCTTTAGCCGTGTTTAGTGACTAGATCTGAATAGCCAGGTACTTTCCTACCTTCCTCCTCCCCATCTCCTTCCCTTCCCCACTTTCCTTCAGCCTCACAAAATACCCCAATTGGGGATGCCATAGTCTGACTGGCTCCAGACGGGAGCAGTTGGGACTCTTGTGAGGTATTCTCTATAAAAAAAAAAAAAAAAATACCTTATTGAAGTTTTTTTCACCAAGTAGGAGAATAATTTGATAAAACTATTTAAATTGACTAATAACACATTATGAGCATTTTGTCAGCTGAAAGCAAAAAAAATATATTGCATTTTTTTTTTTTAATATTTTATTGGTACCTACATTCTCTGTGGACATAAACATATGAATATTCAGTGGATCAAATTCAATAATATTTTTACTTCAAGTTTATTTTTGTGCAAGTGTCGTTTCCTGCACTATTTATTTGTATAATTTTGTAAAAAATGTTATATGTATGTAAAAGCCTTAATGGGCGTAAATAAATTAATATAAAATCATTTTTTGGAAGAGTTAGTAAAATATGTCACATTTCAAATCTTGCATTTTCTTAATTATCCCTTGTTTTTGCCATATTGTATTATTTACTTTTATTACACATGATATTTATAATTGAACTAAAATTCCCTCACCAAACACAAGAGCCTCGTCTCTTTATGGTGAGGAAAAGCTATTCTTATCTACTATTTTAACACTGTATAAAATGTAAAAATTATGTATTTATTGTAAAAAAAAACCTATAATTATTAAATAAATAAACAAAAAAATGCAGCTGGTTTTCTAAGGCAGTGCTGAAAATATGCATAGTTTATATTATAAGGACATATTACTCTGTATTTTTCAGTTTTAGTTATTGTTCTTGTATTTTTATGACTTATGTGTAATTTTTACTAGCATCAAAACTTATCATTTTTTTACTTTCAACAAAATGTAACAAGTCTACTGTAAAAGCCCTCTGAGCGTTGAATAAATAAATAATAAAAAAAAATATGACAGAAAAATTTTCATTTATGAAAAATTATTTTATTAAATATTATTTTCAAATTTCTCCTAATTCCACGATTAGAAGCGTATCACGTTGCTTGTTCAATGATGGAGGAATTATTTAGCTCAGGGCCGGCCGTTGTGTTTGTACTTGGTCTATACTACAGAGTAAAATTTGGCAACTGGGTTTTCTCCATTGGTTCCTGACTAATTTTTTATATATTTTATTAGCTTGAATCGACATTAAATTTTGTGGCAGACATGGCACTACGAGGCCCGAGTCGTTTTAATATAAAAATAACAAGGCGTTAAATGACCAGACTTTTCATAATTTGATAAGGTATCAATATTGATTTTCATGAAACGAATGTTAGTTTGTGTGAGCGACAAAGTTTTATGTACGTTTAAACTTCCTTTGAAGCTCTGAAATAAGTGAGTGGGGAGAAAGAGAAGGAAGGTACCCATTAGGGCTGCTTCCTTAGGTAAATTCCCCGTAAATTACTTCGATCAGCACAAATAGGAGTTTAATAAACAGTTCATTTCGTCCCTAATTGCTAATTGAATAAAGCGGACACAGAACCCAGGGGTTGAAAATTTTCTAGTCCAGAGATGCACAATATACGGCTCGCAGTCTAATGCGGGCCAATCGTGCTTTTATATAAGCAATTTTATTTTTTTAATAATTAATTTACATATTTTAAAACATTATTTTATATTTTTGGTCTCACTGGGTGCTTTACCAGTGCCGAGGCCCTGATTTTATAATTTAATGATTTTATAATTTAATGATCCTTGAGTCGGGCCATGTCAAGAGTCAGAATAATAGAAGAGTATGTATGAGAAAATGTATGAATGTGAATGAGGCAAGGAGCGTGTGCGTGTGTGAGTTGTTTGGCGGTCCGTCCTCTCTGCCTACCCCTGCGGGGAAACGGCGCGATGGTTAGTTAGTTAGTTAAAATAAAATGTAATAATAAATTGAAATAAAAATAAAATTTAATAATAAAGTGGTACTTAATGAAAAAATACGAAAAAAATCGGCAAATGTTATGAGGTACGGTTGTATATAGATTGATAATACCCACTGATTTATAAGTGTTTTTAGTTGAAAAAAAAAGTTTAAAAATGTCATCGGAGACCAAAATTACGCTTGCATTTTTTACTCCTAATAAAGTCAGGAATCACCGGTTAAAGCACCAGCTACTCAGACCTGATACAAAATGCAGCCTTAGTAATTTTGAACAACGCAACGTTCAGAAGTTAAGATTCTAAATATTGATCTCTTACCAGTGCGACATTGAAAATGTTAAGCACTCTAGAAAGATGTGAAAATGAAATATACACTGCACGGTGTCTGGAAACTCGAAAACGAGAAAACGGTGAATCTAAATCACACAGAGAACCCATTTTTTTTGGATCTGAGCATTTATTTTCTTTTTAACTTTTGGATGGAATACTTTTGGAGACAATCTATTCTTCGCAAATTTTAAAATACATTAAACAGATTATATTATTCCATTAGCATTAGAATTGTTTATTTTCAACCTAAAAATTTCAACATTGGGCTTAATTTAGGCACTCGAAAACGAAATCTTAATTTTTTTTAAATGTCACAGAATAGACTGCACGTGTGACGTAGATTCACCAATTTCCCGTTTTTACCGGACCGTTTATATTATTTATTTATATCCTCTTACCATATACACATTATAATTATTTATTACATAAAAATTAATCTCACTTGGACTATAGCCTGTATTGAGGTTAACATTAATAAATTTGAGCGAAAAAGCATACGTTAAATACAAATAATTAAAACTACATACAAAACACTAAAATATTACATGAAGAAAGAAATAAATTTAAATATTACATTAGTGGCCAGATGGGCAGAACTTGAGAATGAAATTGTAACAATATTTACACCATAAATAAATTATTAATCACTATACCCATTAAGAAGCAAAGTGAATGTTCAAAACAACTAGGGTGACACTCTGATTTTGAAAAAATGGAACTTAAATAAAATGTTACTAAGTATTAAAAAAAAATATTATTCAAAGAATGACAAGGATGAAAAATAATAGGCCATTGTATTTTTTTAAAAACAATTAAAATTATCAATGTTATTAATTATATTCATTTCCAAATTCTAGGTCCAGAGCTTATAAGCTTTTCCACAGAGATCGTCAATAATTTACCCCGTTTTTAAAAAGGTTTTGCATCACTGATTCAGAACCGAGGTAGGGAATGGTCAGGAGTCAGTAGCTTAAGTCTACGTGGAGAAGCCTCCACTTGAGGCAAACAAGCAGTGTTATGAAATGCTCAGTAAAATAACTCTCTTTGAGTGGAATATAATAGGCTACCGAGGCATAAGTCACACCGCGCCATAACCTTTCAGCTGGCCTGAATAATTTATTTATTATGTCCAGACAATGTGTGGCCGGGTGAGTAATACAAACAGTTGTTTATTTATTTTAAATGTTAAGCATAGTTCAAATAAGACGATGTTGATTTCGTGCCTTTGATAATTTATGCGAGAGATGTATTCTAAGCAGAATAATTAGGGTTTTAAAGTAGAAGGTATCTCTGAAAATAAGCTCAGAAATGTTTCAATCGTTGAACAATTAGAACAATGTAGAAACATTCTTGAAGGTTAACCTAATGTTAATCTTAATTAGAAATTGATGGTATTTAAATCCAAGTACTTTACTTCCAATAGGTAGGAACACGATGCTCGGAAGCGAAACCCGGTATCCCGTATCCCCTCGCTCACTACCATACCACTCGGCATGTTATCAACGCAAGCAGATATACCTACCTACGCATAATATATTATCTAACGAATTTTTCCCCGATTTTTTGACAAAAATCTTTTTTTTGCGTGTAATACTTATACTATATTTTAATTAATTAGTCCGCCACATACATGTACTACTAAGGAACACCTAAAATATGATTTCTGCGTTTAGTAAATTTACAGAGATATTGAAATATTTATAGACAAGTCAAATCATTACACAGTACCTGCAAAAAAGGGCTAAGTATTGATATTATTGCAATAGTTTTAATTATTTTGTTATTGCAAGATCTATATTTTTTTATATTTAAGCGACTATATAAAACAATTGTACATACAAAATATAAAGGTGTATTTAAGTATATAATATATTGTATTTCTTAGGCCTCCTCACTAGGGAGTCCTGTGCCGAGGCGGACTAAAGTTATTTAATTATAATTTATTGTCTTCTATGCAGTTTGTAGTGTTTTCTTCTATGTAGTTGTAGTATTTTCATTAGGATCTTTTCATTGACCTCTTTCAGCCATATTTTTATTTTTGATTTGTACTCATTAAAATTTTTAATCAGTTTTATGTCTTGGGGAAGAATGTTGTGGAGTTTTGTGTGGTTAATTTTTCAAAATGTGGTTTTATAACTTGGAATATTTTTTTATTTCATGTTTGTATGATCTAGTGTGATGGATGCACTGTCTAGTAGAAGATTCAGTATTTTTGAATTGCTTCAATAATATATTTTTGGCATATATTCGTTGTACATTTGGTACGTCAAAGCTGTTGAAAATTTCAATCAAAGGCGTTCTAATGGGTACATTCAGTACGGTCTTTATAATTCCTTTTTGAATTGTATTCAGGTTGTGTATGTTCTTGTTTGTAGCATAATGTCCGATAATAATAGGAATTCGTGGTGGATTATTAAAAAAAAGAAATTTTAATTGTGAATATTTCATTTTCATGAATAAACTACATAATTCACATAAAGCAATACATTCTTTCTGTGTTTACCTACATACATTAATGTATTAACGACGTACATATTTGTTTATTTCATTATCCTAAAAAAGGCTGATTGCCGGTCTTTATTTAGAATGTGAAAATAATGGTTAGAAATGAATGCGCGGTTTTCCACGAAAAAATGTTTCCTACCTGGCATATTTTTTAAGACAAATTTTAGGGCCAAAATAATAATGATACATACGTGTTGGTGGGCTTAATCATTAAAATAATAAAGGTTTTAAGCCTGGCTGTACACAAAAAGGAAACCTTACAAATTAACGACAAATAAAGCATTATGTTTTGTGTGAAAACAACATTAAATCCTACAAATAATTATTCTATAATATTGTAATGTATTATACGTTTGTTTACCTTTGCTTTTACACAAAACATATATTTCGGGTAGTAAATTCGGGATTGTGTTATTCGAATTAGAATAAGAACCCATTAAAGCTTTTTGCTTAAGGGGAAACGAGATTATTCCAGGATTCCCCCCATTCCTGCCAAAAAAGGGACCCTCCACCCCAAAATGGATGCCTCCGTGTTTGGATTAAATTTCAAACGGTAATCTAGATTTTGCGTGCTATACAAAAGGTTTCAGAAAAGAATAATGACGGTAATTTAGGCCTTAATATGTTGATCACAATAAAAAAAGGAACAATTTATTCGCTGAAACGGATTTTAATAAAGGTTTTTTGCTTTTAAAGCGAGGCTTTTGCGGCCAATAAAGGGTTGCATTAAATTGAAAGAAATTTGCATGTAGAAATATGTTTGAGTTGTGGGCGGGGCGGGTATTTAATGGACTTCCGTTTCTTCCCATAAATAATGATGGTTTCCTAAAAGGTTCTAGACAAGGGAAAAAGATTATGTAAAATATTTTATAATCTATTATCTTTTCTCAGAATACTTACTTGATGCAGAAACATTCATTAATTTCTTATTATTATAAGGTGGCATGTATTGTCAAAACGTTTCCATTTTAGCAAAGGTAATAATAATAATAATAATTATTGGATAATTTGTATAGCGCCGTTTTTGTGAGAAATCACCTCAAGGGCGCTGTACAATTTATAATATAATTCTTAGGCTATATTTAAGTTTATTATTTACAATTGTATACTGAAATCGATACATGTACGAGTATTAAATTCGATTAGTATTTTTTATGTGTATGTTGCTTTATGGGGGGGGGGGGGTATTTCACCATCCTCTATATAAGCACTAATCACGAGATATCGTATTATTTTTGATTTTCGATCTAACGGTTTATCTGTCTTCTATATATTTATATAAGTAATACTCAGAATAGATATCGTCTAGTGAGGCGGGTATATCTTACTTGTTTGTATATTATTATTTTATTTCAAGAAACGCCCGGGTTGCCGCCAATTAAATTATTAATTAAAATTAAAAGAAAATTGACTGTGGCGGCTAGCCAGAGGGTGACACCAGGCGGCTTTCGTTTGATTAATTTATTTGAATATAATAGTTTCATTCCGAGATTGATGAAATTTTGCGCACTTAACCTTAAAACAAGAGAAAGATAATTATTTTTAGTGTCTGAGAACGTGTACTTAGTTTTAATGTCTCTCAACAAATGTCATTAGTATAGGTAGTTATATGTGGTTTTAATATGTGTAAACATAGATTAATAATTATACTAGTCCTTCTTTGGTCAATGTATATGAGAGAGACAACTGTCGCCAGGTCGGGTCTAAAACCATAACGGTTACGAAGATATCCGTTCATATACGAGTGACAGCGGGCACGGCATAAGGCGACGGATCACTGGCAGATTATCACAGAGCTTTCCTTAGAGCGGACGTTAAGTCCAGTTAGATATTATTTATAAACACGACGATAATAAAAAAATACTTTTAATCTAGACTATACGAACCGAATTATTATTGAAAACTGTTCGTCCGATCATCAGGCGTGTTTTGTCATTTAACGTCAGAATACTATACTATTTAAGTCTGATTTCGAAAAATTCTGCAAGCCCGAACAACGTCAGGGATTCCGCCAGTTAAATTATAAAGCCCGTGTGTACTATTTGGTACTCGAACCTGTGTATGGTGGCTGTATTATCGGATTAACTAACCTCCTATTGCGAATTTGTATGAATTTATTTATTATAGGATAGTTATCGACAGGATGGTGAAATGCCCTTTAATGTATTTGAGTGAAATGACATGTTGTTTTAATCGTTAATATTGAAAAGGCATCAGGCGATGGATAAATTACGCGCAACTCGAAAATTATTCAGTTCCTACGGGAGCCTGAAAAGGCATTTTCACATATTGTATACCTTAATATTAAAAAACAAGCCCAACTTTTTTTTCTTACTACTTCACAAAATTACACGTAAGTAAACATTCGCAAAAATTGACATATTTTTGCATAATTTTATTGATAAATTGAAACAAAAACAATTTCAAGTTTATCATTGAAGAAGAAGATAACAATAATAATCTAATTTTTAAAAATATGAAAATGAACAAGACACAGAAAAATAATAAAAGATAACGGTCGCAACTGGGACTCGAACCCAGAACCTTACGTTTTACCGGGACATACACCTCTACCAATTGGGCTACAGCGATCTATTATAAGACTGTCGTAATTGTCAACTTCATATTTAAAATTTCACAATTAACAATATTATCTTAGACTAATGTTTTTTTCCATATTCATTTAGACTTTTATAAAAAGTCAATAGGTGTTCCATAAAAATAAAATCGTATATATTTATCCGAGACTCTATCTAGGTAACAAATACATTCTTTGAATACTTGTATCCAATAATATATGTAGCTGCCAATAATATGGAAAAAAAACATTGAAACCGGTCAAAGATAAGTGGCCAAAAGTTTTCAGTAAATTAAATAAATCAATACATTGCGTTTTCTAATGATAGACAGCGACCAACACGTATGCTTTCCACCATATCGATCTACCATAATGGTATTATGACGTAATAAATGGGTAGTTAGTTAGTTTATCTTACAGATTTGGACCCGACACAAGTCAATTTACGACAGCGAAGCGCACCAATATCTCTCCAATGTGCCAACAGAGACGATTTACTCCTAGTTTTATGATTTTACATTAAAGGAAAATTTTGCAAGAGTAATAAATTATGTAAGAATGCTTAACAGTAGGTAGAGTAAATTATAAGAAATTACATAACATTTGAAATGAAATAGCTTAGAAATCATGACCTCTGTTAATTTTCTTACATCAGGCTTAGAGGGGCATGTTCCAAATATCGCCGAGACTCCGGAGTAAAATGTGGTATACCTAAATTTATAGTGAATACCTCACAAGAGTCCCAACCTCTCCCGTCTGGAGCGAGTGAGACTATGGCATCCCCAATTGGGGTATGTTATGAGGCTGAAGGTAAGTGGGAAAGGGAAGGAGACAATGAAGAGGAAGGTGGGGAAGTACCTGGATATTCAGATCTAGTCACTAAACACGGCTAAAGCCATTTCAAGCAATGTTTCAATTCTGAATAATGGTCTTGCCAGGGCGATACTAAGAGTACCTTCCACTCTGGAACGTGCCGCAAATATAACACATATTATTTTAAATAATTAATTGTGAAATAACACAAATCAATTAAATAAAATTTATTTGCGCACGCCGGGTTCGCACCCGCGACCTTCGGAATGGCAATCCAACGCTCTACCGCTGGACTCCGGCCGTCAATTTCAAATTTACTAAGCCGTAGGTAAGCATTATATACTTCAAATTTGCGGTTTTCTGCAGAATATATTATTATCTTTAAACTATAATATATTATTTCTTCAAACTTCGCAAAATCACTTTGTGGCGTCATTTTGAATTAAATTAAACAAATAACTTTGTATTAAACCACTATTATATAAGCACGATTACCTACATGTTTCAAAACTGATGGTTTCTTCGTCAGGGTAGTAATTAATAATAATTAATAGTTATTTAATGTCATTACTACCCTGACGAAGAAACCATCGGTTTCGAAACATGTAGGTAATTGTGATTATATAATAGTGGTTTAATACAAAGTTATTTGTTTAAGTTAATATAATATATTACATTAACTATAATCTCGGTCTTCCTATAGAAACAAGTAATCTACAACCACTTGATGAAATAATTAAAATTATTAAATGTCTCAGATAGAAGACTTATTTCCGACTTGAATTTTATTTTTAAAAACTACTCTGATTTATTGCCCTTTATTACCTTTTATATCATCAAGAGCTATTTATTTTAATTGCAACGAAAATATCAGTACTGAGTCATTTAGTATAATATAACATGTGATCAACTGCACGGAATATAGTTACAAACAGGCTATAATAACGTACTTCAATAAATTAATTTAACCATAATACCTGCTGTAATGTGCACTTTGACTCGGGTTAATGTCAGGAAAGAGCAAGTATCAACAGACTACACCGATATCGGCTCGCAACCAGCGTTAACGCGTCTCCCGTCCCCGCGGTCTCTCGGCCAGTGCGGTTCCCCGCCCCGCAACTCCGCGCGCGCTGCTCGAGACGACAGAGTTATTTGCAACAATAAATGTCTACACACTACACCTACTATTCTTTTATATTATTTTATATTCCCATAGGAAAAACTAAACCCTTTCACACACTTTTCCATATAAATGATCATCTAGTAAATCCACGCTATGCAAGTGTATTATATAAGTAGGTATATTTAATACAAAACAATACAAGAACAACATGTTAACCTACCAGACTATTAAAAGGGAAAATATTTCACCGACTCCAGATATTTTCATAACAGAGGGTTCGGCTGGGTGGAATTCCTAATTTGACCGATAAATCTTACTGATCCCTCAAATTTTTACGCACCAGATTTTCAGGTCCGGGTTAAGTTTTTCCTATAGGAAAAACTAAACCCTTTCATTCATTTTTCCATATAAATGATCATCTAGTAAATCCACTTTATGCAAGTGTATTATATAAGTATAATTAATACAAAACAATACAAGAACAACATGTTAACCTACTAGACTATTAAATGGGAAAATAATTCACCGTTTCCAGATATTTTTATATCAGAGGGTTCGGCTCGGTGAAATTCCTAATTTGACCGATAAATCCTACTGATCCCTCAATATAAATATTTAAAAAATCTTTTGTAATCCTACATGTATTTAAAATGACTGATTTTTGCATTTTTATATACAAATTCTTCGACAAATCTAATACGCCTAAATTTTAAAATTTTTATTCTATAAATATTATATTTAATTATTATTATTATTTCCTTGAGCATTGTGGTGTTTTTCTTTATTGTGTTTTTCTCTGAATTGAAAACTGTGTATTGTAAGACTAATCATTGTCGATTTATAAAGGAAATGTACGCGAAAAGTTGTTAAAAAAATAATTTAATGATTTACCTGTACTTACCTTTCATCCTTTAGTGATTTTTAAAATATGTACATACAATTTATTTTATACTTTTGTATTTTGAAGGTGTAGAATGCTTAGGGAATCTCTCAATGTTGATTTTTATCGGTTGTTATCGCAAATCGAAGCCTTTGTGCGTTAACTCCCTGGGGTGAAATATAATAGTGTTGATGCCACTATATGCATCTCACTCTAATGTATGGTCCCTCATTCCTCCACCCAACCTACTATCCAAGTACCTCTCTCTATCAACAGTGTGGAACCCTCATTGTTCAATGTATACAGTAAATCTAGAAAGAGTTCAGAAAAAGTTTTTCAATTACGTCTCTTTTCGCGTGCGAAATTATGAAACTATGTTCCCATAAATTTTAAATCTCTGGATCAAAGCCGAGACATCAGAGACCTATTAATGCTCTATTTAATAATTCATAACTATGTTGATAGCCCATATTTACTATAAAATATTCATTTCAGATGTCCAAAAACAGTTACTCGATCTCTGGATACATTTTATATTCCCAAGAACAATACAAATAACCTTGAAAATGTATTTATAAGAAGAAGCTGTAGCACATTTAATAGATTATGCCCAAACATCGATGTAAAAGCATTCGTAAAAAAATGACACTCGATTGAATGCCATGTTTTCATTTTTTTTTTTATTAGTTCATCACATTTCCTCTTTTGCTTTTAGTATATTTTTAATAAAATCACTTCCTCAAAGATATTATTAATATCCGTTAAAATTTAAATGTAAACCTTAGAAATGTGTAGGTATATCATAAATCACTTTTCGTAAAAATATGCACTTTATCAGATACATTGTTGCGTTTTTTTTTTTATTATTTAGGAATGAATTTCAATAGTTATTTTATTGGTCAATGACATAAACATACTTATCACTGTCCCATATGAATGGATAAATACTGTTTATAACGCAAATAAATATAAAATATTCCTACGCGTGTGTGACATTTACAACAATAAATTACGGTACAATAATTCTGTTAAAGCAACCTACTATAATGCAATGCAATGATCACTATAATGATCTCTCAGTGGTTTTAATAAGCATCTCATATGTTTACTACGAATATGTTATGTGCTTGTGCACAACTGATTACCGCCAGCTGTATCCCTCGAGATCATAATATCGATTCACTATAATTCAGAAAATAAGGAGTAAGGCAGTCCTTCACAAATATCCAAATGTTTACCAACTCCTACAATTATTGAATACAATCCCCAATTGATTCGCAGAGAATATTTGCGACTTTAAACTGTTAAGATTTGACAACATTATAATCCAATTTGACCGTTAACGTATAGTGTGTTATGTTACAGTATATTATCGCGATGGTACGTTAGAAAAGATTTGTCGTAGATTGCATGTTGGAAGAAAGAAAACGATTTTTCGATGACTAGGTTATGTTGTGAATTTGGTTAATGCATGTTAAAACTATGTAAATTTTATAATTGGATTAATAATTGACCCACTAACAAACCATCACTCCGTTTCCCGCAGGAGATGGCACTGTAGAAAGAGAAGACGAACCGTCAGATAATATGGTATTGGGACACATACTCATAGCTTCATTCACATTCAAACCCTTCTGATATCTTACTTTTGACGCGGCCCGGCTCAACTGTTAGGTTCACTTGATCGTGCTATGTCTTAAACTCTAACATCGACATTACGATTCATTGCACATCTTTCAAAGGAGCATCAATCACATCAAAGATATAACCTGTTCAACGCGCATACATATCGCTCCATTTTAATAGTTCACCACTTTTCACACAACTCACACCATAAACACATTCTCACACACGTACACACGAACACATTTACACCCTACACACGTCATTCGGTAATTGTTCAATGTATCTACCACAGATTTTTTTTCATGTGAATTCCGTTCCAAATGCTCCCAACCGCTATCTACGCCAGTGAGACTAAAGCATCCCAAATTGGGGATGTTGTGAGGCTGAAAGTAAATGGGGAGAGTAAGGAAAAATGTGGAAGTACCTGGCTAATCAGATCTAGTCCCGAAACATGGTCACAGCTATTTAAAAAAAAGAGTGACAAATATTCCCGGGTTACGAATAACCTGACAATAATTTAAAGACAGGCAATAATGTACCTTCTAAATCAGTGTCTCATCAGCACATATGTCAATAATATAATGTTTACCTTGTTATACATTATTGTTTGTCACTTCTTTTGCATTTTTAGATAATTATTTTTGTTGTTATTTTGTTAGGATTTATCTTATACTTTGAAACTAAATCACCCATATATGTAAATTTTTGGGCAACATGCCTGTTTTATGTACTTAAGTAAAAATAAATTAAATTAAAAATAAATAAATAAACAATTGAAAATCTCCTACTATCATCACATTAAACGGAACATGCGACAAATTAAAAAAACAAATCACTGACCGGTCTATTTCAACCAAATTTTTAATTCTGAATGGTGGCCTTACACCAGGGCGATACTGAGAGTATCTTTCACTCTAGAACGATTCGTATACATGCCTCATATTATTTTAAATTATCAAATTATCAAAAAAAAAAACAAATCAATCAAATAAAATTTAGTTGCACACGCTGGGATTTCAGACCACGACCTCGGGATTGCTAGTCGAGAGCCTTGCCCCTTGACCACATATAAGACACGATAAGACATTGCAAGGAAACAATATCACAGGTACCTACTAGGATGTAAATTGTTTCATCAACATAACCAGTCTACTGTGTTGTTTCTATAATATAAATAAAATTTTAAATAAGAACGCTGGTAAAAGTTTGGGAATATTTCGATATGTAAGTTAGTAGGTCAGTGATGAAAATGGCTAAAGTAAATTACACTTTAAATCTCTCTGAAGAAAAGCCTGATTAAATAATTGAATAGGTTTTGAGAGGAGTTCCCTCAAATCTGAATAACGAGAACCCAGTGGAATCCGCACTGAAACCAAATGGCCTTAATCTATTCACCCTACATAGTGCCAATACTGCTGGATTGCATTGCTCAATGCTCAGTACTGCGAATCGTAGAACACAGATGCGCATTTCTTCTGGTTTAGCCTTAACCCGTTTAATCACAGGACACCAAAATTTGTCCCAAATCACATACATAAGTCCCAAATAAATCGTTGTATCTCCCTTACTGTCGTGGTGAGAAATATCGATCATGAAAATTTGAAATGCTGTTAAGATGATACCCCGGTGGTGGAGAAATTTGAAAAATAGATTTTCCTAAATTGTTGCTGTCACTGTTGCTCTTACTCCACCGGATATTGAGCGAAGGGACAATTCACCCCGGGCTACTAACACCTGACTAAAATCGAGGTTTTGTATTCCCCACTTTTTTCCTCCAAAAGTGGACTGATTTTCAATTTTATTTTACCAACTACATAAAAAAAAAAATTATTCAATGTCTTTAGGCTTTGCTTTTTTTTAAAAAAACCTTGTCTAGTTTGTATACTGAACGTCTTTTGACCAAATGACAAAAACGAAAGGTGATAAAAGCGTTTAAAATACTTTTGCTTAAAAAAATATATGTGCGTTTTTCTTTTGTTTCGTTTTCAGAAATTTTAGATAGAAAAAACGTCGTGTAAGTTAATTTTAAAACATTTTTACTTTGTATTAAATTTTTTTATATTTCAGAAATATTTACGTTTATTTCTAATAACCATAATTGAGAGCATATTCTATCACCTTTCAAAAACATTTTTTTGGTTATCGGATACATTTAGAAAAATCCCATTAATTTGGATATTATTCAAAGCATATGCTTGAAACTTGAAGGGTTAAATTGAACGCTTTGGTGTTACTCGACTCTCCAGTCTAGAGTCAAAGTATTGAAATAAATTAATCTGCTGCTGGAAAGAATCGGTTTAAAATTGATATATCTAACGGTCTTTGTTAATAAATGAAAGCAGAGGATGTGATATTTTTTATCCATCGAAATGGAGCATGCTATTTTATTTCACCTTATTTATTCTTATAACGTCATAACGTTAGAATCTGTTTTCTCCATCTTTTCTAACGCACATTTTTGTAAAATGACGTCATGCATTTGACCTGAATGTTTCATAAACTGAAATTTATTATCTTTTTTAAAAATCTAAATACCACCCAAGAGTCACAACTACTCTTGTCTGGAGCCAGTGAAACTATAGCTCCCCAAATGGGGTTTGTTGTTAAGCTGAAGGTAGGGGGCAGGGGGAGAAGACAGGGAAGAGGAAGGTGGGAAAATACTTGGCTAATCAGATCTAGTCTCCAAACACGGCTAAAGCCATTTCAAAGAACGTTTTAACTCTGAATGGTGGTCTTACACCAGGGATACTAGAGTCTCTTCCACTCTGGAACTTGCCGTATTAAAAGATATTTTTGTTAAAGTAACGCAAATTAATTAAATAAAAATTTGCTTGCGCACGTCGGAGTTTGAACCCGCGACTTCCGGATTGCTAGTCAAAAGCCGGAATTCCAGTATTTTAGCTCAGGAAACCCAGTTTTCATTGATTTTTTTCGTATTTACAATTTTTAACAAGTTGTTTAACATGTTTTTTTGTGACGAACATATACAAAAAAACAAATGCTTCACTGGTTGGTTGAGGGAGACCTTTTGACATCTCTCGGAACATCGCCTTACACCGCTGTAATTAAACTAACAATGAGTTAAAAGTATTTATCTATTTTCCCATTGTTAAAAAGAATTACCAGCCAAGAAAAAACCATTCAGGAAACAGAAAAATACATAAGAGGGTATTACTAAAGAATACTGGAAAATAGTCGCTTTTATATCAAATTCTAGACGTATTGACTCTTTTTTACAAAAAAACATAAATTGATTTTGAAAGATTGTTACTTTATCTAGTAAACGCATACATAAATTTTGAAAAATTAAGTCCATTTCTAATATACGTAGGTTATACCGTTGGTCGTTGGCAGATTTGTTCAATTTTCAAACGATAGATTCTTTTAAACAACACACATTTCAAATCATATAATCATACAACAAAATAAATCCATACATAATCTAGCCAACACAGTTTTCAAAATTTTTTTAATAATAAATTAAAGTCATTAAAAAATAAATCCGAGAACGTGTTTTGTAACGAAAATACCGCAGTTTTTCTATTTATTTAAGGTCTTACAAACTAAAATATTTCAGTTTTTTTTTACACAATTATTTTGTTTAGACATTATTGAAAAATTATAAATACTTATGATCAAAAAATACATACAAGAAGTATACGATAT
Source organism: Limnephilus auricula (assembly GCA_951813805.1). NCBI lineage: Eukaryota > Metazoa > Arthropoda > Insecta > Trichoptera > Limnephilidae > Limnephilus > Limnephilus auricula. Next base: position 9,319,621 of record OX638400.1, on the reverse strand, counting down.
TTAATAATTTATCATCGAGCTTTTTGAGCATTTTTTTTTGCTGACTTAAATATAGGTGTATGTATATTAAAGCAAGTTTTTAATTAAATAAATCGATATTAAATTTTTATTTTAAAACATTTGATACGGGGAATAATCATTCTTTCTCATTGGAACCTCTCTGTACAGTTGCAAGCATTTTTAAACGTTTATTCTCAGCCGCTTGATAAACAATCCAAAATTGTTCCAAGTTTCTATGAGTAATTTTTACATGAATGAAGTCATATCTCATCCAAATTTTAATAAAATAAAGTAAATGTAGAAATATCACTAATTTAATTTCAGGAATTTCAGACACTTCAGGAAGCTTTAATAAAGCTTGAAGTTAAGACGCGATGTGACGGCCGTCGACAACTTGGTTAAAACTTGTGTGTTTTGGAAGTAGCCATGACTCTGGCTGTAACTTAGTTAAACCAGGTTAAAATCCACTGGTAGCGGCTAGCGTATGTTTATGTTTCTCTCGGAGCTTTATGGCGAAGCGGCCGGCGTATGCTTTAGATCAAAGTCCAGGTGTAATGTACACAAAATTGGACCTAAGATATGAATTACCATCCCTACATAATTTCTTCTAAAACATTCAACTGATTGATAATAATTTTTCAAAAAATCTATAAATATTCGCCCTTTGAAAATCACCTCATTACAATTGACGAATAATTATTAACATTTTTATCAGTATTGATTTTTTTTTTTTAAACAGGGAAACATCACAAGAGTCCCAACTGCTCCCTTCTGGAGCCAGTGAGACTATGGCATCCCCAATTGGAGTATGTTATGAGGCTGAAGGTATGTGGGGAAGGGAAGGAGATGGGGAAGAGGAAGGTGGGAAAGTACCTGGCTGTTCAGATTTAGTCACTAAACACGGCTAAAGCCATTATTAAGCAACGTTTCAATTCTGAATGGTGGTCTTACACCAGGGCGATACTGAAAGTATTTTCCACATCATCAGTTAGGCATCCTTTTGTATTCAATTTTTATATATTTTTTTAATATTGACTCCAGACAAGGGCGTGTACTGGGCCGGCAGATATTTTAACAGAAAAATTGAAAAAAATCCCCGTACGGTTTATGTCATCTTTGGGGATGCACTGCCGGGAGTATTTTTGAAGAAAGAAATAAGTGGTGAGAGGGAGAGGTCAGCAAATCATTCTCAACCAAGCAGTTAAGCAATCAACTTTCAAAAACAACTATTCGGCTACATAACGCTATCAATATTCTGAAGATATGCCATACATATATATATCAAACAACAATACTCATCTTTTATACAGTGTTAAAAAATGATGAATTGAAATTCAACGTTAAAGGAATAAATTTCTTGCCTATTATTCTCGGACTTCGGACTCGGGCAATGGGCGAAGTTTAAACATTTCCTGGGCAGTCTGCGCGAGCCATATATTATATTATTTTCATGATAATACTTCCGGCGGCTTGCAGTTGACATCTGAAAGGCGTCGTTATGAATGTGGGAAGACGTCGGCGGCGGTCTTATAATGGAAGATTGTATGAGGTATAGCCAATTACCCAAATATACTTCCTCTACCTTCACAATGGCGAGGCGGAAATATACAAAGGATATCTTATTTGAAAGTACAAAAAACATGACTCAATTTTTATTTATGGATTCCGTGTAAATTTATGTACTAAAATGTTGTGAATATCTTTTTTCCTGTAACCGAAAAACTTGCTTTCGTTTATAAAGTATTAATATTTTTATTTGTACATTAAAAAAAAAACATTTGAAATATTATACGATATTGGTACTTTGAAGAATGAGCAAAGAAAGGATTGTAAGGAATATTTATGACACAAATGTGGATGGCAGAAGGAAGACATGGCACGATTTAATGAATCAGATACTTTAGTAGGGCCATGTAAAGAGTCTAGGAGAATATGAATAGGTCATGTATGAATGTGAATGAGGTAAGGAGTGTCGCCAAAACCGAGTTGCTTGGCGGTCTGTTCTCTCTGTCTACCCCTGCGAGAAAACGGCGTGATGGTTAGTTGGTTAATTAGTTTTTAACCCGGCGTCATGGGGGATGGGTCAAAATGACCCGCCATGCCGTTTTTTTCAGTAGCTGGAGGTGTTGACTTTCTTTAAACGTTTTTAGTGAGAAATCAGTCAGATGGCGATTAACACGGGAGTTGCGCGTGTCGAAAGCTGAAAAAGGCGAATATTACATCCTTTTTTGCGCTGACTGTATTCATAATGTTGGTTCTAATCAACTTTTTGTTATTTTTTCCAAAAATTAGTTTCTTTGGTTCCTAAAACTGTCATTTAAAATAAAAGAACGATAAACAAGTTTTTAGTATGTTGGAGCTCGAGAAAGCTAATTTTGATAACTTTTATTAAATGGAATGTTTATTATTAAAAAAATAAAAATGTCGAAATAATGTCATGTTCTAACTCCTTATTAATGTGAAATTCATTATAAGCAAAAAAAATATAAATATAATTAAATATCCGGTGTTGAATAAGTGGGTCATGATGACCCAACCCCCACGTATCATATTTCCACCCCACGACGCCGCGGCGTCATACATGATACACCATACCGGCGCGCCGGGTTGAAGAAAAAAAATATTGTCGATGAAAATAATAGTGTGTACTTATGAAATTTATAATTATTTTTTCAAGTAAGAATATCTTACAATTCTTCACAATCAATTCGTTTCAAAGAGGTAAAAAAATCAACCAGTAAAAAAAACTTTTTTTTTACTAAAATACATAATATTTAAAATTTCTCTGTTAGGCCGGCTAGTAGCCTTTAAACCAAAAAAAATCTTTGAAATAGCCGGGATCAAACCTTCCTCTTCAGGGACTAAATAAAATGAGTGCACACCACTAACACCTAAGCCGAATCCTAATTTGATGGTACAAACATTTATTTCGTACATTAAATCTTGCAAATTATTTAGTATAATGTCATCTAATTTCAGAAAAATACTTTTGTGCGTGAGTGCCACCAAAGCATGATAGAATGCATTGTCATTGGCAACTCTATCTGCCGAGTTTCAGCTGTCAAGTTAATTAATTTCCACTTCCAAGACTTGAATTCATTAATTCACGAAATCAAAGACGAAATTCAAATAGATGTATGTAAAAAAAAACTTCAATTCAAACTAGAAATGAGTTACAAATAAAGCAAAATAAATAAAAAAATGATAAAATATGTGTTACAACTGAAACATTAAAAATGAGATTTTTTCTAATTTTTGTACATTATACATAACATCTTTGCGAATTCCTTTGTGATGATCATGACAAATTATTAAATATAAACACATATGGTGACCCTTCAAATTTGAATTATTTTTATTATTAAGTATTTTATTTTATTTTAAAATTTGTTATTCAGTTTTTAATTGAACAATATTTTATCGAATTCCTTTGTGATGATAATGACAAATTATTAAATATAAACACATATGATCACCCTTCAAATTTGCATTATTTATGTATATATATATATACATATATATTTTTTAAATTGGTTTATTCAGTTTTTGATTGTAAAATATTTTCTTACTTAAAACTTGCGAAAATGATCAATCAGCTTACTAGGTACCCGCAATCTAAAAGAAACATCAATGTTACCATATTGTTCTTTTAATACCTATACTATTTTGTGTTATTTTTACATACTTTATAAAATTATTAACTTCAGCACAGGCTTGAAGAAATTGTATTATTAAACATGAATCCTATAATTTAAAGAAACAATAAATACATTATAATATTTTAATTAATGAAGATAATATTAGCGAAAGTCAATCGAAAATCCGAAACAGATAAATCAGAAAAAGATATGGATACATCTGGGATACATCGAGTTGAATCTTGCAATCATACATAAAGGTAGAAGCCAATAAAAATATGCGATAAGAAAAATGAAAATAATGTTGGTGGTTCTCAGTCGAAGTATGATACAGTTAAAAATGACCGAATCGGATAGGGATACGTTGGCGCAGTGGATAGCGCGTTGGCCCGGATTGCCAGAGGTCCTGGGTTCGAGTCCCAGATGTATCCGTATCTTTTTCTGATTTTTCTGTTTCGGATTTTCGATTGACTTTCACTAATATTATCTTCATTAATTAAAATATTATAATTTGAGGTTTAACTCTTTAAGTTAAAAAATAAAAAATAAAAATAAAAAATAATAAATACATTCTTCAATGCAATAAATGGTCGTTAACAATAGTCATGCAATAAAATGGCTTGATTATTAGTTCTTATCAATAATAACAGAATTTCGTATTCTTAATATTAAAAAAACAAATTTTTCCACCATGAGCAATAAAATTCGCCATTTGAGTGAATCCTCACACTGAAGCACAATCTGTCGATATTGGAAGCCATTCAATTCAACAACAGAATTGCTTTTCCTACCACGACCATTGACAAGTTTGTCCTGTGGCCGGGAGATAAATCACTATTCTGTATTGTCGATTGTGAGGATAACCATCGGGAACGTTCCCATAATTAAGCTTTCCATAGTCGAATAATTGTCGATTTATCCATGAAACATTCTGAAAAATATTATAATAGGTATATGTAGTCTTGCTTATAATCACTCTGCTGCTTAAATGTTTTTTTCTGAGCATGCAGTCAAAAGATCACCAAACTCTTCTCAGACTACTCATAATAATTGACTAATAAAGACATCTAAATGTAGTATTGATGAAGCTATTCCAAATTCCTGTATTATTGAAAAATCTGTTTCCGAAAAAATAAGAAAGTATACAGATTTAGGAAATGAAATTAAAAGTATTTGGCATTCTCAGACTATAAAAATATTACCATAATTTGTTATTTCGGCTACTGGCATTATACCTAGCTCTCTCATTAAAAATTTAACGTATTAGATTTGTCAAAGAATTTGTATATAAAAATGCAAAAATCAATGATTTTAAATACATGTAGGATTACGAAAGATTTTTTAAATGTTTATATTGAGGGATCAGTAGGATTTATCGGTCAAATTAGGAGTTCCACCGAGCCGAACCCTCTGATATGAAAATATCTGGAGTTGGTGAATTATTTTCCCATTTAATAGTCTGGTAGGTTAACGTGTTGTTCTTGTATTGTTTTGTATTAATTATACTTATATAATACACTTGCGTAGCGTGGATTTACTATATAATCATTTTTATGGAAAAGTATGTGAAAGGGTTTAGTTTTTCCTAAAACTACAAAACTACACCCGGACCTAAAAGTCTGGTGCGTATAAAAGTTATATGTAGGTAATCTCTTTCCGACTTGAAACCCAATTTACATAAAAAAATTATTACGAAATCAATTGCCATAATTTCATGCGATCGCTTTCAAAGCGAGTGGTAGATATTCTTAGTATCACACTGGTGAAATACAATCATTCATAAGGGAAATGTTACTTGAAATTATTTGTTTGTAATACCTCAGAAGAGCACCCCTGGCTGCACAGTGTAATGGCCACCCAATGGGCACCGTTGGGAGTCACAACTTCTGAGACGGGTTAATTTAGGGTCTGAAGGAAGAAATTTACAGCGAGGATACAAAAACGAGTCGAAGAAACGACCCGTTCTCATGCAGCCAACATATTTTGGAAACAAGTATTCAGCCCGTGTCTGTCGAGGTTCACATAGGTGCGTGAACTAGCTTCAACCATGTTTACTCACCAGATATATTTTGGTTTTAAAAAAGAAAGACAAACATGCCCGGATTACGAATAACCCAACAACTTTTGAAAATCTCTTACTACCACCACACTAACACTACCAACACACAGCGGAAGATGTTGCTGGTGTTGTGATGGAGGCCTGGGTGGGACCCAAACGCGATGCCCACTCAACTACTGACCGGTTGTACCTTTGAATAGCCTAGTACCTTCATACTATCCACCTCAAAAATTTTCACTGGCTAAAACTCAAGGTCTGCTGGATGGTATTTAAGTCCCTTAGTGAAATGGCTCCTGTTTACTATTATCAAAAATGTGTATTCCAGAAAATACAAATTCCCGCAGTTAACCCTCAGGTCAGCAGCGTCATCAGCTATCGGAAGGTTGACGGAACCAAATCGCACACCAGATACTAAGTTAGGTGAGCGTGCTTTCCGGTGTGGCCGGACCTAAAGTCTGGAATGGACTGCCAAACGATTTAGGATAACGCAGGATGAAGAAATTTAGAGCTAAACTTAAAACTCACTTTGTCAGACATTCGTATCCATAAAGCAAAAAACCTTTACCTTTCACCTTCACTAAATGATTGTATAAAAATTTATGCAAATTCTTATTTGTAAGTTTTTGTAAATGTAATTTAATACAAATTCTCCTCTCTTAAAAAGTCCAAAATTCTCCAGCCTTTCAAAATAAATAATCTTCTTATAAATTGAATATGAACAGTGGTGGGGGTAGCAAATGTAGAATCATGCAATGTCCAATGTTTTAAATATGGAGTCCTCCACGTGCAAAGTCGTATTTTCTCCAAGCATAAACTTTCTAAGTAATGTGTGTTTGTCGGAAGTGACCTGCCCGGTAATTATGTTTTCTGTACATATTTGTAAATAATAAATTGAGATAAAGCCTAAGAATTCATAATAAAACTGCGTTCTAAAATTTATCAAATTATTATTTTTTATTATATCCTTCCCAATTAAAATTAAAAAATTGACAGTAAAAATCAACATTTAAACCCTGGGCAATCCTGGGCCCCTAGCACACTCGATCGATGAGGATTTACATATTAACTTTCGGTAACTTCTCATTGTTCCCTAGCATGACTGCAGATTGCCAACGAATAACTGACAATTCACAAAGACTAAGTGTCCTTAATATATTCGATGTCAACTTTGTTTGTATGTTAGCGATCTGCAATTGTCCTAGGGAACGTTGAGAAGTTACCGAAAGTTATTGGTACAATCCTTATCATTCGATTGTGCTAGGGGGCCTGATTGTTCTAACTATTATTGTAAAAACAAAAAATTTATTGTTTCATTATTGCTTGTTGATAAAGTGAATAAATGTTGCAATTTTTTTATTTTTTATTTTGGTCTGCGTATGTGTTGTTATAATCTTCCTGTAAGAAAGAAAAAATCTGGCCTTTTTTGACATATGGACTGTTTAATCGATACATCGACATTTGGTGATATATTGATAGTTATCGATGTATTGATAGTTGATAGTATATATTAATTTCTTAAATCTTTGCAAAAGTACTTTGTGGCATCATTTTAATTAAATGTAATAAATTACTTTGTGTAAACCAATAAAATCACATGTTATAATATCTACATGTTTCAAAACCGATGGTTTCTTCGTCAGAATAATAAAATGAATAAAAATAATTAAAAAAAAACAAACAAGTATAGACAAAAAGAACGATAGACAAAAATATTAAAGAGCGAGGCGATTATTTATAAAATGAAAGACCTAAAAATATTTATAAAATGTTCTTGTTTTATACTTCTTTGTTTCTTTTGTTATTTTTATTCATGTTATTATCCTGACGAAGAAATCATCGGTTTTGAAATATGTATATATTATAACATGTGATAATAGTGGTTTACACAAAGTAATTTGTTTTATTTAATATATTGAAATATTTAACAAAACTTTTCGGCCTAAATATATCTTAATATAGTTGACAAAGATAATAACAAAAACCATAAAAAACGTGAAAGAGATAAAGACGTAGAAAATAAAAAAGTCTTACTGCTAAAAGGACATAAGCTACATTTTTATTATCTGTCTCTTATCTTTTTCACATTTTCATTGAGAGTTGTTGTCATTATTATCTTATTCAATGATTATATAATAAAATGAGTTTATAAGCTTCAACGAGTTATTACTATAATAAATTTAACAAATTATTTAGATAAAAAAAAACAGAATAACTGTGCAGTAAACATGTAAAATACGTTTTTAAATTACGACAAACCCACGCAAAACACCGCCATAGATTTCAGGACATTGACATAATAAACATGATAGTGTAAGCAGTTGGGAGGATATCCTGCCAAATGGGAAAAATGCCAGATTATCATTGTGTGGTATACGACCACATTATTAGGGAGGTCTCATTGATTTTATTTTACTGGACAACTTTATTTTAGCGTACGTTTTAAAGTATCTCCATACTGAATATTAACCAGAAATATTTATTTTATAAATTTTACAATAAGGAATTTGAGTCCTTTTTTTATTTTTTATCAATGTTCACAGGCAAACTTAAATACTAGTAATTTTTTTTAAAGTTCGTTTTCATAATTAAATTAATTCTACAAGTTTGAATTTTATTAAGCCCGCGAAAACGCCGGCAAGATTGGCAAACTTGCAATAGTTTCCTAACATAGCGGTCGGTAACTTGTAGAATTAATTTAATTATGAAAACGAACTTGAAAAAAAAAAATCCGGGTATTTAAGTTTGCATGTCATCTACACGAACATACTTTTTATAAGTTAAAATATTTTTCACTTACTTCCCTATTATTATAGTTCTGTGGCTTATAATTAATTCCAAATACAGAATTGTTAAAATAAAATTGGTTAGCTTTTTTTAACCACAAAAATTAAAATTAAAATAAAATATATGCTCAGAATTCCATGGAGAGCCAGTCGCATCACATCTATAGACTACTCTCGACTTCGAATGTAGGTTACGGTTTCAAATCCTGGCGTGCAAGTATATTTAAATGAATTAATTTATTCATTTAAAGTAAAATATGGTGTATTTGTGGAACGTTCCAGAGTAAAAAATTATCTCAGATTCGCTCTGGTGAAAGACCATTATTAAGAATTGAAACTGTTGCTTGAAACAGCTTCAGCCGTGTTTGGTGGCCAGCTCTGAACAACTAGGTACTTTCCCACCTTCCTCTAGATCTAGATCCAGACGGTTGGGAGTATTTGGATTCTTGTGCAGTATTTATATACAAAAAATAATTTTCTGGAAGAGTTAGACATTCAAACAGTATCAGCAATATTTCTATCTATTAAACATGCTAACACACAGAACACTGGAACCTGCAGCAGTTTTCGGCAGAGGAAGGTCACTGATGCGTTGCACTTATCAATCGTCACAGCGGGTCAGGATTTCAATTTCCATAGCTAGGATTTGCGCAAAATATCAGTTTGTATAATCTCCGCTGACGAGGCAACTGAAACCAAACTAAAACCAACTATTTTCTATGTCTTGATTGGTCAAAAAGCTTGTTTAATCATAGACGAAGAACAATCAGCTGACAGCTGGCAACTAGCAACGGCCGGCCACGGCAAACAGCAGTGCGAGTCGCGAGTCACCGCTTGCGTTTTTTTATTTTTTTTATAGAGAAACCGCACAAGAGTCCCAACTGCTCCCCTCTGGAGCCAGTGAGACTATGGCATCCCCAATTGGAGTATGTTGTGAGGCTGAAGGTAAGCGGGGAAGGGAAGGAGATGGGGAAGAGAAAGGTGGGAAAGTACCTGGCTATTCAGATCTAGTCATTAAACACGGCTAAAGCCATTATTAAGTAACGTTTCAATTCTGAATGGTGGTCTTACACCAGGGCGATACTGAGAGTATCTTCCACTCGTTACCATTGGCAACGAGTTTTTGAGTGATTGTGTAGTGTGCGGGCCATCATATTGTCATACAAAGACGGTTGCCAGTTGACAGTTTTCAGTTGCCTCAGTGAGCGGATGGTATCTGAATAGGTATCTGAAAACCAGAATATCTGATATACAATAATTTTCAAATTTCAATTATCTGTATTTTGGACGATTAAACTAGTATACCTTTAAAACCGCTTTGCGTAAGTTCCTACCTACCTACCATTGAAAACTCACGAGATTATATTAATATAAGTACTTACCTGCATTAAGACTTAGTCAAAACTTTCCAGGTCCACATTTATCCGAAACTCTACTTTGATGAGAAATTATGCAGGTATCCTTCTAAACAAATATAAATAACAAGTCTTGTTAGCGAGGAAATGTTTGAATTTTGAATTGTACATTCGGGGTAATAGTTATCTCAGGGTCTTATTACCTTTGCCTTTGAAATGAGGCAGTACTCGATTTTCCGTATAATCAAAATGAATTCAAAGCTCATTTTGGTTAATTTTCAAGTAACCATAATATTATGAATATTATTTGGTTTCTAATGAAACCATGCAAGAGAACGTAATACTGCAAGGAGAATGGGAATAGTGTGAGTCTGAAGAGAGAATAAAAGTGAATGTTTGAAAAATGTGAAATTTTTAATTTTTTAGAAGCGAATCGGTTCAAACTGACTATAACTTCAAACCACTTTTATCTCGGATTGCTCAAGATTTTTTTGACATTATTTTGAAAATTTTCCACCCACATTAAAAAATCATACCTCTGAGTTTTAATATGGAGACATACAAACTGATTATAGTTCTATATAGCCAATAAATTCACTTGTCTTTTTTCTATTACCACGTATTCGTAGGATTTATAAAAAAAATATTATTAAATCGTTAACTTTAAAACATTTTAAAGAATCTAGAGAATATTTGCCATTTTATGGCAACGAAGCAATCCGTGATTTTGGAAATAGTGCCATATTGTGGCAAAAAGCGCTCGAGTAGTTATGATACCTATAGAAAACGCCACCTGCTGATGAGACACCAACGTTGCAACATTGGCGGCAAATCGATATAGAATATTTATTCGTAAACATAAAAGTACTGCAATTATCTTAATTTTCATTATTTTTTAACGAGAATAAAAAAAAAAATTCCATTAGGAATGCCATAATAATTATATTAATTGAATAATTTGTAAAGCGCCGTTTTTGTGAAAAGGTCATCCCAAGGAGGCTGTATAATTTATTGTGAGTTATTCTAATGTTTATATTACACTTATGAGAAGATTAGTGGCAAAATAGAGATTATATTAATTTTGAAAGACTGGAGAATTTAGGACTCTTTAGGACTGGAGAACTTTTATGCCCTTATGACCTTAGAAACTAAATTAAAACAAATTACTTTGAATACACCACTAACTTAATCAAAATTATCAACATGTTAGTATTTATATAAATTTAAAAAAGTGCCAAGTTCTGAGTAAGGAGGTCTTCTAAAGCATTGTCCTTAAGTTTTCTCTCTCCAACTCATTATGCAGTTAAAATGGATTCCAAACTTTTCTAATTCAACTCTTAATGCATGCATTCTCTATATTACTTAACATTCGATTTAACTCAAATAAATGGCAAAAAAATATTATTCAATAATTTATCTCTCATTCGCAATTTAATTGAAGTACCTACCTATATTTATTAAATTTCGTCTAATTAAAGTCGATAAAACTTTTCCCAATTGAAAATAATAATTCTGACCGTAGTTTGAAAAACTCTTTTCAACTCATCTTATGGCCACTGGCCTAAATTAATAATGATGGCCTAATTAGTATTTGATTTCCTCTTCTTGTTTGTTTAAGTTCCGGGAACTTTATCAATTTGGTTTGACAACATTATCTGCCCAATTGAAATATTAGCTAATCGACTTTTTCACTTGAGAAGTTCAAATTTCAACTGGCGGGAATGTTTTCAAAGTGGTGGGGCCATCTAAAATGGGACGTTTGTTCTCAGGAGTACCATGAAAGTACCTACCTATCTATTATGAACTCTGCAATCAATGAACTAACATGAACTTCAATGAATGCAAATAATGTACTCTGTTTATGTAGGTACTAAACATAACTAAATTATGATGTTTTTCAGAACATTTAAAAAAAAAACGCAGCCCTTTTATTTAAGGAATTTGCAAAACAACAGTAATTTCACTTTTAAACACGTTCATAGATTTAAAAATTAAAATAATAATCTGAAATTTTGTATTAATTTTTGCCCAAGTACAGGTTGGTTTTTAAATTGCTGTATTTATTTACATATATATACACATACTTTCATGAACTTTTTATAAAATTCACGCGGTAAAAGTCATTTAAAAAATAATGATTACGAAATAACCGAACTTTTCTGTTAACAAAATTAAATTTACCACACCACATTATTAATGGATTAAAACTGACGAAAAATAACACAAATGTTATATATTATATTGAAGTATACTAATTTAGTAGTAAATTAGTAATTTGGCTAGATTTACTCTTGTAAGTTTTTTCGTAAGCTTACGACTTCTAGCCAATGGGCACATTGGATTTTCTAAAAGTAATATGCCCATTGGCCAGAAGTCGTAAATTTACAAAAAAAATTACAAGTGTAAAGCTATCCTTAGAATAAAAATGATCAGAAGTCGAATAATCACAAATCAAAACTTTGATTTTGAAAAAAACATGGCGAATCCGTGCATGATTCCGTCATGATCCTATCTACCGAAATTCAATGTGGTTAGCAAAATTAAAAAAAAAAAAAATAGTAATAATTCGAAAAATAACATAAAAAAGCATAAAAGTACAGTCTGTAACTGTAGCGTTCTGTTATTTAGTACAGACACTAACAGATTCTCCAATACTTTGGATGAAGATTACTTCTTGGAATAATATATACTTTATGTTATTATCTGCGTTTATTACACACTTCGTGGTTTACGATGTAGATCTCGTAGATCGACCCAACTAGAAGCTGGCTAAATGGAATCTAAACCGTGTTTACTAGTGAACGCTCTCTCAGAGCTGTTTGACCCTCTCTCGGTTCCTACAGCTACCTGCCATCTAGCGGAATCTAAGAACAGTTCTTAGCACTGCCATCTGTGTCTACAAGCCGGAAGCTTTTAGATACACTACAGTAACAAAAACACCTGAAGTGTTTTTTTATGCTGTGAGTATTATTTTATGCTTGTCACATCTTGTTGAAACTAAAAATATATCTTCGTGTTGCAAATTATTCTTGCACCACATATTAAATTTGTATTATTAACCCTGCAGCTGCTGCGTAAGAATATTTTCTTTGTTTGCCGAAATAGCTTTTAGGAGTTCTTCGACCTATGTGAAAGTAGAAAAAAATCATTTTTTGCATAATTTTTTATTCATAAGGTGATAATAATTAAAATGACTACGGAGGGCATTCACTTGTGCGTGTGTTAGCCCGAATATTAACCTCACTAATAACTACGTAGATACGAACGTATCCGATACCCAGGACCATTCAGTATCTACCCACGAACGAAACATTTTTGCATAATATGCGTATAATAATATGCTTACTCGCGGATCGAGCTACGATTGTACACATCAAAACGTGCCTGAACGTTGGTAATAATTTCAAATATAATATGGCACAATAAGAGGGGTAACGGTTCCCATACGAGGCGGGCGGCGGCGCCTGTGAGCTGCAATATACACAGCACGGATGCTAAGTGTTCTGCTGATATTCATTATTTACTTCAATAGAGGAATGTAGATTCGTAATGATAACATATTATTATAATTTTAATATAGTAATAATGATACATTGCCGCAAAGTTAAATAATGCAAATGTACTGGCCATTCGATAGAACACAAATTACTCTAAATATACCTTGTCTTGGATCACTACCGTCACCAGTCAAGACAGATCAAACATTAAGCCCCCGAATTTCGAATTTCTACCGATTTATAACATATTTCTTTTGAACGTTTTAAGTTTTTAAGTTCCTAATAAATTATGTGTTATTTTTTAAGATAATATCTATTCATTTGTAGAGCCTATACGGTAATTAAAATCCCTCGATAGAAAAAATCGCTCCGAAAATTTTGTTCTGATATTTAACATCTTATAGGTATGAAAAAATACACAGTGTATCTTTAAATGCAATTTAGACATTTGTTGAGAGATTTTGACTCTATTTTAAACGACTCTCGTTTTATTTTAAAGAAAGACAAACATTCCCGGGTTACGAATAACCCAACAACATTTGAAAATCTCCTACTACCACCACAATAAGCGGATGATGCTGCTTGTGTTGTGATGGAGGACTTAGCCAGCCGAGGAATCGAACACGGAACGCCTGGGTGGGACCCAAATGCGATGCCCACTCAACCACTGACCGGTCAATGATGAGAATGAAAAAAAAAGAAAATGTATGACATTAACTGAAATGAAAGGTTTCTTTTGGTTTTCTCAAAATAAAGCATTTTGGAGATTGCTGCATTTGATTCTACACAACTCATATTATCTTTACTTACTGTAAAGCAGGGAATCTACTTGTCCTACTAAATAAAACCCATGAACGGTGAGCTTTGGTATCATATAATTTAAATAATAAATTAAATTCCAGTAGTATTTTGTAAAGCACGTTTATTAACCGCTTGGACACATAAGCTGGTTTTCACGATAATTTAACGTGGGTAGACAAAGGAATGACGTATGTCCCGTACCTGAGTTATTGAAAAAGCTCTATGTAAATCAATCTTTTCTAAGAATTTTTTTTTATTTAGTGAAATAAAAGTAATACTTAATTCATTATGCATAGGAATGTAAGTGTTCAAAATTATCTACATCACGGGTACAGCCGCCTAATAAAACTAGCAAATAAATTGCAACATTTCTGCTTTGTAGTCATTCAAATTGCCTCACGTTAAAATTAGACGTTTTTGATTATTCAATACAAAAATGTCAAACGCAATTTGCATTTCGTAATTGACTTACGGAAAACGAGCGGCTTTTGGACACGTCGAGCGTTTTGTGTGATAGAAATGTTGCTACCGTTCTAAACCGCAAAATTAATCCAATAAAACTAGTTTCCAAATATAGAATTTTTAGTAGTAGAAAATACATATATTTGTAAAAACTTTAGGTTTTTATGGTGGTTTTCCGTTTTAAATTACGTTAAATTTTAGTTTATGGATATAAAAAAAGGTGAAAGAAAGTTATAAAAGTGTAAACAAAGTCATAAGGGAAAATATTGTATCTATCAATCTCACTGGTTACTATATACTACAACTTTTTAATATGCGTTGGGAAACGTCCAAATAACCATTTATTGGATAACCAACACCCCTGCCATAAATCACTTCAAGTGGCTCGCTACGTTTGGTGACTTAGCAGGGGTGCCCATGTTCATGGGGTGATGTTTGTCTAGGTGTTGGCGGCGAATGCGTTTGCCCACCTACTGTGTGGCGGGCTGGATTAGAAGACTGGTGGAGGTAGACCTAACCTAGAACTTTCCAACCGGACTCTCTCGACCCATCGCATCGCACCGCAGTGGGAGGGATGTATTCATATGTCCGTCACTCCTGGACACTTTGACCCCTCAGATTCCTACCCACCTCTCATGCATTTTTCTTTCCCAGAACTTCCTTTCCTTCCTTTCTAAAAATAACCTCCACACAGCATCCCCAAGGATGACATAGACCCTGACAGATTTTTTTTCCTCTGGGCCTCGTGTGTAGAGTTAATGTAAAAAAAGAGTGTGCTTTAGACCACACGACTGAAATAAAACTTCTAGAGAGAAAAAAAATTTGCGCACGCACTGCCCTCTCTTTCTCCTACAGTATTTATAAAATTGTTCAAGAATGAAATGAAATCACGAATAATTTTCATGCACTGGCCATGAGAGGAAGAGAGAAAGAAAATGTGCGCGCGCACTGCTCTCCCTTGCTCCTACAGTGTGATACAGCCGCCTCGCTCGGCTACACTTTTCGTAACGCTCTCGTCACGCATTCGCCAGCTAACCCCCCAAGTCAACGTGCGTAAAGAAGTTTTACTTCAAAAATACGTCCTTACTTGAGTAGGCTATAAAAATTTCTAACGCTGCCGGCCACCGGCATTCGCCCTACTCTCCGATGCTTTCGGCAATCATCGTACGGTTACGATGTACATCACGCCTCAACAAAATATCTATAGCGTAATATTTATTTTCGCAAACACCGGATCATTTCTGACCCACCACCGGAGTATAAGATAAATAAAACTGAATGCTTCATAATATTGTATGTAGCATCTGACAATAACATAATTGTAATTGATACATTAAAATGCCACGTTTTTATAGTATAAGAATGAATTTGACAAGATCAGGAACTGGATAGGGATAATGTTTTCAATCTTATCCTCAGTACTACACACTGAGTATATGTAATTAATACAATAGAGGATCGTTATACGAGATCGTCGTTTATTGAATACAAATGGTTACAAAGTAAACGTCCAGCCTAGCTGGTGGTAAGATTATTAATGGAACGCTCGCTAAAGCGCTGCCTTGAAATGACCCACTTCGGGTCGCAACTCCGTCAACGTTCGGGACATTGCTCGGCGGTGCAGCCCGCCCATATATCATAGAGTAAGAGGCAGTGTTGCAAACACCACACAAACTCACAAATCAAAGTCAAAAACATGAGGATAAAGAATTTGAGATGCCACAGATTCACTGGTTCTGGTTGTTTAATCATTGGAGTTCAAATGAAGGAAGCTGAACATATGTAGAAAGATTAATATTTTTGTTATTGTTTCCCACTTAAGTTTTTTTTTTTAATTATGTATTGGTGGCTAAAATATTTGCTTCCGAATTTGTAATTTTGTACGTGACATATCATTGCACAAATTTATAAAATTATTTAATAATTTAATGCCCAGTGGAATATTGCACAACCCCTCATTAAATTTGACGTTGATAATAATTCGCATCGTGTGTAACGTGTTGTGCTGTGGCGGCAGATGGCAGGCACGGTCACCGTGGTGGAAAGTCACCACGCTCAGTACGTCAAACCACTGAATCGATAAATTATTATTCTTGTCAATACCTAGATAGAATATAAGGTGTCCGGGGGTAAAGTGCAGTAACTTCGTGAGGTGATTCTACATGATGGTAGGAGTAAAAAAGATTAATAACTTTTTCGAAATTAATAATAATTGGGGTTAGAATGGATAAAACGTAAATATTCATTTAGGAAAATTTTTATATTTTAAAATATCTAATTTGTTTTGGTATGGTATTTGATCAATAAACCTTGATGCAGTAGAAATTATATCCTTATGGCACTGTTGTCATGGTTTTTACCATATTTTTTTGGGTCATTTATACTTTCAAGGTCTTTCCAAAAAACGTTTTTAAGTAAGGCACGTTTTTTTTTTTTGTTTTTTTCCGAGTCGCGGCCGGCGTTTTTAAGGGGTAAAGCTCTCGATTGCCAATCCGAAGTTCACGGGTTCGAAGCCGGAAAATAAATTTTAATTGATTAATTTGTTTTTACTCAATTAATACATTAAAAATAATATATAATATATTTGCAACACATTCCAGAGTGAAAGATACTTGAAATGGCTTTAGCCGTGTTTAACCACTCGAGCGACTTTTACTTTTCTTTTTTTTTTCTGGGATTGATAAAGGAAATTTTTCTGCCCACATTAAAAAAATCATACCTCCGAATTTGAATATGAAGACATACAAACTGATTATAGTTCTATGTAGCCAATGAATTTCCCTATCTTTTGTTTATTATCACATATTTGTAGGATTTATAAAAAAAATATAATTAAATCTTTAACCTTAAAACAATTTAAAGAATCTAGAGAATATTTATTTTGTTATATTTTGAATGTACAATATATATTATATAGTAGTTTTAATTTTTTGAAAATTCGCCACATTTTGGCAATAAAGCAATCCGAGGTTTTGGAAATAGTGCCACAATGTGGCAAAAAGCGCTCGAGTGGTTATGATAGTGAAATGGCTTTGGCCCTGTTTGATGGCCAGATCTGAATAGCCAAGTACTTCCCCACCTTCCTCTTCTTCATCCTCCATCCTCCTTCTCCTTCTCCTTCCTACAACCTTTAGTTGAGAGCAGTTGGGACTCTTGTGCGTTATTCATTTTAAAAAAAGTCGCAGTGGAATCCCGAATTCAGGAATGTATAGTTCTTTAATACGGGAATACGGGTTTACAAAGTCACTTTATCAATAAATAAAGAGGGTATTACCAGAGAATACCGGAAATTAGTCCTTTGTGAAATAGACTCTTTTTTTACAAAAAATGATACATTGATTTTGAAAGATTGTTATTTTATCTAATAAACCATTTTTTAAAATTTGAAAAACTAAGTTCATTTTTAATATACTAAGGTTATATACCGTTGGTCGTTGGCAGTTTTGTTGAATTTTCAAACAATAGATTCTATTAAACAACACAAATTTCAAATCATACAACGTAATAAATCAATATATAATCTAGTAAAGAGAGTTTTCAGAAATTTAATTTAGTTAAATTAAAATCATTCAAAAATAAATCCGAGAACGTGTTTTGTGTCAAAAATACCTCCGTTTTTTTTAAATTTAATGTCTTACAAACTAAAATATTAGAAATTTTTTTTACACACTTATTTTGTTTAGACATTACTAAAAAATCATAAATATTTATGATAAAAAATACTAACAAAAAGTACACGGTATTTAATAATTAATCATCGTGCGTTTTGAGCATTTTTATTGCTTACTTGAATTTAGGTATATATTAAAGCAAGTTTTGAATGAAATAAATCGATATTAAATTTTCAATTTAAAAAAAAATTTGAAACGGGGAATAATCGATCTTTCTCATTGGAACCTCCCTGCACAGTTGCAAGTATTTTTAAACTTTTATTTTCAGCCGCTGGTCAATTGCTTTTTTATCATGTTACTTTAATTAAGTACCAACGTTAACGAGGTAGGTACTGTTAAATGTTGAAAAAATATTATAGGAGTTATGGGAGAATTTCTTTTACTTCATCTTTTTAGGGTTGGACACATACTATCAAGTAGGCTCGGCAAATTTATTTATCAAAACAAATTAATTTTTTTATAGGGATGGGACGAAATATGTTTGCTACACCATACAAAAACCATTCACAATACAGTGTTTGCTAGAGCAATAAAACAATGTTAAGAGATATTTCTCCAAAGCCGATCCTTTGAAGTGATACATTTTTTATCGGTTTTATCCTAGAAGAGTAGTTTATATCGGCCAAAAATGACAACCTACCGGAAGAGGGGTCCATGATTGAATTGCTTGCAAATTTAATAAAATAGACAGAAGGATAAATGCAGGTAACTCCATTAATGGAGGACTGAACGCCGTTGGAGCCATCAAAAAGCTGTCCACAGAAGCAAAGCTAGTAGTCCACAATGGAGTGCTGCGACCTACCCTGATGTTTGGCGGTAAAGCATGCATGGAACTGGCAAAGAAGGGAGATGAAAGTAGACTGAATGCTGTAGAAATGAATTCCGTGAGGCGTATGTGTGGTAAAACCATGTATGATCGTGTGAGGAATGTGGAGATCTAAAAAGAATGCAAGGCAGATGTGAGCGTAATAAGTAAGATCCAGAATGGGACCCTTAGACGGTTTGGACGTGTTGAGTGAATTAATGAAAAAAGAGTGTAAAGAGAACTTATGACAAGAATGTGAATGGTAGAAGAAGTCGAGAACGCCCAAGGAAGATGTGACACGATCAAGTGAATCAGAATAATAAAAGAGTATATATATGAGAACATGTATGAATGTGAATGAGGCAAGGAGTTTGTGCCAAGACCAAGGTGTTTCACGGCCCGTCCTCTCTGCCTACCTCTGCGGGGAAACGGTGTGATGGTTAGTTAGTTAGTTAGACAAAATAAATACTTTGCGGCCGTCAGGCAGTATGATTAACCTTTATTTTGGAGGCCAAATAAAACCTTTTGCTAAGAACGAACGCGTCTATTATTTTATTAATAAATCTTTTTCGGGAATTAAATGTCTAAAGGCAAACTATTAGATAATAGTTTGCCTTTAGACACCTATGCATCGATGTGTGTGTGTGTGTGTAGATGTATGTGTGTTTGCGCGTATTTAGGCGCTTATGCATGCATGCACACATAAACAACTAAAAAAACAGTTATGTATATGATTTTGTCCTGTATAATAGCATGACTTATTCTTCTTTATTCTTTTTTATTTTCGTTTTACTGTTTTCTATTTTTCTATTTCCATAATAATTTTTTTTTATAATCTATTCTATTTTCAAAAATTTGAACAACTATTTAATTCATATGTTCACACTAGACCTCAAATATTAAATATATTCCATTGGTCACCATGAAATAGGCAGAAGCCTAGTATGGTGATTTAATGTATCATGTATATGTAAATGTTTTGATGAATTATCACGTATTTTATAAGTAAATAAATAAAACCTATTTTCATGTTTCAATATTTTACGTAGAAAATGTTTTACATTATTTGTACCTATATAATATGTAGTACCTACGTACCTAAATATCACAATTGGTTGGTTGAGCCTCACTCGAAAAATAATGAAATGATAATATTAGGCCCACTAATGGATCTTAAAATTTAAACTTATCGTGAGTGAATCGTCGAAACTTTTGTAGACGAACATCTCATATCACAAGAATTGAGTGTAGTGAGATGGAAAAGAAGTTGGGAGAAAATTTGGAAGAGAATTTTTGGGAGGTCGCTGGAAAATAAAATGGGATTTCCAAATATTTAAACCTTTTAAGCAACGCATTTGTTCGAAATACTAGATAATGTACACGTACACTAGATGCCTAAATGCCTTACACATATAATTAAACGGTAACAAACGTTACTCCTGATTATTACCTTTTGGTTCTAGCTTATTAACCACTGGAGCGACAGCGCAATTTAAAATATTTTCTCCGATTGCTCGAGATTTTTTGGTGATCATTTTTATAATTTTCCGCCCAAATAAAAAAAAACATACCTCCGAATTTTAATACAAAGGCATATAAACTGAATAAAGTACTTTAGAGCCAATGAATTGACCTATGTATAAATAATCATCCCATGAGAAAAGATTTAAATAATTTATTATAAAAAAATCGTAAACATTAGAAAATGATACATTCTCTGGGTTTTCTAGGGGAATGTGGGTTTTCGTGGGAAATTCAATTTTGCGTCCACATTAAATATCTTATATGAATTTTTATGTAAATGGTCTAATTGATGAACAATATACAAATATCTATAATAAAACTAAATTTGATAAGTCCTAAAGGGTCTAAATGTTTCGTATTAAAAAAATGTCGTCTGAATTTTTGTTCGTGAAATGCACACACTTCATTGCAGTAAAATTGTATTTTTAACGCACTTACCAAGAACAACTGTATTACGCCAGATACATACATTCATTATCTTTAATCCGCCATAAGAATTATTTCGATTAATGCTATATTTATTGAAAATAATCATCTCGAACTTCGTCGAAAATTATTAATCACTATTTTGAAAATATTCACTTTAGTTTTAATTTACACTTTAAATACATTAATAATTCAATCACTATTACACTGGTTTACAGATATGTTAGAAAATCTACAAAAACACGGCAATAATGATATTTTAGAGGATAAGATTTTGACAGCCAGCCGTTTGAAACAATTTCGATATTAGACTGACCACATATGCCAATAAATAACGAAGAAGAGTGACGTCTGTTGATCAATATTTGAAGTAAGCTTTCAGTTATCAAATAATCTTAACTGTAGGATGCGGGAACATTTGAAAATATTTCAATTTTTTTTAACGAGTCTGGGGAATACTTGCCATTATACTATTGTACTACACAATACTAACACATTGTGGCAGCAAAGCAATCCAAGGCTTCGGAATTAGTGCCATAATGTGGCAAAAAGCGTTCGAGTGATTAAGTAAGCGCTCTGTCTTTTTTAAACTTGCCTGATCATAATGCAATGCTTTTTAAGCTACTTTCGTTTCGTTCAGCAGGTGAAGGTTTTCGGAGCTATTCGCATGTAGGAATTCAAAACATTTTTTGTAGAATCAAATGGTATTTTTATTTTTCACTTGTACGTACATATGACTTTTGTAAATTATGATAGAGTTTATAAAATAATTCAGATACGAACTGAGTGAAGAAACCATTCTTGGAAATCTATAATCGTTAGTGTTTTTTTATCACCTATTTTACCAAAATTTCTTATCGAATGATGATGAAAATCAGTTTTGTGTTTGAAATTTAAGCAAAGAATGGTCAGACTTTTGGATCACCAAACTTCCAAATCACATCTATTCCTTGTGTTCTCCTTTATTCCATCGTTCGAAATAAGATATAAAATATTAAATTTCACAATACGGGGAAAGAAATATATTGAAAATACTTCCCATTCTTTTCACTCTCACTGACAATCATTTAAATTTTTTTTTGCAATCTCATAAAGTGGGCAACAAATTGAGACGAAAATATATAATATGTATAGAAATTGATCATTCTGAGATTGTGATATATTAAAAGCACTCGATACTAAATTGACTACAAAGTTTCAATTTTGCCTACCTCACCCGACTGTCATAAATAAAATAAAAAATCAAACCTACCTCTCTCGTATTATTTGACCGAAAACCCTTCTCAGACTTGCGTTATTAAACCTTTTATTCGACTGGACACATTCCGTTTTCATTAAGTCAAGAAGTTTGGCAGACCTAAAGGTAAACAATCCTAGAAATTTATACCAGTTCAGAAATCAACAGACGAATAAAATAATTAACCACTATACTTTGGTCTCTCAAGAAACTATTAATCTAACTTAGCGAATAAACACAGGCTACTAGTAATTGTCTAGAGTTTAAATGATTTACTTCTACCTCTCAACTATCATTAAAGCTGGTAGACACTAGACATTTTGTAAATATTTGTGTGTATGTCATCTGGGTCCATCAATTGGTTTCAGTTGGTTTGTCAGAATTCTTTCTAATTATCGAAATACATTACGTAGTTAATTAATATCCTAGATTCTAGAATTCATTCCAGCTAGAATTAATTAGTTTTTAAGAGTGATTGACTAGCAGCTGAGAATAAAAGTTTAAAAATGCCTGCAAATCTACAGAGAGATTCCAAGGAGAAAGATCGATTATTCCCCGTATCAAATTTTTAAAATTAAAAGTTAAATATTTTTTATTTCATTAAAAACTTGCTTTAATATATACCTACATTCAAGTAAGCAATAAAAATGCTCAAAATGCACAAATGATTAAATATCGTGTATTTCTTGAAAGTGTTTCGAAAGTTGAAACAAAGTAAAATTTTTTTTAAATATTTTAGTTTGTAAGACCTCAAATAAATAGAAAAACTGGGTTATTTTTGTCACAACACACGTTCTCGGATTAATTTTTTAATGATTTTAATTCAACTAAAATTAAAAAAATTAAAACTGTGATGACTAGATTATGTATTGATTTATTTTGTTGTACGATTATATTATTTGAAATTTGTGTTGTTCAACAGAATCTATCGTTTGAAAATTGAACAAATCTGCCAACGACCAACGGTATAACCATAGCATCTTAAAAATACACTTAGTTTTTCAAAATTTTAAAACTCGTGTACCAGATAAAATAACAATCTTTCGAAATCATTTTCTGTTTTTTTGTAAAAAAGAGTCAATTGGTCTAGAATTTGATTTAAAAAATACTAATTTCCAGTATTCTCTGGTAATACCCTCTTAACAAATCAATCGATTTCACGTAGATGATTAGTTTATGAACCGAGCCGATCGTACCGTTAATGTTTTATGATAGAAAACTTTTATTTTCTCTGAAGATCTTACTCAATTCAATAATACAATGAACAGGCAGTTAAAGGCAGCACAACTTTCATACTTATTCATCTGCCTTCATGAGTTCTTTTTTGGACTATACTCAAATATAGAGTTTTTATCAGTGGTTTCTATCGAAAGTCTGTGCGATCTCTGTTTCCCCTCTTAAGCCAAGGGACGCCTTTGTTTTTAGTACTTCGTATAAGTATTTGAACGTATTTTTGTAAGTCTGCAGAATTTTTTTAATTTGTATTTTTTTATAAGATTATTATATTTTAACACTGCTTGTATTTTTGTATTTTGGACGAACAAAGAAATTGAAAACAAAGAGCGTCTGGGTACGTTTGAATGGCTAATTGCGGGTACGCAGAGGGATAATTATAGGAAAACATTAATCATTATATTATTAATGTGGATCCATAACAACCAAAATAACATGAAACGAACTTAGGTTTAAAACAAACAAAAAATATATCTACCTCATGCATCCCCCTCAAAATGACCATCAGGTTTTGTTGTTAGAAATAATAATAAAAATATCGCGAACTAATAATATTACAAAAAAAAAAAACTTATGTGAAACCCGCACGAGAGTAGATTCCAAAACTGCTCCCAACCATCTGGAGTCCGTGAGACCATGGCATCCCCAATGATTGATTGGAGTTTGATGAGAGGCTGAAGGTCACAGGAAGCCGAATAAGAGGAAGATTGGAAAGTTTTACCTGTACAAATATATCGATAGATGAAAATTGAAATGTTAATGAGTTAAATTTATGATTTTTCTCCTTTTTTTATCTTCAAAATAAGAGCATCTTATTCGACGCGCATATAAATAGGATTTTTTTTGAAAATTTAAAAATAAATTGAATACTGTCATTAAAAGAATTTACGAAAAAAAAATATTCTGAAAGGTGAAATTTTGTAATAAAAAAATCATTATAATTATAGGTCTACAAAAAACAGGACATATAATTTTTTACAAAATGATAAAAAAAAAATCTTTTTACTCTCCTGAACAATGAACATTTTAACCTTTACAGCATTTTAAATTTATGATCGATAATATATAAAATCATATTATACACGAGGAAATTTTCACGGCAAACTTTCTTGCCACCATATGCTTGACAACAGGCTTGCCTAGTTGGGCGGAAACAAATTTGAATCTTGGCACATAACAAAGCATTCAACAAAAACTAAATATTTTACTATCCCACCTCCTAACACAGAAGAAATCGTAGATTTTCTATTCAATCCAGAACAAATGGGGTTATCATCCTGCACAGTACCTCCGTTGACAATTTGTTTGAGTTTATTTCCCGTGGGGAAACCTTTGGATTCAAAATACCCCGAAATAGTCAAACAGTAACTGCTTACACAACCTCTTAAACTTTATCGCTTACCGTTTGTTTTGTGAATGTAAATTAAAGGTACTACGTATGACAATAAAACGTTCAATACTTAAAGCAAGTTTACCAAGAGATTAAGGTAACGATACTATGGGCTTGGTTACCAAAGAAGGTTAAACACACAAAACTTACCCACTATTTGGTTATTATGTATATTATACATATTGTTTCACAAAATTCATCGAGTTTGGTGACTAAAGATTCAAGCTGTGTGGTAAAGTTTTGTTATCAAAAGTTTCGTTTGAAAAGTTATACTAGTTTGTCTAATGTAATTTTCTAAATAGTAGTACATCGCGTCCAAGAAATAATATTTCAAGTTTTCTCTTTTTTAATAAGGCGCAACTTAAATTTCCTCTGAAATAATAAGATTTGTAAGTAGGTACCTACAAAAATTCATACTTTTTTTTTTTTTTTTTTTATTAACTCCACACAGGAGGCCCTGAGGAAAATAATTTCCCTCAGGGCCTATGTCATCTTTGAAGATGCTGTGAGGAGGGTCTTTTTGAGGAGAGGAAGGAGTGAACGTGGGTCTTGAAGAGACCCATGTTATAGGAAGGAGGAAACACAGAGGCCGGCAAATCGTTCCACAGCCGAGCTGTTGAACACAAAAACGAGTCGTAGAAGCGTCCCGTTCTCATGTGACAAATGTCAACTGTGTACATATGTTGGGCGCGCGTTTGGCGTGTTTCCCGACTATGCACCGGTGCCGAGGGGATCAATGACGCTAGCTCCTCGGAGCATCTTCCATTGAAATACCGGTAGAACAAGGATAGCATTCCCACCCGACGCCTGTGCTCTAAAGATTGCAATCCGTTTGTTAAGACAGGAGAATCTATCAAGCGGACCGCCCGTTTCTGCACAGAGTCGAGGGTGTTTTTCAGGTACATCGGGGCTCCAGACCAGAGATGGCTGCCAAATTCAACAGTGGGGCGCACTTGCGATTTGTACAGGGTTAGCAGTTGTGTACAATTAAAGTATCTGCGGGCCCTGTGCAGTACGCCCAGTTTCTGAGAGGCCAACTTAACTCTGGCCTCGATGGAGCCCCCGTACCTGAGCTGGTCACTTAGAGTTACACCGAGCATATCAATGGAGGACCTGTTTGGAAGAATGCTACCGTTGAAGGAGACTAGATTGTCATTTCGATCCCTTTTAGACGTAATCAGACATGATTGGGTCTTTGAAACATTGAATTCGACGAGATTATTCTTACCCCAAGAGAAAACACTCTCGAGGTAACCGTCCATTCTTTGCTTCAAAGCCCTCCGAGCCGTTGGAATTTGTGCACCCTTTGGGGGCTTGTCAAACAAAAAGCTATCATGGACTGTACTGTCATCCGCGTAGCAATGAATTGGTGCACATGTCAAAAGGTCATTGATGTGCAACAAAAACAAAGTCGGAGACAGAACCGATCCCTGTGGGACGCCAGCATTTATCGAGTGCGAGGAAGAGGTGAAGCCATCAGCAACCGTCTGAATCGACCTCTCCCTCAAAAAGTCGGCAATCCACGTACACAAGGATGCGGGAAGTCCGTAAGAAGGCAGTTTGTTGACAAGTCCTCGGTGCCAGACCCGGTCAAAAGCCTTGGAAATATCCAGTGCGACCGTTTGGGTCTCACCGAAACGTTCCAGGCACCGCCCCCAAACATGCGTCACATACGCGAGAAGATCACTGCACGAGCGGTTCCGCCGGAATCCGTATTGACGGTCGTTAATAATTTTGTTCTTCTCGAGGTATGTGAGCAGTTTGTCGTTGATCACCCGTTCCATCACCTTGGATAGAACTGATGTGATCGCTATGGGGCGGTAGTTGGCCGGGTTGGAGCGGTCACCCTTCATTGGGATAGGATGGATAACCGCTTTTTTCCAACCAGAGGGTACAGAGCCAGAATTCAGGGACATTTTGAAAAGCTTCGTCAAAATCGGAGCTATTTCTGCAGCGCACCTCCGCAATACCAGGGCGGGGATTCCGTCAGGCCCACTAGCTTTATTAACATCAAGCCCTCGTAAAACCTGGAGCACATCCCGATGCCGGATCCTCAGCTTTTTCATATAGAAACCGCAGTGAGGAACCGACGTCGGGACTGCACCTCGATCATCGAGGGTTGAGTTATCCGCAAACATTTTACCTAATAGGTTTGCCTTTTCGGTGGCGGTGTTTGCTAGTGAGCCGTCAGGTCTGGTAAGAGGTGGCAGACTGGATTTGCAGAAATTGCGACCTATTGAGCCCGCAAGCGGCCAGAAGGCTCTGCTGCCATGCGGGCATGCAGCCAGCTTTCATCGTGCTCGAACTTTGACCTATTTATGATCCTCTTGCATTCCTTTGCCAATTTGTTATATGCTGCTCTGTTTTCGGATGTTCTAGATGTGTTGTAGGCTCGGTAAGCCGCGTTTTTTCGCCGAACTGCTTCGGAGCATTGTCGACTGAACCACGGCTTCGAGCCCACACCAGTTTTCTTGACAGTGGATTGAATGAAGCCATCCATTGCGGATGTGATGACTTCACCAATTTCCTGGGCACATCTTGAGGGATCCGAAGTCCGAAAACAGACAGCTGACCACGGGAAAGCATTGAAATGTGCCCGCAGACCGAACCAATCTGCTGACCTATAGTGCCATACTTTTCTCTTCAGCCTCTCGTTTGGTGGTCTGAAGTTGACGGGGATTGAGGTCGTCACCAGGCAGTGGTCGGACGATCCTAAAGGCGCTGTGACCTCAATCTTGTAACCGTGTGGCACAGTGGTTAGAAATAGGTCTAACAGATTGGAGCGGTGAGTCTGGACATCAGGAACCCTTGTAGGCTCCTGAACCATTTGCTCCAATCCGTGGCAAAGGGCAAAGGATTCCGCCTGTCGGCCAGCCGAGTCTGTTGATCCCGAGAACTTCAACCATGGTTCGTTATGAACATTGAAGTCCCCCAGAACCACAAACTCGGCCGAGGGGTAGCGGGGCAAGAGATCATCAATAGTTTCGCTCAAATGTTTGAAGAGCTCGGACGTGTCTGAATCGCTAAGGTTCGGTGAGCGGTATAGACACGCATAGAACCTTACCGTACTGGCAAGATTGACGGGCACCCACATTACGTCAAATCTGGAGTTTTCCAGATTCAACAGTCGCACACAGTTGACGTCAGATCGGCTATAGAGACAGATACCTCCTTTGGGTCTGAACTTGCCGACGAGGGCGTAGCCCGGGCAGTTCAGATAGGAGGCATCTAGAGGCTGAGCTATCTGTGTTTCAGAGAGGAAAAGAAGGTTGGGACGTTGAGAATGGAGGTGGTGATGGACGGAGTTTATATTTGTGTGCAGGCCGCGAATGTTGGCAAAATTCACCAACAGTCTTGGCCTGCACCGGGGACGCCTGCTACCCTACCTAAATTATTATAAACCATACGTGTTTTGCCTAACATTTTTTTTTATTTTAAAATTAAAATTTGTCGAAAGAAATATTATCATCTTAATGACAAATACTTTTCAAGCTTTCATCAAGCCAGTAATAATTATAATATTGATAACTCCGATTTGACAGCTCGTAACAGGAACCACCATCATGCGAACTCTGACGTAATAAAAATATAGTATTCAAACTCTTCAACTATCTTCAACCGAAACCAGAACGTGGCGTACTAATTTACAGAGATATTAAATGCCAAATAGTCGAGTTAAAACAGGACTTTACTACCTTCAGTAATGAATAACGGTTATCCTATATAAAATACACATCTATAATGAGATATGTTTTATCGATTCCACATATATATCAAAGTAAAAAAGTATTTATGTCATAATAACAGTCTAATAATAGATCGCAGTGGCCCAATTGGTAGAGGTGTATGTCCCGGTAAGACGTAAGGTTCTGGGTTCGTGTCCCAGTTGCGACCATTATCTTTTATTATTTTTCTGTGTCTTGTTCATTTTCACATTTAAAAAAAAAATATTATTATTGTTATCTTCTTCTTCAATGATATAAAGTATATTCTATTTACCACATCACTTAGGAATTTGGATATTCTATTATTATTCAAAACATCTATTGAACAATACTCACATTTCATTGCGAAGCCTACGAAACTTTTAAATGTGTGAAATTGACTAAAATGGGGACTTTCCGTTCCATTGAACTTACAGGCATTTTTTTATTAGCTGGGCTGATTTGATTATGTATTATCAAATAATATATTTACATACTAAGAGCATCAATTGATCGTGTTAGAAAGTTTTCAATATATTAACAGATAAATTACATTTTTTAAATTTTTTTCTGTTTCAAATTTTTGATTGAGTTTGGCTAATATTGTTTTCTTTAATTAAAATATTATAATTTAAGGTTTTACCTATTAAGTTAAAAATAAATATGAACATTTTTTATTAATTTTACGGAAAATGACAATTTAAATTTTATCATTTTGTGTATAGAATGTACTGTGTGTATAGTAGGTATATAGCCAAAATAAAAGCCATTTTAGATTTCCTCCTTGTGACTTTACCTCTAATAAGACTACGGCTGGCATAGTCCAGCTGTAGGGCGTTAGACTCCCATTCCGAAGGCCGCGGGTTCGAACCCGGCGTGCGCAAATAAATTTTATTTAATTGATTTGTGTTATTTCATAAATAATTATTTAAAATAATATAAAGTGTATTTGCGGCACGTTCCAGAGTGGAAGATACTGTCAGCATCGTTCTGGTGTAAGACCACCATTCAGAATTGAAACGTTGCTTGAAATGGCTTTAGCCGTGTTTAGTGACTAGATCTGAACAGCCAGGTACTTCCCCACCTTCCTCTCCCTCGTCTTCTTCCCTTCCCCACTTACCTTCAGCCTCATACATACCCCAATTGGGGATGCCATAGTCTCACTGGCTCCAGACGGGAGCAGTTGGGACTTTTGTGAGGTATTCACTAAAAAAAATATATATATATATAAATAATGATTTTTTTAATAAAATTTAAATAAAAAAAATATTATTTGAAGCTTATTCTAGTGATAACCTTGATGAATCTATAAAGAGTCAAGGCTTCATATTATAAAAAATAAGAATTTTTGAATAATAAGACATAAGTTTTTATTTCCAGAAAGAAGAAAATAATATTTTCACTTATTTTACTAGAAATACATTTTACCTGATTTTGAATTAAATACATTTTACATAACTCGATAGGTAAAATAATATTATTCTGACTCACTGTTTTGTTTACTAAGAATAAAAATAAATATATATTTTTAAACTCTCCAGTCTTTTAGTTTTACATTAGCTCCATTTACTAGAGGGAAAAATTCCCTCAGGGCCTATGTCATCTTTGAAGATGCTGTGTGGAGGGTTTTTAAAGGGAAATGAAGGAGAGGGTAGTCCTGGGCAGGAAAAAGGTTTGAGGGGTGGGTAAGAATCTGGGGATAAATATGTCCAGGAGTGATGGACGTGTGAAGCCATCCCTCCCACTGTGGTACAAGACGATGGCCCGAAAAGGTCCGGCTGGAGAGATCAAAAGGTCTCCCTCATCCAGTCTTTCCCGATCCGGCCTGCCACGCAGATGGTAGACAGACGCATCCCCCCTAAAGTCCCGGACAAACCTAACCCCATGAACTCGGGCACCCCTGCTAAGTCACCAAACGTAGCGAATTACTTTCCAATGATTCCCGGGGCGGCGGGTCTCAAATTGTCAACAGTCTATTTTCGTTTTTAATGTTATCTGGAAGGCAATTATATAAGTAGCCCCTCTCGTAACCAATGGATTGTTTACCAAAGTTAGTCTAGATGGAATAACATTTACTACATTGAATCCAGATTTATATAAAACGAGAACCAAAAACGAAAATTTTCATTAAGATATTAATTTGTACCAATTGAATATCATCCCTTGTAATAATGAACAGGATAAACCAACCCGCATTAAACTGTAAGAAACTTTCAAGTTAAACTAACTACATAACTAGTAGGTATTTAAGATCTTGTTGTATCCGGAAAGATACAACAAGATCTTTATTGACAAACCTTGTTATGGAACGCCCTATAGCTGGTAGAATATACATAACATCGCCGAGTCCGGTTGGAACTTGCCACAGCGTCCCCGTTCCCCACCGTTTCCTGCATCCCCTACTCCTACTCCCCGCGGCATCCCGGCAGCAGTCGAAAGCTACACCCGGCCTCGGACGGACGCACACCGGTTGAAAGTTGCTCTCTGGCTGAGACGCACGTAAACACGGTCGAGAATCACGCTCTGTTTCGGGCCCCCGCAGAATGAGCCGAATTGATTTCTAAGCCACGAGGTTACTATTAGCCCGCATTGGGATGTAGAATCGGTTTTGTCAAACATCGGTGTTATAATGGTTCGCGGACCTCAGGAAGACTGTCGAACGTGCTGGAAGCGGAGGACTTCGCCCCCACACATGTAAGCTGAACACCAGATTTCCCATTCTTTCAATGTGTCTGTAAAAATACGATAAGGTCCCGCGTAAAAACCATAACTCAGAGAGTTTCGATGCAGAGATCACGAGGTATAAACACTTTAGCTAGGTTTGTGTGACATGCATTCTTGTATAGCCCTGTACTGAAATAGCCTGTATACTGTGTTCTGAATTGTCAATATATGAATCTATTTAAACATATCTTGTTGTCAATCTGCTCCGGCAGGAGAGTCTCGTAGAGTATTGATTTCCCAGGTGATCGAGGAGGATGGAGATCTGTAAGCATTCATTTGCGACCCACGCCTGAGATAGAGGGTGCCCGTTGCTCCCGTTTGAGCTGGCTTTGGGGCTTGTTTGGGGTAGCTGGAGCTGACAATTGGCGACCAGAGAAACCCCGTAACAATTGGCACATAACGTGGGGCTCCAATTTTTTTTTTCTATCCCGGTCGCTATGCGGAATGAAAACTTGTCGAGGTCCTCCCCGCATAGGAATTGTTTTGTAAACATTAATTATGCTTTTGTTGCTCAACACCCAGTGAACAGTAATTCTGTGGAAAAAAAAACCACAGAAATCTATGTGTAAATCGGATACATACATCGCAGTTGGAATAACGGCCATTTTGAACGCTTAAAAAAAAAAACACCAACCGTTTTGACCGCGAGGTTGACTGCGCATGCGTAACCCCTTGTTTAACGAGCCACGGTCAACTTCGCGCCAAAACCCAACGGAAAAAACCCGTCGAACAGAGCAATTGCTGGTTGCTATGCGTTTTTATAACCAAAACGTCTCGCATAACCAAATCAAATTTGGCAATGAAAATGATTTTTATAAACTTGATTCTGGAACTACAATCATTTTGTGAATCCTCTGATTAGAAATCTCAAACCTACGTTTTTTCTGCACAATACACCAATAGGCCCACTTGTCTGTCAAACTGATACAGTTTATACCCCACCAAATGGACAAAATAATGATTTTTCTTCCCCATTCTATGTTGTAGGCACCGTAAATTTTTTTTTCAGCATAAGTGAATTGTGTTTTTTCCTTACATAAGTGAATTGTGTTTTTTCCTTACATAAGTGAATAGTGAATTGTGTTTTTCCCTTACATAAGTGAAAAATGAAATAATAATAAAACCCATGATTGGTCCCATGAATAAATAAAATAATTTTAATATGGTTAACGTATCAAATTCCATATTCAGTTATTCTCTTCCGGAAGGTTATCCCCTATTTGCCAGAAAAGTGCCTTTTGTGAATTTTAGTGCCTTTCTCAGTTCAAAGTGATTTGTGGAAAATAAAAAACCCATTTTCTAAGGGTCAGTCCTGGCCAAATTTTCAAAAAATAAATAAATACTTGTGAATTTCACAATTTTCCCAAAAGTGGTCAGTGAAACAAAAAACTTTCACCACTAAGGTCTGTCCACGCAAAATTTTTTTTTCACTTCCTCTTTCCTTGGACAAGAATTTTGGTATCATGTATACTAAATTGTAGTGTGAAACACAGTTTTTCTATAACTATTTTGGAAGTGCCAACTAGTGATTACCAAGTGAAAAGTGCCTCACAAAAATTAATTTTGCGTTTTCTAAAGGAAACCCCTGGCCAAATTTTTTTTCCACCACCCGGGAAACTCACAATGGATAATAACCAAGCTATTGCGTCATCCAACCTGGGCATAATTCCCAACGTGCACAGCTTATCCAAGGCACTCCTACAAACTGCTTTAAAGGATAGAGGACTCTCGCCATCAAGCAAATCCAAATCTACATTAAAAGCATATGCACTTTTATTCAACAAAAAGTACATTAGGAGAGTAAACCTCGCTCCCGCAAGCGAAAATAATTCGTGTTCAGCCACGCAAATGTTGGATAATCTTGCCCCTAACAAAGAACTTATGCCGCAAGTATTGATAAAACAGGACGTCACACCCACCTTGACACAAGATAAAACTTACGATTTATCACCCTGGAAAGTCAAATATAATGGCGTCTCCGATGTGCTGGATTTCATAGACCGTATTGAAGAAACGGCTACAATTAAAAATATCCCATTCGAGATTCTACGGAAAAACTTTATAGAACTCATCTCCCCAGAATTAATACCCTGGCACCGCATTCAAAAAACTAAATGCAAGGACTGGAATAAACTCAGATCTGCCCTAATCTCCAGCTTCGGAAAGACGGAGGCCCAGCACCGGATCAAATTATCTTTACTATCTATCAAACAGCTAGTAAATGAACCCGTGGCATCATTCATAGAAAGGGCTGAATCCATTAACATCAAACTTTCACATCCTGTTTCGGAAACTGAACTATTACCAGTCATAACTGATGGCCTTTTAAGAAAATACGAGAACATCATTACCTCACAAAAAATTGCATCCCTGGTCCAATTAAACGAAGTCTGTCTCCTTCTGGAATCGTACCAGGACAGAAAAAACATAAAGAATATGCCTAATAATATAGTGGTGCCAAGCCGCTCGTCTGGTTTGAAGCCAGAATTTGACAACAAAAAAGTGTGCTCTTTTTGCAAAAAAGTGGGCCATCTGGCCACTACTTGTTTCAAGCAGGCGAGGCCGTTGGAATCCAAGGAACCCCGAACTTTCAAGAGGCATCACTCTAGGGACCGCTCTCCTCCGCGCGACGAACTGCGCAACATTTTCAAAAAATCAAGGCACAACACTGAAAGGTTACAAAACCCAAGCGATGTTAGACCTCAGGTGGACTTCTCCAAGCCCCCACCAAATTTCTACATGAAGAGGCCAAAAAACTAAATAATAACCTCTCAGGCACCCATTCTGAATCAAGGTCTAAAGAATGGACTGATTGGTTATCACACATTAAATATTTTAACCAGACCTTAAATGTTTCTTCGGTTTGTTGCAAACAAGCTAAAGATGGGAGACCCTATGCTTTTTTCTCTGTTAACAATGTACCCTTTTCCGGTTTACTTGATAGTGGTGCATCTGTCAGCTGCCTGGGCAACAATGCTCACCTGCCGTTTGTTAACAGTGATTTTAGAATTTCGCCCCAATCGACACACCTGACGACTGTGGATAATGTTTCCCAGCAAGTCATCGGTGCCCTTGCCCTACCAATTAATTGTAACGATAAAATAGTTACAATCAATTTTCTAATAGTGCCCTCCATATCCCAGAATTTCATCCTTGGCGTTGACTTCTGGAAGGCTTTTAACGTTGCTCCCCAAGTATTTAATACCTCTGGCGAAACCTCCACTGCTGCTCAAATTAGTGAAATCCGCACAATAATACCTCACGAAAATTTAAGCACGGACCAAGCTCTCCAACTAAAGGAAATGGTCAACAAATTCGAATCAATATCTTTCGAAAAATGTGGATTAGGTTTGACAAATTTGGTTGAACACCATATTAAAACCAATGGCCCACCCATAAAGCAACGTTATTACAACTTAGCCCCCCAAAAACTTAAACTTCTAGAAAATGAACTTGATGAAATGTTAAAAATGGGTGTGGTGGTTCCCAGCAGAAGTGCATGGACCAACCCAACCCTTTTGGTTTCTAAAAAAGACGGCTCTGCACGTTTCTGTCTCGACAGTAGACGTTTAAACTCTTGCACGGAAGCCGACGCGTACCCCTTACCTTACGTCCACGCAACCTTAGACAAGCTGCGTAATGCCAAGTTCATCTCCTCTGTTGATCTAAGCAAAGCTTTTTGGCAAATACCCTTGGACGCAGAATCGTGCGAAAAAACTGCTTTCGTTGTACCCGGTAGGGGAATGTTCCATTTTAAAAGATTACCCTTTGGTCTAAAGAACAGCCCCGCCGAGTTGCAAAGACTGATGGACAAACTTTTCGGTCCTGAAGTCGATAACAGCCTGTTTTGTTACCTTGACGACCTTATCATCGTCAGCGATACCTTTGAAAAACACCTATTAATGCTGGAAAAGGTTTTTCAACAACTCAAGTTCGCTGGTTTAACCATCAACTTGAAGAAGTCAGAATTCTGTAAGTCTCGTCTACGTTATTTGGGATTCATTGTCGACGAAAAAGGTCTAAGAACAGACCCGGCTAAGGTGGAAGCCATGGCAAACTTTCCCCGACCCAAAAACGCGAAGGAAGTCAAAGGTTTCCTTGGACTTGCAGGTTATTACAGGAGATTCATCAAAGACTTTTCCACTATTGCAGCCCCCTTAAATAAAATTACCAGCATCTGTAAAGGTGTCAGCAATTTCCGTTGGTCTGTTGAAGCGGAAGAAGCGTTTACAACTTTAAAAAATGCTCTTCAAAAAGCTCCCGTTCTGAATTGCCCGGATTTCGCACTCTCTTTTACCCTCCACACGGATGCCTCCAATGTAGGAATCGGTGGAGTCCTTACTCAAGAGTTCCCTGACGGCGAACACCCCGTAGCGTATTTTTCCCGTACATTAAATAAAAACGAGAAAAACTACGGCATTACCGAAAAAGAGTTATTGGCTGTATTGGATTCTGTTCACCATTTCCGCGGTTACATAGACGGTAGCAAATTTACTGTAGTCACAGACCATAGTAGTTTGAAATGGTTGATCTCTTTAAGCAATCCCTCCGGTAGACTCGCTCGTTGGGCCTCCCGTTTGTCTCAGTACAATTTTGATGTTGTTCACCGTAAAGGCGCGGACAATATTGTCCCTGACGCTCTTTCAAGAATTGAACTGGCCTCATTAAATGTTGACACAATTGCCCCCCCCCCATCTACAAAAGATGAATGGTACTTGAAAATCTTTGAAGGTTGTAAAAATAATCAACAAAAGTTTCCTAATTTTATCATAAAAGAAGGACAGCTATACCGTAATTGCAAGGTACCACCATCCATCCTCGAAGATTACTCGTGGAAGCTTGTCGTTCCCCTCGAAGGTAGAGAACAAATAATTATTGACAATCATAGTGCTCCCGACTCCATACACCCAGGAAATTTCAAGACGTATAAAAAGATTTCCTTGAAGTATTACTGGCCTGGTCTCTTTAAGCAAGTTCGCAATTACATCTCTAAATGTGAAATTTGCAAAGCTTATAAACATAGCACGGCAGCACCTGCCGGCCTAATGGGTAATCCCAAACGTGCCGACAGACCCTTACAGTCATTGTCAATGGACCTCGTCGGACCTTTTCCTCGAAGTTATGCCGGACACATGCACATACTTAGTGTAGTGGATGTTTTCACTAAATTCTGTTGGATCTTCCCTTTAAAAAGAGCCAACGCGTCCGCCATCATCAAACTTCTGGAAAAACACATCTTTATACCTTACGGAACACCCAGGACCGTAATTGTTGATAACGGAAAACAGTTTATTGCCCAGGAATTCAAAGAATTTCTTGCCAAATACGGAATCAAGGACATTTATTATAATACCTTGTACACTCCCCAAAATAACACTGTCGAACGTTATAACCAGACAATCAACACAGCTCTGGCTATTCTAGTTGATAAAGATCAACGTACTTGGTGTAAAAACCTAGATAAAATTCAGGCTGCTATGAACAACACTGTCAATCTGGCCACTGGCTACACACCTTTCTTCTTAAAACACGGCATGGAACAAGTTGTCCATGCCTCTCTACATAGGGACACTAACTTTCCGACGTCAATCGCCACCACAAACAACCCCACCGCGGACTATGCCCACCGTCTGGAAGAACTGTCGGCCATTTACAGTGAAGTCACTGATGCTCTGCTCCTGGCTCATCAAAAGAGTGCGGACAGATATAACCTACGTAGGAAACATGTCACCTTCAATACAGGAGACATAGTTTGGAGAAAGAACAACACACTTTCCCAAGGAGCCATGTATTTCTCTGCCAAGCTGGCACCACGTTTCGTGAAGGCCAAAGTTCTAAGAAAAATATCAGATCTAGTGTACTCCCTGTCTGACTCGTCTGGTAAACACATTGGTAATTACCATATTAAGGATATTGTAAAGTCTGGAAGTGAGGAGTCAAGTAAAACTGCCCCCACCATCTCAGCAAACTTAAAATAATCCAGTGTGTATCACCACAACCTTTTGTAAGCACATCAAGTCTTGCAATGGCTGGCGTGTAAAGTGTCAATTACATGTCCACCCTTTCGTTGATAAAACGAATATTGTTTAAAAAATCACTTTTGTAAATTTATGTACACTCCACGGTGTAGTTGGCTCCCTTTCATGTTCTTGAATTGGCAACCACCGTAATTTTGTTTCACACGTCCTTTTATGTATTTTTTTTTCTCTTTTCTCACCTGTTCTAAAATTGATCACTTTAGAGCAGAGACACCCTTCGAGTCACAATGTTTGGGAAGTCATGAACCCAATCATTGCCTCTCAATCCCTCACACTACGCAACGTTCATGCCATGGCACGCTTTGCTATGTCATGCAATATTGTAATTTTCACCATTTTTGTTTGTTGTTTTTCATCATATCGGAAGGAACCTCTTAAATTTTTTCTTTTTCCATGAAAATTATGTTCTGCAAGTACTGGAGCGTCGTTCTAAAATCGGATTTGGTAAACTCCAAAGTGTTAAATCACGAACCAGGACTAGTTAACCATTTTAACACGCTCCATATTTTTACCTATCATGGTAAAGATAAGTGGTTACTCACATAATCACATTCCTTGTGCATAGTAGTTTTCAATTTTTCTTAAAAAATTGATGGCGTCCTACCCGAGCTCTTTGCTAACAAATTGGATTTTGACACGTCCATTTTGAAATCATATGTATATAAATAAAGGAAAAACCTTTAAATTGGTCTTTCCACCCTTATGCAAATCCTCATGGGCTCATTTCAACTAAAGTACGTAAAACCAAATACTCGGTCTTTTGTTGTTATAAGAAGTCCTCGATTTGTCTTTTCTCTACTATTATAACATGTATGTCTTGTATTACATGCTTCAACCCCTTCGGAAAAGGTTAATAACGGCAACCTTGATTTCCGTACATAAATAACTACAGTTTAACGTAAATCATCAATGTTTTGTTTGATCATCGTTTTACAAACATCGGCACTCATCTCCAGTTCCGCCATAACCTGGTAGGTTTGCAACTGCACAAAGGGTATGTAAAACCATATTTGGTCCCTTTCCTTGGTCTTCCTCACTGTAGGTTGCCACAACAAAGAGTGTGTAAAACTATAAGTCCGTTCTCGTTGTTGTCACATGGTGTAAACAGGAATGTACCCTGTCATCACCCCGCCCTTATAACATGTGAAGTAACATAAATTGCTTACCTCCTTGTTATTCTATCGTACGCTCTTGGGCTACGGAGTTAGTTAATCTAACAAATCTTTATAAATTGTGTCAAAACGACCATTGTTAACGTTTATTGTGTTGTATTTAAACGTAACCATGTTACATTATAGGAGAGATCCTTAGAACATCCACCATTATAGGAGGGATCCTTAAAATACCTGCCGCGATACGAGAAGTTCGTCATAATCACTTTTGCTCATAGCTAAATGTTATTGAGTTGGTCGTGTGACATATTTGTCATGAGTACCGTTTTGTATAATCTGTTTTGGTCGTGTGTCATTTACTTGCCATGAGTACCGTTTTATGTATAATTGTGTACAACCCTTGCACACGAGACGTGGAGACGTTAAAATACTTACCGCGATTCGTGCGAACGACATAATATCGGCTTTGCCATCTTCTTTAAGAGGCATTGTATAAACTCTTTGACTTCTGTCTATAATTGAGTTATATCTTGCATGTATTTGCATATTTTGTACACTATACGTGGAGACGTCAAAATACTTACCATGAGTCGTGCGAACGAAATAATATCAAACCCTTTGTGTGCGATCTACGAGATGTAGTCCACAACCCTTTGTTGTTATTCAACGCCAATGCCCGTGGACTTCCTGTTTTTTACTTCTTTGCAAAAAGGAAAGAAGCCCAGGAATATCTACTATCCCAAAAGGACTAGTTAGTAGCTTCACTACTAACTATGGGGCATAGTGCTGTGGGAGTTAATCGATTGAGCACAAAACCACCTAACTCGTTGTCTGGGGAACGAATAAGAAAACCCCCAGGTTTGTGAAATTGGAGCGAGGGTCTGTCTTTTCTCACAATCATGTAGAAGTTTTTAAAATGACTCCTAATCTTTTGCCCAATACACGCGAAAGATTAGCCTCTTTGATATAAGGTGTATTCAAATTTCTCCTCATCCCTTTTTAAAATGTAAAGAGTCAGGAAATCTGCTGGTTGATTATGTTTCATCCTCACATAGAGTTTGAATTGGAAATTAGTCCAGTCTCTAGCAAATTTCGTAACTCGTCTCCTTTCTCCACTCCTCCCTCCCATCCCCCATGTTCTCAGACTTATGTTATGAAGTGAAAAATCTGTCGTTGACCATATTTCGCCCTCACTTGGAGTTCGAATAGGTAATTGTCCGGTTATCTACAGGTTTTCCCCCTCAATCTCTGCATACGTCTCACCATTTTTTTGTTTTTTTCTCTTCTCAATTCTACGAAACACATTCATGAATGTTGGATATGTACGATATGCACTTGGCGTACCGTCTGTCTCCTGTTGACAACCTTTATTCATGAATTGGTTTCCCTTTGCCGTGACTAGTTCACGATTCCTTGTCTTGTTCTTTGAAATTCTACGAAAATGTTACCATCTCATGTTAACATAGGCCATAGAGGGCCGGTTGTTTTTTAACCAAGACATATTGTCACCCGGCAAGCGCCAAGCCATCCTGGTAAAGGATAATGTTCATGTAATCACAATTTAGTTAGGAATCTCTCTCTTCGTCACTCTCTGGGTCGGTTGGTTAAAACCTCGTTTATTTCTTTATTTGGACACATTTTGTTTCTCTCCAAACCTTTTCTTCATTGGTCCCTAGGCAGGTAAACTTCAAGAATTTTGCTCTAATAATAATTTCTCCCGGATTTAAAAAGAAGCCCAGGCGGATGTCATCACCAACAGCCAAGCTGAGCTTCACTTCCTGACATCACGCGCTGTGGTTACAAGGTCCCTCCTGCTGCCATTCTCTACGCATTTGTTTCTGAAAGCACAAACCATACCGCCCATATGTATGTTGTTTTGTCATGCCACAGCAAGCTGAGTTGTCCCACTATACATTATGACACTCTGAACTACCTTTTGGGCACGCTAGCTCCTAGGTTTGTTCTTACTCTTGCTATCAATGCCAACTTTGTCGTCTCTTGCCTGTCATGCAGTGACGCAAATATCGTCTTGTGTAAACCATTATTACCTTGACCCTCCAGTATTCGCTGAATGCGCACCAATACAAGTTACCTTGAGCTACATTATGCTTCAATAACTATTATATACGATCCGTGTGTACCATAATAACACTTAGGATTCGTACTGGCATGCCTGCAGATACTGGACTCTTCTCTTCAATGACCTCTGTAACCATAGTCGCGACACAGCAACCACAGTCTCCATTTCGTGAACTTTAACGTCTTCGACAAAATCAAGTGTTTTCTAAGGCCTAAGTGTACTCCTGAGTGTTATCTCAAATGGGTCTGATTGCAGTGATAATGTAATCCTTAGAATCTGTGAAATCACGTCCTTTTCTTCGAAATTCTCCGAAACCAAACAAATCCACGCTTCACAAACTTAGCTCCCAGACCAATGAAACCTTAGAGTCACATTTTTTTTTCTCTGCTCTTGTACAAATGTATTGTTGTTTTTCAATTGCATAACCATGTACTGTTGTTTTTTCAATTGCATAACCATGTACTGTTGTTTTTTTCAATTGCATAACCATGTATTGTTGTTTTTCAATTGCATATCCTTGTATGTTGTTCTACACCATGTACTTTTCCCAAAGTTGTCTTTTCCAAACATTGTATGTACCCCTACCCTTTCCCTACAAACATTGTGACCTAAACTGTATGTTCTAGCTAGGCAACTCTCAAGCAACGAACCTCTCAAATCCCCGATGGAAGCATAAGAGGATTTTTTTTTTCCCTACAGCTCCATTGCCACGTCGCTTTTTTTCCAAGCGCGGGGGGAAGTGTTATGGAACGCCCTATAGCTGGTAGAATATACATAACATCGCCGAGTCTGGTTGGAACTTGCCACAGCGTCCCCGTTCCCCACCGTTTCCTGCATCCCCTACTCCTACTCCCCGCGGCATCCCGGCAGCAGTCGAAAGCTACACCCGGCCTCGGACGGACGCACACCGGTTGAAAGTTGCTCTTTGGCTGAGACGCACGTAAACACGGTCGAGAATCACGCTCTGTTTCGGGCCCCCGCAGAATGAGCCGAATTGATTTCTAAGCCACGAGGTTACTATTAGCCCGCATTGGGATGTAGAATCGGTTTTGTCAAACATCGGTGTTATAATGGTTCGCGGACCTCAGGAAGACTGTCGAACGTGCTGGAAGCGGAGGACTTCGCCCCCACACATGTAAGCTGAACACCAGATTTCCCATTCTTTCAATGTGTCTGTAAAAATACGATAAGGTCCCGCGTAAAAACCATAACTCAGAGAGTTTCGATGCAGAGATCACGAGGTATAAACACTTTAGCTAGGTTTGTGTGACATGCATTCTTGTATAGCCCTGTACTGAAATAGCCTGTATACTGTGTTCTGAATTGTCAATATATGAATCTATTTAAACATATCTTGTTGTCAATCTGCTCCGGCAGGAGAGTCTCGTAGAGTATTGATTTCCCAGGTGATCGAGGAGGATGGAGATCTGTAAGCATTCATTTGCGACCCACGCCTGAGATAGAGGGTGCCCGTTGCTCCCGTTTGAGCTGGCTTTGGGGCTTGTTTGGGGTAGCTGGAGCTGACAATTGGCGACCAGAGAAACTCCGTAACAACCTTCATGGTTTTAGTCGATTTTTCCTAGGCATACCAGCTTTGAAGCTAATGGGTTGAAGGTTTTCATATCCTGTATTTTCTTGGTTAGAGAAAATTGCAAGTAATAACGTTAGTTAACATAATAACGTTATATTTGAAATGAGGAGCTAAAAAATTATTAGTGAATTTGTTGTTGTTGTTTTTTTTTACATTACACAATAATTCCCATCATCTTTGGAGATGCTGTGTGGAGGGTCTTTTTAGGAAAGGAAGGATAGGAAGTTATGGAAAAGAAAAAGGTAAGAGGCTGGGTAGGAATCTAGCGTTCAGTGTGACGGTTGTATGAATCTACCCCACCATTACGGTGCAAGGCGATGTTCGTAAGGAGTCCTGCTGTAGAGGTCAAAAAGTCTCCCTCAACCAGATAATCCGGCCTGCCACGCAGTTGGTGGGCAGACGCATCTGCCGCAAAGATCCGGACAAACCTCACCCGATGAACCAGGGCACAACTGCTAAGTTACCACTCGGGTTGAGCTATGGCAGTTGGTAATCCAATAAATGGTTCTCGGGGCGGCGGTACCCATACCCGCCTCCCAAATTGTTTTTGATCTACTCCTGTTGTTTTTTTTGTTGTTTATTTTTGGGATATTATGCCGTGTTACGCTAACTCCTTCTTTAGCCGACTTTTCGGACAACATTACAGTGTCCATCATCAGGGCAGATGTGTTTATGCAACACATCTTTTTTGGGGGCGAGTATGGGTACCGCCGCCCCGAGATCCATTTATTGGAATACCAACTGCCATAGGTCACCCCAAGTGGTAACTAAATAAGCAGTTGTGCCTATAATATCTCAAAAATAAACAACAAAAATACCTTTGACCGTGAAAATCTTAAATCATATACTCCTGTTGTTGTTATTCAACTTTGAAATATGAATTCGAAAATCTTTCGTCTAGCAAAACAACTCAAAAAGATGCACAATTGAATTAAAAATTATTTAAAAATAAATAATGGAGTTATTTAAAACGTCTTTATGAATGTAAGCGCTTAAATTAAGTGCATTTAAATAGTGGGAAAACGGAGTACTTAGGGGACATACATCAATTGCGTAAGCAGTTTAAAAAAAGATTTAGACCCCTACCCACCCCTTGATGAGATTAAGTGAGATTTAGTGGGACCCCCCCCCCCTCACGCGAGATTTTTTTCACACTCTCAAAATCAATGTTTTTCATAATAGCCATTTTTCAGCGGGCAAAAT
This sequence comes from Limnephilus auricula, assembly GCA_951813805.1. Taxonomy (NCBI): domain Eukaryota; kingdom Metazoa; phylum Arthropoda; class Insecta; order Trichoptera; family Limnephilidae; genus Limnephilus; species Limnephilus auricula. The sequence goes on along the minus strand of OX638400.1, from coordinate 9,276,288 downwards.
GGAACACTCCAAAAGAAGTGAAAAATTTATTTTTATTTTTATTATCTCTTCATTATATATGAATGAAGAGATACTATTTATAGTTGACGTAAGATTATTATTGTAATACGAGCAGATATGATGTTTTTCCTATATTGTCATGTTGATGAAATCAAGTAGAAAGGAAAAAAAGGTGTTGGAACTCGGGTGAACGCGGGTAGATAGTGTAAGTGCCTAAATTAATTATTGCGGATACATTCACAAAAAAAAAATGTTGTTGTTTTTTTTAAATTATCAAGTCTTCTTCGCGTTTAGAAGAAACGTCTGATATTAATACTAGCACGTTTTTGTCTTCTATTGTCAGAATTCAGTGGATTTATTATCTAAACATAAAGGAGAACAGACTAGGTAATTCAATAAAGGAAGTGTTGTTTTAAACACTTTGCACAATGGCACACTTTCTTTTAACGCTTTTAAAAACATCCACGTAGCTTCCAAATTCTGCTGGAGTTTAAAGAAATAAACGGGCACCAGAGATAAAATTACTACAGATGTGCCCTTCTATCATGGTAACCAACCCCAAAAAATAATTTATGCATATTTATTATATTGCTGAAAATTGTTAGTTTTTGAGAAATAATCATGTAAATGCGGCTAAAAAAAATAGGTGTTGAGTGTAGATGTACAAAATAATAGGTAGATATATGAAAATAAATGTAAAATAATTTTTTTTAACTAATTTTAGGTATGATAAAAAAAGTAACACAACATTTGAAGTTTTTATAATTCTCGCAAGAATTAACCATTTTTAAGAAATCATCAAAAATGCATTGCTTAGATATTTCAAAGGATGGTGAAAGGTTCAAAATATGTAATATAAAAATATATAAATAAAGGCATCATTATTATAAATAAAGGCAACTTTATATTGTCAGCCAACTGACAATACAGGTGATTGATGATGGAATAATGCTGCTTTTCGTAGACTCGACGCTTGTTTGGTAAAAGTGCAGTTCTACTAATTATTAATTAGAGAGAGCGAAATGAATTAGGTAGTCCGTTCTTTGTTGAAGTGATTCATGATAGTATTTAAATTGAATTTTTGGGTTTTAATGCCTTGTTGCGCTTTAGCCAAAGTTTCAGACTCCTTCGTATGTAGAAGATATTCTGTGTTGCGCGCGTCAATCCTTCTTATTTGGTGTGGTTTTCGGCTTTTAGTTTTGGTGTAGTCATTTTTTTATTTCAATAGCCTCCGTAATTAGAAAAGATCACTGCGTTTTGGATTTTCCCAGAACTTCAGGAAGAAATATAATAATAGCGGGTTTTCATTGTTATTAGAATGGTGATTTTTTTTAAAAATTTTATTGTGTGTCCATTTACAATACTACATGTGTATTGTAAATGTATATATATGATATATATATATATATATATGATAAACCACGTATACATTTTTAAGTGATACGAGCAAAAAAGAATAGAAACGACAAGTTATAAATGGTAATCACCTAGTATCTTGTGATACTAGGTGATTACCATAGATAGTTCTTAGATTATAGATACATTTTTATACAATAGATTTCTCCAGATATCAGAGTTTGCAAGCTCGAAAGTGTTCTGAGATCCATTTGGAGATGGTGCGTTCTATCTGTTCTACATATTCCTTGCCACATCTGCGAGAAGAAACTAGATTTTTGCAGGCCCCAGAAGATCTTGGATTTTAGTGGTGGTTCCGAAGACCAAGACTTTAAATAATTATATCAATAACATTGTGAATGAAAGCGCAGCCTTTTAACATGTTGTTATAACTAGTGTTATATCGATCAACGCCACAATTTTATGACTAAAACCAATCCTGCAGATTCCATTTCAATGCTGCATAACGATTGTCGAAAGTAGCCGGTTCTTGTTCGGACAAATAGCTGGCGTTAACAATTGGTGAAAATCTTTTTTCTCTTCGCATTGTTGTCCGAAAGTTCGCGCCGACTCCTGAAAGATCCGCTGAAAAATTTACGTAGTGGTTATTGTTCGCTGAGGTACCAGCAGAGAAAATTTAAGGCTGAACTGGGCTGGCGGAAATATTTATCATAAATTATGAGCTGACTGCGAAGGGAGGGTGGGCTTAGCGAAACTCAACTGTTTTCAACTGAGGCCTCTTTAAAAAATAATGTATTTACACCAAGTTCGAAAATAATGTTAAGATTATAATCAGTAGATTATTCTTCTTTAGTCGTTCTCGTATTGTTAATGTTAGTGACTTCTCTGTTTCTGTATTTAATTGAGAGTTGCTTCCATATTTTGAATGGTTTTGAAACATTACCATTACATACCATTACATTTTTTTTAAATCTTTTTAGATACAATGCATTAATAGAAGAAGAGTCGTTTTGTCCCCTTTACAGCAAAGACTAAAACGGACTCTCAAAAGTCGTTCTGTCTTATTTTGTTATTTATTTATTTATTTATTTATTTATTTATTATTAATTTTCAACGCCCTGATGGGCTTTTACATAGTAAGTATATAATACAGTGATATATATGTAATATATATATATATATATATATATATATATATAATACAGTGATAATAATGTTTAAATAAGAAATATAAACTTATAGCAATTAACATTATAAAAATGGTAGGTATAAAAGTAAGTAAAAAATATTATATTATAATAAAAGAGAAAAAGTAAAAATAAATTAAACTGGAACCAGTTTTTAAATTGCAGATGGCATAAAAATCATAATATATAGTGTAAGTTAATATTAGAAATTTACAGATGAGTAATACAAGAAAAAGTTTACAATACAGAAAAACAAAAGAGAGTAACAAGTTTTTACATTATAGATAAATAGAAAAATTACAAAAATATGTGCAACAGCTCCTACATTATAAGAATATGCTACATCAAGATATGGAATATTATGGAATCTTTTAAATAACAGTAACTAATATTAAACACGTCTGATTTCACATTCTGACATGAATGATTTAATAATTTCATGTTTGTATTGTATCAGCGACACATTCCATACATCTACGTGCGAATACATATTTCCCAAGTTTTGAATTCTCTGTAGTGGTATATTGAATTGGGCCCTGGTCGCAGTATTACTACAATAAAATGGTAGTACTGACCTTGTATTTCTGGCTGGCACATTAAGATTTATGAGCGATAAGAATTCGGGGCTATCAATTATATTATGCAAGATTTTAAATAGAAATATCAGATCAAAAACAATTCTCCTGTCACTCAAATTTAGTAGATTAGATAATCGTAGTAGAAAAGGGTAGTTTTTTTGTTCTTTCGGTATTTTTAGTTTATAATTTAAAAAGCTTAGGAATTTTTTTTGTACTCTTTCTATTGTTATGATGATGAGATAAATAATTGAAGTTGTGTTTATTGAAATTAAAATGTTTACGAAAAAAATTAACAGCTTAAATAGCAATACGTTCATGAAAATAAATTTTATTTTCTATACAAGTATTATATCTAAGCAACAGAAAAAAATCCGATAAACGACAAGACTACCGTTAAAAAATCTTCATTTACATTTAAAAAAAAAAAAAAATTGTTTTTAATTTGTAATTCGACATTTTAAAAATATTTTTATCTGTTTTTAAAAACAGTATTTAATTTTAGAACACATTAAAAAACAGCGTATCTTTTTGAAAAATAACGTCAACCGGGAATATTTCTAAATAAATTTGAATCTGAGAGGTCATTTATGTGACTTTAGAATAATAGGTGTTTTTAATGTCCTGTACAATCAAATTTGTAGGTCTATTAAACTGACAAACCCTAACTGGCAAAGCTTTTATTGGATGAGATATAAATTCTTATTTGCCGATATTAATGTGATGGTTTGAAAATGTAGAGTGGATGGACTAAGAAAGAGAGTCAAGAAAATATGTGGATAATACACCGATATATGAAAGATTTTGGGGACAGCTTAGGAATATATATGGCACAATCAAATTAATTAAAAAAGCCAAGAAGTTGACGTTATGTCAAGAGAATAACTAAAGAATATGTCCGAGAAGTTGTTTAATGTGATTATATCCAAGATTGTGCAAGACAGAGTTAAGTGACAATCCATCATATCTGCACACCCCTGTGGAGAAATATGATTTATAATAAGACGTTATTCAAAGATATTTTTTTTGGTTGTCCAACCTTGTGGATTCCGTTAATTTGTGTGCAATTATTGCTGGGTACATGCTAATCGTATTGCACGAACTATCTTTTAGAAAAATAAGCAAAAAAAAATTTGTTTCATGTGATAATATATCAAACATAGAATAAAGAAGAACAGCAGAAATGCAGTATGGGCGTGATTCGTGGTTCAAATATTTGCCCGATCGAAGCTTAAATTTCAAATACAAAACTGTTTTAATGATATTTAAATCGGTTGGAGATTACGATGTCAGGCGAGTGAAAATGAAACTTGGGCCTGGGCTATTGGGCTACATAGAATATTATTTGTTTCCATTATTTTTTTTATAGAAGGCATTTATAGATTATTTTTATTTATTTTAAGACTTTTTTTATGATGTCTAACCACAAAGTGATTGTTTCTAAGAAAACATAATTTTTAAAGAAAAAATAATTTTTTCTAAGAAAATATAATTTTTTATGTATTTGACAGTGTAAGTATCTAGATTATCTTTAGCTTTTATCAAGCGAACCCCATTTTAAAGCCCCTGACCCAGACATTGTGTTAAGTTTTTATTGTGGGGATTTATTCAAACATTCATTTTCATGTTATGATTTGTGGTTTTTATTTTGTTCTGTGTTCTGTAAGAAACAACGCCTACAGTTTTTTTCCTTAGAATTTTATTCTTGGATTGAGTAAGATAAATGAACAACTTATTATGATCTGTTTTGTTGTATTGTGTTTTTGATACTAATGAAAAATTAATATAATTTGGTGTAAGTAATTAATGTTTGTGTCTACTTAGTTTAAACGTATCATCCTGAGAACTTATATTATTTTATTTATTTAATATTATCATTATGAGGTCATTTCTCATAAACATGGCGCTCTACAAATCATCCTTTTTTTCTGATTTTATGTCGGGGTTAAATCTTCCCCACAGGAAAAACTTAACACTTCCACACACTTTTCCACAAATGACCATCTAGTCAATCCATGCTATGTAATTGTACTATTTAAGTATAATAAATACAAAACAATACAAGAACAACACGTCAACCCGCCAGAGACCAAATGGGAAAATAATTCACCGACTCCAGATATTTTCATATCAGAAAGTTCGGTACGGTAGAACTCCTAACTGGACCGATAAATCCTACTGATCCCTCAATATAAATATTTTAAAAATCTTTCGTAAACCTATATGTATTTAAAATTACTGATTTTTGCATTTTTATATGTAAATTCTTTGACAAATCTAATAAGCCTAAATTTTGAATGAGAGAGCTAGGTATAATGCCAGTAGCCGAAATAATAAATGGTAATATTATTATAGTCTTAGAATGCCAAATTATTTTAATCTCTTTTCCTAAATCTGTATATTTTCTTATTTTTTCAGTAACAGATTTTCAACATTACGTTTTGTTTTATTATTATTATTATCATAATTGTTGTTTAACATAAATATTATCTGATGGCAAGTATTTATTAATCAAGTTTATATATAATTATTTTTTCTTTTACTTTTCATAAAACAAGTAAAATTAAACTAGGAAAAATAGTTATCAGTTGTTAAAATTTGACAGTTAAAACGATGCATTCATGGAGTTTATTAATTTTTTCAAAAAATTACAGTTTTCATGCCTATCTACTTTGCCAAATTCTAAAAATTTGCCGAAAAATAAAAAAAAAGTTATTGTCGTAACTAGGAATCGAACCCAGGATCTCTTGTCTTACCGGGACAGAGCTCCTTAACCAACTCGACCATTGAGACCTGTTTATTTTATCTTTTGTCGATCTCATATTTCAAATTCAGAATTAACAATATTATCTATCAATAAATTTTTTTCCATATTTTTAAGTTTACAAAAAATTCTTTATAGCCTTTGTAGCCTTGATCGAACATATCCGATTTTATTTATATGGGATATCTATAAACTTTTATAAAAGGCATTCTCATTTTTATGTGAATACCGTACAATAATCCCAACCGCTCCTAACCGCCTGGAGCCAGTGAGACTATGCAACCCCAATTGGGGTATGTAAGGCTGAAGGAATGTAGGGAGGGGAAGGATATGGGGAAAAGGTAGGTGGAGAAATACCTGGCTATTCAGCAAACACGGCTAAAGCCATTTCAAGCGACGTTTCAATTCTGAATGGTAGTCTTACACCAGGGCGATACTGAAAGTATCTTACACTCTGGAACGTGCCGCAAATATACCTTATATCGATTTAAATTGTGATCACAATTATCACAATAAATAAATGGCTAATAAAAGACGAATCCATGTATCTTTGAACATCTCTACGTACCTACCTAAATACGTTGTATTTAGGTAGGTACTGTGATATTTATAATTAAGTAATGTGTTATACCAATTTTTTCAATTAAAATAAATGTATCTAAAACTCTAAATGTACTTCGAACAAATATTACTCATTTACATTACAGATTCATTTGGTGGGTCCTGCAGACAAGCTGTCTTGTAACAGCTTTGTGGAACTACTTATCTGAAAAAGTATAACTTATAATAATTATTTTTTTCGTGAGTTAATAAATAAATACATATAAAAAATCAAATAAAATTTACTTGCACATGAAGTGATTTGATCGCTAGTCGAGAACCTTGCCCCTTAAACACGGAGGTCGTTAATTAATTTTTCAACAAATTTAATTTTTATTTCTACACTTTGTTGATAACGCTATTTTAAACCTGCAGAAATAAGGGCTCTCCTGATACCAGTGAATAAAATAAAGAACTTCATTAAATAATTGTTAACCTCAACACAGGCTTGTCCTAGTGAGGTTAAAAATTGTATTGTAAACTGTTATACCTAAAATGTGAAGAAGAAACAATAAACATAAATCTATTTATCTACAAGGCTCTTCCCGCGACTTCGTCTGCGCAGGATTAGTACTTCTATAGTTACTATAATTAGCCTATTTTCTTTTCCTAGGTCCCATCTATATTTATACCAAAATTCTTTACCTATTTATTTAAAAAAAGCTATAATTCTTGATTCGTATCAAAGTATTAGGCGAGTACTTCAATTAAATTCACTAATTTTCTAAAATAGAATTTTGATTTAAATGAAATTTGATTGTTTGGCAAAATGTCACTCTCAAATTTTGACTTTTTCTATTAAACACTAATTATTATTTAAAACAAATTGAAAATAGCTAGCTTTATAAAGCATGTATGTTATTCTGACGTATGAGCTATATTATTGTAAAGTTTCATTAAAATCCATTCAATAGTTTTTGCGTGAAAGAGTAACAAACAAGCATACATCCATACAAAACTTTCGCATTTATAATATTAGTAAGATTAAAGACCATTGTTACTTTAAGTAGAAATATGACTAAGGAGTCATCTGCCTTTACAAAAGGAATCATTACGGTTTATAAAGTAATTAAATTGAACGGATAAGATGTATTATATTTCCTGTGATATTCTCGTGATGTATAATTCTAGGCTTGTCAAATTCACGCGCTTTTATGATTTATCCGATTGCCAAAATGCGAGCGCTGTTTTTGGGCGTTAGCAACCTGAAATTAGCGAATAAATCCTTAAGTACTTCGTTAAGTTTAACAGTGAAATTTCCTTCATTTGCTTGAATGAATCGAGGTTTGATTTACGGCAAACGTTTATTTCTTTGTTTCTACCCTGATAAATACAATTATGAAATAAATTATTGCCTGTTTTTATTTGGTTCGGCGTGGAATTTCTAAAATGAGGTCAAGGAAAATTAAAATTATAAGTATCAACAGGTTTATTTTTTTAAACTAAGTAAATTGTCAAAATAACCTATAGGTCTCTGCTATAGGTCGCACTAAGTGATTCGCTACTCGGCCATTGGAACCTATTTATTTTTCGTCATTTTTGTTCGAACTCATATTTCAAATTCAAAATTAACAATATATTTTTTTTTTTTTTTAAAGAAAGACAAACATTCCTAGGTTACGAATAACCCAACAACATTTGAAAATCTCCTACTACCACCACACTAAGCGGAAGATGTTGCTTGTGTTGTGATGGAGGACTTAGCCAGCCGAGGAATCGAACACGGAACGCCTGGGTGGAACCCAAACGCTATGCCCACTCAACCACTGACCGGTCTAATATACTCATATCTTTCTTCAATCTTTGCAAAATTACTTTGTGTCATCATTTTAATTAAATGAAACCAATTACTTTATGTAAACCACTATAATCACATGTTTCAAAACCGATGGTTTCTTCGTCAGGAGGGTGACTGTGCATCGGTGCCCGGGTTCATGGAGTGAGGTTCATTCGGGTCCTCTATTATCCGATATTCTGCCCACCTACTGCGTGGAATGTCAGATCGGGAGAGACAAGTTGAGGGAGACTTTTTGACCTCTCCAGCAGTACTCTCTCGGAACATCGCCTTGCACCACAGTGGAAGGGATGGATTTATATGTTCATCACTCTTGGACGTATTCACCCCAGATTCTTACTCACCCCTCAAACCATTTTCCTTCCCAGAACTTCCCCATTTCTTTCCATAAAAAATGGAGATGCATATATATTTGTAAAGAAATAAGATGAAGTACATAATTTGTTTCATTAGGTACATTTTAACGGTACTACCAAACCAATGTCAAATAAATGTACAGATGTTCAAAATATAAATAAATGTTATAAATACAAACAAAAATATAAAGGCATGTTGAAAACCGTTTAGTATTTTCCGAAAACTTAAATCATTTCAATAATTACCTACAATTTCAGTATTAATTTTATAATTTGAGTAAAAATTTAACCTAAGAGTAAATATTATACAGTGTTAGTATACAATACATGAAAATCAGGCTATCTCCATGAAGTTCCATAATATTTGGAGGAAAATATTATATAACAACCTTTTATATAATTTTATATTTTGGTAGGTAGAAAATATATTGAACCAGTAACATTCACAAGTTTTGAATAATATGAAATGATTGAGGATGACACATACACGAATGTCAACCTGAAGCGGATATCGTATGATACAGGGATGTTTTTTTATGCTTACATCTTGAGGCTATTAAAAACAAGAAAAAACGTCGTAACGTTCAGCAAAAAGATACTCATAAATTATGTAAAAAGAACGGATTTGAAAATCGTCGCAGAGAATCACTATTGTTTTATTTCCGGTCGGAGAAAAAAATAATTAATAATCACGTCATTTTTTTAATAAATCTCAATAGGTTATTAAAACCCTTTATTTGTGGAGCTAGATAATCCTTTGAGCTGTGTTGTGTTGTGTTGTGTACCTAATGGGTAAATATTTAGAATGTTGTAATTTTTACGAACGATACAAGTGAATGGATCCGGCTCGAAGGACCATATGTTCTGACTCTCTTGGTATGAGAACACAAGGCAGCAGAATGACAAACACTTCTTTTCCTTCTCAAACAATTTGTTTTAAACACTAAAAATTTAAATCCAAAGGGGTATACTTTCCCTCTGGTGGCGATTCACACGATCGCCAAACTGTTGCCACAGAACATAGGTTAAGTTTCCTTTAATCTTTCAACTAACCTCAAACTGCGTTAGGTCCTCATATACCTACCTCTGAGTTCGAGTTTTAATTCAACACTAACCCCAACTGCTCTAGGTACTCATGCACCTTTTAGTCCGAGTCTTAATTCAACACTAAATCTACAAATTACAAGTATCTATTTTTATAGCTAAAACATACAATAAAGTCAAGTTACATTTCGAAAGCTGCAGGCAGTCCCCACAGAATAAAAAATAACATACAGAAAAATAAAACCATATACTGAAGTCGGCAAAATTGGCGACTTTCAAAAGCATCTTAGTAATTAATGACGTGACCGAAACAAATCAATATATTTTCAGAAAAGGTCTTAAGATATCGGGTAGTTGACAATTTTATTATTTGAAAGTTTCGGCTTGTCATAAAAGCCGACAATGACCCCCGCTCGCCAAGAAATCCTTAATTAAAAATAATAAAACCATTATACATCAGCAGAACATGAATCTTAAATTTAAAATTGCATCTTACTAATAACCCAAAGCATTTAAAAAACTGTTTTATGATCAGTGCACTAAAGCACCCTTGACAAATGAATTATTAGAAAGGTTCATAACGCCAACACTGCCCTTCTATGCACGCTGTAATAAAATGTATAATTAGTAAGGGCAAAACACAAAGTTAGAGCTAAAGGTTCCGAACTAATGTGCAAATGTGGGATAATTTGTACATATATACAACAAGAAATTCTTATGATTAAATTTGATCGGCAAAATCGCATTCTGGAGTGATCATTAAATGTATTGCCGAGGGACATCTAAAACCTGAACTCTGTGTATATTCACAAAGGTATTGAAATAATTAAATACATGTCAAATCATTTGACAGCTCTGGCAAGGACGGGTTTTAACCTACAGGTTTTAACCGGACCGTCACAATATACCCCTCAGGTATCGAATATTGCACATATTATAATCTCGTGACGTATCCGAATTGATGTAAATCATGATCAAGGGAGATTGTGAGTGACGGGATTATGGTAATATGATGTTGACACCTTATCAGTACGAATTGAGGGCGACACCAATTTGCAAGCGCCCATCACCGCACGGCGCATCTTCTAATTGATATGCGCTCCTGATTACCGGGGATTGATGGCGTCATGCAATCCCCCATGGAAAATGGTGGAAATGACAGGCTGACACGCAAATTAATTGATTTACTTAACATGATTTGAACACTCCTATCGTTCAATGCTGACGTTTTTTAAACTGTATTTGTTTCGGAAATATGTCGAATAGAATGATAAATAATTTTCGCAGACATTTTTTAATTGTTTTTATTTTTAGTTTTTATTTATTGAATTCATTCAAGCATGTATGCATATACACTTAAGGTATTTTATTTTGTAAAATTATATTTTTTAGAGTAAGGATAAAATCAATTTTTAAATATATTCATTCTTTGTTCTTTCTTCAGACTTTTAGGCATTTTATCATACATATTTAATATTTTATACATAAGGCAGTTCTGTTACTCTGATATTTCTCATACGCAGAAATCTATATCTATTTATATTTCTGGTTTCGTAACTATGTATATCTAGAAATTCATTCGTATACTTTTTTTTATTTTTGTTTTTTGTTTTTTGATTTTGGGGTGTTATGTCGTGTTGTGCTACCTCCTTCTTTAGCCGAAATGTCCAACGAAAGTAGCGTCATCTTTGGACATTTCGTTACATTTCTCCGTGGACTAACGTAAATACTGCGCTTTCTCAAAATTTCACTTTCAAAGTAGTTCACTTTCTTCTGAAACACCTACCAGCTCGTAGTGGATTGAAGCTGACGACAAGTAAATAAGCACACACTTAACACAACAAATTCACATACGGATCTGCCGGATCTGCCCTGATGATGGACACTGCAACGCTGTCCGAAACGTCGGCTAAAGAAGGAGGTAGCACAGCAGGGCAAAACACACCAAAAACAAGCAACGAAAATGCTTTTGGCCGTGAAAATCTAAAAACGTATCCATTCTTATACTATTTTGCCATTTGATTTTTCATATTTTAAAGTACAAAAATTAACAGATTAAATGGCAGTCTCTTTTTTATTGGAATCTATTTCAGCTCCTCTCGTTTGGTTAACCCTTGCATACTTGCCTTTCCCCAGTATACATCTCAAAGCTTTGTTCCGTATTACTTGTTCAAGTTTCCTACATTGGCCAAATATAACATCGTATAACAGTACCAAATCTAAATGTGGTGGAACTAAAGTTAACACAATAAGCTCTTTAATGTTTCTAAGATTTTTTCTTTTGGTACCTTATTTAGCATATATTCAAAATTTACTGTGAAAGTTTTTTTAATTATACTCAAAGTCGGGTTCTTAAATTTCAATCGTACAGCCGCTAGCGTATTAATAATATAGATTATCGTAAACCGAAAAAATACTGGTATGATTTTTGTGCTAATCAACTAACTACATGTATATTTTATTTTTATTTATTTTATATATTAGGGACAAAAAAAAATATACTTATACATAGTAAGGAAGCTTTAACTGCACAATTGGGAAAGTTTCCATATACTACCCGGTTTCGTTTGATATTCAAGAGACACAACTGCTCCCGTCTGGAGCCAGTAAGACTATGGCATCCCCAATTGGGGTATGTTGTGAGGCTGAGGGTAAGCCGGGAAGGGAAGGAGATGGGGAAGAAAAAGGTGGGGATGAACCTGGCTATTCGGATCTAGTCCAAAAACCGGCTAAATCTATTTCAAGCAACTTTTCAATTCTGAATGGTGGTCTTACACCAGGGCGATACAGAGAGTATCTTCCACTCTGGAACGTGCCACAAATAAATATTTCAAAGCACCAAACCTCACAAATTATATGATATTGGCATTAACCTAGAAATTACATGGTTGCGCAATTTTCATGACGCCAGAGATCACCGTTCGAGATATTTAGCTGCTTCAGATAAATAAACACTGTTTTCTGTTTTACAGCTGAGAAACGTTAAAATTGGTAGGTACAATAAAAAAATGCATCTAATTCAGTCATCCTGTAAATTCACCCAACAATTAAAATAATTATTAAAATTCTGTTTCAATGTTTCAAATTTAACATTTTTCTGCTCTAATTGAGGCCGCAATTTGTGGTATTCTGCGTCAACTCTGGTGAATTCGTTTCAAAACAGAATAGTATTAATGTGTTTATTTGTACGTTGGTTCTCATTCAAAGTTGGCATTTACCCCTTGCGTCGTGTGCCCGCTGCCCATGTGCCCATGTGCCCATGTGTTTCATTTTATGATTACGGGCCATTCATTCGGCAAACTCGAGCGGATGCAGCGGTTGCAATGATAATAATTAATGGACTTTCATGCGAAATACATTAGCATTGAAATAAAGTTTTAAGACTTGTCCTCACGGTGGCAAAAATGACAACATTACAAATTTAAAAAAAAATAATATAAGGTATATTTACGGCACGTTCTAGAGTAAAATATACTCTGAGTATCGCTCGGGTATAAGACCACCATTCAGAATTAAAAAAAAATGCTTCAGATGGCTTGGGTGACCAGATCTTTGCCAGTATATAACCAGATTCTTCCCCAACTTTCTCTTCACCTTTCCCCACTTACCCCACTACCTTCACCCTCACAAATTACCCCAATTAGGGATGTCATAGTCATGTTATATAAGGAAATGGTGACGAGTAAGGCAGGGAAGCACCTGGTTATTCTGACTATAAGACTGAATCTGGTGCGGTGGTCACTAAAGAAGGGCAAATTCATTTCAAGTATCTTTCCAATTCTAAATGGTGTTCTTTCACCAAGGAGCCACTGAAAGTAGGCATCTACCACCATGGAACGTGTCGCGAATATATTTTTAAAATGAATAAATTATAATATAACTCATTTTAATCTTTAGAGGATGGTGCGGATCTCCTATATTGAGGAGAAAAATGGGCCTCCGGTTGAAAGAGGAGATATCGGTGAGCTGTGATATCTCCGCGTGCTGCAGGTCGGAATAATAAAGGCTCTGGAGGATTGTTGATGATGATGATGATGTATTTACAATATTTACAAATGTACAGTATTTTACAAATGTGAGAGTATTTACAATCGTAGTAATATTCCGACGTGCCCACGGCCCGTTGCGGAATAAATGCTGCTCGCGAGACTTTAAGATCGACTGCCTGACTTGGCTTGCTCGAGTTCTTATATAGGCCGACCCGAAGGTACACGGAAGGTAGGTCAAACATGCACACGCGAGAAGTTTCTCGATATTGCGGCGCAGCGCTGTGTATTATGTGTCGCAGATCCGAGCTCTTTCCAGAAGGTGGTCAAAATTATATTGCCTCGCGAGGTAGTAGGTAGAGACGGCCGTGCAGTAATAATCAGTGCAATATACTAGGTAGGCCGCTACAAATCAAATAAAATATACTTGCGTACGCCGGGATTTGAACCCTCAACCACCGGATTTGTAGCCAAGGATCGTAAACATTCAACCATAGAGGTCGTAAGCAAAGATATTTCTGTTGTATTTGGTAGATATTTGATTATTTTTTTCAGAATATATGATTTTTCAACATGTCTAATCATAACATAGACTCATTTAAAAAAAAAATCAATCGCATATACGTGGTATGGAATGTTCCGTTAGCATCAAAAACAGGTGAACATGTATTAAAATACACGTGTACCTAATGGATTAGTTTAAATAAATATATGTAGATATTATCGTTTTCACTCTAAAACATGATAGAAAAGTTGCCAAAGACTTTAAAAAATAAATCCCTTTTGCTTTACGCTATTTCAACAGATGCTGTCTTCATATTAAGTTAGTCTACGAGAATATAAACACCTTTCTCTCATCTGTGAGACGCTTCTGCCATATATTATCTTTTGCATTTTGTTCCTAGTTTGATATCAACTATTCATTTCGTGCGCTGTCTTTCCGTGTCATTTCACATTGATCTCAGAATCTCATTTGGATCACACATCTGTACAAAAGCGAAGAAAGTGTCTCACGTGCCCCGAAGGATATCGTCAAGTCTTTTCAGCTTTTTCCTGATTTATGAACCAGGATTTATCTAGTTATGACTAGAACCTTGTACTGAAAGTAATCTCGTTTAATCCTAGTCCAACTTATTATTTTTGGAGTGAATAATTGAAAAATGAAACGAGTGACTTCTGAGCCTTCGATACACCTCAGAATTTTAATACAAACGGAATTTAAATTGCCAAGCCGAAAGATATTTTTTTTCAGCACATTCGTTTCGGTTGCAGGACTATGTGGCTGGTAAACCTAGACAATACATTTCCACCAAACTTACACGTGAAAATACGACGCGGTGTCATATTTATCTGTTATTTGACAACCTGCCCCCTTAAGATGATAGACTTCGCTTTTCGGCCCATACAAAAAGGACGCCCGGGAAAAAACACTTTTCTACATCGAAAATTGCACAAAATGAATATTTTTTTTATACTGCCTTCTAGAGGGTTAAAACTATGTCGGTATGTTTTCGAATTTTCGATGCGTTTCGTATTAACGTAAACATTCACTGACAAACATGTACGATTTATCAAAAAATATTATTTAAGGAAAAAGTGCTGCTAACTCAACTCTCATAAAGAATTATAAAATTATAAAAAGCTACCGACGTAGCTTCTTCTTTCTAAAAAAAAAATATTTTTTAAAATTTCAATTTCGTGAAAGTTTCGGTGTAGAAAAGTGTATTCTCCATAAACCCCTTTTCGAGCGATTTCTGTAGGTAAATTTGAGCGTTGTCTCATTCGCACATTTAGCATTTGCATGTATTGTAAGTGTGCGTGAGCTTATTGTGAGCGGGACAGAATGACAGTCGCGGGTGTTCCGCGTGTGGCTCAAAGTCTAGCCTCTTAATAGCTTGCCCGACTCTACTCTAGATATATTTCCATGTAATTAAAATTCAAAATTTCGGCTTTATTATATAATATGTGGAATATGAACACATCGATAAAGGGTTTGTAGTCAAACCAGGTAATGAGTGTATTCATTGCGGTCACATATCATTATCATGTATTACATTAATACTATAAATTTTAATTTAGGAGTCGGGTATGGGTACCGACGTCTCGGAACAGCGTTAGACTAGAGGTTACAGCGGTTTGTCTGGATCATTGCGGCGGATGCATCTGACCCACAACTGCGAAGCAGGATGGAACACTTCTTAAAAGCGGAGTATTCGAAGTATATCTAGGTATTTCTTTCTTAAGTACGAGCTGGTATGCATGGAAAAGAGACCGGTGAATGTTGACAAGGGCTGTTGATCACAACATCAGTATTGAATACTCAAGAGTTTTGAAAGTTTTTTACAGCATTATTTTTATTTATATTTCAGCATGCATTTAATTTCTGAAAGTTTTGTTTATATTGAATATCTATTTATATACAGGAGACTTCTTGTAATTTTTAACAATGTATTTAATTTTATTATATGCCTTTCTTGTAAGATTTTATTTTTTTCTATTGTATTGTGTTTTATTTTTTTTAAGAACAAATCTCTCTTTAAAATTTTTAAAGGTTATTCCCATTAATATTCTTCAATGTTATATTCTGTTTTCTTTATTGTTTTATTTGGATTAGTACTTCGAGTGATCTATTTTCTTTTCCTAGGTCCTACGTTTATACCAAAATTCTTTACCTATTTATTTAAAATATTTATAATTCATTATTCGATTCAAAGTATTAGGCGAGTACTTAAAATAAATTCACAAATTTAAATATTTTCTAAAGTAGAATTTTAATTTAATAATCATTGTTTTGCAAAATGTCAATCTCACATTTTGACATTTTCTATTAAACAATAATTATTATTTATAATATATGGAAAATAGCTAGCTTTATAAAGCCTATATGTTATTCTGACGTATGAGCTGTATTATTGTAAAGTTTCATTCAAATCCATTTAGTAGTTTTTACGTGAAAGAGTAACAAACACACATACATCCATACAAACTTTCGCGTTTATAATATTAGTAAAATTTTCGAAGTATTTAAAATAACTGTGATACTCAACTTATAAACTAGAATGTAAAAGCCTATTTGAGTATGCAATAAATAAACAAATACATTTTAGCATATGTTCATTTTCAAAGGGTAAAAACGGATGTTGCAAAGGACACACATTCTGTTATTAAAGTTGTATTTTATTAAAATGTTAGGAATTCTGAAAGATCTGTTTAATGTTTATTTGATATTATAAAAAATCATTATTTTAGGTCTACAAAAACAGGAGATATAATTTTTTGAAGAAAAAAATCAATTTCTTCGCTCTCCTGAACAATTAACATTACAGCATTTTAAAATCCAATGTCAGTATATTATTAATAGTTGCGAAGGTATTTAAAATGGATGTAATTTTTTCAGGGCAACAGTGTTAGGTGTAAATGCAATAAAACATATTTAATGGGCTTGCCACCTCTGTTTTAGTTTAACTACTTCCCTTCTATTGTGTGAACTTACTTCCTGCTACGGTAATAATGTTACGTACCTGCATGTGGTCACTGATTCACGATATGCACTGTGTTACCTTTACAATGCTTCACCTTTACATCAGAAGAAATGAGGTGTAATTTAAAGCGGCAATTCTAGCAGGACTATCTATAAAAAGTGCAGAATCTAAATCTGAGGGGTTCAAAATGATTTTCATAAAGTTTGCAGCGCTTAGATTTAACTATGAAAGAAAGAGCTTTTAATCATAACTTTATATAAAATTAAACAAATAACTGTGTTTTCACCACTAAATATTATTCATAAAAAATTACATGTTTCAAAACCGATGGTTTCTTCATCAGGATTATAAAATGAATAAAAATAACAAAAGAAAACAAAAGAAACAAACAAATATTAAAGAGAGTGGTGATTAATTAAAATATCATTCAACAATTGTATAAAATAAAAAATAAAAATTATTTAAGAATAATTAAATGATTAAATTATTTAGTGGTGAAAAAACAGTTATTTGTTTCATTTTATAAATAATGACGCCCCAAAGTGAATATGCAAGTTTGAAGAAACAAATTTATATTTTTAAATGTTGAACCGATCTTAATGCTAAGTAAATTCAGATTTTTTTAAACTATATTTGCATATTATGCTCATGCATCAATATTTTAATAACCACTGGAGCGTTTTTGGCCACGCTGGCCAAAATGTGCCCATTTTGAAGAGATATTTTAGAATATTTAGTGGAATTATTTCAAAAGTTCCCGCGCGTTGTTTACTTCAATTATTCACAAAGATAACAGAATATTTTTACTTTTCAATGTCTCGCATTTCTTCTGAATGATTTTTTATTGACAATTCGCGAAACGAAGTAATTAAAATATTTTTTCTTACAAATCATTGATCAAGTTTTGTTAAACCACGGTTCCTGCTTAGTAAAGGTATTTTCCTTGTAAATAATATAAATTTACTTTCATTTACCTCGTTTACTTTACATGTTACATTAAAAACTAATTGGATGATTTGTAAAGCGACGTTTTTAGTGAAAAATCAACTTAAGAACACAACAGAAAAATTTGGCGTATTTTTTCAGAGGCTAAAAATATTTCCGCTTTGCAATAAAATCCAAATAAATAAAATATTTGTTAACGTATTCGAAAATAAAAAATGTTTTTGAAAGGTGATGAAATAAGCTTTCAAAGTTTATTATTAGAAATAATTAAGTATTTTTTTTTAAATATATTTTTTTTGGTAAAAACTGTGAAAAGTTTTATAAATGGCTCACTTTACGTTTTTTCTAACAAAAATTACTGATAAACAAAAAAATAAATACACACACATTTTCATTAGACGAATGAATTATAAAAGTTTTTTTTTTTTTTTTAAAGCGGAAACGGTTTACTAGTAGTTCCCGTGAGCCATAGGCCCATTGTGCTGTCTCCCATTTTACCTCATTCCTTTAACAGTAACCCAGCCCCTTTTATAAAGTTCACCAGGGTTGTCATTGGATAGGAGGCCATATCCTCTGGTTCCACAGTGTGTTTCCCAGGTCTCATCTCCTCTCCACTCCCCCTTGGTTCCCTGAAGGCCCAACAAGGGAAGAGCTACCCCCTTGGTTTCTCGAAGGCCCCATGAGGGAAGAGGGCCTAATATCTCCCCTCCACTCCTTAGTTCCCTGCAGGCTCCACGACGGAGAGTCCATTCCCCCTTGGTTCCCTGAAGGCCCCACAAGGGAAGAGTCCACCCCACCTTGTCACCCTGAAGGCCCCATGAGGGAAGAGGGCCTAATATCTCCCCTCCACTCCTTAGTTCCCTGCAGGCTCCACGACAGAGAGTCCACTCCCCCTTGGTTCCCTGAAGGCCCCACAAGGGAAGAGTCCACCCCACCTTGTCACCCTGAAGGCCCCATGAGGGAAGAGGGCCTAATATCTCCCCTCCACTCCTTAGTTCCCTGAAGGCTCCACGACGGAGAGTCCACTCCCCCTTGGTTCCCTGAAGGCCCCACAAGGGAAGAGTCCACCCCACCTTGTCACCCTGAAGGCCCCATGAGGGAAGAGGGCCTAATATCTCCCCTCCACTCCTTAGTTCCCTGAAGGCTCCACGACGGAGAGTCCACTCCCCCTTGGTTCCCTGAAGGCCCCACAAGGGAAGAGTCCACCCCACCTTGTCACCCTGAAGGCCCCACGAGGGAAGAGGGCTTACTATCTCTTCTCCACTCCCTAGTTCCTTGAGGGCTCCACGATGGAGAGTCCACTCCCCTTTGGTTCCCCGAAGGCCCCACAAGGGAAGAGTCCACCCCACCTTGGTTCCCTTTAGGCCCCTTGAGGGAAGAGGTTCTAATATCTCCTCTCCACTCCTTAGTTGCCTGAAGGCTCCACGACGGAGAGTCCACTCCCTCTTGGTTCCATGAAGGCCCCACAAGGGAAGAGTCCACCCCACCTTGTTTCCCTGTAGGCCCCTTGAGGGCAGAGGGTCTAATACCTCCTCTCCATTCCTTAGTTGCCTGAAGGCTCCACGGCGGAGAGTCCACTCCCCTTTGGTTCCATGAAGGCCCTACAAGGGAAGAGTCCACCCCACCTTGGCTCCCTGAAGGCCCCATAAGGGAAGAGGGCTTCATCTCTCCTCTCCACTCCTTCTTGGTTCCTAGAAGGTCCCATGACGGAGAGTCCACTCCCCTTTGGTTCCCCGAAGGCCCCAAGAGGGAAGAGTCCACCCCACCTTGTTTCCCTGTAGGCCCCTTGAGGGAAGAGGGTCTAATACCTCCTCTCCATTCCTTAGTTGCCTGAAGGCTCCACGGCGGAGAGTCCACTCCCCTTTGGTTCCATGAAGGCCCCACAAGGGAAGAGTCCACCCCACCTTGGCTCCCTGAAGGCCCCATAAGGGAAGAGGGCTTCATCTCTCCTCTCCACTCCTTCTTGGTTCCTTGAAGGTCCCACGACGGAGAGTCCACTCCCCTTCGGTTCCCCGAAGGCCCCGAGAGGGAAGAGTCCACCCCACCTTGTTTCCCTGTAGGCCCCTTGAGGGAAGAGGGTCTAATACCTCCTCTCCATTCCTTAGTTGCCTGAAGGCTCCACGGCGGAGAGTCCACTCCCATTTGGTTCCATGAAGGCCCCACAAGGGAAGAGTCCACCCCACCTTGGCTCCCTGAAGGCCCCATAAGGGAAGAGGGCTTCATCTCTCCTCTCCACTCCTTCTTGGTTCCTAGAAGGTCCCATGACGGAGAGTCCACTCCCCTTTGGTTCCCCGAAGGCCCCAAGAGGGAAGAGTCCACCCCACCTTGTTTCCCTGTAGGCCCCTTGAGGGAAGAGGGTCTAATATCTCCCCTCCACTCCTTAGTTCCCTGAAGGCTCCACGACGGAGAGTCCACTCCCTCTTGGTTCCATGAAGGCCCCACAAGGGAAGAGTCCACCCCACCTTGTTTCCCTGTAGGCCCCTTGAGGGAAGAGGGTCTAATACCTCCTCTCCATTCCTTAGTTGCCTGAAGGCTCCACGGCGGAGAGTCCACTCCCCTTTGGTTCCATGAAGGCCCCACAAGGGAAGAGTCCACCCCACCTTGGCTCCCTGAAGGCCCCATAAGGGAAGAGGGCTTCATCTCTCCTCTCCACTCCTTCTTGGTTCCTAGAAGGTCCCATGACGGAGAGTCCACTCCCCTTTGGTTCCCCGAAGGCCCCAAGAGGGAAGAGTCCACCCCACCTTGTTTCCCTGTAGGCCCCTTGAGGGAAGAGGGTCTAATACCTCCTCTCCATTCCTTAGTTGCCTGAAGGATCCACGGCGGAGAGTCCACTCCCCTTTGGTTCCATGAAGGCCCCACAAGGGAAGAGTCCACCCCACCTTGGCTCCCTGAAGGCCCCATAAGGGAAGAGGGCTTCATCTCTCCTCTCCACTCCTTCTTGGTTCCTTGAAGGTCCCACGACGGAGAGTCCACTCCCCTTCGGTTCCCCGAAGGCCCCGAGAGGGAAGAGTCCATCCCACCTTGTTTCCCTGTAGGCCCCATGAGGGAAGAGGGCCTCATCTCTCCTCTCCACTCCTCCCTGGTTCCCTGAAGGCCCCACTACGGAAGAGTTCACACTCCCCCTTGGTTCCCTGAAGGCCCCACAGGGAAAGAGTTCATGAAAGTGGCCTAAGACCTCCTAGGTTCTCCAAAGGCCCCTAGTTTGTAATGGTTCAATTTTCGTCCCACGAGTGTCTAGGGAAATGGAAGGTCCACCCCAGCAGAGCCCCGAGTGCTGGGGTAAGGTCTAAATACTCCGAGATGCGGCCTTGTTTCTCGGAGGCACCGTTCGTAACACTGTTCCCCAGGTCATTCAGCCTGAGCACGGTAGCTAACACCTTAGCTTGGGTTGGCTATTGCAGGTCGTGTTTCCACTCCCTGAGCGATGGGTTCGCCACACTCCCTACGCTAACATTATAAAAGTTACTATCACCTCATTTTTTTGTCGTGTCATGTAAAAACAATTCTTTAAAATATATAAAGTTTCATAATTATTTTCAAATTGGGATAGGATACTTTGGTTTCAAAAAGGTGCACATTTAGTTTTTTAGATTTGAATATATAGAGTGTTTTATTATGTTTTCAATTTCAATTTGGGAGGCGGGTATGGGTACCACCGGCCCGGGAACTATTTATTGGATAACCAACACTTCTGCCATATGTCACCCCAAGTGTTTCGCTACGTTTGATGACTTGGCAGGGGTGCCTGGTTTCTTGGGGTGAGGTTAGTCTAGGTCTTGCGGCAGATGATCTGGATACACTGAACCCCAGATTCTTACCCAAACTTCATACCTTTTTCCTTCCCAGAACTTCCTCTCCATCCTTTCCTTAAAATACCATCCACACAGCATCCCCATAGCCCTAAGGGAAATTATTTTCCTCTGGGTCTCCCGTGTGGAGCTAATGTAAAAAAAATACCGTTTAGATCATACTTTTCTCACTATGATAGGGAGACCGAACGATTTCTGTGAGACCTATGTGAGCTGGGACAAATATGGTCTCCTGTGATTCAACGGGTTAACTGTAAAGCATGAAACATGAAGGTATGCATTAGCTGTAAAAAATGACGAACCGTTCGGTCGCGTTATACAATTAAATTTATTCTTTATTATGATATTCCATATAAAATTTTTATGTCTATGCAACGATTTTCATCTAACATCGAAATTTCCATTTAGCTGTCAGACACAATAATATTGTTTATTTCACGTAATCTTAAAAATGCGACTACCAGTTTAGTTTATTAATTTGGGAGGCGGGTATGGGTACCGCCACCTGGAAACCATTTAATGGATGGATTCATACGTCCGTCATTTGTGGACACATTGGCCCCCCAGATTCCTACCATTCCAGAACTTCTCTTCAGAACTCTTCTTCCTCTCCTTACAAAGACCCTCCCATCCCAAAGATGACATCGGCCCTATAATCTAAAGTAAAAAAAATATCAAAGAAGAAGATAACAATAATAATCTAGACATTTTGTTTTGAAGAGTTTTAATTTTCAATGTACTATCGTTACTTAAATTTTAATTTTTATGCTACCGGTTTCGACACATCCGTGTCATTCACTAGCAAACTTAAAACTAAACTTAAAATTTAAAACAAGTACAGAAATGAATTAGATGTTATTAGGTGGGGGTGGTGGGAGGGGTGATTTTGGGGGAAGGGGAGAACAGTGGGCGGGGTCAATATCACACGGGAACAAAGTCAAAAGGGGAGATTTGCAGGGTGCTATTATTTGGTTAAATTAATTTTTGATTTAATTTTTTTGTTTATTTCTAAAGTTTCTAAAGCGCACAAGTTAAAGTATGAATTTATATTTATATGTTTAAATTTGGTTTTTTCTTTGTTGAAGCTATGGCCTGTCTCTATTAAATGATTGGCGAATTCAGAATAGTTATTATTTCGTAAACAGAGTTCGTGTTCCCTGATTCTAGTTCTAAAATTTCTAGTAGTCATTCCTACGTACTGGGCGTCGCAATCATTACATTCCAAAGTGTATATCCCGTTTTTTTCGAATTTATTAGAAACATCCTTGTTATTAATTAAATTTTTTATTTTAGAATTAGTATAGAAGGCTGGAGAAATGTGATCTGGTAATATGCGGGATATTTTTAAAGATAAGTCGCCTGTAAAAAGAAGTTTTTTATATATTAAGTTTTTACCAGGTTCGTTGTTATTATTGCCACTATAAATGTACTTTTTTGTTAAAAATTTTGTTTGTTTCTTATTAACTAAGCGATTAATTATTTCAGGTTTATAACCATTGTTTAGGCCTATTTGTTTTATAATGTTAATTTCATTATTATAATTATCATTGCTTAAAGGGACATTAATAGCACGATGAATCATTGAGTTGAAGGAAGCAAGTTTGTGAGATATGGGATGAAGTGAAGTTGATGGTATAACACAGTCAGTGTGTGTAGGTTTTCTATAAATATTAAATACACACTTATTATTTTCTAAATTAATATTTAAGTCTAAGAAGTTCAAACTGTTGTTATCATTATGTTCCAGTGTAAATTTTATATTTTGATGTAGGCTATTAATGAATATTTTGATGAATATTTTGATGTAGGCTATTATTTAATCAAATGTGTTTGAAAAATAAAGTGTTCCCAAAATACATAAATATAAAAACTAAAAATAACAGTTCATCAGCTACCAAATCAATTCTTTTTGCTAAGAATATGTGGTTAAAGGAAGAAATAAAATCGTGGTTCCACATCAGAGATAACATTCAAGTTTTGTTAAAAGTTCTACATACTGAACTTGTGAACAGTTTACATCCTGTAGAATGGGATTTGTTCGATGACAAAGCGAGAAATTGTGCTAGTGAAGTTGCATTCAAAAAGAAAATTACGTTACAGAAAAAACTTAAAAATCTTATTCTCAACTCCAAAAAACTATTGAAAAACTCCCCACCTAATAATGTTACCTTTTCTAATCATAAATTTAATGAAAGAATAATAAATCTGTCGGATCATGACTTTTTACAGGCGACTTATCTTTAAAAATATCCCGCATATTACCAGATCACATTTCTCCAGCCTTCTATACTAATTCTAAAATAAAAAATTTAATTAATAACAAGGATGTTTCTAATAAATTCGAAAAAAACGGGATATACACTTTGGAATGTAATGATTGCGACGCCCAGTACGTAGGAATGACTACTAGAAATTTTAGAACTAGAATCAGGGAACACGAACTCTGTTTACGAAATAATAACTATTCTGAATTCGCCAATCATTTAATAGAGACAGGCCATAGCTTCAACAAAGAAAAAACCAAATTTAAACATATAAATATAAATTCATACTTTAACTTGTGCGCTTTAGAAACTTTAGAAATAAACAAAAAAATTAAATAAAAAATTAATTTAGTTAACAAAATAATAGCACCCTGCAAATCTCCCCTTTTGACTTTGTTCCCGTGTGATATTGACCCCGCCCACTGTTCTCCCCTTCCCCCAAAATCACCCCTCCCACCACCCCCACCTAATAACATCTAATTCATTTCTGTACTTGTTTTAAATTTTAAGTTTAGTTTTAAGTTTGCTAGTGAATGACACGGATGTGTCGAAACCGGTAGCATAAAAATTAAAATTTAAGTAACGATAGTACATTGAAAATTAAAACTCTTCAAAACAAAATGTCTAGAAATTGTTACATAGTTAATGCCCAAGAAATACAAAAAATAATAATAATCTATGTTATGGTCGCAACTGGGACTCGAACCCGAACTTTCCAAATAAGACGTGAGATCTGGGTTCGAGTTTCAGTTGCGACCATTATGTTTTATTGTTTTTCTATTGTCTTGTTCATTTTTACATTTTAATTTAGATTTTTATTGTTATCTTCTTCTTCAATGATATATTACTTTGATGGGAATAACTTGCAAAGTTAAAAATAAAGTTTTCTTTATTAAAAAAAAATCATTCACAAATCAAACAATTTTTTTGTTTTTTTTTCTACATAATCTATTTAGTAACACAGTCGAAATGTTATATTTCATATTAGTAGGTACACTGGAATATACTATTCAAAATTTGGAACCCAATCTTCATAGTCTCAATCTAAAATCTATGAATTTTTCAAATCATTCCACAAATTTACATGCAGGAAACTTGTCCGATTTTAATCCAAATGCTTAATAATGCAAATAACACATTTTATTCCTTTTTACATCATTCCGCAAACCTACTATAAATTAAATTAGCCAAGCATTAAATTATTATCAAATTCAAAGCCTATTTTACGATCTAATATTATTATGATAGGACCAGGGATCCATAAAATTCTATTTATGTCACGGTCTACCTTTTATGGGAAGGAAATAATAATTTTCAATTCCAAACGCATATCTTCATCTTTACCTATGTCAAAAATACGAATACGATTCATTTCATCACTTCCCAATTTCTGTGGGAAACCCTTTTTCTGCTCTGGTCCCCTGGTATTATTGTTCAGTGACCCGAAGGACGTTTTGTGTGATTAAAGGATAATCAGATGGGCTTTGAGGTTAAATTTCAAAACGTTCTTATTTTTACGTGAATGATAGATTTGGTAAAAAAACTTATTTTTCCTCGTACGAAAATTCAGTAAAAACAAGTTCAACTCGTGCACTTGGTTCATGAACCGGTTTTGGTCGTGAAATGAAAGTTTAACTTGTAAAATAATATTTAACACCAGATGATTATTTCAAAAATAATTCTGATATTTTATTGTTGACCGCCAAATATGACTATGTTTTTTTACACACTAAAATCTTTTTTTTTTCGTTTATGTGAAACGGTCACGTTTCTTATTAAAACGTCAACATTAAAATGTGTAGCTTTTATAAGAATTTATCTCGGGAACAGAAATAATGGAAAACGATCATAGTTAAGCGTGTTTTAACGACCTGCCATAAGCAAAAAAGTCCTCAATCTAGTTTTATTTCAAGAGCGAAATTTAAAGCAGTTTTTTGGAGTAATGTCACTTAATATCATGGAAATATTAAATTTGTAACTAAAGAAAAACCAGAACTAATAATGAAAAATAAATAAAAAAATATATTTACCCCACACAGGAGGCTCATGAGGAAAATAATTTCTCTCTATGATCACAATCTTTGTCATAATTTGGAATGGTGTGTTAAGGGTCTTTTTAATGAAAGGATTTAGAGGATGTTTTGAAAAGGAGAACTGTATATTTATAGATATAGAACTGTATGGGTTATGGAATCTAGAAGTGATAGACTTATGAATCCACCTGTCCCGCTGCGGTGTAAGCGGTGGGTTGAGAGAGACCTGCTGGAGATGTCAAAGGGTTTCCTCAAATCGACAACTCCTGATCTGTCTTGTCACATATCTACCGCCGCCAATACCTGAACACACCTCTCCCGAAGCACCCATGTAAGTCACCAAACCCCACTTGTGGTCACCTATTGCAGTGGTGGTTTTCAAAATAAATGGTTTCATAGGCATCAGTACCCATACCCGTCTCCCAATGAATAACGTCTACGAGATTTGCTCTAGTAAACATTCCTTTTTTTTTAGATAAGTTCTCGTATGGTAAAAAAATTAAGCCCAGTTGTTGGACAGTAACTCAAATGTAGATACGTTTCAGTTTTCAGTCAAATTGTAATAAGCTGACAAGCTTCGGCCGGCGTAGTCCAGGAGCAAGGCTTTGGACTCCCATTCCGAAGGTCGTGGGTTCGAACCCGGCGTGCGCAAATAAATTTAGTTTGATTAATTTGTGTTATTTCAAAATTAATTAATAAAAATAATATATACTATATTTGCGTCACGTTCCAGAGTGGAAGATACTCTCAGTATCGCCTTGGTGTAAGACCACCATTCAGAATTGAAACGTTGCTTGAAATGGCTTTAGCCGTTTTTAGTGACTAGATCTGAATAGCCAGGTACTTCCCCACCTTCCTCTTCCCCATCTCCTTCACTTTCCCACTTACCTTCAGCCTCACAACATACCCAATTGGTAATGCCATAGTCTCACTGGCTCCAGACGTGAGCAGTTGGCACTCTTGTGAGGTATACTGTATAAAAAAAAACTTAACAACAAGATAGTTGCCCTCTTCTGCTGATCACACTTTGTTCAAAAGCTGAATCGTACTTATTATATTTCATCTTTTCTTTCTTCATTTTTATTATTATTCTTATTTACAGGATTTTCGTTTCCTAGTTATCATTTTAAAATCTCCGTTAACCAAAAAGAAAATTTTTATTACTTTCAAGAGATCAAAATAAATATTATTGACATTGGATATCTAGGTATATTACATTATATTATTATATCTAGGTATATTCTTACATATTCTATAATTTTTTTTTTATTATTATTATTACAATTTAAAGTTTTGTGAAAATCATTTATTGGATTTTATTTTTATTATTAAGTTTATTGTAATAGATGTAAATAATCTGTTGATTTTCCTAAATAAATAAATAAATATTATTTCACCAGGCACACTGATTATTTTTCTACTCTGAAATATCGTCACTTTGATTTGACTTCTGCTAACGATGCATGTGGTACCGTTTTAGGAATGCAATATACATACATAATATTAAACAGATTTGGTTTTGTCTTCCCACTTTTCAATCCCATAAACAGCCTCTATTACAGAACTAGAATTATATTACATATAAATAGAAAAATTGTGAACAAAGTAAGCGACAAATTAAATTCAATATATATTGTTACATATTATCTTCTCCACTTTTTGATTTAAGTGTTGTAATGTACCAAATATAACATTTTCATCTCCACCCCCGTTCGCTTCCTTTCCGTGACAGCTATTGTGCCTGGCGGCCTAATCAACTATTAGCCGCGAGGCCTGCGACATACCCTTATCTGCTTCCAGGTACACGAGCTTCAGCAAGCATCCCGAAATAAGTTAAGCAAATGAAATATTGTTGAAACTGGGAACAATGGCGTAATACTCGTTGTTGTTAGTTAGGGGAGCTTTTTGCGAGTGAGCTTTCAACTCTATTAAAACGTAAACAAAGGATTATAATGTAAAGGTTAGGTATTCTAATTGCTTTTAATGAAATTTGTATATTATATGGCCAAGGTTGATATTCATAAATTTGAAAGGACACTTTTTTTTAACTGTACTGCATGAAACAATTAAATATTTTTTTATACTAATTCACTAATCATTACGTAATTTCTTTGAAGTAAGGCAGGCTTTTACACAATTCTGTTTTGGAGCACATTATTTACTTAATTCACCGGCATACATGGTCTTGTACTATGACTACTATAGTAGGAATTAAGCACGTGGTCGATATTGCACGTGGAGAAAATTTTATCTACTAAAATTACAGGTCTAAAAACGTTAATTAATCTAACTTTTGTTCTGAAATATTAAATTTATCAAGCACACATTCTAAAATTTAAACCTATTTGAAGAAGACGATAATACTAATAAGAAAATTTTGAATTATTTTCCTCAGGGCCTCCTATGTGGAGTTAAGGTAAAAAAAATAAAAATAAAAAAGGTAACGGTTGCAACTGGGACTCGAACGCAGATTCTCTTGTCCCTCCGGGACAAACTAATTATTAATATCAAAATAATGATTTGTTTTTTGTACGCACCAGACTTTTCCATATAAATGATCATCTATTAAATCCACGCTATGCAAGTGTATTATATAAGTATAATTAATACAAAACAATACAAGAACAACACGTTAACCTACCAGACTATTAAATGGGAAAATAATTCACCGATTTCAGATATTTTCATATCAGAGAGTTCGGCTCGGTGGAATTCCGAATTTGACCGATAAATCCCACTGATCCCTCAATATAAATATTTAAAAAATCTTTCGTAATCGTACATGTATTTAAAATTACTGATTTTTGCATTTTTATATACAAATTCTTTGACAAATCTAATATGCCTAAATTTTTAATGAGTGAGCTTGGTATAATGCCAGTAGCCGAAATAACAAATGGTAATATTTTTATAGCCAATAGAATGCCAAAGTATTTTAATTTCATTTCCTTAATCTGTATACTTTCTTATTTTTTTAAATATTTAAATATTTAAAATATGGTTGGCAAATTCAGAATAATTATTATTATTCAAGCACCTTATATTTTCCTTAACTCTAATATTAAATTTTCTAGAAGTGTTCAAGATATTTTTCTTCTTTATGATCAAAACATTAAAGTAAAATTATTACAGACCTTGCTTAGGCGATTCTAAACAATACACTTTTGTAAATCTGACAATCCATTTATTCAAGATGAATAATAATTACATTCCTAAGTACTTTAACACGTCGGAATACAGCGGCAACCTGCCTAATTCAAGGCATTAATTTATTGCGATACTGTAATAATACAAGATGGTAGCTATACGATAACACAATCTGCTATTTATTAAGGGACTAATGAAGGACGCCTTGGGAAAACGAGGTATCCCTTTATGTCTCTTTAATGATCTCCGTTATTACAATATCTCGGTGTTGCCAGGATTAAGGAAACCAAAACATGAAGATGTTAAATGGAATGTCTTAATGAACACTCTGATAAAATAGCTGCTGTTAATTATTTTGATTAACCTTCCCGTTACCGAGTTCTAAAACTTTCGTCCGACACCAGCGTTACCGAAATATTTAAGTTATTCATTTATAGAAATTGAGTTTAACTACAATATTTAAAAACGGAAATATATTATCAGTTAAACAGTCAAAAATGTAATGCTAGTTGTTTTAAATAAAATAATCATTTTAAAAAATGGTTTGATAATCGGTAGGATATTTAAAAAAATTCAATAACGTCATACAATATTGGTATATTTATTATTCACATAAAAAATGATGATGAAGTAGATAACAATGATTAGTAAATCTGCATTCAAGTGTTCGAGATCACCCCCTCTCACTAATAGATAAAGACGTTGTTATAAACATAACATATCTCTTGCTATCTTAATCCTATGTGTTATATTTTTCTAACCCATTTGTAATAAAATTTAAACCTTGAACCGAATAACGGTGTATCCAAAAATTTTATTGTTATGAGAAAGTTGGAAAAAACGAAACCATTTACATATATTTTTCATTAGAAATAATAAAATCATAATTAAAATACAATAAACACACTTTTCTTAATAGTTTTAAATGAAAAGCGACGAAGAAAAGCCAATAAAATAGTTTATTTCCATTAATAATAACTCGATATTGATAGCTTAAATATGAATACACACATATGTAGCATTTTTCTTATCTTGCTATTCAATATATCGATGGCTTCTAAAAAATTTCGGTAAGTTAAAGTTTTACAGATCGTAAAATTAATAATTTTTGAAATGGTTTAAAAAATAAATATATTTTGAATAACTGGAATTTAAAGATGCTCTCAGGGATATAATGCGAAAATATAACACAATATTTAATAAGTTGGGTAACATTGATTGCCATCCTGGATACAGGAAGGTTAAAATATTATTATTCTGCAACTACCTTACTTATTTTAGCCCATATACTAATGATCTAATAAAGTATCACCCCGTGAACAAGCGGTGAGGTGAAGCGAATGTTTTTAAATAATCTATAATACTATCTTCTGGAAAATCTAATATTAATTTCCTATCTTAGGGGTTGATTTTACAAATGACTGATAAATGTGACCACAAACCAACTGTCGGTTATACCATTTTTTTTGTTTTTGTTTTTTTTTTTTTTTTTTTTTTTTTTTTTTTATTTATTAAATTTGCATATAATTACATCTTATACAATATAAAATATGGATAGTCCCACAAAGCTGTGATAGGTCAGCTTGTCTGTAGGTTCTACCATTTAATATTATTACATAATACAATTTAGCTTGTTACAATAATTATACCTAATACAAGATTTAGGATAGATAAATGTGTTGTTCATTTATTAGCCACTTTTTTGTCAGTTTAGGGCAGGGTTTCTCATTTTTTTAAATTTTAATGTTTTTATGAAATATGTTATAAATTTCATAAATGTTATAAAATGTTATAAATTCCACTATGAAAAGTAATCAGTTTTATTCTAAACCTGCGCAGACCCGTCAAAAATCACAGGATAGTAAAATTTCCAGACGACCTACAGGTAACGGTCAAGCTAAGGGTTCAAGGGTGTATTAATATTTTTATTATATCTCGTCACCTTAATTAGACGATGTTCTAACTGGCATTTTTTCAAAAAGGACTTTTAAATACGAAACCTTTTTTTTGCTCATTTCTAAATCCAAAATAATTTTAAGTCAGCTGTGTTATGTTATATCTTTAAATACTTGTATGTTCTAACATCAAGTTTTTAAAGCTTTATGATATACATCTAGCTTTATGATATACATCTAGCTTTATGATATACATCTAGCTTATGATATACATCTAGCTTTATGATATACATCTAGCTCTATGATATACATCTAGCTTATGATATACATCTAGTATTATGATATACATCTATCTTTATGATATACATCTAGCTTTGAGATATACATCTAGCTTTGAGATATACATCTAGCTTTATGATATACATCTAGCTTTATGATATACATCTAGCTTTATGATATACATCTAGCTTTATGATATACATCTAGCTTTATGATGTACATCTAGCTTTATGATGTGTACATCTAGCTTTATGATATACATCTAGCTTTATTATATATACAAGCGGGTATATATCACGGGTTGAAATCCCCAATATTTTTTTTTTTAAATTGTGTTTTTACAATTTAATCACATAAGGTATATTAAAATAATGTAAGGTATATTTAATTATAAATAATATATATTAAGTAAACTCTAAAAAAACTTTTAAAAAATTGTTCGGCACACTGTTACAGTAAAAAAAAAAGCAACGTGCATAATTAAACTGATTGGAAAAATATTAAAAAAAAAAAAGATAAGTTTCGCTTTTGCTAATAGAAAGTAGTGAACAAAATGTTACAATTATGTATTCACCAATTATGGTTGAAGAATGTATTTCTTATAATATTTTAACATTTTCTAGTTTGTAAGTAGCTATAGCTGTTATAATGGGATTTTTTATTCGAAATCACTTTTGGCAACGTCCGTGACGTCACGTAATGGGTCGTTAATCATATGAAAAAGAGACATTTCACAAATTCGGAAACAAAAGAGCGGAGATAATATCCCGGGGATGAAACAAACATTTTTTGGATGCAATGATGATGGTTCACGTAAGCTTTGTGGGGCGGTTTTACAAAACAAGTTAAATAAATAAAAAATAAAATCTTTATTTTGTATTTCTTGGGCATTAACTATGTAACAATTTCTAGATTTTTTTTTTCAGAGTTTTATTTCACTTATCAATTTGTTTCTTAATTTTTATTTATCTTCTGCTTTTTTGACACATCACCATACCTAAATTAAAACTCTTAAAAACAAAAACAAAAATACTTACTAAATTTTCTATCCTCACAAAATTTTCTATCCTTACTCTTAACGTCTTAACTAATTTTCTAGTTAATTTAAATCTAGGAAAAAAGTTAATTTCCCTGTTAACCTAACTAATGATTTTATATCAATTGAAACTTGTCGGTCATTCTGATAAGAAAAATATAATCATTGTGTCCTCCAATACGTAAAAAAAAAGTATTGCCAAATGAAGGAACCTGACCGAATGTCAATCCCGAATTTTACACAGCATTCATTCCAATATGCAATTGAATTCTTAGAACCATGAAAACATCAGAAGTGTCACGAAGATGGCAACTTTAGCAGATCAAAGATATCCAATAACTATACTAAACACATCATAAAACTTGCCTTTCGTCATTCCAAAGAAACAACCACCACAATCAACTAAAAATATAACAATAGAAAAGTGAACTTGTATCAAGTAACCTGCCCTGATGTAAATGACAGATAATGTTGATAGATTACCAATAGACGTGTATCCATATTTTCTCCTCACTTGCGCCATGAATGATGAGGTTTCACCCTCGCCCTCATCCCCTACACCTGCCAGGAACTAGGCACCAGGCACCAGGCACCAGTCTAACAGAAGACTGGAGAGATTTGTATTTAATCCTTTCAGTGCGAGAAGCAATCATATAATTTACTGGGAAAACTGGTCTGTGTATTTGACTTTGACGTTTCTCGATTCGTCGTTTAGTCGTCATTGGATATATTGCTAATAATATGTTAGCTCTTCCTTAGTAAGTAAGAGTATTTTATAGTATAAGTACTGTTTCCGTTTCTCTTTCTTGTTTTATTTCGATTATTGTTCATTTAATATCAATCTCACATTATAAATCTCAACTGCATGTTGCGAGCCAGAGAATATATTACACCCGCAACACTGGATAATGCCGTGGAGCTACAGGAACAATCATAGAAAGTAGATATGAATATTAGTTAATCCTGAAATATTAGAAAACCATCGAACATGATTATCGTATTACTAACAGTCAAGTGCTTAAAAAACTCAATCAAATTCGAGACCTCGGTGTTCTCATTGACAAAAAAATTTCATTTAAGGCACATGTTGATATGATTGTTAAGAAATCCTTGGGCAAGTTAGGATTTCTTTTCCCTATTGGAAAGGAGTTCACCAATATCCAAACCCTCAAAATATTATACTACTCCTATGTTCGTAGTCATCTTAAGTATGCTTCTCCTATATGGAATTATCTGTATAATATTTTTTTATTTATTTATAAGAAAAAAAGTTTTACATTACAAGTGAACATTATGCAAAGTTATACAATTTTTCATCATTATTCTACTACTCCATAAGTTGAGCTCTAGGAGCTCGTATTTATGGGAGGAGTATTTACATGCAAAAAAAATGTTCTAAATAAATATGTAATCAAAGACTTATGAAATAAATACAAACATTATTTAACATAGGTATACAATTTAGGAAAAAATATGTTTTTGAATGACAATACCAATATACTAGTATATTTAAACTTTCAACATTGATAATACAGATTAAGTAAGGGTAAACTAAGGGTACAATATATCATTATCCAATTTCAGGGATTTAATTTGCTTTTTGAATTGTTTTTACTAATTTTGTTTTTGGACAATAATATATTGTACCATCTCACAAGTAATAAGTAGTGTAGTAGAGCCGTAGTCGTTCTAAGCATAGGGATTGTTATTAAGCCATTAGTTTTGAATCTATTGCTTATGCTATCTGAGGGGTGAATTTTTTGACTAAAATATTCCTTATAAATTTGATATAAGGCGTTTCTCTTATACAATTCTGTGACAGATGGTACATTAAATTCATATATACACAAAGGGCATAGAAGCTGTCCAAAATAAAATTATACATCACCTGAACTTCAAGAGACATGTGCGTTATTATGACATGGACAGTTCTATAAAACACTATGGACTCTAAACCACAAAAAGTTGGAGAGACATTACGGATATGACTTACTTACACAAAGTCTTGAATGGTCATATTGACTGTCCAGCTCTTTTGTCATCATTTAATATTAGAGTCCCGAGTAAGAAAACTAGGGACAAGTCATTGTTTCATGTCGAAATTGCTTCAACTAGTGTCACGCAAAATTCTTTCTTATTGAGAACTTGCAATCATTATAACAAAAAATGTATCGATGCTGATATCTTTTCGTGTACTTTAAGCTCTTTCAAACATATAGTTAATGGAGCTTTCTAATAACCAATTCATTACTAAATACTCGTAGATTAATTCATTGTAACCAAACTAAAAATTTGATACCACGCTTTTTCATGTATTTTTTGTATTTGAAATTAAAAAAAATGTAATACGTATATGTCTATATGCGTACAATATATTTGACAATTTTCTTTTTTTTTGTGAGTACTATCATTCAACTGTTATTTTACTAATTGCTAGAAAACGCAAAAATAATTAATTAATAATAACAGTTAATAATTATTGACTTTTTTTACTTATTATTTGGGAATGATGTGAACATTTGTTATTGGGTTGTAAACCTAATTATTATAATCTATTGTTATCTTTAATGCATGTAATGTTATTAATCTGTAAATGTTCCTAAAAAAAACATTCAAGAAACAACAGCCGCCCTTTAGATCTAAGAGGGCAACCGATAAAGTTAATTAAATGCCACTCTTATTCATTTAGGGCTAAAAATGCATAATATTTTTCAAAGCATCCTTCCAATATGCACGCGAAGAAAGATACAATAATTCCCGTGTTTTAATACGCTGGTAAATATTCATTACTTTATTTCTATTAATAAAATAAAATAAATTTATAATTCTAGTTACATTATTATGTAATTAATAAACCGACTCGACAACTTCCTAAGTGCACATATTTGCGTGGAAGAAGTTAGTGTTGTCCTACAAACATGATGTGGTTCAGGCAGTTATTTTTAGTTTCGTCTAGACTGAGGGATGTTATAAAGTTTTTATAAGTGCTCACAACAATTTTGTGTTGATATTTGATTTATTTTCACACTAAAAGACGAGTTTATTTTGTTTGAAGTCTGGAGATAAATTTAAATCTGAAGCACTGTTATTTATAAATACTCTTCTCTTGTCTGGAATGCAGAGAAAATAACAATTGGTGAACGCTGACTCACAATGTTTTGACAGGAGTTTAATAATCAATTATTGTCCAATAAATAAATACTAGATTGTGGTTTATTTTATCAGATTAATAAAGTTTATACTAATGTCTTCTTTTCTTCTTCTTCCTTGCACTGTCCCAACTCATTGCCTAGGTAGGCTGTTGGGGTCGGCTCTCCTCGTTCTCAGGTTGTAGCTTCTTCGGTTCTGGGTATCGCTCTCTTCCAGGCCGTTTCTACTTAGAATTTTAGAGCATTGAGTCATCCAGGAGTTCTTTGGTCTTCCTCTGGATGACTGTCGATGAAGCTCCATAGACATTGCCTGCTTCACTGTGTGGTCTGGTGGTCTCCGTTTTATGTGACCATACCATCTCAACTGTCGTTCCTCTAGCTTATTGTTTATGTCTGTGACACCCAGGCTACCACGAATGCGTGAACTTTTAATTTTATCTTTTAGTGACACTCCTGCCGACCATCTAAGCATTCGCATTTCTGCTGATTCAAGTTGCCTGGTGTAGGAGTTGTACATGGTCCAGCATTCGGAGCCATACATTATCGCGGGTCTAACAATAGTCTGGTATACCTTTCCTTTTAGTTTTATAGGCATTTTTGTGTCACACAGGATTCCTGTTACGGATTTTAAAGATGAAGTTTATACTAATGTATACAAACAAATTAAAATTACATAAAAACCACAAGAATTTTAAAGATAGCAAGCAGTAGTAGTGCAAAGCAATAGTTTCTATTAATTAAAGCTAATAAATAATGTACCAAAATTACCTCAATACAGAAAAGAAACAGGACACAGAAAAACATTAATTAATACGCGGTTCAAAAGGTTTCAAAACAGAATGAAAGTTTTTTTATATTGTTTGCTAATATATTTTTTTTGTTTAAATATATGAACAAAACTAATAATCCTTTGAAATCTAATATCGAAGGATTGATTGAGAATGATGATGATATACGAGAATATTCGTTTCTGACAATTTCCTTTCATTGAAGTATAATACAAGTTTCAAGGAGGTCTTTGATTTTCATTCAATAATACATACAAGCGTGACAACATTTGTATGTGGTCCTTGTTTAATTCATAAATGATTTCCATTTCAGTAGAGTAGGTAATCAACTATGCCTGAATCGTGAAACCTTAACTCGAATACCCAATCCTTTGCTCGAATACCGGGACCTCGCCTGTTTAGGTGCCGACGAATAGAGTCTTGGCACTTAAGGTTCTATTAACTATCCTTTCGGTGTTCAAAAGGGAGGGTTAATTCACGAGTTCAGTTATTATTGACAGAGCTGGTGTACAATCCCGGAGGGGATGGGGGGTAGAATTTTCATCAACAAACCAGTAACTAAGTGAGTGAGAAAACAGTTTATAGACAGCGGAAAAAAGCAACAAAAAACTGAAGAGATCACTCTACTTCTATGTTACTGAATACGTATACGATTTAAAGTTTTTACTAACAAATATTTAAACAATTTATTACGAACCAATTTAATAAACCGACCACGAACGAATTAAAAACATGAATTCGACTTTCATTTACTTTCACAATAATTGTTGCAATAGCGGCCCATTCACGGGCGAGCATGTCTGCGGCGAGCATGACATCACAAGAGCATGTTTGCTGGTATGGATTGATTAATCCCGCAAAAATCCATACAAAAATACTCACTCGGCTACAAGACGACGTGCTCGCCGGTGAATGGGCCGCTAATCCTTATCTGTCAATACCTATACATCTGTGATGTATTTTTGTCGGTCACTCATTATAATCGGTTGGCTAGTACTTATTGTTTAAAAAAAACATCAAAATTGCCACCGGAGACTTAAAATTTCATTAACATTTTTATTTCATATAATGTCAGGAATCACTGGTTAAAGTGAAAGTTCAAGTCCTTAACACCCTGTGTAAAGAGTATTTCAGAGAAAAACAAATAATTTTAATTTACTAACATTTTACAACTTTCATTTGTATTTTTCTTATTAGGTAATAAAAAAACAAAATAGCTTCTAGTTTCTAGTTATTCTTATTGACGAAATCAGACAGATAGTCTTTCACATCTTCCATTTTTGCTTTTGTGTTCTACTCCACTACCTTCAGCCATACAACACACCCTACAAGACTTCTGTGCGGTATTCACATAAAAAAATAAAATACCAGCTGCTGAATAACAAAAAATACGAGTGTGCTTAAGACCATGCGACTGAAGTAAATACTCCTTAGCTCCATCTATATGTTTGTATGTCTATATATATTTATATTTATATGTTTATATGTATAAAATATATACATTTATTAATTTTCTATAAATATTTATTTAAATTTGTGTGCATCGTTCGCATCGTCGTCCGCTCCCTCCCGCGTTTGGCGCGTCACTGGTATTTCAAAATACTGACTGAAATATTTCATGCACTGGCTATGAGAGGAAAAGAGAAAGAAAATATGTGCGCGCACTGCTCTCTCTTGCTTCTACAGTGTGATACAGCCCGTTCGCCTCGCAACGCATTTCAATTTCCGTAAAGCATTCACACTTTTATTCCTCAAGTCAAGCGTGCGTAAAGAATTATTTACATCAAAACTGCAATAAAACATCATTCTACCATTCGTGAATCATAAGGAAAACTATGTAATTATGATATTCTAACAAATAAAACAATATTTATGATTGACATTTATGGCAATACTTTGGCGTATTTACCAGTTTGCTCAAACGTTGTACATAAAAAAGAGGATTGTAAAGGGAAATTACATCTGAGGGAGACGGAAACGGGCAGGAATTGAGATTGACCAATTCCATCACTTATCCTGAATATGTGAATTTCTCCTCGATCGTATTCTTACGGTAAAAAGAAGATGTAAAAGGGTGGAGTTAGACATAATTAACGCTGTTATCTTTTGAGCAACGCAGTCGGAATTCTGTGCGTCTGCCTGTATTTCAATGGAAAGTGCTCAGATTCAATGTTATTACATAGATTTATTTTTGCCGTAATCGGAACCGGTGCGTGGTCGGTAAATTATAGCTTTTTTTATATATGGAAGGCCCTGAGGAAAACAACTTTCCTCGGGACCTATCTTTCGGGTCATCTTTGTGCCTGCTCTTTACGGGGTTTTTTAAGGAAAGGTGAGAGGGGTGGATAGGAATCTGAGGGTCAGTGAGGGACCGCCACAAAACGGGCATGTGCCTAGCATAATGGTCATAAAATCCTCAAAAGATATAGCCATAAATAGTTCCCGTGGCGGCGGTACCCATACCCGTGTCCCAATTGAAATTTGAGATTCGGGTATGGCATGCTTTCTTCAATATCTTAACTATATTAATTGGGTGTTTGGAAGAGTCCCTATTAAAATATTAGTCGATTTTCACTTCGAAAAGTTCCTGGACACACCATGAATATCATTTCTTCACCCCTGGAATTAACGGCCCAATGAACCTCCCCCTTTTGTTCTCAAGTATTTTAGAATTCACTTTTATGTGACTTTATGGGGGTAGTAAAAGTTTATACATCGGCCGATGGGAGAGATAGTCAATGAACGTGTTTCGCGGCGGAAACCGTGATATAATAATGTGTTAAAATGGTTATTGGGCTCTCTTAAAATCTACTCATTAGGGCGGGGAATGGGCTCGGGATAGGAACTTATAGTTATTATACTTAGAGGACTGTCAAATATATATAAGGAGTTGTGTTTTGTTAATACTAGAACAAAAAATAAAGAGACACACTTTTGTTAATGCACAATTGTTTTTTTATTTTATTTTTTAAATACGAGTACCTGCATTGTTCTCCGTTAATTAATAAACTCATGTCTGTAACATACAGTACAGTTTAAAACATTTTTTAATAATGTTCTTAAAAATATTTAGACTACTGACAATGTAACTGATCCATTCATAATTATTGATGGCCGGCGTAGTCCAGCGGTAGAGCGTTGAATTGCCATTCCGAAGGTCGCGAGTTCGAACTCGGCGTGCGCAAATAAATTTTATTTAATTGATTTGTGTTATTTCACAATTCATTATTTAAAATAATATAAAGGTAGTATATTTGCGGTACGTTCCAAAATTTGGTTAGAAAATTTTATTTGATTGTGTTGTATTTTCGCAATTAAATCATTAAAAATAATTTTATGTAAATTTGCGGCACGTTTCAGAGTTGAAGACACTCTTAGTATCGCCCTGGTGTAAGACCACAATTGAGAATTGAAACGTTGCTTGAAATTGCTTTACCCGTGTTTAGTGACTAGATCTGAATAGCCACCTTCCTCTTCCTCCTCTCCTTCCCTTTCCCACTTACCTTCAGCCTCATAACATACCCCAATTAGGGATGCCGTAGTCTCACTGGCTCCAGACGGGAGCAGTTGGGACTCTTGTGAGGTATTCACTATATAAGTAGCATATATAATAATTATTGTACGATTTGGTACACTCAACATACCCCAATTGGGGATGCCATAGTCCCACTGGCTCCAGACGGGAGCAGTTGGGACTCTTGTGAGGTATTCACTATAAAAAAAAATCTATACATAACGTATTCGACTATTATCACGCGAGTAGAAGTGTGCGGGGACCGCATTCTTTAGTTTCCAATTGTATGGCATTTGGAGGTAATAAGCGATACAACCATTTTTGTTACGTCGTGTCTGCGGTATTCATTAAAAAAAAAATTATGTGTCCCGCTGTGACAACCATAACACAAACGACTCATATGGGAGATTTTATCATTTTGGGAGGCGGGTATGGGTACCACTGACCCGCGAACCATTTACTGGATAACCAACACCCCTGCCATAGGTCACCCTAAGTGGTTCACAACGTTTCGAGACTTAGCAGGGATGCCCGGGTTCATGGGTTGAGGTTTTTCCGGAGCTTACCGGAGAATTCGTCGGCCCATCAACTACGTTGCGGGCCGGATCGGATGAGTCTAGTTGAGGGAGAACTTATGATCTCTCCAGCAAGATTCTCACGTCTTGCACTGCTGTGGGAGGGTTGGATTCATATGTCCGTTACTACTGGACACTCTGAACTCGAGATTCCTACCTACCCCTCGTAACCTTTATCTTCCCGGGGGAAGGGGGGGGGGGAGTAGAATGAGGAGAAGGAAGGTGGAGGAGGAGGAGTAGGAACGCGAGGGGAAAGAATTGATTGATAACATAATATTCCTTACTAATTGATTGATAGCATAATATTCCTTACTTATTGATTGATAACATAATATTTCTTACTTATTGATTGATAACATAATATTTCTTACTTATTGATTGATAACATAATATTCCTCACTTATTGATTGATAACATAATATTTCTTACTTATTGATTGATAACATAATATTCCTCACATATTGATTGATAACATAATATTCCTTACTTATTGATTGATAACATAATATTCCTTACTTATTGATTGTTTATTTTATTTTATTTATTTATTATGGATAGATACAAAAGAAAGTACAGTTTACATATTAGGAAGCTTTGCCTGTCCAACTAGGAAAGTTTCCCGTTCCAGGACAGACAAATTGACAGGTTTAGTTCATATTAATTAAGAAATGTACATAATTTCTTAATAAAAACAAAAGAACAAAAAAATACATTTTTCTCTGAAACTAAGTTATGGAATGAAGAAATAGATAAATATATATGCACATAAATTTTTTTGTGATGTAGAAAAATCAAACATAATATTCCTTACTTATTGATTGATAACATAATATTCCTTAATTATGATTGATAACATAGTATTCCTTGCTTATTGATTGATAACATAATATTCCTTACTTATTGATTGATAACATAATATTCTTTAGTTATTGATTGATAACATAATATTCCTTACTTATTGATTGATATCATAATATTAGTTATTGATTGATAACATAATATTCCTTACTTATTGATTGATAACATAATATTCTTTAGTTATTGATTGATAACATAATATTCCTTACTTATTGATTGATAACATAATATTCTTTAGTTATTGATTGATAACATAATATTCCTTACTTATTGTTTGATAACATAATATTCTTTAGTTATTGATTGATAACATAATATTCCTTACTTATTGATTGATAAAATAATATTCTTTAGTTATTGATTGATAACATAATATTCCTTACTTATTGATTGATATCATAATATTCTTTACTTATTATTAATAAATATTAATATAAATCCTTTATTTATTATTAATAAGTACTAACTCTTATTATTAATCTCTGTTGTAATATACTGACCTAAAAAAACAGGAAACAGAAAAACTTTTATTAATACTAAACGAAACACAATACGTGGTCGGAGGCAGCTTTATCAATTATCAACTAACCATCGCCGCACCCTCTTTGTCAGGCTAATAAATACACCTGTTTTCTTATACGAAATTCTGAATTTACAGTGGTTTTTAGCCGCGCGGGCATATCGGGTTTTTGCCACACTAAATCACTGTCCTGACTCATATAAGAAACTAATGATGGTTTGAATATGGGAGAACCTCAGAAGGTCGATTATTTATAACACTCGCGATGGCCCGTCGTCCCTGCCGGGAAATTATCATCTTCGTTATAATAAAGACCGGTTACCAGGGGTGCATTGGAAATAATTTGGATTTTAATAAATGAAAAATATGGTAGTTTTATTCTAGAT
Organism: Limnephilus auricula; assembly: GCA_951813805.1. NCBI lineage: Eukaryota > Metazoa > Arthropoda > Insecta > Trichoptera > Limnephilidae > Limnephilus > Limnephilus auricula. The sequence goes on along the minus strand of OX638400.1, from coordinate 9,233,945 downwards.
ATGTTTTTGCCATTTACATGCATACGTTTACACAAACCCAGACAATTCAAGAGAATCGATGGTATTATCTATGTCGTTAAACTTATTATTATTTTTGGGGATATTGTGAGAAGGGTTATTTTTAGGGAAAGAAAGTAGTGAAAGATCTGGAAAGGGAAAAGGCATGAGGGGTGAGTAGGAATCTGGGGGTCAGTGCGTCCAGGAGTGACGGGCGTGTGAATTCATCCTTCCCGCAACGGTGTAAGGCAATGGGTCAAGAGAGACCATCTGTAGAGGTCAACGGGTCTTCCCAAACCAGTCTATTCGAATCCCGCCTGCAATGCAGGAACATCCACCACCAAGACATGTACATCCGCCGCAAAGACGAAGAACCTCACCATATGAACCTGAACAACCCTGCTAAGTCATCAAAAATCCTGCGAAATCATTTAAAAAATAATGGAGTTCAACAACAATTCGTCTAAATACAATTATTTCCAGAATATATTCCGAATAAACACGATATGTTACCACCAAAACCGTAGAATATGGGGCTTTTTTTAGCCTAATCCTCTACTTTTAAATTTCCATTATCATATACCTTCCGAGCACCATAAGAACTGTGTCCCGACTAACTTCATCATAATTTTGTCCAGCTGGCAATTTATGATCCCGGTGTTCTATAATTCTATATAGTACGCGAGAAATTAATATGACTCATAGCCGAAGAATTGATATTAATCATATAAAAATGCAAGACTGTGGGGGGGTAAGATGGCTTATTAATAAAGCGCTAAGGGAAGAAAACTGGGTCATTATACAATATAATCTTCCTCAGTTTACTGGGATATTATGCCAGACTTTCCTTCCGTTATTTTTGCCTACGTATTGAAACACAGACCACGAAAACAAGGGAATGTACAGGATGTTTTCGACGGACTTTTTGTATAACTTTTTTTTCATTATTTAAGCTTAAACGTGGAATCTAAAAATCACCCATATTTGTATGGCGTGCAGTCCATAAAGGCAAATAATCTTTCCATGCGCAAGATAAAACATAAAAAAAAGTGTAATAAAAAGTTTGAAAATACCAGTCTGAAGATGGCTTTGACAAGCTGAAACCGGTTACGGTCATTAAATTAAAACTGAATAACTCTTTACATGATCACTTACACATCTTGATGACCTCTGCGGTCTAGGAAAAGTTTTTTTTCGGTCAAGGATCTCGACTAGCCATCCGGATGTCGCGGGTTTAAATTCAGTTGTATTTTCGTAATTAAATCATTAAAAATAATTTTATGTAAATTTGCGGCACGTTTCAGAGTGGAAGATACTCTCAGTACCACCCTGGTGTAAGACCACCATTCAGAATTAAAACGCTGCTTGAAATGGCTTTAGCCGTGTTTGGTGACTAGCTCTAAAGCCAGGTACTTCCCCACCTTCCCATACACGCTCTCCTTCCCTTCACCACTACTTTCAGCCACACAACATACCCTAATTGGGAATGCCATAATCTTACCGGCTCCAGACGAGTGCAGTTTTCACATAATTAATTTTTTTATTTTCATATTGTTTTGAATAATATCACTTAGGTACATTTTATGTCACTTAGTTTAACCTATTTTTTCTACTATTCATTTTACGTCTCCATTTCTTCTGATCTCTTGCTATTTCACTCAAGTTCCTAGTGTCGCATTTACCTCCACGGATTCCAACCACCCAAGTTAAGGCCTCCTGACACCCCATGCAGTACCTACTGCAGGTTTATTATATAAGGAGAAGCCTCTTCGGTTGTCGGCTTTCTTCCATTCTTGCTACGTGTCCTGCCCAGCGGAGTTGTCCTAGTTTTATAAATTCTTTCAAGGTACACAAAAATAAACCCAACAGTTTAGAGTTGCATAATAAATGTCCATAAAATTGAATTCTCTTACTGTACCTATTTTCGAAAAGTGCGATTCATTAATTTGTCGATGCATCTACTGTGGTTCGTGGTTTCACTGCATACCTTCTACAGTAGTTTTTGCAATGTTTTTTTTAAATTTTATTTTTATTAATAATTTATTATTCATGCTATCCCTTTTGTCACTGTTGTTATGGTCCCCCTATTAATACAGCTGTTTATCTGATAATAATAATCGGAGTTGAACTTACGAAGCTCTTAGAATTGAAAGATATCGTGCACGAAGTGAGTTGAATTCATTCGATTGCTACATTGGTAGGGGTTGGAGAACCAAAAGTAAGTTATGAAGGTAAATGAACTACTGTTTTATAGTCAAAAAGTAAATGCGGACTGCCAATGCATATTTAAGTGAGTAGTTCTACTTTGTAAATATTTGGTTTACAGTAGAACGTTTTTGTTGCCATCTAGATATAGGAATGCCCTAGCCAGTGAGATGTGCAGTTTATGTTTTTATGTAATATATTATTTTTTGAATAAATAAATAAATGATACAATATATACATATATATTTTATTTTTTTATTTTTATTGGGTACAAAAGGATACGTAGATTACAAATATATATTTTTTTTCAGTGATTAATTACACAATATATGTATTTGATGTACCTCCATAAATAAGCAGGGCTTGTGTGTATGGGGGTGTGTTATTACATTGGTTTTATTTGACATGATTTAGTTCAAGTTTTCAGTATAATTTTTAAGTTGAGTTTTAAATTACTTTATGTTAGTATTCATCTTTCTATTTTTTTCTGGTAGGTAGGTACTGCTTCTGGGAGCTCCTATGTAAGAATTCTTTATATAATATGCGTCGTTTATAAGAAAGAGGGAGAGTTGTTTGTGGAAGTGTTAGATTTATTCCTTTATCAAAGGGTGTTACGTTGCGTATCGTTTGGATTGGTTTTAAAAAGGGGAAACCTTACACGATCTGTGCAATTGATTGACGTTATATATTGCGGATTATTATATGTCACGCCATTGAACACGATTTTGAATGATATTTTTTACATGCTTCAGAGAAAAGAAGAAAGTGAAATTCATTTCTTCCTTTCTTAATGTTTTGTCAGCTTTGAGGAAAATTTTGCGATTTTTTTTTATTTTAACTGGTGTGACCTGTCGACTCCTATAATATTTGGACTATTCTTGATATTTTTTTAATGCAGTTGATTTTTGCTAATATTTGATATCTTTTAGATATGTTTGGAGATGTTACTGCCACCAATTTGTGTAATTATAATTTTATATTTTCATATTTCTTATTGAATTTCTATTTTCTAACTGTTCAACTGTTGACGGGTTTTTTTTGCCAAAGTGTGACTAATAAAACCCATTTTTAAACTTTATTACACATTTATTTATTTCCATCTGGTCCATTTTCAGGTAATTATTTAACATTTCTTAAAATTATCGGAAAATATTTTTTTTTATTAATGTTCGTTTTGAGTTTGGAAAATTGAAAAACAAAATGAAACTATTTGATGCAGTATATAAACTAGCTCCCAAGGATGGATTGTTTAAAAAAATAGAACAATTCAACAAATATTTGAAGTTAATTTTCACGTTCTGTGAAAGATCTATTCATGTTCTGTTACTATACGATGACACCTCAGCACAGGTTCTCCCAGTGAGGTGTTCACAAAATGCTACTACTAAACTTTTTACATACCTTTTTACATACCTTTTTACACCATGTTACTGAATGTTTTTTTTACTACTATGTAAAACACTGTAATTATTTATAAAATATATGTACAAGAATAGAAATAAATAAATTTTAAAAAAGATATCATTTATCTTCATAAAATTGAAATAATCACAGAACTTTAATTTAACTTTCACAGAACGTGAAAATTAACTTCAAATATATAATGAATTGTTCAAGTTTTTAGAAACAACCCATCCTTTACTTAATTACCTTGAATTGGAAACATAAAAGTCATGACTAAACACTAATACTGGGCACTGAGCACCCCTGATATTTTATTGATTATATATAATTTTGTACTTTCAAAAATAGTTTCTTTACTACTCCAAAATGATAACAGACGAGTTCATAGAAAATGAATTCATCGAAAGAAAATTTACAAAAAAAAGGGTTAAGTTTGGTTAGGTTAGGTTTGGTTGAATTTTAGTTAGTTGAACTCGTTTTCGATGAACACGTTTTCGATGAACTCGTCGTGAATCCTCCAAAATACGTTGCATTGGAAATTAAAAAGTACCAAACCAATTTATTTTATAGTGCCACCGAAGTGCAAATTAATCATTTGTATTCCATTTTTGCTATAAAAAACAACCATTCATTGCTGTTAAAGGTAAAACGTTTGTGGGAATAAAAAATATGCATCCCGCTCAGCGCTGAATGCACAATGAAAATTTATCCCCTGCACTTAAAATGTAAGTGCTTTTTGTAGTAGAAGATTATTTAGAATAGAAGTTCTATTAATAAAACATTGCATTTTTAATTCATTTGTAATATTGATTTATCGAAAAGAGATTAATTGCCTATGAAGAGGGTATTATTAGAGAATACCGGAAATTAGTCGCATTTAAATCAAATTCTAGACGTATTGACTCTTTTTTACAAAAAAACATAAATTGTTTTAAAATGTTGTTATTTTATCTGGTGCACGCAGTTTTAAATTTTTTTAAAACTAAGTGTATTTTTAATATACTAAGGTTATACCTTTGGTCGTTGACAGATTGGTTCAATTTTAAAACGATAGATTCTATTAAACAATGCAAATTTCAAATCATATAATCATACAGCAAAATAAATCAATATATAATCTAGTCAACACAGTTTTTAAAATTCTTATTTTTAGTTAAATTCAAATCATTAAAAAATAAATCCGAGAACGTGTTTTGTGACAAAAATACCTTATTTTTTCTATTACTTAAGGTCTTACAAACTAAAATATTTAAAAAAAAAATTTCACACTAATTTTGTTTAGACATCATTGAAAAATCATAAATACTTATGATCAAAAATACTTACAAGAAGTACACTATATTTAATAATTTATCGTCGTGCGTTTTGTGCATTTTTATTGTTTACTTGAATGTAGGTTTATATTAAAGCAATTTTGGAATGAAATAAATCGATATAAAATTTTTAATTTCAAACATTTGATACGGAGAAAAATCGATCTTTCTCATTAGAACCTCCCTGTACAGTTGCAAGCATTTTAAAACTTTTATTCTCAACTGCTGATCAATCGCTCTTAAGCGAGAATAGGTTGGATTAACAATGATACACCAGCATTATTTTATTTTTAAGACTTTACACCTTTGAAGGATTATATAGGTAGGTAGACAGCGATATTTTTTTATAAATATGGAGCACGTATTATGGTCATAACATAATGGTCGAAAGTATTATATATATTATTGCGGATACCAAAGTCTTACAGAATCAATTACAATTTGGGAGGCGGGTATCATATCATACCCGTGAACCATTTGTTGGATTACCAAGACCTCTGCCGTAGGTCAATCCAATTAATTCATTACGTTTCGTGACTTAGCAGGGGTGTCCCGGGTACACGGGGGTGAGTTTTGTGTAGGTCTTGGCGGTGGTTGAATTTGACCAACTACTGCTTGGCAGCCCGGATCGAGAAGTACTGATACATAGAAATACTGATAAAAGATTGATAGAAATATTGATATGCAGATCTGTTGATGTCTCCGGCAGGACTCTTTTGGAAAACCGACTTTAATTTTTAATTTATTTATTCAATTGTAATTATTATTTAATTTATTCAATTGACTACCTCTGCAATGGGATGGATTGCTAGGTCCGTCACTCCTAGACACACTGACCCCCAGATTCCTACCCACCTCTAACACCCTTTTCCTTCCCAGAATTTCCCCAACTTCCTTTCCCTCGAACAACATCCCTAAAGATGACGTAGGCCCAGAGGGGAATTATTTTTTTCATAAAAATGATCAAAATAATTCACGATCAGTTAAAATATCATAATAATTAACGTTTTTACATCTAAACATGAAACTTTACATGGCATGTAATTAAATAACAGAAGGTGTTGAGAGCTAGGGGCACAAGGGTAACAAATACAAACAGATTTATCGGTTAACGAAACGTGGGAATATAAATTCGTCAATGGTATTTTTGGCGGTTTTTCTAATACCGATACCGTAATAAATTCTCAACAATCCGACCCCTCTTCCACCCACCCCCTGTAAAACTCACCCTTATCCAAATCACCCCGGTTCGGAATAACCCCCTTTACCACTTGCCTCTTGCTCCCCAACTCCTAAACCTTCCCCTAAATTAAATTTATAGGTTTTACCTTCCTTACTATTATAACAATAATAGAGAGAGGGCGCAATTTAATTGAAAACCTTCGTACAGAAGGTTCGATAAGGTTTTCCGATTTGAATTAACTAATTTGGAACATACGCTTCAAGAACCTGCTATAAACAAGTGTTCAATGTTGACGTGGGGTTATTTTTAAGGCTGTTATTTTAACTGGGTGATAAAATATAGGTCAGGAGAAAATGATTATTACTGTCCTTAATTCTTTCGTGGGCGTTAATATCAATTGTTCAGGAGAACTAAAGCCATTCTCAGTATTCCCAAAGCAATTAAACTTTTCCTCAAATATCACGAATTCACAACTTTCAATATGTTTGGTTTAATAAGTTATTTAAGTTCATCAATTTATTCTGCTACTTTTAAGATATTTTATATGTTATTATTCTGAATTTAAGTTATTTTTATGACTGTATTTTGAATCATAAAGATACATGTTTCTTTTTTTTTTTTTTTTTTTATTGTTATTAAGTTTATTTTGTAGAACTCCATTTTAATTTTTATTTCTTTTATACATTCAATAATATTATTATTCAATGTATAAAAAACAGTTTATTATAAACAAGTTCTGCTTCGTAATTATTATTATGTGTTACAGCTGTTTCGCCCTCTGAAGGCATTGTCAAACTGGTGTTCAAACCACTTACAGACGATGAATTTATACTAAATCTAAATCGATATTTACGATGACTCATTTCTAATTTCTTAGTAAAATTACTGAAGATATTAATGGTTGTTATTTCCCTAATTGTAAATTCCCAAATTGCATTGTTAAAATTCAACTGAAGGTCGCTATGCACTCTAATTATGTTGTTAGTCATTTGTAAATGATGACTCATGGTTTTATTTTTATTTTTTATATATTATCCAGCATAATTAAGTATTTAAAATTGGTTTGAACATATCTAAAAGCGGTGAGTATATTATATTTTTTTGTTCATTTATTAAAATGGCTCTAGGATTATTATTATGTTTATTAATTTCCAACTGCTCTAAAAGATTAAGTTTACGCCCTTTATTTTGCACATGTAGAGGTGTTGGTTTATTATCATCGCCAAGTGAGTGATTCTCATCTAGGAGATGTTTGGCAAATTGTGATTGTAATTTATTTTTATTTTTAAACGATCGTACGTGTTCTTTGAATCTAGTATTAAAGGACCTGCCAGTTTGTCCAACATAAACAGCGTTGCATTCATCACACTGGAGTTTATAAATGCCGCTATTTTTTAGTTTGGGTATTTTACTTTTTGAGTTTTTAAGAGATGATCCTAAATTATTATTTGTGCGGAAGGCAATATCTATCTATCTATACAGACACGACCATTAATTATAAATCTTTGCACCCATGGTCACATAAATTATCCGCTTACCACTCAATGATACATAGGCTTACTAATATCCCACTCGACAATAAAGCTTACGAGAAGGAAAAAAATACTATTTTAACTATTGCTAAAAATAATGGCTTCAAGAGTAGAGACATTGATAAAATAATTAGTCATAAAAAACACAAAAATAACCTTAACTTAATTTACCCAGCGATTAATAATAAAACGAATAATAAATTTGGGTGTTTGGAATTTGTCGGACCGACATCAAATAAAATAGCTAAAGTTCTCAAAAATTGTGGCTTAGATATTGCCTTCCGCACAAATAATAATTTAGGATCATCTCTTAAAAACTCAAAAAGTAAAATACCCAAACTAAAAAATAGCGGCATTTATAAACTCCAGTGTGATGAATGCAACGCTGTTTATGTTGGACAAACTGGCAGGTCCTTTAATACTAGATTCAAAGAACACGTACGATCGTTTAAAAATAAAAATAAATTACAATCACAATTTGCCAAACATCTCCTAGATGAGAATCACTCACTTGGCGATGATAATAAACCAACACCTCTACATGTGCAAAATAAAGGGCGTAAACTTAATCTTTTAGAGCAGTTGGAAATTAATAAACATAATAATAATCCTAGAGCCATTTTAATAAATGAACAAAAAAATATAATATACTCACCGCTTTTAGATATGTTCAAACCAATTTTAAATACTTAATTATGCTGGATAATATATAAAAAATAAAAATAAAACCATGAGTCATCATTTACAAATGACTAACAACATAATTAGAGTGCATAGCGACCTTCAGTTGAATTTTAACAATGCAATTTGGGAATTTACAATTAGGGAAATAACAACCATTAATATCTTCAGTAATTTTACTAAGAAATTAGAAATGAGTCATCGTAAATATCGATTTAGATTTAGTATAAATTCATCGTCTGTAAGTGGTTTGAACACCAGTTTGACAATGCCTTCAGAGGGCGAAACAGCTGTAACACATAATAATAATTACGAAGCAGAACTTGTTTATAATAAACTGTTTTTTATACATTGAATAATAATATTATTGAATGTATAAAAGAAATAAAAAAAAAAAAAAAAAAAAAAAAAAAAAAAAATACATGTTTCTTTTAAAGAATAAAACTTAAGACTCTTGGATTAATATCCAAAATATCTATTAATAATAAAATAAAATAATTATCTCTATTGAATTATGTACATATTAAGTTGAAAGGTACATTTTTTAAATTCTAAATTTACTAACTAACTAACTAACTAACCATCACGCCGTTTCTCCGCTGGGGTAGGCAGAGAGAACGGACTGCCAAACAACTCGGTCTTGGCATACACTCCTCGTCTCATTCACATTCATACATCTTATCATACATGCTCTACTATTATTCTGACTCTTGACATGGCCCGACTCAAGTATCTGATTCACTTGATCGTGCCATGTCTTCCTCGGGCGACCTCGACTTATTCTACCATTCACATTCGCATCATATATTCTCTTGACACTCCTTTCTTCATTCATTCACTCTACATGTTCAAACCATCTAAGCGTACCTTTTTTAATCTTACTTATGACGCTCACATCGGCCTTGCATTCTTTTCGGATATCCACATTCCTCACACGATCAAACATGGTTTTACCACACATACGCCTCAGGGATCTCATTTCTACAGCATTCAGTCTAAATTTATAGTTTATATATTAAAATTATAATTTCCGTTCAATGAAAGTTACAAATTAATTAGGCATTCTCAGACTATAAAAATATTACCTTTTGTTATTTCAGCTACTGGCATTGTACCTAGCTCTCTTATTAAAAATTTAGGCATATTAGATTTGTCAAAGAATTTGTACATAAAAATGCAAAAATCAGTCATTTTAAAATACATGTAGAATTACGAAAGATTTTTTAAATATTTATATTGAGGGATCAGTAGGATTTATCGGTCAAATTAGGAATTCCACAGAGCTGAACCCTCTGATATGAAAATATCTGGAGACGGTGAATTATATTCCCATTTAAAAGTTTGGTAGATTAACGTGTTGTTAATGTATTGTTTTACATTATTATACTTATATAATACACTTGCATAACGTGGATTTACTAGATGATCATTTATATGGAAAAGTGTATGAAAGGGTTTAGTTTTTCCTATGGGAAAAACTAAACCCGGACCTGAAAATCTGGTGCGTAAAAAAAAAAAAAAAATTAAAAGCGTAATAATACCTAATTATTCGTACGAGTACATTAGATATTTGTCAATGATTTTACATTCTGTAACGATTTCATTTCTGCTTTTACCAACGCTTCGTAACAACTTGTCAAGGGTTGATAATGCACGAATTTGAATTTTCGATAAGCATTAAATTTATTGCCGGTATGGGAGATAATATTTCGATTAAATTATCAACGGTAACCAATGAACAGCATAATTAATCTTTTCCTTAAATAAAGCTCCCCAGTTATTATAAACCCATCGGTTTCCATTGAAACGTAGGTTTATGAGGGTTTAAATATTTTCAGAGTAATTATTGAGTAATATTTATGAATATAATCACTGTTTGCGTTACTATATAAATTTAACCTACAACCGTTCCATTACATAACAAAATGACAAAGTATATTGCCATGTATATTGTATAGCATGAAACAGGAAATAAAAATGAGCATGAAGTTTTTTAAAACACAAGTTGTTTGCAACTAAATATACTATTTTGTATTATAATTATTCGAAATTAAGAGCTTTATTTACTCACACGACGCAGCATTTAAACGTACGAATTGGGGAAGAAATGGAGGAATCAATTATTTTATTTTACAATATCTGGTCCTGCTCATTTTGAATTGTTAAAAATGTTGAATAGATGATAGGATACAATAAATAGTGAATAGGGTTAAAAAAAGTTTAATCCAGGTTCACACGAATCTACAAACATCCACAAATATTCACCTGTTATATTTTACAAAAAATATACACACATCCACAAATACCCACAAAAATTCGTTCCAATAAATCTGCGTACAATGAAATGTTTTTTTTCTGTTTAACACACAATACAAAAAAATATAGGTACCATAATTTTTAGCGTAATTTAATTTTATTCTTTACATTACCTACCTTATTATGTTTAACCTGTTTTGATTGTGCAAAAAATATTTCAGTGCAATTTTATTGACAAATGTATTAGGTTTAATTTAATGTGAAATTAATTTGTCTGTGCAATGCATAAGTAGGTGTTGTGTTATAGAAAATGAACACATTTTAGATATATTAAAAAAAAAAAAATTAATAATAATGTAAGCGGGGTTTAAAGGCAAAAACTTGACTTATTTTATTAAAAGTAATGCGCGTGAAAATGCAGGAGAGTAGACAATATTAGCAAAGCATAAATAATGACGATTGTATTTCACAAGGTCTCAAATTTAATTGTGCTTTTTTCTCTTTTGCCATGTAGTGATTATTTTGTTGAAGCAATAAATATTATATAAATGGTATGTATATAATAATAGGAGCCTTTGGGCAAAGTTTGTTGTATATTTCGGTGCTAAAATTGGGTTTTTGTAAGATCCACATTTGTAAAATATTATTAAAAAAATCTCCAATATTGTACAAATAGACAAAAAAAAATTAAACAGTTGATTTAATTTTCATTTTGGGTTGACTGAGGATTAAACCGTCTCAGGGTCGTCTGTTTCAAAGCTAGCTAAAGTAAAAGTTAAACAGAAGTCGCAATCTTACGAAAAAAATTACAAGTGTAAAGCTAGCTAGTTTAACTTTTACTGTAGCTAGCGTTGAAACAGAGGGTCCCGAGGAACTGGGGTTAACCACGCTCCAAACGTTGCCAAATCCCGATCGGGTAAGCCGACATTTCTTTCGTATAGGTACGTAATGTCACAGATCTGCATGGAAAAATGCATTGATGTTCGCGTATGTAGGTGTGGTCTTTACCAAAAGCTATGGAATGCATTGTCATTAATAACGAGTCTATCTGCCGAGTAAACTCGATCGGATTTAGGAGAGTGGGCTAATTTTCTACTTCGAAGATTTTACTTCATTCAATAAGGGAAACTATAGTGAAATTCATTTTTATAGTTTTAAATTCTAATAGATATAGTGAAATGAAACACTTACTTTATTTGTAACCACGATTTATTCATTTGATTTTATAAATACCGACCGGTTTCGCTCAACACAAGCATTATCAGTGCATAAAATTAAACTGATCAAAAAACACAATGTGTGGCTTATTAGGTGTACATACAGAAAGAAACAAAACATAACATAAAATAAAAGAACAATGAGAAAATATAAAATTATAATCCTACGTAGTTCTTTCTCTCTAACTATGTAAGATATTAATTTAATATTTTCTCAATGTTCCTTTATTTTATGTTATGTTTTGTCTATTTCTGTAATGTATGTATTACTCAACGAATGTATTTTTGATCCATTAATTTTATACCCCGATGATGCTTGTGTTAAGCTAAACCTGTCGGTATTAATAAAATAAAACCGATTTGTACCAAATATCGAATACATGTATTTAAAAAATATGGGTTGATTAAATTTACATTCAACAAGGAATGCAGGTGGTCATAAAATCAATGGCACAGGTGTCGACACGAGTTACCACAAATGGTCTGGCAACTTGATCCAGAGATGCCGACGTAATGCAATTTCACTTCAGGGGTGCAGTCAAAATCATTTTTGGTCCAGACGTTGCTGTGATCGGAGGCGCTGATATCATGCAATTGGCTTTGAACGTAATATAGAATTCAGTGACGTAACACCGCCTGGGATTGGAACAGCTAATATGAATACAGTGAACCTGAAATTTTGGATGGTAGATGTTTTTGTGTGTTATTAGGTGCTTAAAAAATTCATACCTATTTGGTTTGATATTCCCGATTCAGCTGATTTTTTAAAATCTAATATAAGCCGTTTTACTTTTTAATTAATCCTTGTTGTATTCGTACGTAGGATATTATTTTTTTTTTAAGTTGAGTCAAAAATACCTAAACACATCTCAGTAGCTCAGAGATTATAGTACCTATTCATCCGTTTATTGTTTATTTTATTGAGATTTTTTCGTTAAGATTTTTTCAATTTTTTTTCTTGTCAATGATTAAAAATATTACATTGATAATGATCAATTTGGGAGGCGGTATGGTTTCCAGGCGGTTTATGGGGATTGAGCAGGGGTTCCCGCGTACATGGGGTGAGGTTTGTCTAGGTCTTGGCAGCGGATGCGTTTGTCCACTTTCTGCGTGACGGGCCGAAACGGGAGAAACTTGTTGAGAGGGATCTTTTGACCTCTCCATGAGGACTGTCTCGACCCATCGCCTTGCACCCCAAAGATGACATAGGCCCACGAGGGAAATTGTTTTCCTTTGAGCCTTCTGTGTGGAGTAGTGTTAAAAGACCTTCAAAAGTAATTCCAATAAATTCCGGTAAAAAAACATCACGTGCATACAAAAAAAACATAAGAATAAAATATCCACAACCATTGGAGCGATTTAGGTCCAGATATCGGTCCAAAATTGAAGCACATTTAACGAACCTCTAAATATGGGATAAACGGTGGAAGTCTAGGTAGATTCATTAGATTTAGATTTAGATTCAGTAAACAGTTTATATGTTTTCATATTATTATATTGAGGAATGATATTAATTAAATCGAATGGCCAAATCAAAAACTGAACACCAATCGCTTGAGTCGTTAGAACAGGTTTAGCAATTTTAAAATTATTCTCTTCAACAGTTTTTGGCGTGAGCGGAACTAGCGACAACCACGAAAATAAAAACTCCACACCATCCGTCAAAGCACCAGATGGAGATAATATTATAAGAAACCCTCGTATTACCATCGGCGATATTTTATACCCGGTGTTATTCCGCTTTAGCGTGGCGTAGATTGGTCCAAGGCGATAGGATTCGCATAAAAGTTAACGGCTATAAAGCCTTCGGGCTAACGGCGGCTGCGGTGGGCCAATTCTGTCCGTTTGGGCGGAAGAGGGTTGACCAAATGGGGCGCGGTTGATGTGCCAAATAATAAAAACGTCCCTTTAGTACTATTACTGGGGATGATCTTTAAAATAAAGAACGGAGCAGAGCGGATTTCATGAAAATGTTGTTAAAACAAAGGGAAACCAAAAGCATGGTTTTTGGGCTTCAATATGAATTGGAAATTGTATTTTATGTTCTTTATCCGCTCGAACGCTTTTTGCCACATTACGGCACTATTTCCAAAGCCTCGGATTGCTTCATTGTCACAATATGGCAAATATTCTCTAATTCTCTAATTCTTTAAAATGTTTTAAAGTTAACGATTTTATAATGATTTTTTTATAAATCCTACGAATATGTGATAACAGTCAAAATATAGGTAAATTAATTGGTTATATAGAACTATTCTCAGTTTGATACGTTTTTAGATTTTCACGGCCAAAAGCATTATCCGGCAGATCCGACGATGTGTGACACGTCGTCGGATCTGCCGGATCTGCCGGATCTGCCCTGATGATGGACACTGCAACGCTGTCCGAAACGTCGGCTAAAGAAGGAGGTAGCGCAACACGGCATAAAACCCCCAAAACCAACAACGAAAATATACTCAGTTTGTATGTCTCCATATTCAAATTAGGAAGCATAATTTTTTTTGATGTGTATTTTTAAATCCAAGATAAATGTTTCAAATTGCTCTGTCTCTCCCGTGGATATTGACTAAAATGGAAGAAGAAGTAAAAAAATTTTTTAGCCTTTATATTTTGTATATATTTATGAATTTTGATGTGACGAACCTTACATTTTACTTATAATAATAAAAATATTTCGGTTGGTTGGGTAGTAATTAAACTAGACAATATAAAATAAAATTCTCTACATGAGTACAGCCAGTGGCTCTATTTTAGGGACTTTCTTTTGGGTACGCTTATAATTTTAGATTTGGAAGGCGGAATGGGTTTCACCGCCCCGTGAACCATTTATTGGATAACCAACACCTCTGCCATAGGTGGTTCACTATGTTTGGTGACAGCAGGAATGCCCGGGATCATGTAGTGAGGTTTGTCTAGTTCTTGGCGGCGGATGTGTTTGCCCGTCAAGTGCGTGGTGGGTGTCGGATCGAGAGAGAGTCTAGTTGAGGGATACCTATCCTCGACCTTTCCAGCTTGACTCTCTCGACCCATCGACTTGTACCGCAGCGGGAAGGATGGATTCATCCGTTCATTCACTCTGGACCATTCAATCCTGGACACAATGACTCCAGAGCCCCTAGCACACTCGATCGATAAGGATTGACAGGATAACTTTCGGTAACTTCTCATCGTTCCCTAGCATGTCTGCAGATCACCAACGAATAAGTGACAGTTTACAGTGACCAAGTGTTCTTAATATATTCGATATCAACTGTTTTTTATCCTTATCGATCGAGTGTGCTAGGGGGCCAGATATCTACCAATTCCTCATACCTTTTTCCTTCCCAGAACTTTCTTTCTCTAAAAAATCTCTCCAAAGATGACAGGCTCTGAGGAAAAAAAATCTACTGGTCAGAAGGTATGTGCACGTTGCCATACATTTTCTTCAGACCGATTCGTGGATGGTTTAAAAACGCAGCTATCATGGAGAGCATTCACTTCTATGTTCTTGATGGTTACCTCCACAGATAAGAGAAACAAAGGTAAAGTGTTTCTAATATCTTTGGTTACCTCCGTCACCGACATCATATATTATTCTATCTCTCAGCCAGCAGAATTAACTTTCAAATTGTCATGCTGTTGGGAAAGCAATCTTGCAGATGAACAGAATCAATTCGAATATCGACATATTTAGCATCAATGAAGCTGCCTTTGAAAGACAAGATCTAATTCTCTTTTACAACTGTATTTAAAAATTCGCCAAAATAAACAGTTTTATAATATTCCTAAAACAATAATGTGAATTAAAAAGTAACAAACTGCAGAAAAGTCATTAAAACAATGATTAAAAAATAAATAATTATGTTTGAATCACAGGCGAAACAACAAAAATTTATCTGAGGTATGTATATATATTATTATTTTTTAATAGATAAACTAATGTTTAAGACACGATTTTTATGCGTAGCACAAAGGTTAAAAATTATTATAAGCAATAATTATTAGCCTGAAACACTCATCCACATTGAAAAAATCTTTCGAGAAAAGATACATGCCGCTGACGGGACTCTTTCTGCTTATAATAATTACTACCCTTTGTACTATGCGTAAAAATGTATCAAATAAAAAATAATAATTAATTTTAGACGAGTTAAAGTATTTCACCAAAAAATGTATAAATAATATGTCTCGACGCCACCTAGTGGGAGATTTAGCTCTTACAATGCCTTTCTCATATTAAAATAAAAATTGGGTTATTTGCAGGTGAAAAATTGTAACAAGCAGTAATTGTTGAATGAAATACTATTATATATTGTATTGTTTGGCTCTATGGGCTAGAGCATTTGACCGGATATCAGAAGGACACGGGCTCGAGTCCCGTCGGCAGCATGCATCTTTTCTCGGGAGATCTTTTCAATGTGGATGAGTGTTTCAGGTTAATAATTATTGCTTATAATAATAAATAACATAGATATTTAGTCACGAGTGGGACTACAACAATATTGCCAAATAGGGATCAAAATCTGAGGCCCTAGCACGCTTGCTCTATAACGATCGGTAGGATAACTATCGGTAACTTCTCATCGTTCGCTACGACAACTGCAGATCGCAAACGAATAGGTGACAGTTCACAATTAATTAGTGTCCTTAATATATTCGATATCAACTCGCTGCCCTAGTGCTTGTATGTTCAATAGACCATTTGCAAATTTTACAGAGGACGTTTGTTTTTGTTTTTTACAGGCAAATTCTAAATAATTCTCGACTTTAGTCATTTCGTTTTATACATGTCTATTGAATACGGTATAAAACGAAATGACTA
Organism: Limnephilus auricula; assembly: GCA_951813805.1. Classification (NCBI taxonomy): domain Eukaryota; kingdom Metazoa; phylum Arthropoda; class Insecta; order Trichoptera; family Limnephilidae; genus Limnephilus; species Limnephilus auricula. The sequence goes on along the minus strand of OX638400.1, from coordinate 9,217,356 downwards.
AAGTCGAGAATTATTTAGAATTTGCCCGTAAAAAAACAAAAACAAAGGTCCCCTGTAAAATTTGCAAATGGTCTATTGAACATACAAGCACTAGGGCAGCGAACTGTCGTTTGTACGTTTGAGATCTGCAGTTGTCCTAAAGAACGATGAGAAGTTACCGACAATCGGCCGACCGTGCTAGCACAACTGGTGAAATATAAATATTTATTATTTATCAGTAATGAAAACGTTAAAATGTTAATAAATCAAATTTAATTGAGATTTTTTTGTAATATTTTGGTTATTTTAATTTTATTTTCTCTTTTAGGTAGTTGAACTTGTGTGCTCAGAGTCCGAACTGAAGTTTTATTTTTTTAAATACTTTGCGAACACGCGATCAAAGTATCTAGGTATACATGCATTTCTTGTTGTGTTAAAATTCGTAAATAATAAGGGATCCATCGCCGATGTCGTAAAGTTACATAATATGCTAGGATTGATGATATCTGTGAAACTATAAAATTGGGATAACATTATAAGACTTAACAGATTTACGATACATGATGGCGTTGAATATTTTTAATAGCTTTACTTTGGTTATTATCCTTTTGAACAGGGTAGTAGAAAATTCTGCTGAAAATGCAAAACGTAATTATTCCTTTATCTTTGTAGAGCTTTAAAGTAAACGGTAAATGGAAAGAAGTTTTTATGCAAATAGATGTTTATTAATTATTTAAAAAGAATCTCAATTTATTCGTGCAGTTATGAAAATATCAACATTTAATTTAACATCGTAGCGAAGCTAGCAGTCCACAATGGAGTACTGGTACCTACCCTGATGTATGGCAGTGAAGCGTGGAAATGGCAGAGAAAGGATGAAAGTAGGCTGAATGCTGTAGAAATGAAATCCCTGGGGCGTATGTGTGGTAAAACCATGTATGATCGTGTCAGGAATGTGGAGATCCGAAAAGAATGATGTGAGCGTAGTAAGTAAGATTAAGAAAGGGACGCTTAGATGGTTTGGGCATGTTGAGCGAATGAATGAAGAAAGGAGTGTAAAGAGAATTTATGACGCGAATGTGAACGGTAGAAGAAGCCGAGGACGCCCAAGGAAGACGTGGCACGATCAAGTAAATCAGATACTTGAGTCGGGCCATGTCAAGAGTCAGAATAATAGAAGAGTATGTATGAGAAGATGTATGAATGTGAATGAGGCAAGGAGTGTGTGCCAAGACAGAGTTGTTTGACGGTCCTCTCTGCCTACCCCTGCGGGGAAACGGCGTAATGGTTAGTTAGTTAGTTAGTTAGTTAAGCCTTTTCATGTTTTCAGAACATACAATAATTTTCGACACTATCTTGAAAACAGGGTGCTCAGAGTCAGTGACTCAAGTGCCATTTTTGGTGTTTTTAGAGTTTAATAAATTATATTCAAAATCATAATTTCGTAAAAATTTATAAACATATTTTATAAACATAATAATTTTTATTTTTCAGCAATCACAATGGCTTTTGAATGGTGAAACGATATGGTTTTCAACCAATATTAAACTACTTATTTTAAAGCTCCTCTGTATTTTATAGCCACGTAAATTAATATTAATGTTATTTAAAATTTTCACAGCCAAAAAAAAATTTGTGATATATAGTTTTGGGTTACAATGTCGTGTTGCACTGACTCCGTCATTAGCCAGTGTTTCGGACGGCGTTACAGTGATCGTAGAAGGACGTAGATTTATGTGAATAATTGTTTAACAACGTTCCATTGTAAAATGAATCTGAAATTAGCACTTCTTAGGAGGTAATTTAAACATACAGTGTCCATCGTCAGACACATCTGCCCTGATAAAGCACACTGAAACGCTCTCCAAAACTTTGAGTAAAGAAGGAGGCAAAAATGAATCATGATAATTAATATTAAAATTATGCGAATAATTGTATATCGACATTCGATTAAAAAATAAAGCTAAAATTTACGCTTTGTAGGCGGCAATTTAATCTTTAAAGCGATCTATTTTCAACTTTATTGTTAATCTTGGATGATTATCAGATATTTACAATGATGGTACACGGTGTATTATAAATGCGGTTTATTGTAATGACGAGTGTGTACAGTATATTGAGTCTAAACTGATAGCTGGGAACAGAGAGTGCTACTAACTACTAAAAGGCTTACATCATCACTCTGTCTCTCTTCATCTTCCGTCTCTATTACCTACTGCGGAAGTCAAGGTGAAACCTATCTCACATCCTCCCCTACTTAACTTAAAGCCATAAAATTCTTAAATATAAGAACACAATATAAACAATCGCTCTTTTTTTATCTCCTTTCTTTTTCCTTCTTTTCTTCTGAAATGTTGACTTGAGAAGAGAAGAAAAAACAAATTGACAATATTTCACAAATGTGTACTATCAGCAAATATTTTATTTTTTAAGATAATCTAATTTGAAATGCAGTACTTATTTAGAACATGCCAGCACCTTTGTCAACATTGACTCAGGCCACCAACATACCGGCGTGTGGCGTCTCAACATCCTCATCATGAATACGTCGACATCAGGCATGTCGGAATTCCGGCTATAGGGGAAGCTGGTTAGCAAGCAGCTACTGACTGGCTAATACGGGCCACTGGATACTGGACACCCTTCTCACAGCAGCTGTCTCCCTGGTAGACTGACGTAAATGAGTAGGTACCCTCTTAAGAGGAACGGCTGAGCGGCTGGTTTCAAGCAAAACGTAGTTTTGGATTTGTTGCCAAAATACCCAACCAAACTGAAAAATTATTTTTGTAATAATAAGGTATGTCAAATATCTAACTCGGACAAGAGCTACTTTTTGATGACGTTTAGGTAATTAAATAAATCAGTTTTGATTAATTTTGGAAGCAATTTTAGAATTTTTTTGTGAATTATTTATAATTATAAAAAAAAATCTGCCTAACCCTTAGTTTTAATATAATAAAAATAAAATAAAAAATTCTTATAAAAACGGTAATTTGGGTAGTAATTTGTTCCGATGTTTATAGGTAGTTTGTAATTTAAATTAAAAATTATATTTCATCATATTTCTAAAAAAAATAAAATAATTTTTTTAATGTTAATATTTACTCGCAAATAATTGTTTAAGTTGCCTCTAAAATAATAAAATACTAAAATCTTTAATAGCCTATATTTAATAATTTAAAGCAAAAATAAATAAAGTAGCTCCTGTCCGAGCTAGAGATTTTTCATACCTTTTGATTACAATTTCTTTTTTCAGTTTGGTTGGGTGTTTTGGCCTCAAATCCATAACTACGTTTTGTATGAAACCGGCCGCGCAACCGTTCCTCTTAATGCGTTACGCTTTTGTTGGTCCTGTTACTGTTGGGGAATGCGAGGCGTCATGACATGTCGGAAGGTACTGACCTGCCTTCAGAAAATCAAAAAGGAGTTGATGACGAAGCCATTTTATTAAATTGGATTGGTGTACAAAATTTAGTACAAAGTCCAAAATAATGTACCTACATGCCTTTTTTACTTTATCTTCATGCTCAACGCATGAAGCCCTGAGAGTCATCACTGGGGATTTCAACCTTTGATAACTCACGATTTCAACCTTTGATTTGTGAGTTATTGTTGCAGTGATAAAATAGAAGTATAAAATATGACTCACCTCACCAAGAATAATTTCCTTAAGAAACAATGCCGTCTTTTAGGATACTGTGAAGGGGGTTTTTTGGGAATAGAGGAATTTAGGGATCAGTCTGTCATGGAGTCAGTCCATCTCTCCCACTGCGGTGTAAGGCGACCGCGACGGTTAGAGAGTGTCCTGCTGGAGAGGTAAAAAGGTCTCCCTCAACTGGTCACACAGTAGGCAAGACTTGGACAAACCTCCTCCCATGAACCCGAGCACCCCTGCTTAGTCACCAAACGTAGCGAACCACTTGAGGTGACCTATTACAGAGATGTTGGTCATCCAATAAATACCTATTGCTGAATTTGACGGCCTTCTTGGTCGACCGGATTATATTCTAGACCACAAAATCAGAGGTACCGGCATGCGCGATAAAATTTTACAAGACTTGGTGAAAGACCACCTTTCAGAATCGAAACATTGCTTGAAATTATTTTAATCGTATTTGGTGACCATGTAATTGGTGTATAATAAATGGCCAGGTAATTCCTTACCTTCTTCTTCCATATCTCTTTCCTCTCCGCCAGAAAAAACCTATAAATAGAGATAACGACTCCGTTAAAACCTGTAAATGGAGATGAAGACTCCGTTAAAACCTATAAATGGAGAAGACGACTCTGATAAACCTTTTACATAGAGATGACGATTCAGTTAAAACCTGTAAATAGAGATGATGACTCCGTTAAAACCTATAAATGGAGATGACGACTCCGTTAAAATCTATAAATAGAGATGACGACTCTGTTAAAACCAATAAATAGACATGAAGACTCCGTTAAAACCTATAAATGGAGATGACGACTCTGATAAACCTTTAAATAGAGATGACGACTCAGTTAAAACCTGTAAATAGAGATGACGACTCCATTAAAACCTATAAATAGAGATGATGACTCCGTTAAAACCTATAAATGGAGATGGCGACTCCGTTTAAACCTTTAAATATAGATGACGACTCAGATAAAATTTTAAATAGAGATTACGACTCCGTTAAAACCTATAAACAGAGATGTCAATTCCACCCGTATACAATAATATTTCATTAAGTATTTACACTGTACTTAGACAAATATTAAAATTCAGTTAAAAAATGTTATATTTAACAAAGAACTACAAAAACACTCGTAGCACGAGTATATTATGTGAGTTTTAAAAAATTTAAACAACCTTGCGAAAGGTCGCTATTTTTTTGTGAAGCATAATACATTACAAACGTTTAATATTTCACAATTTACTGTTCTGAAAAATTTGAAATATTTCTAAAATGAATTTTGCGTAAAACATCAGCCCATTAATTTCATAGCCAGATTATTTGACTTTACGTAGAATCCAATTGTAAGATGCCTGTGGTTTAAATGTAAATTCATAATTCAAATTCCATGTTTTTTTGTGGAAGGCGGCTTTAAAAAAATTCATTTTTATTATATTAGTTATACAAAATTTTACATAATAACAAGTTGGGAGGCCTAGAGTGGGTAAAATAGTGCCTCAAATTATTATACGGGTGTCCTGGGGTAAAGTGCATTAACTTCGACATGTGATCATAATGGTAGGGGTAAAAAAAAATAATATTTTTTTTCCTAAATTCCAACTTTTTTTTCCATACAACCCAAACGTACCTACTAAAAATCCTTAGTGTGAGGTACAGTTAAATTCAACGTGGCAACGTTGCACATTTCTGATTGGAACGTGTGTAAAAAATAACAGGCCGAGATTTTGACAATCACAAATAGCTACCAAATCTATTGTTTTAAATAAAATTCAAAAAGTTCAGTGCACTAAATAACAAAATGTCGTTAATCAAGAAATGAAGGTAGTGTCATAAGATGTGATACTATTATTTGGTTGATGCCTTACTAAAAAATCGAACAACAGAAACACATTTCTATCTGTAAGGTTAGTTAGTAGAATCAGCACATAAGATAACGGTTACAATTATTTAAAAAAAAAACACAAGTTTTTTTATACATATTATTAGCATTGATAAATGTTTAAAACAAAAAGTGATTCAGGATGTTTTACACAATTCAAATATAACATCGTCAAATGGCTAATCGGCGCCCTTCGTTTTTGACATTTGAAATGTCCCAGTTAACCGCCGATTCTATGTCCATTTCAGCTATTGCATAAATTAAATCAGCAGAAAAGAACAACTGTTTTGTTGTTATACCGCTGAGGCGAAGTTTCATTCCAAATCACTATTTACGACTAATCTTAAATAAGAACCGGTTCACTTTATAAATACTAAAAATACATGCTTGGATGAATTGAAGCTTTTCTTACCATTTCCTTTGAGTAAAAGTTTAAAAAAAATTATAACTTACTTTAAAAAAAATTTGAGCCTAAACCATTAAAATATATTTTTATTAGAAATTAACGAATACATATAAGAAGCAGCTTTTTAAGTACAATTTTATAGCTAAAATTATTTGTGATGGTTTCCCTTGCTTAACACTTTTTCTTTGCTATTATGCCTTTTTTTGCCTATTACTTATATTCGTGGCGATGTAAGGCAGAACGGCTTTCTTTTAAGCTTATAAAAAAAAAATATATAAAACTGATACTAACCTTGCTTCGGTGTTTTAACGGAACCTTTCATATGTAAAAAATGGCGCTGAGGGCTTTTTTATATGAAAATATTACATTTAAATTTCTGTGAAACACTCCAACCTTGGTCATAAAACTTTTTCTAAGAAAACTATATTTTGTGAAAAAATTAAAACTTGACGAAAACTATTCAGTTTAAAATTTTATGGGAATCGTTTGAAATTGAATAAATAATGTTTTCCCTTTGTTACGTAATTCCTTCTGACGGCAAAGTAAGGATTTAACTTCAAAGACCTTTTTAGGGATCGACTGACCTGTCTGTCCTTTTATAAAAAAGCTAATATATTAAGTTAAATCCGAGCTTTCGGGAGCTTTTATGTGAATATTCAAACGAGGCTCGAGAGCGAAAGTTTTCATAACACTTCTGCAAGACTTGTTATGAAAATTTAAGCCGAACCGAAGGTAAAGAAAGAAGAAGTGGGTGAATTTTTTATTAGATAAATATAAGCATTGGGGATTAAGTTATTGGAACGGACGTTTTTCTGAGTACTTATAAGTACACTCAGAAATCAGATTAGTCAAGGTGAAAGATATGTTAAATTAACCTTTATTTTTTAAATTTATCGTATACTCACCTACTTACTATTTATATGAAAAAAAATTAAGAAGAAATACTTCCCCCAGAGAAACTGGGGGTCACTGTCTCCAGGAATGACTGATGTACGAATCCATCTCTCCCACTGCGGTGCAAGGCGATGTTCCGAAAGAGTCCAGCTGGAGAGGTCAAAAGGTTTCCCTCAACTGTAGGCAGATTCATTCTCGACCAAGATCTGGACAAATCTTACCCCACGAACCCAGGCACCCCTGCTAAGCCAAGAAAACATAGCGAATCTCTTGTATCGACTCACGACAGAGGTGTTGGTTATCTAATACACAGTTCCTTACAGTTTTCTTTCCTCAATGTAGTCTTTTAAGCAAAGTTTACAAATTAAATCTTTCTAAATATGTCATTTAACCTTTAACTATATGAAATATACATGGAATGGACAACATAATGATTGATTAGAATGGACTTATAATCAACCTGTCCAAAACATAAATTGTTATTATCGGAAATCATTAAATGTTAACAATACTTCGCACGCGTTTGCTCCTGTTATTTGGTGTGGGTGTATTTCTAATATTTACTTATTTATTTTATTAATGGATTACTATGTATTGTTTACACACATTTTTGTTGTAATTTTGTATCACCTCACCAAAATAAAATAAAAATCCTTCCACTATTTAAAAAATTATTAGGTCATTTTAAAAAAAAAAAAAAATTTTTAAAAGAAAAACAAAAATTCCTGGCTTACGAAGAGCCTGATAAATTTTGAAAATCTTTTACTATCACCAATAAGCGAAAAATGTTTTTTATGTCGTAATTGAGGACTTTACCAGCCAACCCGGCCTCTGATCGGTCAAGTTACATATCCAACACTTGTACCAACGAAAATCAATGCTATTATTAAAATATTGTAGTTTTGAAATGATTTTCTACAAATAATTAACTTTTTACGTCGAAACTCTATTATATTGAGCATGCTCTACAGGAAAAGTATTTATTACTCGTATATTGCATACTATTTCGGGCTTCATAATTGCCAGCTTTTGTCTAGTTCCAAGGATTTATCTTTTTACATTAACTTCACACAGGAGGCCCTGATAACATATTTCCCAAATTGAACCTATGTGATATTAGGGGATGCTATGCGGTCATTAAAGGGAAGGAAGGAGAGGAATATTGGGAAGAAAAAAGGTATGAATAGGTAAATCTGGAGGTCAGTGTGTCTAAGAGTGAAGGTTTTGGGGTCAATACAGCCTGACTGGAGAGGTTGAAGTGTCTCCCACATCCAGCCTTATCCGGCCCACAACGCTGCTGGTGGGCAATCACATCTGAGCTGGAAAAATCTAAGAATCCGGACACCCCTGTTGAGTCACCTGACGTATCGAACTACTTGGGAGTGACCTATGGCGGAGGTTTATTCAATGAACGATTCCCGGGCGCCCACTTACCAAATTAAGAGGTAAATATCAAATTAATTATTTCTGTTAATCTAATAACCAGCGTAACGAAATAGCAATTTAAATAACATTACTGTAATCAATATTTCAGAGTTTTCCGTTTGTTATGAATTATAAAGGACATGTAAATAACTGAAGTGTATACAATCCCTAATGGCAAAGAACTATTTCGCATTCACAACTATTTAACTAATGCCCCGAACAGTCGTAAAAGCGGAGTACTTATAAAAAACAACGATAAGGATTTTTTGCTTAAAATGTATGCATGACATCCTCCACATGTTTGCTTTAAATTTATGTGACACGACTTGGTTAAACAATTCGTTTTGCTTCCACCTTCCACTGCACACAACGCGAAATGAAGAATTTCGCGTTAAATATATGAGGAATTTCTGTATTATTTGCGTAAAAGCTGAATGATAATGTTTGCGGATGTAATGTAAATCACGGTGAGTGCTTTGTTTCAGACGTTTTGCCATTCTCCCGAACTCACGCTCTAAAGGTGGGCTTTATTTATTTCTTTATGGAAATTGGATTTGATTATTATTCACGATATATTTTTTCTATGATATAAAACTTGCTTGGAGATGAACGATATCCTTACCAAATCAACATGACTGCATCGATTTAAATAATACAATAGAGGAAGGTCACTAATGAGCTGGAGTGGCCAGAACGCGCAGAACAGCGAGGAACAAAGGAGCCTTATCCACCATGAAAATAGGAGAAGGGATCAATACCCGCAGCAATGATGAATTAAGAAGAAAAAAAAATCACACGAGTCCTCTTCTCCCAACTAGCCGTGGAGTCAGTGAGACAATGGCATACGCAATTATTGGGATGATTTTTGATGTTTAAGGGAGTAGGGAGGATAGTGTGATGGAAAAGAAGTAGGTTGGGAAGTACGATTTATAAAAATAACGGACGTAAGCGTTAGTGGAATAATCTTAGATATCTTTCTATAAGTTATTAAAGAAAGTGAATTTGAAAAAATATATATTAAAAAGATGACCTTTTAGGAATTTTTATTTATTATGTTATGTGAGTACCGCACAAGAGTCCTGACTGCTCTCAACTGTCTGGAGCTAGTGAGACTATGGCATTCCTGAGATGGGAAGGAAAAACCAGCTACATTCCAAGACCGGCATGTACATTAAGGTGGGTCACGAATGTATGGGGAATTTTTTTTTCTTGTTTTTATTTGTCTAATAGTGATAAAAGGGTGTTAAATGAAGATGAAAAATCATGTAATTTTTTTAATAATATTTGGATATCATCTTCTTCCTCCGGATTGACTTTAAAATTTCACATATTAGAGAAAAACCCACCCTTGTTAAATCTTAAAAAAATGTTAGATAAAGAAGTAAAAATGAACTATTTTTCAATAAAATGCAAAATAGAGGGAATGTTTCGGATTATTTATTAAAAACATATATGAATATAATTTAAATTATTTCAAGGTAGTGTATTCAAATACCAGAAAAATCCTTCTAACTCTCAAATTTCGGCATTATTTTGCGAGACTCAATCTTCACTTTAATAAGACCTTTTCTTGCAGACTTCGTACATAAAGTAGTCAAGGCTTTAATAACAGTCGTTACACCTCTTTCAACTGCTTGAGTATGACATGGCAGACGCAGAAGAGGCAGTCTACCTTCTCCCCCTTGAGCTACACATAATTGAATATCTTAATCCAATATATTCTTCAGTATTCGGGGTTCGGTTACATTTTGCTTCCAAATAATATGATGCATCGAAGTTTATGTTTGGAAGTTGGAACAGCCCTGTTTTTTTTTAGTTTTTACTGCGTGCTTTTAGAACACGACGCGCAGTAAATTCTCGGATATGCTTGTGAGGGTCAGTCAACATTGCAAGCAATAAATTTTCGGGGTGTGCGAAGTAACTGTTTCTTTCTATAACTTGATCAATTATAGTTTTAAGTTCAGCTGATAAGTATCTAGGCACTGAGATTCACTACCACAGGTGACGTGCTCCATCTTTACAGGTGGGATGAGTTTTAATGCTGAACCAAGTCGGAGCATAAACTTTAACAACGTACGTTTCTAAAATAATAAGATTCTTGGAAAGAGCTTCCGTTGAAACATAAAGACGAAGAATTCGGTTAGCACGCGTAAGTTGTCTGGCATGAGACATTTCTCCGGGAGATTTGTGGCATAAATCTTCAGGTAATTCCCCCACTGTAACAGCAGATACTATTTTATACATATATAACTGATCTGTATCCACGTCTTTAGTAAATAATTCATGCAACTCTCCGTCAATTTTCTGAAAATGAACCATGGGTTTTTTTTCACAGTTTTCCAAAGCTAGTCCTATTGTGCCTGAACATGTTTGAGGTCCAGATGTCTTACCGTCAAGATGTGCGAACAAATGCCGAAATGGTACCTCGTTCATGTGAAGCAAGCAAATTATCCATTGCAATGGTTTATAACTTTCGACGTGCCAGAGTTTGGTGCAATAAAACCTAAACATATTGAGTTTGGCTCTTTTATCAATGAAATATGCTCTTCAATGCGTCATTCTCTGTATTGCGTCCTCTCCCTTTCCCTGATAATTAATGTTTTATCTTTCCGGCCATCAAAATATATTGGGGGTATTTATAAAACTATATGTTGTGCCCTTAACATTTCCTCTTGTTGTCTTTTGTTTTCTGCGAAATTTACTCTTGTCAGTAACTGGAATATTAGACTTAATGTCATACAGAACTGCTTAAACAATGGCTGCCGCTGCCTTATCCGACACTCCATATCTATCACAAGTTTTAGACAGTGTGGAATGATCAAAATTGACCGAGCCTGCTTCTGAAGCATTTGAGATACAACATTAGGTTTGAAAACATCTTTACAATCGTATTCATTTAATGCAGAAGACGTGGAAATATCAAGTAGAGAGATAGTTGGCTTACCTGTGCTTTTCGTTTTAGACGGGCACAAGGATTTTTGCTTCAAAAGTTTCCCTTTCAACGCAGTTTTCATTTGTTTTGTTGAAGCGATATCCATAATTCTATTCATTTACAGGTATTTCTTGATCTCTAGAACAGTTACATTTACTGAAATCATTGGATTTGCAAGACAAAATATCAAACAGTACTTTACTTTTGCGGTGGAATTCCTCCATTTTTATTGCGGTTTTAGTGCAATCGGTGCTCCTCACGCTCTCACCTCACGCCTCCAATAAATAAAACCGGGACTTTTTGTAAATGATTTCGTAAATATATACCATATTTACTATGGAAGATTACAAAAAATATTGTTAAAAAGATTCATAGTAACTTTTATACACACTAGAAATAACCCCTAAAATTTAAATTTTTCAAAACTTTAAAGTGAATCCGGAGGAAGAAGATCGTATCATAAAATTTTAAAATTTAAAACACGTCGTTTTGCACCCATTTGGCACCCTTTTTTTGCTGTTAAAATTTGAAATTAACACTTTTTTTTAAATGACCCACCTTAATGTACATCTGAGCAGTGACCCATTTATCAAAGTTGTAAAAACAATCATGATGAAGGAACGTATAATGAATTATTTTATAACTAATTTATTTATAAATAAATAAAAGTTTTTTTTTTGGAATATTATAATTTTTTTTATTTTTATTAGAAGCAGGCTGTTCAGATCTATCACCTCGATTCGATTCTCAATATCAGTATCAATCGCTTTGGAACCTGCCGCACATACGATTACATTATATACTCGTATTATATAGACTACTTAAATAAAAAAAAATAATGAAATTACGTCCATTAATCAATTTTTTTTTTCATTTCCACGGAGGCCCTCAAAGGGATAACTTTTTCATACAGTCTTAAAGTGACTATCAACAGACATATCATCTGCCCTGATGATAGCCACTGTAAGGCTAACTGAAACGTTGACAAAAGAGGAAGGATTACCCCGCGGCTTAATACCACGAAAATCAATAATCTTAATAAGTAAGTTTCTTCATACAAAATATATTCTGATATTCATCTTTAAGTACGCTCAAATAAATTGTATCGATCTGTTAAGTTTATGATATGGGAATATTAAACATAATTCAATAACAAAACACACAGATAAGATTATTTTTACACTAATTACAATTCCCACTTTTAAATTAACCAAATTCAAATATAAAGGAATCCTAAATATTTCTAGGTAGGTTAATAGGTTAACTTTTTGTGTCATATTAATAATATTATTAATAAGGCCCTTAAGACTCTTGGATTTGTTTTGAGAGTTTCAAAAGACTTCAATAATTTAGGCACGTTTATCATGTTGTACAAAACCCTTGTTAGATGCCAACTAGAGTATAACTCTACGATATGGTCTCCCCTTTACAATATTCATTCCGCCAACATTGAAAAGATTCAACATAAGTTCTTGAGATATATAAACTATAAAATGTTCCTATTAGAACTTTCAGAAAGAAGAATAATCACAGATTTAATACTATTACACAAAATACTGCATTACAAAATTGACTGTCCTGAATTGCTTCAATTAATCAATATCCACATACCTAAAAGATCTTGCCGAAATTTACTACCCTTTTATTTTAATAACACCAGGACACTCTCTTATCAAAATTCCCCGATACCGAGACTTCACAGTCTCGGAAATAAATATTCTGATCTGGGAGATATATTTCACATTAAAAACAATCAGTATAAACATTGTTTATTTAAATTCTTTTTTTATATTTAGACATAAATAGACGTCTATAATCTCTACAATTTTTGTTTATATTGAATATCTTTTTTTTTGTGAAACTTCTTATATTTTTTACCTATGTATCTAATTTTATTATATGCATTTATGGTTATATTTTGTTGTAGATATATGCTTTTGTTTTACTTTTATTTTCACTGTATTATGCTTTCTTTATTGTTTTAATTTAGATTTTTTTGAAATCACTGTTATACTCATCTATTTAACTAAAATGTAAAAGCCCACAAGGGCGTTTAATAAATAAATAAATAAATAAATACTAGGTAGGTAGGTAGGTAAATAAATATAAAGGAATCCTAGATATTTCTAGGTAGGTATTATTATTCCTTTACATATAGTGTACTTCTTGTAAGTATTTTTTATCATAAGTATTTATGATTTTTCAGTAATGTCTAAACAAAATAAGTGTGTGTGTGTTTTTTTTTTTAATATTAAGACCTTAAATAAATAGAAACACTGAGGTATTTTTGTCACAAAACACGTTCTCGGATTTATTTTTTAATGATTTTAATTTAACTAAAATTTAATTTTCTAAAACTGTGTCTGTGACTAGATTATGTATTGATTTATTTTCTTGTATGATTATATCATTTGTAGTTCGTGTTGTTTAATAGAATTTAACGTTTGAAAATTGAACAAATCTGCCAACGACCAACGGTATAACCTTAGTAGGTATATTAAAAATACACTTAGTTTTTCAAAATTTTAAAACTTCGTGTACCTGATAAAATAACAATCATTCAAAATCAATTTATGTTTTTTTGTAAAAAAGAGTCAATACGTCTAGAATTTGATTTAAAAATTACTAATATCTGGTATTCTCTGGTAATACACTCTTAATAGGTAGCATAATACTTGTGTAAAGCTGTGTAAACTAATCTACAAAAGTATTTTCACTTGGCGTGAACGAAACGAGACGTAAATTAAATGAAATGGCGAATTTAAGTTAAACGTACGAATATTACTCATTTTCATATTTGCTTATGAAGGAATTTATATTTTCTCTGATAAAAAAACGTCGTAATGCGAAGTGACATATGTCACGTAGTACAGGGGTGGAGAACCAAGTATTATTTGCTCTTTAAAACATGATGATAAAATAAATGCTAAGTAACAATAATAATTGTCGAATGTCTAACTAAGCTAATATAAAGTATACTCGGTTAAAAATTTTCTTAATTTTCTTCTCATGTGTAAAATGTTTTGTTATTGCATAATTATTTTCTTCTCATGTGTAAAATGTTTTGTTATTGCATAATTATTTTCTTCTCATGTGTAAAATGTTTTGTTATTGCATAATTATTTTCTTCTCATGTGTAAAATGTTTTGTTATTGCATAATTATTTTTGACCGATTATAGATCGATTCACGATTATTGTCGTACGGTGAATTGAAAAAATATGATTTTTAACAAAACGAGCAACCGAACTTAAATTATTGCATTATATAATGTAAATTCAAATATATTATGTTTAACGCGAATGTGACTCGAAAGATTCTTCACAAAGATATAAATAAATAGTAATGAGTACCTAATGTTGCTTTAACCGTGTTTAGTTACTAGAGCTGAATGCTAAGACTCTTCCCAAAATCCCTCTTCGGCATCTCCTTCACATTTTGACGGCCGGCGTGGTCCAGTAATAAGGTTCTGGACTCCCAATCCGAAGGTTGCGTGTTCAAACCCGTCGTGGCCAAATAAATTATATTTGATTAATTTATGTTATTTCACAATTAATTAATTAAAAATAATGTATAATAGATTTGCGGCACGTTTTAGAGTGAAATATACTCTCAGAATCGCCCTGGTGTAAGACCATCATTCAGAATTGAAAGGTTGCTTGAAATGGATTTAGTCGTGTTTGGAATAGCCAGGTACTTCCTTACTTCCTCTCCCCCATCTCCTTCCCCTACCCACTACCTTCAGCCTCACAACATTCCCCAATTAGGGATGCCATAGTTTCACTGGCTCCAGACGGGAGCAGTTGGAACTCTTGTGCGGTATTTATATTTAAAAAATATTAAAAAAAACTTTTTAGAAAATGTACCGCAAAAGAGATCTCACTGCTCGCAACTTTCAGGAGCCAATAGAACTATGGCATCCCAAATTGGGGTACATTTTGTGAAGCTAAAGAGGATGGGAATGGGCAGAGGTTTGCTCAAGAGGAAGCTACGGAAGTACCTGGATATTAGTTCTGGTCACCTAAAACTGCTAAATACCTTTTAAGCAACGTTTCGATTCTGAATTGTGGTCTTTAACCCGGCGATAATTAACATACCTTCTTCCCTGGATCATGCGACAAGTATACCTACTCCTTGATGTTTATTAATAAATTGAGTTATGTAAAAGCGAAGGCAGCAATCTCCATTTCTGACAGATTGCTATGTTGGCTTTTGGAATGACCTGGAGATTGCTATCTTTGCTTTTACGCACAATATTACATACAAATATTCTATGTAATATACGTGTATGCAATATTATATTTGTATGTAATATTGCACGTAAAAACAAAGATAGCAATATCCATCTCATTTCAAAAGCAAACATAGCAATCTGGCCGAAATGGAGATTGCTGCATTTGCTTTTACACACCTCAATTGTAAAACAACACAAATAAATAAAATTTCTTGTGATTCGTTACAATAATTAAAACTTGTGACCTCCGGAATCGTTGCCAAGAATCGTAATCACTCAACCAAGGAAACCATAGTCTCGTTTTGAAAAACATTCATTTTAAAAAAAAACATTTTAAAATCGACGCATGTTTATCATGAAAATCTCGTAGACTGGAAACAAACTCAAGATACACCACTGCTAATCGGTCACCTAGATGTTTAGTATAATTTAAAAGGTTCTTAGTCCTTTATAATATGCCTTTTTGGGGAGGGGGATTTGTAGGTGTCCTGTGCCTGGTTAAACCGGGTAAGTAATTAGTCAGCTCGCACGCACTACACGTCTCCACAAATTGTGATAAGCGAATTGACCAATAAAAATGTTTCGCTTACTTAAACATGGAATTTTAAATTGCTAACACAGTATCTAATTAGATGACTTGGCTTTTTTCTTGTTAATAGAACATCAACATGAAACGATACAAGCTACAAGCATTGATATTAAATCCACTAGAGTAATAATAGTAGAGTAGTTCGCTCTTGTAAAATTCTGTACCTTAGTGGATGAACCACGCAAGTCCACTTTTGTGTTGAATATGCATAAAATTTTCCTGTTTTTCATTTCATTAGTGTATGAAACAACGAAGTCAATAAACGGCATAATAACAGATTTAACTAATTACAAAAACACTGGAGTCCAATTCGCTTCAGGGGATAAACAACGGAAGTCCAACATTTGTTGCTTATAGCAAGTCGATTAAAGTCATTTTTAGCACAAAGGACAAAGAGCAGTTTACGATGTAATATTATTTTAGTGTAATTGATTTATCCCTTTCTATTTGAACTAAACTTTTATATGTCGTAATCTTTTATATGTTCAATCAAATTAGCTCAAGCTCAAATAAAAATACAAGCGGAAAACTGGAATGTAAATTAAATATTTAATTAATTTCCTAGGCACTTCATATTATATTTCATTAAACAAATATAATTGATATAAATATGTAATGAGCGGCTCTGGAAATCTTCGTTTTGCCACCAACTAGCCGTATACTAGTTATAACCAATCCTGATAGATGCTCCTTGATGCAGAGACAGTGTTTTTTTTTTTTTACATTTTTTAACATAACAAGGTTACCCTCAACCAGTCTCTTCCGATCCGGCCTGCCACGCAGTTGATGTCCTGATTTCAATTTGGGAGGCGGGTATGGGTACCGCTGCCTCGGGAACCATTTATTGGATAACCAACACCCCTGCCATAGGTCACCCCAAGTAGTTCGCTACGTTTGGTGACTTAACACCGGTTCCCGGGTTCATGGGTTTTAAGTTAGTATTAAGAACGCTACTGAATGACACAGTTGTGTTGAAACCGATGGCCAATAAATAAAATTAAGTATCATTATTTATATTACCTTCCATAAACCAAAAAGAACATCGCGATCTAAAATTATTTATAATAGCAACAACAATATCTGGACTGAGTCATTTTGATACTCGCTTGTACCTAAATTGACTGCAGTTAGCAATACTTTCTTGGAAGTAATAGATGTGTCAAATGCATGGAATTTAGTTATAAAAAGGATAGCTAAATGTTCGCATTCAACTATTATTCCATATGAGTTCTTTATAATATAAATAGCACCGTTTACTTCATGAATACTGATCCACAATTTTTTTATTAAAAGTATATTATTAATGAATTAATTATTTTGTATTTTATTTCACAGGCAGTCTTGGCGGCGGATGTGTTTGCCCACCTGCTGCGTGGCAGGTCGGATTGGGAGATACCGGTTGATGAAGACTTTTTGACCTCTCCAATCGGACCGTAGTGCGAGGAATGGATTCATACGTCTGTCACTCCTGGACACACTAACCCCCAGCCTTCATATCCTTTTCCTTCCCAGAACTTCCTCTCCTTCCTTTCCTTAGAAATACCCTTCACGAAGCATCCCCAAAGATGACATAGGCATTGATGGAATTGGTTTTCCTCAGGGCTTCTTGTGAAAAAAAATCGGCCGCAAAGACTTAGAAAAACCTCACCCTATGAACCCGGGCACCCCTGCTAACTCATCAAACGTAGCGAACCACCTATGGTGGCTTATGGCAGAGGTGTTGGTTATCCAATAAATTGTTCCCGGGGCGGCGGTACCCATCCCTGCGCCCTAAATTAAATTCATGTCATCAACTGCGTGGCAGGCCGGATCGGAAAAGACTGGTTGAGTACCCGCATCTAACAAGCAGCTGCTACCGAATGGAAAAAAAACAACAAAAAGGCAATGTTCCGGAAGATTTTGGTTTTATTAAGTTTTTCCTTGTTAAATAATATTTAATGATTTTATAATAAAATGCTGTATTAATTTTTTTTTTTAAATATTTTATTTAAAGAATAACAAGAATTCAAATCAAATCCAATAATTCGGTTTCAAAAGTAAGAATCGTGGATCCCTCATTGGGCACAAGTATTCCTCTTTTATTTAATTTTTTTATTATTTTTTTTTCCACGTACACGGATTTAAATTACACATTTATAATTTCTGATAAGGTACCTATAATATGACTAATTTTGCCATTTAATTCTGTATTTAGATCAAGTATATTACTGTAAACCTAAATTTATCTCTATTTTTAATGTACAATAAACAAAATTACTATTTCGTGGTACATTTTAACGCAGTGGTTACGCATTGACCGCTTAAAATATGTCTGCGGTCTTGCTTCACGTCATAAACTATGAGCTTGACCAATGGACTATTCAATTGGTAGAAGGTTAATCAAATAATGGTGGGGTGGTTATTTTTTTTACAGAAAAAGTAACTCTTCCATACTTACATCAATGGTTCGCACGCGGTGCCTGTGAAATGTGCGATATTTCGTCGTTAAATTTGACCTCCGAGATAAGGGTTTGTTTAGTATACAAAACATTTAGCTGTTTAATATAAAAGGGCCACACATTAAGGATGTTTAATGGCCAAGCCTAATTTATTGTCAAATATAAAGTGAAAAAGACTAAAAATATTTAGTGTACATTGTACCTAAATGATTTTTGAAGACTTGTAAGTTTTGATGGGACATATTGCTAGTAAATTATTATCAAATAATTGTTTATACTGCTACAGTGGTGTGCATGGTGTAGGAATTTCTCGAATACTGGATAATTTATAAACTGATTATAATTTTTTAATTATTGAATACAATATTAGCGAAACTCAAACTTGAAAAAAATCTGAAAAAGGTACAGTCACATTTGGGACTCCTTCAGCTTTCCGGGCCGCAGCTTTTCGGCTTTCTGGGTTTGAGTTCCAGATGTGAACGCATCTTTTTCTGATTTTTCTGTTCAGATTTTTGACTGAGTTCGCTAATTTTATCTTCATTAATTAAAATATTTTTTCTTCAAACTTCGCAAAATCACTTTTGGCGTCATTTTAAAATTAAATTAAACAAATAACTTTTTATCAGGATTGTAATTTATATAATTGTAATTGTGATTATATTAGTGGTTTAAACAAAGTTATTTGTTTTAATTTCATTCAAAATGACGCCATAAAGTTATTTTGCGAAGTTTGAAGAAATAAAATATTTTTAATGAGGATTTACCTATTAAGTTTAAATAAAAATAAATATCTACTAATTCGTTATCAAGTATTTTAATTCGGAAAATTATGGGACAAAAAACATAGAAACTAAAATAATTTCAATGATTTTTTTGGGTCTTTGATGAAGGCGTTGATTTTTTTCTCTTTTTTCCGCATCTCTTCAGCAATCGGCATATTTGTCGGAACGAAATGAGTTCATTTTCCCTTGTTTTTCATTATCTTTATGGTTACATCATTATTATAATTTTAATTCAAACAAAAATATCTCCGCTAATACAATGGTTTAGTTACAATTTTTTTAATAATCCTTTTCGAGTTATTATGGTCATAAAGATACCATGATTTTTTAGTAAAATAGATACCTAATACTAAATCGATAAAAATCCTAGAGGTTTATCGCTTTGTAAGAAAACTGATCACCAATTTACATTTTCACTAAGATTCTTAGTGTTTGTTACATATTTTAATTATGATAACCGGATAAAAGTTGAACAAAGGGTACAGGAAGGGGATTGGGGGGAGGAAGATAGGGAAGTACCTGGCTCAAAACTGGCAACCTAACGTGACCGTACCCATTTCTCGCAACATTTCAACACTGAATAGTGTTTTTACACTAGGGCGTTACTGAGATTATCTTCCACTATTTTAAACATTTAATTTAATTTCTTCAATGCTTTGTTTTAACATGATATTAATATTGTAGCCTTTGCTAACATAACGTACTATTTTCCCGTATGCCCTGTATCCCAGAAAAGACTGTAAACAAATAGAAGTGAAGAATCTCATGAATTTTAATACAAAATATTGCTAAGGCTGCCCCAGCGCCCGTTCTGTTCGTCTCAGTGGAAATACGTCGGATCCGATTCTCCGGAGATAGAATGCTATTGGAAAATGTAAAATGTGAAAATATAAATCTCACAGCATACTGTCAGTTTCGCTAAATATTCAGATTTTTTTCATCTTATCTATTCGACGCTGCTGGGTATCACATTTCAATAATAATATCTTTGTCGCAAAACAAGAATGTAACCTACAATATTGTGTTGTCAAGTAGTGTTTGCGAATACTAAATGTGTGCACGTTTAGTGGTGTTAAAGATGGGGACCAAACTGGCAATTCTGGTTCTGGCTCTTGGATAAGGAATTATTGTCCTTATCTTTAAACTTAACGACTTATTTGCTCTCTTCCGAGAGAACTGATATCGCAGTCAGCGAGAAACTCATGCTGGAATCGTCCCTCAGGATTAGTGATCTCATTTTATTTTTTAAATTTTTTAAAATTATTATTTTTCAATTAATCCCACAAAGGAGAAAATAATCTTCCAGTTCCTGTGTGGATGGTCTTTTCAAGGAAAGGAAGGAGAAAGGGTATTGAGAACAAAAAGGTAAGAAGGGTGGGTAGGAATTTAGGGGTCAGTGTGTTATTCATGAGTAACGAACGTACAAATCCATCCCTCCCGCTGCTGTGCAAGACGTTAGTTGAGAGAGACTAGCTGAAGAGGTCAAATGGTCTCCCCAAACCGGCCTCTCCCGATCCGGCCTGCCACGTAGCTTGAGGGCAGGCGCATCCTAAATGAAATTTTGGTCTCCAGTTACATTTTTGATGTCCTTATTTTTTAAACAAAAAAAAAATAAAAGTTTGTGGTTTTTGGATAGATGGAGTAAGCGTGAGGGGTTAATCGGTTACTCGGCTGAATGACCAGCGACGACATGTGAAAGATTATTTCCGTTTGATTTTAAAGAAAAAAAATATTAAAAAGACATAAAAAAGTCACTGGAGCCCAAAATTTCATTTACCCTTTACACTATTTTTTATCAAATACTGGAGTTTGATCGTGTCAATAAGATAAATACAGTAAGAAGTACGCGTGCAAAGTTTTGCAGGATTTGTAGGGGGATCACCTTCTCTGCCTTCTCTTGCGGAGAAATAGATGAACGGTTGTTTGGTGGCAGAGCGAAAAAACTTTGAATGCGAAGGTCACTGATTTGAATTCGGAAGAGGGAAGAGATATTTTTTTGTTTGCATGGAAATTTTCATTGTTTTCAAATGTTGAACTATGATGTACGTATTTAGACTTCTTCTGTCCAGAACGACGGATATTCTAAGAATTATGTTTTTTTTCATATACATTAATTCCTCACGGACGACTTTGAGAGCATATCTTTGCTAAAAATATTTTTTTTCCAAAATATTATTAAGAAAAAATGTTAACATTGTGAATAGTTGAATTTCTGAATTCTTAAAGCAGAATTGTCGCAAACAATTTCAGCTGCGGTTTTGCTCATAAATTTATTTATAACCTGAAGAGTTGCAGAACAAAATGTATCTTAGCTTGCAGAATTTTAATCTGTTTACTTATGATCTGTAATTT
Organism: Limnephilus auricula; assembly: GCA_951813805.1. NCBI lineage: Eukaryota > Metazoa > Arthropoda > Insecta > Trichoptera > Limnephilidae > Limnephilus > Limnephilus auricula. The sequence continues at coordinate 9,195,785 of OX638400.1, read as the reverse complement.
ACTTAACTCTCCCTTAAAACGGTTTTGAAAATTAACATCTTAAATAATACTATGCATGCTTTTTTGTTTTGGAAAAGCGTTCATCACGGAAAAATAAATGAAAGTCTTTAGTTTTGTTCGTAAACATAATATATTTCAATACATTTTTTATAATCAACTTATTATTAGGAGTTTGGTGATTCGTAGAAATTACTGTGGGATAATGAAAAGGTACATTTTTAAAATCATTATTATTATATAAATTTAATTTATTTGCGTAATATAATAAGGCATTTGTAAAATATTAATGCAATATTTACCTTTGAGGCCATTGTGTAAGTACCAAATATTTTTCCTATTTTATATAAAAAATTACACTTTCTCAATATGAATATAAAAAAAAATAAATTATTTATACATTAAATGTGAAAGTAATATAAATATGGAGATCTAATAAAATTTTACGAAATTCTTCAATAGTTTTGGCCAGTAAAAAAAAACACAAATAAAATTACGTTAAATAGTAATGTAGTAAACATTTTGTTCCATTGTTATATCAACACGTTTCGAAACTAAATGGCCCCTCCTTCATGATACAAAGTATTCTAACATTAATGACATACAAGTAGATATAATAGACATAAATAAAATTGGTTCTGAAACATATTGATATGATGTATTATTAAAAATTGTGTTTTTTAAAAATGACGTAACCAATAATTTTGCATAAAAATATTGAGGTAAAAATAATAATAACTTTGAACTTTTAATAAAAGCCGTTCTTAACGACCCGTGAAATAAGTTAGTTAAAGGATCAACGCTATAAAGCAAGCATCTAGGTATTTTGTGATTATTCTTAAATATAACTAAGTTTAATTTGGGGAATGTTTAAGTTTCATACGAAAACAAAGATTCAGAAAGAAAATAAAGCAATGATACAATCATATTATATGCTTTAACTGTAAACCTCATTATCATTAATTATTATATTATCAGTAAACGTACTTCATTACCTTAAATTATATAATCTGCAAAATTCACCCACCATAACAATGGCGGACGAAATAACACAACATCTTACACTATATATAAAATTCTTTTAATAAATAAATAAATAAATATAAATATTTATTACTTTGGCAGGCGGGTAAGGTTACCGCCAACCATTTATTGGATTACTAACACCTCTGCAGTAGGCCACCCCAAGTGGTTCGATATGTTTCGTGACTTAGCAGGGGTATCCGGGTTCATGAGGTGATGTTTGTTCGGTGCTAGGCGTCAGGTGCGACTGGTTGAGGGAGACTATTTGACCTCTCGGAACGTCGCCTTGCACCGCAGTGGGAGTACACACTGTACACTGTACACTGTCCTGTACACACTCCCAGATTCCTATCCACCCCTCACACCTGTTTCCTTTCCAGAACATTATCTTCTTTCTATCCTAAAAATACCCCCCTTAGAGCATCTCCAAAGATGACTTAGGCCCTGATGAGAATTATTTTCCTCATGGCCATGTGGGGCTAATATAAAAAAATTATATTTTTATAATCTAACTATACCAACCCCTAAATGTCATCAGGCATCACATCGAGCAATCAGTATCTAATGTTAGTGACAGACTTAGCTATAAAAGTGCCAGCATTATTTGGCTTGGCGTTTTTCAGCATATCGCTAAACATTCCCATTGGGAATGCATGTCGAGCTATGTGTATGCTGAAATAGAACAAGCTAAAAAACGCTGGCGCTAAAGATAAGTCTGTCGGCCATATTATGCTCAAAAATGCACCCAAGCGCATCATCCATAATGCCAATAGTATCTATAATAAGCCAAAAGCCGAAAGAAATTATTCTCATATTTGCCTAGAGCCATTTTTTTATTTTTTATTGAAAGAATAATTATACATAATATCAACAAACAAGTCCTGCTAAACCAATTCAATTGGCTTCTCAACAGGTGCTTATATTTTAGTTACATATACATTAAAAAAAAAATACATCTTTTATTTACAGATTCAACATTTTTTCATCTCTGCTGTGAGTTTTTCTCAGCGAAAGGAATAAAATATTGAAAATATAATTCAATAGCTAAGAAGTGACTCAGTATCTTACGGGAGTTGATGCGAAAAAGCTTAAATACATTGTGTTCTAAATAAAAATTGACCAATGGAAACATATACGTGCTGTCTAATTTGCAAATGGCAGACTTAGAAGAAAAACTATACAAAAATATTCTAAGAGTGCGCGAATTTTCTTTTTCATTTTTTGGTTTCCATCTGCAAAAATAGGAAAAACATAGTTGCTTTACTTCAACAAAACAACAATATCGAAAATAGGTAATTGAAAATATTTAAAGCATGAGATTTGTCTTCGAAATATATCGATCGTCAAGTTGATTAGCCGGACATCTCCAAGTTTTGAGATAATGAGGAAAATTGCTCAAAATGTTTACCATAATGGTCTCTGCCCACTACACCGTTCCAAACCATAACCGTAACCGTAGCGGGGCATGGAAAAAAATATTCTTTGTATCGATCAGTATGAAACGCTGCCCACTAGCCCGTCCCGTCACCGACCCATGCCGTCGCATACCATGACCGGACTGACGGCGAATTCTCGATGACAATATTTTGCAGGTGTCGGTCCGCTCTATGCATGGCACGCGACGGTGTTAGAACGGGGATCATACGCGTATGATCCCCGTTCTAGCAGTGATATTATTCTTTTAGTGATAATATTTTCTATATTTCTTAATAATTCATTACATTGGAATGACTAGTTGCTTAAATAAGGTCCAGTATTCTCCCTCGATTTTTCTTTTTTTTAGAACCGTACGCCTATTGAACGGGGATGGTATGGACACTAACCCCGGTGAATACGGGTATCATACGGTCATTAAACCCGTTACGTTATATACGGTGTTAGCACGTTCTAGTGGGCATAGAAGGGCGTAGCGTGTTTATTTCGTGGCTGATACGTTCTTAGTACGGTCATGGTATGGAACGGTGTTGTGGGCAGAAACCTTAAATTAAATATTATTTACACGTGTACGTGTTTTATGTCTTAATATATAAAAAATAACGTATTTTTGTTTGTCCCTTATGCGGTACTTAAAGAAGTCATCCGATTACAACGAAACTTTGAAACTCTGTTGTGGACATGCCCGTAATGGTTTCTGTAAGTAGTGCAAGTTTCTGTAGTGTAGTGCAAGTAAGCTCTAGCGTTCTGAAATTATTTCCTATACCATTCATGCGATTGTGGTGATTGAACTTTAGCACATCTGCGAATGCTTTAATATATAATAATGAGCTCTGGCGTTGTAGAATTTGTATAAAAATGTTGCAATAGGTGGCGTGCAAGTTGTTGTTAGAATAACTGTGTTTCATGTAGTTTAGCGGGAGAAGGGGAGAAGGGGAGAGGATTCTGAAAGGGTGGTCGAGGGGGGGCTGAAGACGGAGAAAATGGAAGGGGAACGCAGGGAACGGGAGGCGATACGGGAGGGTAACGGGGATGAATGGGAAAGGATACGCAGGGAGAAACAAAGTCTTCATTTAAGTGGAATTCAACGCATGCCGGGTATCAGCTAGTATGATGTAAAATAACACAGGGAAGAATAAATGCCTGGTACATTATTATGACATTTCGAAATTTTCTTCTAGCAAACCAAAAAACGTAATTTTTTTTTTTATTTCACTTCAGTTTTATCTGCAAAATAATTGATATTTTGGTGTTTATGAGTAATCTGAGTATTGTGACAGATAGGGGGTACACTTTTACAAATAATTGCATACTCAATTCTAATTTAGATATTTCGGAGATGTTCGACTAATGAACTGGAATATCGATGCGTGAATCAGTATGTAAAAATACTAGAATGAATAGTTTTTATTATGCATGTGTACCAATGTGGGAGATAATCTCTGTTTTACCCATGAGAAACTAAACAATTTAGAATTGGGAGGTTGCTTTATATTTATCTTAAATATTTTATGTTTACCTGCATTACTGCTTGCATATGGGATTTCCACCGTTTGTATGTGCTTCCGTAGTTCGGTATAGTGTTGAGATGGTACCCGAAGTAAAACCAACATTTCTTTTGTAGAGGTCATTCCTGCAAGTCTACAGGAACAAGATATGTTTATTGGTGTATTTCGTTGGAGAAGTTTCAACAGATTTCTTGTTAACATCATAGATAAATACATATTCGATATGGTTCTGTTTTCTATATGGGTATCGTCAATCTGACGACGAACGTCCCAAATTGATTTGTGTTGTTCGTCGACCTGGAAAAAATATAAATACTTTAGAAAAGTGTAAAAACTGTAATAATTACGTTTATATATATGTAATAAATTTTTATTCTATAAACTTTATCATTTTGTAAAGTATGTATGTATAAACCAAATACTAAATAAAATGACCTAATATAGGAATTAGTATATTAATAAAACATTTTGTCCAAACTTTTATAAAAAAATGGCCAATATGGAACCAATATAGTCAATACTTATAAACTTTTCATATAAACTGAATAATACCATGGAGACTGCCGCCAATTTGGTATATATACCAAATTTGAACATAATATTTGGTATGCTAATTCTTCGCTTAGGTAGGTACTTGAGGAAAATAATTTCCCTCGGGGCCTATGTCATCTTTGGGGATGCTGGGTGGAGGGTATTTTTAAGGAAAGGAAGGAGAGGAAGTTCTGGGAAGGAAAAATGTATCAGGGTTGGGTAGGAATCTGGGGTTCAGTGTGTCTAGATCATCCGCCGCCAAGACATAGATAAACCTTACCCCATGAACCCGGGCACCCCTGCTAAGTCACCAAACGTAGCGAACCACTTGGGGTGACCTATGGCAGAGGTGTTGGTTATCCAATAAATGGTTCCCGGGGCGGCGGTAAATTAGGGCGGTCCTAAATTTAAAAACAATAACATAACTCTATAAAAGGGCTGTTTAGATCCTCAGCGACGAATCCGGAGACCATGGGTTCGAATCCCGAAGTGAGCTAATAAATGTTTATATAATAAGTAGTTTTTTTTATATTAACTCCACACATTAGGGCCTCCTGTGTGGCGTTAAGGTAAAAAAAATACATTTCAACCATCCCCCTGCCCATTGCCTTCTTCTTCTTTCAGCCTCATGACACACCACAAGTATTGCAAATTGGCTTCAGGCAGTTGGTAACTGAACAATATTGATTTAAATAAAAAATTATAACCGAAGCCTAAACAAATATTTGTTTTTTCATGTTCGAAAGGACTAGTTATTACCACATTTCTGTAATTTCGCAGATACTTTTGGATTACGATAATTAATCATTTCACTTACATCCACACCGTTGAATTTTAGAGTCATATTACAAGCTGGATATGAGGGAGCTGATGTACACTGAATATCCAGCTCGTCTCCAAGGACGTATTGAAGTTTATTCCGGGATAGCGTTGGCGGAAATTGTGGAAAATCTGAAATAGTTTGAACATTAAAAAATATGATTTCTGAATAATCAACCAATTAAAAATACATACTTCACTTAGAAGTGTTATCAATTATGTTATACAGGTAATACCATATTAATAATAAATATTCACCATAGACGGTCAAATTTTGGTGTGCCACGTGAGTGAGAAAGTCGGGAGGTTCTGAAGAGATCTCACACGCGTACACTCCTGTGGCATTTCTATCCAGAATGTCTACGCTAATTCTGCAAAATGTTGGTCCACATATTTCTAATTGTGATTCTTTGGAGATGGGATGCATAAACAGGCCAGAAACGTTGAATGCCATTAGCGAAGACTGTGGAAAAATGGATAAAATACTTTTCTACAGTAATTACAGATAAGTAAAGTTCATAAAACGTAAATAAAATAAAAGATAAAGCACAAGAAAGGGTAAGATGGTTAAGAAAATAAAAGAGGAAGGAAATTAAAAGGAAAAAGAAAACAAAAATGACGATAACGAAAATTAAAAAAAGGTTTAAATGATCTATGTTTACCAAACGATCCGTATTGTTGGTCACATATCTGAAGAATTCGTCTCCGTTCTTGTACCATTTCATGGACATGAGGCCTGTCCCCTCTGCGGTGTAAGCGCTTTCCAGTACCACTGTTGTGTTGGAGCCGACTATATCTGGAACCTTTATGCTAAGGATTTTGAGGATGCACGAACTTGGACCTGTAAATGTATATTAAATACAAATATATATTAACTATGCATATATTACTACATGGGTCTCTCTAGTAAATCAGCAGATGACCAAATACAGGGCCGTAAGATGCACCCATTAAACCTTCATTCAGATTCAGAAGCTCAAATTGCAAGTAAAATACATATGGCTTTTCCAAAAATATCCAAACCATTCCTTACTATCTTGAACAATAAAATGTGTTTATTTTCTCCAACTAAATTTATAAAAGCGCGTCTCATTGAATCGAATACCCCAAGGGCCCTTTAAATTGGTTGAAGCAGGTAGTCTTTTCTAAAAATAACGTTTTAAAATTTATTTTAAAATTTTCCTAAAACATGTTTCCGACCTCAAACTAAATGGTAGATCATTCCAAGAATCTGTAAAACTAACCTGTGAATAAAAACAAAAAAAAAACCTTAAAACTAACTCATGCCATCTTTGACATCCTGTCAATTTTTGTAATGCATTAGTATCTTTGTGTGTTATTTAAAAAATTTAAAAATATATGTTGAATTGTTTTTCACTGCTCCACCTTTTTAACACGAGCATTGCTAAAAAAAAAGGTGAATCACGATATTTAAAAAATGTATTAAAAATATATATATACAATGTATAACAACTATATTTGTAAAAAAAAAATTAAATAAATAAATATAAAAAAAAAAAATTTGAGTGATACATACTTATTTATTTTTCCCATTTTGCTTTGAACTTTGACCGAGTTGTTAAAAAATTTGGTCCATTCACTCCAAATTTTTCACAATTCAGCAAAATCTCAGTCAATTGGCTTGGAGGTTCCTAGTATGTCTAAAGTGTTTGCTGGCAGTTTTAAAAATCCTTTAATAAATTGAAACAAGGAAGGGTCACTTAGGACTTCTCGTGCGTTTACTTTTTGTAAATGGGTATCATTAAATCGGGACAAATGTCTCCAATCCCAAAGTAAATCGGTGAGGTTTTTTTGTTTCATTCAAGGCTGCCAAGTGATATTTATAGGGGATCCTCGGATAAATAATTACACTCGAACTTTAAGCTAGGGTCCAGAATTTTAGGTATCTGCATCGAAAAAATGTGACTCTTTACCCAAATTTGGACAGAACTATTCAACTAACTAACATTATGTTTCTCCGCAGGGTAAAAAGGGAAACTTAAAAAAAAATCTGTTTAGATACCATGTAACATTCACAGTCATACATACTCTGATGCAACATCTTCTCTTTATAGACTTTTAATTCAACATAAGAGGAACGGCTGCGCGACTCTTTTCAGATAAAACTTTATTTTGGATTTGAAACCAAAATACCATATAATATTTTTTAAATCAAAAGGTTATAGCAAATTTCTAATACGGATATGACATATTTAAAATAATATTTTGTGTTTTAATTAATAAAACATTGCCCATTAAGGATTCTATTATTCTTGGTTTTAGAGGCAACTTTGACAATTATTTTTTGTACATTTTTATTAAGAAATAAATCATTCAATATTGGCTTGATTTCCGAAACAATTTTTGTAAAATAACTTGTTTACGAATTAAACTTCTATTTACTAGTGTATCTTTCACTGTCATTCTGCTCTGAAAGGAAAATCTGTCCGAATTGTCATCTTTCTTCCAATCTTATCTGATATCCAAATTATTTTTATGGTTCAACATGATTTTACATCTTAGAAATCTCGGTCTTTTTTTGTTAATAAATGCCTAATTCAGACAAAAGAGGAAAAAATTATGAGGTTGGATAAATTCTGTCAGAATTCAAAACATTAAATTTAACATGAATTCCAAATATTTCACCGTAGACTTTATAAAGAATTTTGTCATTAAATAGTCATATATTTATTAATTTTAATATAATTTGAAATTAAATCAGAAGAAACGTAATTTAAATTTTGGTTGATTCCTTGAAGAAAATTAATTTGATACATTACAAATGAAATTTATCTACCTACATATCTTTCCTGAAACTCTTGGTATATTATTCCATTATCAAACACAGTATTACTTGCGGTGCCTAGATTTTGCATTAAAATTCTTTTATGCGACAAGTTCAGTGCTCCTCAAACTGTAGGTTTTATAGTTCTTTTTTTTTTACCAATATTAAGTTAATTTACTGATAAAACAAATCAAGTTTATAATTCTTCTCTTCAATTTTATTTACGAATATTTTTCTTGCTGTTGCCTTATCCAAAATTCTATTATGAATTATTAAATGATGATTCATGCCTTTGCAAATGGTCAAGAATTACATCATTGACGAATATTCGAGTTTTCTCTTTACATTAGTCACACACTGGAGGCCCCGAGAAGAATTGTTTCTTTTAGGGCCTTTGGGATTATTTTGTGGAGATTTTTTTTTTAGCACAGTAGGGAGAAGAAGATCTGGAAGGAAAAAGGTATGATTTAATTCAACAATCACATTACTCAATGAAATAACTTTGGATGGTTATATCAACGTAATATTTTGTCACTAATGAAGAATATATTACCAGAACGAGATACTGAAAAAAGGGTCGCCATTGGGAATCGAACCGGGGATCTCTGTCTTACCGGGACAACACAGTTATCTTCTTTCTGTGTCTTTTTCGGTTTCATGTTTCATTTAGATTTATGAACACTATCATCTTCTTTATTGATTAATTAAACATTACCGAAATTTAATTCGGATTTGTAAGGGACCCTAAAACGTTTAGTACGTTTGAGTACGTTTTTTTACCGTCATTATCCTATTTTTTCACGACATTATGATAAAATCAAAATTTTTTGTTGTACATAATATTTTTCAATTGCTCTCTACTTTTGAATCTTCGACGTGACCCCTAGTTTGAAAAGCACTGCCCTTGACAATAAAGCATCAAGTGAAATGAAGAAAAAATATTTTATATTAAAAAAAAATAAGGTTACATTTTCCTAAGTTTTTGTTATTCTAATATCAAACTTACCAATAGTCGTGAAGATTGTGAAAACAGAGACACAGAGCCTTGAGAAAGTGTTGAACAATTTCATCTTGCAAATATAATGACAATTGTATCGTATAGGTTTGTAAGTTTATTGAATGTTTTCTTCAGTTTCCGTGATTTTTTCACCTCTGGTTGTAAGTTGCTGCAAAAATATGGAAAGGCACTTTTTTGGAGATATGGCTGAAAAGAAAACAAAACTTTGGTTAAAACAATATATTGTTAAAAAAACACTAAACGTACGTTAAATACTTGGACGACTCGTTGAATGATTTTTAAAATATTAATTTTTACTCTAATTTCATATTTGGGGATGCTAAGTGGAGGGTATTTTGAGGAAAGGAAGGAGAAGAAGTATTTCAGGGTATGGGGTGGTAAAGATATGGAGTGGGTAGGAGGGATCTGTGAAGTCAGAGTCTTCAGGAGGGACGTATGAATCCATTCCTCCAACTGAGGTGCAGCAATGTTCCGAGAGAGTACTGCTGGATAGGTCGAAAGGGCTCCCTCAACCAGAATCTTCCGATCTGGCTTGCCTCGCAGCTGGGGTGGGCACCCCTGCTAAGCCACCAAACATAGCGAACCAATAGGGAGGACCTGTGGCAGAGGGGTTGGATATCTAATAAACGGTTCCCTGGGCGGCTGTACCCATACCCGCCTCCCATATTTCGCCTAGTGAGGCGGGTAACTTACTTGCTTATAAAATATTGATTTATCTCAATAAACAGCCCCGGGTTGCCGGCAATGAAATTATTATTTTTTTTTTTTAATTTTAATATAAATAAATCTTTTACAGTGAACTATTTCTTTTCTACATATAAATGACTAGCTTCTGCCCGCGACTTCGTCTGCCTAGGATTAGTACTTCTAGTAAAAAAAATGTTTGTCCTTCGTCCCATCTATATTTGTCCCAAAATTCTTTCCATGTTTATTTAAAAAATCAATAATTCTTGATTCGATTTAAAGTATTAGGCGAGTACTTCAAATAAATTCACTAATTTAAATATTTTCTAAAATAGAATTTTGATTTAACAATCATTGTTTTGCAAAATGTCATTCTCAAATTTTGACGTTTTTTATTAAACAATAATTATTATTTTCAATATATTGAAAATAAATAGCTAGCTTTATAAATTATAGCCTATATGTTATTCTGATGTATGAGCTATATTATTGAAAAGTTTCATTAAAATCCATTCATTAAATTTCGATTTAAAGAGTAACAAACATACAAACCAAAAGTAAAATCCATACAAACTTTCGCGTTTATAAGTAAGATGTAAGAATCGAAGTGAAAACCATTATTTTTTAAGCTCTAGTTGGTTTGAATTCCCGCGTTGAAATTTTTTATTTACAAAGGATTGCGAGTAACGGAATTTTTTGTTGCCAGGAATTTCAAATTAACCCGTGCTCCGAACATTTTTTAACGCCACCTAAAAATGACAAAGAATTTATGCGGTTGCAAAAAGTACTGCCTACAGGGTGGTAACAGATACATATATAAAACATTATTTCTTACTTTCTTAATTTATTTATAGTTTATTCCTACCCAACAAATTGAGTGTGAACCTGGTTTTATTATTTTGATGTGCGACGATTTGTAATCATGTAATGTTATTTTTTTACATGTAAATTATATCGTCATATTATTAACAAACGATGAACTTGTAATTCCCAGATACCTAAATAAATATGGCCAAAGAACTCTAGAATACCTCGTTCCAATAATTTATAACATGTAACCCAATTTTAAAAAATGCTGTGAATTGACTTTCAGAAGGAAAAATATATGCTAAAAAATGATTATGTGAAAGAATTTTTTTGTATTTACCACTGTTTTTTTTTTCTTTTAGTTTATAATGTATATTATTTTTATTTCTTTAATGATCTCTGCTTTTTTACAACATTTTATTTTTATTTTTTTAAATATGTATGTGAATATATATGTATGTTTATATAATGTTATTACGTGAATATTTTATGTACCTATATTAAATTAAGTAATTGTTAAAAGAAATTGATATCAAGCAGTTTAACGGGACGGGGATGTAAAAAAAAGTTAATTTTTTGAAAAAATAAACTTATAAAAAAATCAATACGTCAAAACGTTATAAGTTCTTTTCAAGTTCTGTTATTATTTTATCGTTTGTCTATCGCAGTGCTTGGATTATGTAGGGTTTCTCAATAGGGACGCCTGCATTTTTTTAGGTTAAAGCAGCAACGTTGTTAACCCTGCCGTGTCCACGATGTAAAGATAGTCTACCACGCTCTTTCAAACTTCAATAACTCCTTATATACGTTAATCATTAAAACAACATTTTAGGTATTCCTAAAATATATTTTTTGCATCTGTAACAATTTTTTTTTTTTTAATTGTGAAAATGCTGCATAAAACTAACACTGGCTAAAACTCACGAAACAATAGTGTTACTCTAGGGCTGACATGATGCAAGGCGGTCGGCGGTCACAGTCACACGCCTCAAATTGGGCGTTGCAAATAATATTTTATTATTTACTTTGAATGATTATTTTTTAAATACTTTAGTTATTATGCAAAATATTAATATTTTCACTTACAATAAATAAATATAAGCCAATGAAAAAATATTCACAACAATATTTTTACAAAAATACGAAATAATTTCCAGATCCCATACGGTAACGCTGCGTCGCATGGCGGCACGTCGAGGGTGTTTTAGCATGGTACGGGGAAGGTTAAAGTGACATCTGTCTAATTTATTATCAATTGTTTAGTAGTGTATGGCAAATAACCATGGACAGTTATAGCGTTGAGCAACGTGTGCAAATCATCAAATTTTAAATTTGATCGAAAGCGGCATGGTTAACTAGCGCGTCGGCGACGTGAACTGGACTTCTTCCTTTGGGGATATCTTAAATAATAGGTCTATGCTAATAAACCGCAAACAATTGACGCCCTGAAAGTCAACAAAACAAACGCCATCCACAAATTCAGACAGACGAGAAATAAATAATACTTGCCACCAAACAAAGCCGCGGCGGTCATTTGAACGATGTTATATTCCACAATTAATGCCATAAAATATACTTTCAAATAAATAAAAAAAATGAGTGGATATCTTACACCTAACTTGTTTTATTTAAATTTTACCCACTGTAATTAAAAATAACATATTTACGCGTAGAATTGTTAATTTCAAAAATATATATTTACTCTTGCTCATTGTTATTATATATGTTACCAGAAATGTATGAAATCTAGGAATCGTATGCAACTCCTAGGAAATGTATACAATTCTGAAGCTATTTAGGAAATGTATAAAATATTGTTTTAAAAATTATTTAATACATACTTATCCTGGAAAATGTATACATTTCCTAGGAATTGTCGTATTAGGAAATGTATAAAAAGAATGCTTTCTGTAATAAAACACGTTGTTTTATTTGTTATATTCTTATAAAGTTAAACTTTCATTTGGTAGGTAATCAGTATGTTATTTAAATAATTAACATGGTTTGTGATACAAACAAAAGTGCCCTCTTTATAGTGCAGCTCGCGTCAAGGCAAGAAAAACATCCCAGTTTTAAGTAGTTTAGCCGCTACGCTACGTTTGAGTAACATGATTTGTGATACAAAAGAAAGTGCCCTTTTATAGTTATATTATTATTAAATGTTTTACGTTTCCGATTGCTATTTAGGAAATGTATAGATTTCCTAGGAAATGTGTCCAATATAATTTATTTCACATATTTCCGGGCAATTTTAGGAACTATATACATTTCCTAGAAATTGAATACAATGACGTATTACATACATTTCCATTAACATATATAATACATTAATGCGTAAACATGCATATTGATATTATGTATATTATATTTACGCGTTAAAAAGCTCATTGTTATTAAAAATAATACATTTACTCTTTTAATCTAACGCTTTAACTCGCTACTCAATTTTATGCTTGTTGTTATAAAAATAATAAATTGATGGGCAGACATGCTCATTTATTATTAATAATAATTTATTTACGCGTAAACATGCTCACTGTTATAAAAATTTATATATTTACGCGTAGACATGCTCACTGTTATTAAAATATACCTATATATTTACGCGTAGACTTGGCGTAGACATTAAAAGTTTATAATCCCCATTTAGGAAGCAGCCTCCCTTCGCTAAGGTCATGAATAAGAGAAGACTTGGGTCCAAAACGCCTTCACCGAGGTCTTACAACTTAAAAGGGGTTAAATTTAAATATTTACATCACAAAACTCCTCGGCAGGATGAACAAACTTCACTAAACATTAAAATTGCAAAAGCCGTGAATGTGTTTTGTTGCCAAAGATAGAAGGTATTTTAATCGTCTACTTTTGTAAATTTTCTTCATCCCAAAATTAGACAGTTTATAACCCAAAAGAAAAAAAATATTAAAGGAACCATTTCGAATATTAATGTAGTGAACGAAGTAAATTCAAATTTCGTCATTTAAATATTCGGCTAGCAAGAGAAAAAGAACATTTAAAACATTTTTGTTTTGTTTCACATGTAAATTTAGTTACTACATTTTTATTTTATCTGCCACGGGTTTTGACAGATACGTGTCATTCACTAGCAATCTTAAACATAAAACTTATTTATTTCTAAAGTTAACAAAAATTTTAATTCAAAATAAAAGCATCCTGCAAGTCACCATTATGGTAGATTCAGACTGGGTCGACGTACGTATGCATCGCTAAGCCTAACAATATCTGGGCTACTTAGCAACCATAGATTTTCAATAAAAATTTATGTTTTAGCGCCTCCGCCCACTCAGGCAACTGAAAACTCTCAACTGCCAACTGTCTTTGTATGACAATGTGATGGCCCGCATACTACACAATCACACAAACCCCGTTGTCAATGGTAACGCAAGCGGCGACTTGCGACCATCTTGCGACCATCTTGCGACTGTCACGGCTGATTACCCTGGGCGGCCATTGCTAGGTTGCGAGCTGTCAGCTGATTGTTCTTCATCTATGGTTAAACAAGCTTTTTGACCAATCAAGACAGAGAAAACAGGCGGTTTTAGTTGGTTTTCAGTTGCCTCAGTGGGCGGAGCGCCTTAGAATCACATTGGCCACACGCATCGCGACGTGCGATGTCTGTGGCCATTTTCATAGAAAATGTATGGGTTGCTAAGCATTGTTTGGCGTAGCGATGCGTACGTACGTCGTCCAGTCTGAATCTACCTTTATTGACCATGTATGTCAACTATACATATCTAATCATTTCTGTACTCGTTTTCTTTTTAAGAGGGTATTACCACAGAATACCGGAAATTAGTCATTTTTAAATAAAATTCTAGACGAATTGACTCGTTTTTACAAAAAAAAACGTAAATTGTTTTTGAAAAATTGTTATTTTATCTGATACACGCAGTTTTAAAATTATGAAAAACTAAGTTTATTTTTATATCTAATATATCAGAACGTGTTTTGTGACAAAAATACAATCAGTCATCATAAATAATCAGTTTTTCTATTTACACACTTATTTTGTTAAGACATTATTAAAAAATCATAAATAATTATGATCAAAAAATACTTACAAGAAGTACACGATATTTAGTAATTTATCATCGTGCGTTTTGAGCATTTTTATTGCTTACTTGAATGTCAGTATATATTAAAGCAAGTTTTGAATTAAATAAATCGATATTAAATTTTTAATTTTTAAAATTTGATAGGGGAATAATTGATCTTTCTCATTGGAACCTTCCCGTACAATGGTCAATCGCTCTTAAGTTTTTATTTCTTTTTTAAATTTAGTAACTATGTTTTATTTTTTTACATTTTTTCAAGAATATATACGTAAAATAGATGTTGATTAAATTCGTAGTCCTCCTCACTAGGAGATACAATGCTGAGGGGCCTACGTTTTGGGTGAGTTTTCAGCGACTTTTATGGTTCGTTTTAAGATTGCTAGTGAATGACACGGCTCCGGCTGTGTCGAAACCGGTAGCCGATATACGAGGTTTGTAAAAAAATTGTGAGTTTTCAATTTTCTCAACAAACATCAAGCCTAGTATATTTTAGGCAAGTTGAATATCAATATCGCCCTCGTGAAACACCTTCATTCTCAATTGAATTGGTTAAAATGGCTGTAGCCATATTTGTCGACCAGATCCTAATAGCCAGATACTTCCCTACCTTCTTCTCCTCTCCCCACTAACTTAAGCCTCACAGCATACCCCAATTGGAGTTGCCAAAGTTTCACTGGTTCCAGAAAGTTAAGAGTTGGGACTGATATAAAAAAAAACTAAATTTAAAAAATGCCCCCGTGGTGAGCATCCGTCTGCTAATCGAACGCCCTACCCACGTAGCCACCGACCACCTCAAACGCTCTTGGTATACCATTTCCATTACTGTGGCATTCACACAAAAAACGCATAGAATTTTCAACCAGACTGGCAGGGAAACGTACAATATAGACATATCCGCCAGGAATGTTTAGTGGGGGATATTTGTGGTTGATGTATGGGGATGAAACAACCTAGCTGCCCCACACGACTAGCGCTAAGGATAGTGAGGGGTAGTATTGGTGTAGTAATTCAACCTGATTTCTGGGTGTGGTCAGATGAGGTGCCACCTTGTTCCATTAGCTTCATTGGATCGTGTCTGCGAGACGTGGAATCTATTAAGAGTCCTAATAAAAGAGCGACTTTTGTCATCAATTCTTTATCTTTTTTGATGTGTAGGGGAGAGAAATTCATAGGCGTGTAGAGGCGTTCGCATTTGTTACAATTCAAAATGGATAACTAATGCTACTCTGTTGCCAAAATTATCAACACGACTATTTTCATGTGGTTTCTACAGTAAATGGAAATACAAAAGTAAGCGTAATTTCGCACATAAAATCATTATTATTGTAGCTGTCCTTCCTCGAAGAACGAAAACCTATTTGGGATAGGCAGTAAAAGGTCAAGATAAGGGATTTGTTCTGGTAAACTGATTTTGGAATCAGAGTATTTTGATTTGATTCCTGCCAAAATGCCATGGAAATCAATTACTAATACGTTGTTTGATTATGATTATGTTTGATAATAACGTACATTAAGTACTTAAACTATTACTCTGTAAAGCATTAAAAAATAAAAAGAAGATGGTTTGAAAGGGAGATATGTATGTACTTACAAACATTGTAGGGAGCGCGCTAATATTTAAAGAAATAATAAATAAGGCAAAATAGTGGCAATATTTAAAAAATCACGACTCGTTTAAAATATAATTTTAAAAACTCGCGACAAATACGTAGTTGTAGAGCCATTGACCAGCGGCTGAGCGGCTCAAAATTTCCACCGAAAGATTGTATTAAACAACACACATCACAAATTATATAATCTTATATTAAAATAAATCAATAAATTAATGAGTACAGCCAGTTTTCAGAATTTTTATTTTAATTCAAATAAAATTATTTAAAAAATCTGAGTAGGTGTTTTGTGACACAAATACTTCAGTTTTCCTATTTATTTACGGTCTTACAAACTAAAATATTTCTGATTTTTTTACACACTTATTTTGTTTAGACATTATTGAAAAATCATTAATACTTGTATAATTTATTGCTTACTTGAATTTAGGAATATATTAAAGCAAATTTTGAATGAAATAAATCGATATTAAATATTTAGCTTAAAAATTTTGATACGGGGAATAGTCGATATTAACCTCCCTGCACATTTGCAAGCATTTTGGAACTTTAATTCTCAGCAGCTGCTCAATGGGTCTTATCATTAAATTAATGAAAAATTATACATTCTTAGGAATGGTGTTGTTTACTTATGCTATAGTTATATAGACAAAGTATCACCCATATAAATGTGTTAAATACCATTAATTAGTAGAGTTATGTTCATAATTCATTTTCGCAAAAAATTAGATACAAGTAATTGGTAAGATACCTTGGCTCATTGATCCAAACAAGATCTGGTCAAGAAAATTTACAGTAATTAACCCATAGAGAGTGATATCCTTACTAATAAATCACCACGCTTAAATTAAATGATCCACAAAATTATCGATTGTTTTTACATGGGTGCATAATTAAATACGTAATGATTTGCTTTAGTACAATACTTCGAATATAACATAAATTTTGGTTTACCAATATTATAGATGTTGAAACAAACTATTACATTATCTCAATAATCGCAAAATCAGTGCCATTGCGGTCCGGAGAGTCAATAAAAAGTTTTTGGAACCTGTTTTCGGTGGAACTCGAATTTAAAGTAAATAAATCAAATTGGGTCGGAAGTCGAACCTCCGGGGACAGAATAAAAAACAGAATATGTAAATTGCCTCATAAACTACGATTTCATCCGTAGTGTATTGAGGCGTAGAGGGTTGGAAAAACTGGGGTTAAAATAATTATTAATGTAATTTTACCACGTCGATTTCGATAACGAATTATTATTGCTAGTGATGGAAAAACAAACTGGTGCTTGCAACTAACATTAAGAGATGGTGCCAAGAAATAAGAAATATATATATTTTACTAGCTGACCCGCCCACGCGTTGCTGTGGCTAACGAAACACAACGCCATCTACTGGATGGTTACCTAACTAGATAACCAAGTGTTGTGTCCATAAATTATATCACATCGCCATCTGTAAGAAACTTACGTAACTTACAAATAATTTCAAATAATTGTCCCATTAAAAATATTTAATTTGCAGTAATAAATATTGAGGTCAATAATCGAGATAAAAACTATCCAATCTTTTAAGTTGGACCAAATTACAAACAGTAAGCCAAGTAAACCAGTGAGGTTGTGTAGTTTCGGAGTTAACCTCGGACAAACATTGTGACGCGAGATTTATATATATATAAAGATGTAATAATTGTTTTCTTACCTTTTTTTTAAATTTCAACCCCAGGAAAATTTCCAAAGGGATTAAATTAAAAACCTTCCTCTAAATTATTTTTTTTAATCACCAACAAGCGTGAGATGAAGACAGTCTTTTAAATAAAAAGTCTTCTGTTGATACCCAAAAACGGGGAAATTAATAAGGTTACCTATATTGGTATTGGAGGGAATGATTTCTAAAAGAAAGCACCAGAATGATGACATTCAGATAAGAATAATTCAGATTTCTGATGTCTCAAATTCACTGTGATTACTTTGAGTGAGTTATTTGTTCGTGTCGAATGATTCCCTTGTTATTATAAATTCTTAAATGTTTTCTTGAATTAATGGTGAAACATTTTAACGTACGACAACTTTATATTTCATGGTCAGAAAGAGCAAATATTTTTTTTATTGATATCCTTTGCAATTTTTTTTTTCAATATTTTAATTCAGCATTCTACGAAATAAACAAAACACATTATTTCTTTAAACTTTGCAAAACCACTATAATCACATGTTATAATATTATGTTTATGTTATTATCCTGACGAAAAAAAAAAATGGTTTTGAAGCATGTAGATATTATAACATGTGATTATAGTGGTTTACACAAAGTAATTTGTTTCATCTTTGAGAAGTCAAAAACATTTTATGTCAAATTTTAATATTTTTTCTAAATGTCGCGTAAAAGCCTTACAAAGCTGAGTTGATAGATTGACAAAAAAAAGTTTTTTTTCATTTAAAATTAAAGTGTTGTTGATTTTTTCTTACTGAAGACCAATCTGTTCCAAATCAAATATTTTAAATGAATTCTTCTTTTCGAATTTAGGAGAAAAAGCTACTTTTATGATGGACTTTTTAATCAAGCACCTTATTCTGTAAAAACGCCCCATATTACGATAAAAAAGTTTAATAAATCAACTTTTTTATTGTCAGCAGATTTATGTTCGTAGTCCCCCAGTCCCCCATCGATCGCCAAATAGTTTTCAATCTAATGATTTACTCTATGGTATGTGAAAATGATTTCCATTTTTCTACTCGACTTCAATGAAAATTGGAAATAGTTTGTTCGGATAAACTAGTCCCATAAATGTTATAAATCAATGGTTTTCCGGTCTGTTTCTACTCGTTAATGAATTAAAGTTTGATTAATTTTTTCATATAAAAGTAATCAATCAATGTGTTTGCGTCAAATATCATTCAAGATAAATAAACTTAGTCCTGCAATTAGCTTGCTTTATTGTGTTAACATCTATAAATATGATACGATATGTCAGACATCTAATAAAGATATGATATTAATTGCAATAAAAAAGCAAGCAATACTTAAGCACAAAAACATTTAAAAAAAAAATAAAAATAGTATCTTTGTTTGCTGGTACCCGGCATGCATTCGTGTCATTTATCTTTCGTCCCCGTTCCCCTCCTGCCTCCTCTTCCTCTTCCCCTCCCGTGTTCCCTTTTCACCTTCCCCGCTTTCCCCTCCCCTCTCCTGCTCACCCCTTTCTTACGACCCCCCTCACGCATTCCGCTTCCACCTTCTCAGCCTTCCCTCTCCCTTCTCCCCCTCCAGTGAAATACCCCTTCTTAATTTCCCATCCGACCCTCCCGCATACCCCTCCCCCCAGCCTCTTTTCCGCACCGCTCAACTCCATAAAATACACTAATTTTTCCAATAACTAGCGTGACCTATTTAATTTTTTATGCAAATTTCATAATGTCAGAGCTCACCAGTATATGTTTATAGAAACAATTCAAAAAAATTATGTAGCAATCAGATGAAATTTAAATCGCATTCCTATGAATAGTATAGGAATTAATTTCATAACGCCAGAGCTTACTATCCTATAACCATCCCGGGTACACATCATATTCCCAAAGTTTCATCGCAATCGGATGAACGCTGTGACCGCGCATAGGGTACGACCAAACAAACATTTATTTTATATATTAGATAAATTTTTTTATTATTAAGACTTCTTGGTTAGATGCCCATTGATTATTTTGTGTTATTTATACAAGTTTTTAATATATGCTTATATGCAAAGATTCCCCATTATATAATAATTTTATTTAAGTAATAAATTAAGCCACATTGTTTTGTTTTTTTTTTTTTTATCTTTAGGTATTTATTTGTCTTTACTTGTTTGTCGATTCTTGTAATTGTTAATTTTCAATATACTCGTACATTTATCCTGATAAAGAAACCTAACCATTGGTTCTGAAAAGCCGTTAAGTTAAAATGACGCTACAGAGAGAAATTGCAATTGATAAATTGAATAAGTGTGTTCATTTTAATTAAACGAAACAAACAACTTTTTGTACACCACTATATAATCATAATTATCGACATGTTTCGAAACCGATGGTTTCTTCGTTAAGATAATAGGAACATGAAGTAACCAATTAATTTTTTTTTAAATTAAATATGACGACACAAAGTGATTTTGCAAAGTTTGAAGAAATAGTTTTCATTTTTCTTTAAAATATTTGTACCTACTTCATGTTTCAGAAGTTATTAACTTATGAATCCGAAAAAAATACTTGTAGGTTATTAAAATTTATTTACTAACTTTAGGTAAATACAGTGCTGTCCGATTCTGATTATTCATTTTTAAATATTTGTAACCGAGATTCAAAAAAAGTATTTTACAAAAGTGATCTAATTGTTCAATATTATTCTCAAAAGGTTGAAACTTATATCTACATAAGAACCTCTCTCAAAATCAATAGCAATAATAAATAAAAAATATATATCTATATTATTTTAATCATTCCCAAAATAAAACACCAAACTATACAGGGTGTTAAGGTACATACTGGACTTACTTTAACCAGTGATTCTTAACATTATTTGGAGTAAAAAATGTAAATATTTTTTTGTCTCGGTGACATTTTTTTCTACAAAAACATAAAAAGATAGCAGGTGTTGGACAGTTGGAAACATTTACTCGGCTGATCGACCAGTGATGTCTTGCAAAACATTTTTTTTTGATTTGGAAGAAAAATATTAGAAAAAAAAAAGTCCTCTAAAAAGTCACCGGAGACTTAAATTTTATTTACATTTTCTACTCCAAATAATGTCAGGAATCACTGGTTAAAGTAAGTCAAGTACGTACCTTAACACCCTGTATACATATTCTTATACGAATTTTATTTTGATAAAATATAACATTTTTATGTTTTAAAACGACACTGGTTAAAAAACTTTTACTGTAATCGAATATCATTATTATGTTTAAAAATATTAAAGACGGAACGGTCCGTATTGTGTAACTGTCATTTAATTATAAATAGAAGTTGATAAGCATTGTTATGAATATAACCAACAATAATCAATGACAATCAAAGAACAATGAAAATATCAAACATTTCCTGCTCGGAACGTCTTGAAAAATCTGGCGAAACAAAGGGAGTTACCCAGTAATAGCTACAATCTACAGTTATAATAATTATCATTATTTAGGGAGCTTTTCAGTTTTTTTTGTATTTCTTTTCCTGACAGGATAAGAAAATAACACAATCGAAGGATCTTAACGAGCTATTCGAAAGGAACAAAAGGGTTCGTCCTTTGTGAGTCCTGACGGGAATTTCTTTTCGACTTTTCTCGTATTTTGGTCCATTCGTAGAGACATCAACGCATGCGCAATGAAATTAACGGAAATTGTTTTTCTTTAATACTGTATGTTGAAAATAATACCCTTAGGAAAATTGCTGTTATTTCAGAGAAAGTTTAACAGCTTTGTGGAAGGTGTTCTACATAATTAAACTTATTATCTAACTTGCATTACCGTACACGTATTGTATATAATTCAGATCAACATAATAAATTTAATATAAATACGGTAATTAAAATTTTAAAAATGTATTCATGTAATGAATATGTTTCTACAAATAAATGGATTTTGGAAGAGACTGAGTACATATTAACAAAGAAATCGCGTCGATTAAAAAAAAAGCGAAATAAAAAAAATATTAAGATTAATAATAACGAATAAAAAAAATTTAAATACATTCTTCCAAAAATATTATATTATTTACATCCAATCTAGATAACTACATAAAAATAAAATAATTATTTTAATATTTTAATTAATGAAGATAATATTAGCGAGATTCAATCAAAAATCTGAAATAGAAAAATCAGAAAAAGTTACGGATACATCTGGGACTCGAACCCAGAAGCTTCAGCTTTCCGGTTCGAGTCCCAAATGTATCCGTATATTTTTCGGATTTTTCTGTTTTAGTTTCGCTAATATTATCTTCATTAATTAAAATATTTATTTTTTTTTATTCACCAGATTTACAGGAACGGGTTTAGTTTTTCCCATAGGAAAAACTAAACCCTTTCATACACTTTTCCCTATAAATGATCATCTAGTAAATCCACGTTATGCAAGTGTATTATATAAGTATAATTAATACAAAACAATACAAGAACAACACGTTAATCTACCAAACTATTAAATGGGAATATAATTCACCGTCTCCAGATATTTTCATATCAGAGGGTTCGGCTCTGTGGAATTCCTAATTTGACCGATAAATCCTACTGATCCCTCAATATAAATATTTAAAAAATCTTTCGTAATTCTACATGTATTTAAAATGACTGATTTTTGCATTTTTATATACAAATTCTTTGACATAATAATTTGTAATTAATATTTAATTTAAAATATTATTAACTCATTAAGTTAAAAATACAAATAATTATTTGAATGTTTCAAAAAGGAAGAGTCAAAAACATTTATTTAAGAAAGTTCATGTGATTTTATCGCCTACATAATATTTGAAATTAGAATCTACAGATATAAATTTACAAAAGATAAAAATACAATATAATGAACCCGTTTAACAAAATGCGAAAAAAGTTTTTTCAACTACTAGTTGCGATAAAAATAAAATATATTACCTGGGTAAATGTCGTATTATTGAAACTTCACAATGTAATAAAAACAGTTCGACTTACCAACAATCGTCCTAATATCATAACCTGTCAGATTGGTAGATGTTTTGGATATCCCGCTCTTATATCTGTCACTTTGACAGTTGTTTGAATTTCCCACTCTTTATCTATGGTAATCGCTAGGGGGCATCAAGTCGGTGACCAGCGATGCGACCTCCCCTTTCGACCTGCCCGACGGCACTAGCGAGCTCCGACAAGCGCAAGCGTCACGAACCTTTTCATTAGGCGGAAAGATTGGTAGATTCCTACTTAATAAGTTATTAGAGTTATTAGGCTATTAGCAGGTAGGTACTTAATTCTCTCTGTTATAGAGCAAGGTGGGATATGAGTGACTTTACGATGAACTAATCACATTTTTTATATCAGCCAAGGAACGGTTTGAAAACCACCCAAATATTTATTTTTAGTACCTTCGCATTTGGGTTGATTCTTCATTATTGGTAATTAATTTACCTAATAGTTTTTACCTACTATATAAGTTGTTAGACTATCAATATGTAGGTATTATTTCTTCTTAACATATTCGTGATATGATACAGTATATTAATCGTGGTGTGATCCCGATTTGAAATAAAAAATTGTGCATTTGATGGTAATTCCATCAACAATGAGAAATTGTCCACAGAGAAAAAAATATTAAGCATGTAAAGATATTTATTTATTTGTAAGAGATATACAAGACTTAAAATGATTAATGCATCTGTCGTAATGGTACACACAATGAAATAAATAATCACCAAAAAAATAATACATGTTATGTATTGCGTATTGAAAATATAAATAGGTATTAGGTAATAATAAAAATTAATAAAAAGAAATACAAAAATTTATTGAAAGGCTTTGGACACCGAAATGGGGAAACAAAGGTCGGAAAAATCGGATTAACGGTGTGGTATATAATGATTTATTTAGTTTTAAAAAGTGAGTAAGTTATTGGCAGTTGAGTCACTCGATGATCTCTAGTAAAAGGTGTAAAGCGTACATGTAAATTCATCGGTGAAGAAATCTAAATAGTGGGGGAAGACCCCGCGCTCAGTTTTGTCCTAAGGCCATTTGAAAGCTCATACTCGTTCGACATGAGTTGACAAACTTTAACTAACATTTTTGAACATCAAATTAATAAAATAAATCTTTTCACGCCTTTGGGATTTGAAACGGTATTATATAATTAATTTTTTTTTCTCATGAGATAAAATTATCATCAATTTTACCTCATAATGGAATATGTAGAGCACAATTTAATCTCAGGATAATGAGTGATTGTTTAAATCAATTGTTATACCTTCGCTTGTTATGTTTATAGGCCATACTCGATACACTATTGGATGAAAGCTTTCCCGTTTGTTTTTATATATGTAGTTCATCTTAAGACAAAAGGAAAAATATTTTTACATTTGTCAGGAATCTAACATGAAAATAAAATCAAAATAACCGGTATCTATAAAATCACGATAAAATGATAAAATCTATCTATGTTGTTACCACAGTGTCTATAAAAGTGACGTGTTTCAAAAATGCCGAGGGCTTAGTTGATTTCCTGCTTTCTTGTCATAAAAAATAGAAAAACATGACATAATGCGTGGATGCGTGTCGACTCTCGCCGAGCTAGAACAAACTGCACGGACTATCAAGACGCGCTGATAACAGATACGGATTTGATTTGTAAAATAAAAAATGTGGAGCCGCACAGTGGGCTGAAAATCGCCTTTCATAGACATAGACACTTGAATTTGCAAGGCTCTTTTATTGGCTAGAAATGGATTCTGCTGATCATTACTAAGCTATAAAATTTCATATGAAGCAATTGCGTGTACAAATGAAGGAATTATCATTTTTTAAAAAAAATGTATGGCACTGACATTAAAAATGAGGCTATCTCTGGAATCATAAGGTTGGCTATTACATCCTTACACACAGATATACTACTATTTATTTTTATTTTTTTGACATACTTCGTATATTGGCGCAACTTGCGCTTTTTTTTAAATCCTCAGAGTTGAAAAAAGAACTTTTTTATGTTGATGATTCATTTTAATCCTTAAATGCTTTACATATGAGTATGCTTTGTCTAGTTTACAATATTTTATTGACACTATAAACCAAAATTTTGCATTAAAATGAATCATCAACATAAATTTTTTTTTTTCAATATTGAGGATTTTAAAAAAAAGCGTAAATTGCACCACAATACGAAGTATGTCAAAAAAATACAAATAAATAGTAGTATATCTGTGTGTAAGGATGTAATGGCCAACCTTATGATTCCAGAGATAGCCTCATTTTTAATGTCAGTGCCATACAATTTTTTCATTAAAAAATGATAACTCCTTCATTTGTACACGCAAATGCTTCATACGAAATTTTATAGCATAGTAATGATCAGCAGAATTCATTTCTAGCCAAAAAAAGAGCCTTGAAAATTCAAGTCTCTATGTCTATGAAAGGTGATTTTCAGCCCACTGTGCGCCGGCCGCGCCGCAGGACGTAGATGCGATTTGCAGTAGTATGGTTGAAGGATGTTAGCGTTAATTATGTGTGTCGTTTTATACTAATATTGGTTCATGGCCCATCTTCCTTGTTTCTTGTATTCTTAATTAAACAGTGCACAAACACCAATAGGTTGCCGAGCAATGCCGCACAAGGAACGATGTACCAGGTGAAACGTCCATTTAACGATACAGATAAACTAAAATAAATTGCAATTACTTAAAAAAGGGAAGTAATTATAACGGTTTCGAATGATATAACACAACGGTCACACATGGAGTGGAGGGTCAAATAAAACAGTTAAATTTAATGTTATGAGAAGTTATTTTCGACGCAAACTATTACAAAATTAAAACATCGGATTTTCACTATTAACTTGCAATTATATTGCGATTTTTTGGAAAGAAATCTGGATTTCATGTATAATTTTTGACTTTTGCTGAAGTTTAAACAATTTTAAGAATCCTTACTAATATTATAAATACAAAAGTGAATTTGTTTGTTTATCTTTCTTCCTCGTAGCAATGAAGCGATCGATCGATATGATTATTTTGCATAGGAATTGTTGGAGGATTTGGAAGTGACATAGGCTACTTTTTATCCCGCAAAAAAAACATTTCATTCCCGTGGAAAAATTCTTTTTACAGCAATTTTTCCCTAATACAACACGAGCGAAGGCACTATTAAAAGCGAGTATTAAAACGACTTAATTGTTAAGAGATATGATTATAGACTTTAAATAATGATTTTAAAACAGTATTAAAACAACTTAATTGTTAAGAGATATGATTTTAGATTTTCACAGCCAATAGTATTGTTGTTATTTGTTTTTCGGGTATTATGCCATGTTGCGCTACCACCTTTGTAAGCCAACGTTTCGGACAACGTTACAGTGTCCATCATCAGGGCAAATGTGTGATACACAATGGTGATGGACAATGTGACGTTGTCCGAAACGTTGGCTAATTGTTAAGAGTTATTAAAAAAAATAATCAAAAACTGTTCTTTTTTTTTTTTTTTCAAATAATTTTTATGTAAGTTAGTTCCGAGAGCAGATATTATCTAAGCGGACAAATGTAAAATCTAGATAAAACGTTTTGGATGAGTGTAAAATTAAATCAAAGTATTTTAGATTTTCAATCTGTGATACAAAATGGCTATGTATGAATATTCATGAACCAAGGGTTTAATCCCAAATGGTAGACAACCCGGCATACATACGTATTATATAATCTGCATGCTGAGAACAACGTGGGTAATCTGGGTATTATCACAAATGGCTGGTTTTAAATTGATAAGCCACAAAGTTTGTTTATCAATATAGTTTTTATCGGAATTATTAATTAATTTGCCGATTTTTTATATTTATAACATAGTTTTTTTTTCATATACCTACATATATCGATCGTTTAGTTGATTAGTCGGACATCTCCAAAGACAATGTTTTGAGTAAATGAGAAAAGCAATTTTCAAATAATAATAATAAGTTCTTTATTCCAGAATGTGGGGAGGTTAATGCAATCCCACACATCCCATAGATAGTATATGTACATATAATATTGAAAAACATAAATATTTTATAGATATGAATCGTAAAAAAGATATAAAAATAAAAGTAAAGTAAAAGTAAAATCAAAAAGTAAAAAAGATATAAAAATAAAAGTAAAGTAAAAGTAAAATAAAAATACGGAAACGCGTGAATCCATCGGATCTAGGATTGTGGGAGCCAGTGCCTTTCTCCAATGGTCTTCTCTCCTCGATCCTGGGGTCATACGGGATTCTATGACGAGTATGTTTCTGGAGTGGTTTATTCTTTCCCTCAGTCCTGCAACCCTGGTTCTTATTACAGCTTTGAATCCTGGAACTCGCCCTTCTGTGAACATTGAGGAGGCGCTGCAGTGCCTGGGAAGTCCAAATAGCAAGCGGTATGCACTGTTGTATTGCACCTGAAGCCTTTCCATGGTTCTTTTTTTGAACTTTACCCAGAGCTCGCACGTTTACAGAGTAGTGCAAAAGGCTAGAAAGAGCGTCCTTTTCACCCGTGGATTGCAAAGCTGAAATCTTCTACTAAGCATGTTACATTTTATGCTCAGTACTCGCCTCTGCCTGTCAATATCTTCATCATCTGTTAACTTATTATTGATGATATGAATATAATTTATATGAATGCTCACTATAAATATAATATTATTTACAGGTGTTTGTGTTTTAGATATTAAATTTTTAATAAACTAACATTGGGAGGCATAACGGTCCGGTACATTAGTATGACCTTAATTCACTACAAATTTTTCTTGGTTATAATTGATTTGTTTATGTTTATGAGTAATCTGAGTATTGTACTAGATAAAGGTAGGTACAGTTTACATATAACTGGTACACAACTTCATTTCGGTTTTTCTTGAGATGTCTGATTATTCAGCTGGAATATCGATAAAATATTGATTGTTTACATGATATTAAGAAATGCATAATTTATTTTACTATCTACCTACAGACCGAGCCTGATGCGGAAGAAGAAAAAAATATATAAACTTTTAAATGGTTGCAGAAAAGTTGGAAAACCTGAACGATTGAGAACAACACGGCCTTTCATTCGATTAAAATCTAAAAATGCATAAAATACTATGATTTTTCTATTCCTGACATTGTGTGTTTTTAGCGCATAAAGCAAAAATATTAAGCTGCTTATTTACCGATTGACTAAATCGCAAATAGTTTTAGTTGTTTATACATCATTTTTAAAAATTTAAATCATTGTTCATTTATTTCTTATCTAAATATTTTTCACAATGCATACATTTTTTTTTTATATAGAAACCTCACAAGGGTCCCAGCTGCTCCCTTCTGGAGCCAGTGAGACTATGGCATTTCCAATTGGAGTATGTTGTCAGGCTGAAGGTAAGTGGGGAAGGGAAGGAGATGGGGAAGAGGAAGGTGGAAAAGTACATGGCTATTCAGATCTAGTCACTAAACACGGTTAAAGCCATTATTAAGCAACGTTTCAATTCTGAATGGTGGTCTTACACCAGGGCGATACTGAGAGTATCTTCCACTCTGGAACGTGCCGCAAATATAAAATATATTATTTTTATTAATTAATTGTGAAATAACACAAATTAATCAAATAAAATTTATTTGCGCACGCCGGGTTCGAACCCGCGACCTTCCGAATGGTAGTTAAGTGTCTTACCACTCGACCACGGACGGTTGTATCTCGTTGTATCTCTTACGTAATTGTGACTCTTGTGTCTCCTGTTTCTCCTGTGTCTCATTGTTTCTCGTGTCTCTTGTGTCTCTTGTACCTCTTGTGTCACTTGTGTCTCTT
Organism: Limnephilus auricula; assembly: GCA_951813805.1. Lineage (NCBI taxonomy): Eukaryota > Metazoa > Arthropoda > Insecta > Trichoptera > Limnephilidae > Limnephilus > Limnephilus auricula. The sequence goes on along the minus strand of OX638400.1, from coordinate 9,167,013 downwards.
ATGGCTCTTGTGTCTCCTGGGTCGCTTGTGTCTCTTGTGTCTTTGGTACCTCTTGTGTCTTTGGTACCTCTTGTGTCTCTTGTGTCTCTTGCAACTCTTTGTTTTATTGTTCATTTAAGTGAGCATTTATATAATATCGTAAATTTTATTTCTTTATATATATTATGAATCCTTTTACTGAGTAGATTTTTGTAATTGTATAAACCAATTTGTTTAATATAACTAGGTATATTGTTCTTACGTAATTGAGAATGTCTCTAAAACGAAGTTTAAATAAATAATAATTTTAAGGCTACCGGCTGCGCTGCTAGTTTCATACAAGATGTAGTTTTGGATTAGCTTAATATAAAATTAAAAATATGATTTTTTTTTTAATTTTGATGAGTGTAAATTTAAATTATAAATTACCTATTTACGTCCGAACAAAAACTTGTCGTTTATATAATGCTAAGTAAATTCCATTAGATTTTTGTCATAATTATTAATAACAAAAAATATTAAAGTTCCTTTCAAAATGAACCAAAACTGTTTTCTTTAATTTCCTATTCGTAATCATTTAAAAGCAAAAAAAGTAGCTCCTGTCCGAGATAGATATTTGACATACCTTTTTATTACTAAAATAATTTTTCTATTTGGTTGAGTATTTTGGCAATTCCTCTTAAGGTTATTATTAATTAGTAAGGCCCTAATTAAATAAACATAGTACTCCTATAAAACAATCGCATGCATGACGCAATGTTTTTTTTAAACTTAACACATAATATTTATCGTAAAATATTGTTTTAAAATAATGTGTTATTAATGAAAAAAAACATAAAAATGTTGGCATGAATATAGGTCACATACATATAAATAATGGAAAGATCTTAAATCAAACCTGTCGAAATACAGACATTAAGTCTAGTAGCTAATTGCGACGAAAACCCTTTTCCTGCAACCCGCATATAAATAAGGGACAAGTTAGTCACTGAGAGATATGATCCCTCGGAGTTTTGATGTAATGATAGAGCAAACAATGTTTCCCACAGACCGTGTTCCACAAGCAACAACAGGGGAAACTCGATTTATACAAGGACGCCTACAATAAACCACAAATCGTATTGTATTTGTATATTTGGTTATCAGTTCGGCTGAGTTATGAGCTACGCAAAATGTAATCCCGGAAAGAAATAGGAATACTGAATCGTTAGGGGGATAACGGTACGATATTTTTGTTTTGTAAAAGTGTATGAATCATGTTTTATGACAAATACGACTTATTCTTCGTATGGTGGAATAGAGTAGGTGGAGGAAAAACTTGGTTTGGCAAGGATAATAATAATAATAATAATTGGATTATTTGTAGAGCGTCGTTTTTATGAAAAATCACCTCAATAGCGCTGTACGTACATGTAACTATGAGTTCTTAGACCTAATTTTATTATTTACAAACAGATGCAAAAAACATATATAACTGGCAGGTCACTTCCGATAAACACACTTTTATAAGAAAGTTTATGCTTGGAGAAGATGCGATTTTATTTTAAACTCCGGAAATTGCCTGCTTTTACATTTGCTATTCTCCATTACTGATTGATATAACAAATATGAGAAGATTAATGGCAAAAGCTGGGTTGATATTTTTTTAAATATTTAAATTTAAGGAATTAAAAAAAATATATTCTTTAAAAATATAATAAAATATTGATTTTAAGATTATTGTTGATAGATATTTGACTTTACTGATACGATTGTCTGAAAATGTCAGTTTTAAGTTTAGCTCTAAATACTGGCTAGTCTGTGATCATTATTAACCCGTCATTGGCCGTACGTACTCCGGTGTACCATAGATTTTGGAAGCGATTTTGGCCCTTATGTATAAAGAAATTGTATCAAGAACAAGGTCAGAATCGCTTGGGCCATTCTCATTCTTGACGTAACGTAATACTGCGTAGCCTAGCCTCTCGGAATAATTTTAATAAATTGACTATGATATGATGACGGGCATGAAAGATGGCTGAAAAAATGGCCGCCGAGTCAAAATATGGACGAAGTTGGTTTAGAAACTCTATATTCTTTCATCGTTTTTGATATATAGGTATTCCTCTAGGAAACCGATAAAGGGGACATTCTTCTACGATGTGTTCTGTTTTTTTTTTTTTTTTTTTTTAAATATGTTCACATTCACACATTTCAGAATCATTTATACATCATTCGCACTTGTGACTATATCGTATCCGGTTAGTATGGCAGACTTCTGACATATAAAACCAGCACCTTGTTCTGCATCTGCCAGAGTTTTCTATTCCTCGGTTTGCGTGGACCTCATGCCAAGTGGTATGGGGTATTCAGAATCATTTACAAATCATTCGCACTTGTGACTACATCGGATGCGGTTAGTATGGCAGACTTCTGACATATAAAACCAGCACCTTGTTCTGCATCTGCCAGAGTTTTCTATTCCTCGGTTTGCGTGGACCTCATGCCAAGTGGTATGTGGTATTCAGAATCATTTACAAATCATTCGCACTTGTGACTACATCTGATGCGGTTAGTATGGCAGACTTCTGACATATAAAACCAGCACCTTGTTCTGCATCTGCCAGAGTTTTCTATTCCTCGGTTTGCGTGGACCTCATGCCAAGTGGTATGTGGTATTCAGAATCATTTACAAATCATTCGCACTTGTGACTACATCGGATGCGGTTAGTATGGCAGACTTCTGACATTAAACCAGCACCTTGTTCTGCATCTGCCAGAGTTTTCTATTCCTCGGTTTGCGTGGACCTAATGCCAAGTGGTATATTATTATTTAAAAAGTATTACATTCTTACAGCTTATGCGAAAAATAACCTCATTATGAGTGTACCTCTTATAAATTTAACAAAAATATTAAACAATCAATTTTATGTATTAAAAACTAGCCTAGACAAAATATTGAAGTAAGTAAGCATTGGGATCATGGATATTGATTAATTATTAAATCAATTAAAAAATAAATTATTATGCATATTGCCAAAAAACATTCCTTATTCTAAATCTGAATACTGATGAGATATCCACATTATTGCACTAAATTACATTCCATAATCTTTTCAGGCAAGAATTTTGTTACCAATTTGTTTTAAGTACAATATTACTTCGCATTACGTGGCATCGAAAATCATTTTTTCTACCCTCTTAAAATACTCCTTCCTTTTGAGACTGGGGATGCAGTATACCGATGGTTCTAGCTAACTAGTGGGATTCATCGCATCCTCACACAAACAAACAAGGCAACAAGCAGTGGTGTGCCCAGAGTTTTTGATCGGGGTAGGAAGTAGGAAAACAGCGAATTAATTTACCATCTCACAACATCCTTGTCAAGTTTTCTCTAAAAAATTCTAAGTTGCAGGCTTTAACGGATAATCGGTGGAATTACCAATAACATACCTATATAACCGCTTCATTTATTCTTATTAGCCAAATTCTACTATTATTCTATGAAAAAATGCACGAAAGTTTATGATTTATTGCGTAAATAAAATTGCACTAATTAATAGATTTATCTACCATTAAAGATGACACCGATTGCCACATTAGTGATTTGTACCGAAAGGTGTGGCCTTTTTCGACACTTACACAAACGAGTCTTCCTTGAGTGCGTATTGCGCAGACATCATTAATTTAAAAAAATACAATATTATCATTTGTTTATAAGAAAAAATCTATTTTTTAATTTTTATCCGAGACACTAATAAATAGGTTATTTGAATAATTGTTTCCAAAAATAAAAAAAACATTAGTCGAAACATTGTTAATTCTGAAATTTGAAATATGACTTTGACAATTATGGCGGTTTAATAATTGGACGCAATGGATGAATCGGTAGAGCGCCGTCCCGGTAAAACGTGAGATCTGGGTTTGAGTCCCTGTTGCGACCATTATGTTTTATTATTTTTCTGTGTATCTATTTTTCTTTTACATATTTTAATTCAGATTATTATTGTTATCTTCTTCAATGATACAATATAGTTCATATTTGGTATATTTTCTATATATATTTCTTTCTGCTTTTGACACATGTATGATATGGCGGTCGTAGAGGCATGCGCAGTGCTGCTATCTGTAGCCAAAACTTAGCTATCTGTAGCGATTTTTGAAGTGTAGACTGATTTCTTGCAATAATTTAGTATTTATTTACTATCCATATTTTCTTGTGAGTAAGATAACGTAGCTGTACTTATGTTCCTGTATAAAATGCACGCCTCTGGCATCAAGTGTATGTAATGTGCAGTTTTCAATGTACAAGAACTTGAAAACGCAACTAAAACGCCAAGTGAATTGGGAACTCAAAGGGCGCACTCTACTCGTGCATATGAAAAGAAGCTAGTAGGTAGATAGCAGATAGGCAAGCAGCTCTCTGATATTTCGTAGCCAATTTGGGAAGACTTCGGAGTGCGGTGCGGTGAGGCCACTCCAGAGGAATGTAAACATGAAACTTTGTCGAGGGCATAAAATATGCTGGTTTGAGGAAGTCAAAGCACCTTTGAAATAGAACTGTGGAAACTATCACTAAGTGTACTATATATGTACAAGATTTTAAGGTAGAGTGATAAGTTCTGCTTGTAAGAAAGACTAAAAAAAATCCTAACCCAACCTAATCTAACGTGAAATTAAAATATTCCAATCACTTTATGTCATAATACATGATCGATTTAAAATAAAAATTTATTGTGTCTATGCTTGTTAACATTATCGATCCGAGAAATAATGAAAACAACCTTCAACACGGAAGTTTCTGAGGAAGATACATATATATATATATATTTTTAGAATAACTTTAGAGGAAGAAGGAAGAGAGGAAGGAGTGAACATAGGCCTTGAAGATACCCCTGTTGTAGGAGGAAGGCCGGCAGAGAGACCGGCAGAGAGGCCGGCAGAGAGGCCGGCAGAGAGGCCGGCAGAGAGGCCGGCAGAGAGGCCGGCAGAGAGGCCGGCAGAGAGGCCGGCAAATCGTTCCATAGCCGAGATGTAGAACTCAAGAACGAGTCGTGGAAACGACCCGTTCTCATCTGACAAATGTCAACCATCTACACATTTTGGGCGCGCGTTTAGCGTGTTTCCCGACTGTACACCGGTGCCGAGGGGATCAATGATGCTAGTTCATTAAAAATGTTAAAAAAAAAAAAAAATTAATGATAAAAAACCGTGAGCATTGTACAAGCGATTCCTTCCATATGCATTACAAACATTTTTTTCGGGAGTGAAATCTAATATATCATATTCATATAAAAGTCAATAGGTTTTCTTATCCTTCTTAAACCATTTATGGAATAATTAACCTTTCCTTCGCTACCTATAGTCGAGAAGGTAAAAGCACTTCATACGATGAATAGTATAGAGAATTTTGTGAGAGACGCGAGGATTAAAATCTGAATATTTCAAGGAGGAAACTAAACTCATACATTATTCTATCTGTCAAATCAATCTTAATGAGACAGGACCGAGGGTAGTGATTCATCCCTGACTCCAGGCATATCGAAAATCAAAGCCTTTCCCGTACACACGCCATTGAAAGGGAACAATGGCTCGTGCCTACGTAATATGGTGCTATATTTGTCGCTTGAAGTATATTTCCAGGAAACTCCAGATATTTTCAGATATCTCCAGGATAAAGTGAAGAGTGGGTTATATGTACAGTATATAGATACGGTAGGTGTGTGAGCCGTCCTTTGAATTGATTGATAAAGGCATTTTCATCAGTTAACAAAGAATATGTAATGTCTTCACTTGGTTAAATAAATACACCATTGACTTACAAAACACTTGTCTTTTATTAGACCACATAAACTGTATTTATAATATTTCCATCATCTTCCAGAATCTAACTGAACCCTGCCTGAGGCGAGATGCCTGCCTTTTTACCACCTCGCCATCTGTCGCTATTTTTAAGAATTATCATTAAACAGAGCTATTAAGCGATTATAACCGCCATCTATGCGGTTTTAGCCGAACTTAATATATTACAGAATACATCTTAAGGACTCGCATATTCGCCTTATTAAAGGATGCTTGTGCTATTATTTTTACAAATATTCATAGGAACACGCATTAAAGCCAAGAGTAACGAGCGCGTTATTTTATCTTGATAAAATTAAATACAAAACAGTTATTTAAAAAAAATATCGTGAATACTAACAAAAAGTCACACGGGGGTTTCCCTTAGGGCCAACTTATAAAACATATTAAGTTAAGTATTACCCGAGACAGATTTTTTACCTTCTGAAGGAATTATCAAACTGAAGGTGAAGCCGTTTACAAATGATCAAATTTAATCTTTGGAGATGCTGTGCGGACGGTCTGTCTGATGAGAAAATGGAGAAGGCACACCAGTCGAGCCGTTTGAGTACAAGAATGAGACATGAAGATCAGTTTTTTGGGCTCCATTTCAATCAATTTCACATTATAATAGGAATAAGGAATAACGTCTTGGGGAAACACGTTCAAAACAAATACAGGTTACATTAAATCAATCCAAAACTCCAAAGACCAATCAAATTGCACCACTGAATTAAAAAAGAAAATTAAAAAATGGTTAATAGATCAAGCTTTTTTACATTGATATTGTTAGTAATCTTATCTTATGTATAAGTATAAATATGTATGTCTAAACTGTAAACTGTATGTCTGTATATTTTGTGCCTTTGTATTGTTATTACATAATAAGTTATTCTTCTGTATCAATTTTGTACATTATGGTTTCTTGTAATGTGTGTGCTTTAGCATTGTATAATTATTGTTAAATTGACCTGCTGACAAACTGAATAATAACAACAACAAAAAATCCCTATTATTTTCCAAATTAATTACTATATAAAATATTAATAACAATCTGAAATGTTTAATCTAATTACTATTATTATCAAGCATTTTATGTATAACTCGGTTTCATGGCGACTCAACAAAGTGGCATTTCAAAACCCCTTTGGAAAGTCATTAAAAGTTATTAAATATTTTTTTAAATAACCCGTAATCTCACATATATAGCATAATTTTTTTTTATCACCTTAAGAATGTTTTACCAGAGAATACCGGAAATTAGTCCTTTTTAAATCAAATTCTAGAGGTATTGACTCTTTTTCACAAAAAAACATAAATTTATTTTGAAAGATTGTTATTTTATCTGGTACACGCAGTTTTAAAATTTTGAAAAACTAAGTGTATTTATAATATCCCGTTTAATCACATGAGACCATATTTGTCCCAGCTCACATAGGTCTCACAGAAATCGTTGTTTCTCCCTTACTATCATAGTCAGAAATGTGATTTAAACGGTATTGGAAAGAGAATACAACAAACAATAAATTAAAATCTAAAAGAAAACCACAAAAAAAAAAAATTTACCCCTTTCTGAAACCAAAGTTTCCGATAGCAATTTGAAAAAAAAAATGGAACTTTGCGAATTTTTTAAGATTTTTTTTTACATGAAATGAAAAAAGTGAGGTGACAGTAAGGTTTGTAATTCATTTATCTAATGAAATAAGTATGTGTTTTATTTTAGTTAGAAAAAAAATAAGGTGAGCCATTTTGAACACTTTGTAAAGTATTCGCAAAAAAAAAATTATTTAAAAAAATACATAGTAATTTTTAGTATAGAAATTTGAAAGCCTGTTTCATCACCTTTCGAAAACAGTTTTTAGTTTTCGAATACGTTAACAAATGTTCCATTTATTTGGATTTTATTGCAAAGCGGGAATATTTTTAGCCTCTGACAAAATACGCCAATTTTTTTAGGGGATATACTAAGGTTATACCGTTGGTCGTTGGCAGATTTGTTCATTTTTTAAACGATAGATTCTATTAAAAAACACAAATTTCAAAACATATAATCATACAACAAAATAAATCAATACATAATGTAGTAAACACAGTTTTAATAATTCTAATTTTAGTTACATTAAAATCATTAAAAAATAAATCCCAGAACGTGTTTTGTGACTAGAATACCTCAGTGTTTCTATTTATTTAAGGTCTTACAAACTCAAATATTTCAGATTTTTTTACACACTTATTTTGTTTAGACAAAATTATAAATTATTTTGATAAAAAATTAATGTTAAGAAGTGTATATAATTTTCATTCATTTACAATCTCCCGTTTGATCATTTTTATGGCAGTTCGAGACATAAATTTCTCGCGATTCATTAGCCGCTGAGACGCGGCCGTGTGAAGTTGTCTGTACGCGCCGCTCTCAATGACAATATTTTGTAATAAATTTAAAACTTATACCGATTGGCTTCACGTTAACATCCGCGCGCAGCGGATGGATAATGGATTGCTGGATATTACCTTTTAAAGGAGTTGTTGAAGTTGTATTGAAGGTGTTGACCGGTCACCATATAACTCCAATCTGTAAACGTTACCTTCCAAAACACAGGGACATCTTTTGCTTGACGGATAATGTAACAGATAATAAAAAATATATAATTTACAATGCCGTACAATTATTTTTGCATGAAATAAATTTTTGAAAGTTTGGGTTTTAGAGTTTGATTTCAAATCGTCTGATATTACTATGTTCATCAAAGTATTTTGTCAGTCATTGAAAGAAATCGATTTAAATGGTGAATAAATATTTGTTTTGCTCAGAAAACTCTGTTTCATCTTCCATCATTTCTATAAAATATCATTCAATCTTATTCCTCATATTTCACCCGCATTTGGTCAGCACGTAATCTCCCATAACAATATCATAATCGGTTTCTTCAAAGAAGTTAAATCGGTGAACCATTATCGGATGTAATAAATCTTGTGAGGAAAAAACCGTCTTCAGCGGGATTAGAACCGGGCTCCGATCGCGCTCGTTTGCACCGCTCTCCCACCGTGGGTAATCCCTTTTGAAATCGAGATATTTATGAGACCAAAATAATCCTTTATTGATTTCTTCCTATGTTAGTGTTGACCCCATGGTATTACGCTCATATTAGAAATATTTTATTTTATCTACCAACTATAACAGCATTAAGAGGCTAGACTTTGAACCACACGCGGAACACCCGCGTCTTTCATTCTGTCCCGCTCACAATAAGCTCACGCACACTTACAACACATGCGAATGCGAAATGTGCGAATGAGACAACGCTCAAATTTACCTACAGAAATCGCTCGAAAAGGGGTTTATGAAGAATAAACTTTTCTACACCAAAGCTTTCACGAAATCGAAATTTTTAAAAATATATATTTTTTAGAAAGAAGAAGCTACGTCGGTAGCTTTTTATAATTTTTTTTGAGAGTTGAGTTAGCAGCACTTATTCCTCGAATAATATTTTTTGATAAATCGTACATGTTTGACAGTGAATGTTTACGTTAATACGAAACGCATCGAAAATTCGAAAACATACCGACATAGTTTTCACCCTCTAGAAGGCAGTATTAAAAAAATATATTAATTTTGTGCAATTTTCGATGTAGAAAAGTGTTTTTTCCCGGGCGTCCTTTTTGTATGGGCCGAAAAGCGAAGTCTATCATCTTAAAGATACTATTTTAGGTTGTCTGTACCTACCTAATAAATATGAAGTTATAAAAATTGCATTTTTAAAGTACTTGTCACATATGTCTTGGGAGTCATTTTATGTAATAATATGTTCACATTTTACAAATAAATATTTAAAAAAAAATGTTTGTTAAATTTCCACTGTGACTTATGCTTTTGTCATTTATATAATATAAATTTATTTGTTCGGTTTGTATTATTTCACAATTTCGTTAAAAATTATTATATAGAATATTTGCTGCACTTTCCGGAGTGGAAGATACTCTCAGTACCGCCCTGGTGTAAGCCGGTGTGTATTCAGAATTGGAACGTTGCTTAAATTGGCTTTAGCCGCGTTAGGTGTACATCTACCTTCCTCCATCCAACCTACTTTCCATACCTATCCTATGTGGCAATATTACCTAGATGTGATAATTTGGAACAATAACTCCAAGGAACATTCAGTCTATTGAAGTAACTAGTGTAATGATTATCTCTTTATTGATCTCTCAGTTCTTTGATATCGACTATTCTAATACTTATCTACTGATCTCTCAGTTCTTTAATATAAACTATATTAATTCTAATCTCTCCGTTCTTTGATATCGACTATTCTAATCTAGTGATCTCTTGTTCTTTGATGTCGACTATTCTAATTCTAATCTAGTGATCTCTCAGTTCGTTGATATCGACTATTCTAATTCTAATCTAGTGATCTCTCAGTTCTTTGATATCGACTATTCTAATTCTAATCTAGAGATCTCTCAGTTCTTTGATATCGACTATTCTAATTCTAGTCTAGTGATCTCTCATTCTTTGATATCTTTCGTTCTTTGATATCTACTATTCTAATTCTAATCTAGTGATCTCTCAGTTCTTTGATATCGACTATTCTAATTCTAATCTAGTGATCTCTCAGTTCTTTGATATCGACTGTTCTAATTCTAATCTACTGATCTCTCATTATTTGATGTCGACTATTCTAATTCTAATCTAGTGATCTCTCGTTCTTTAATATCAACTATTATAATTGTAATCAATTGATCTCTCAATTCTTTGATATCGACTATTCTAATTCTAATCTACTAATCGAGTGATCGCTCAGTGGATTTGATTGGTGTCTAATGAAGTAACCGGTGCAGTTCTCACCTCCTATGTTATCTCGGTCACTTTAATATCGATTCTTACGGTAACCCGCGAAAATACCGTGCGGGAGAGTTCGTGTTGTCACCCGGTTCTTGATTGTGTGAAATATAAGGGAAAATATTTACAAAACCGGAAAAACTGATTAGTACTAGTTAATATCTAACTACTACAACTTTTTAAATTTATTTTTTTCGTCCATATTAAGCGTTTTCCGGTTTTGTAAATATTTTCCCTCATTTTTCACACAATCAAGGACCGGGTGACGTCACGAACTCTGCCACACGGTATTATACTCTTGCCGTCGTTTTCGCGGGATTTAATAAAATTCAAACTTGTAGAATTAATTTAATTATGAAAACGAACTTTAAAAAAATAATAATACTGGTATTTAAGTTTGCATGTCATCTACATGAACATATTTTTTTTAAGTCAAAATATTTTTCACTCAACTTCCCTATTGATTCACAATCAATCTATCTGCGACTTCACTAACCTATCTAGGGATTTCTGCTCTGTGCATTTTATAGTAAATGAAATAAAAATACGATTATTAAAAAAAATATACCTATATTAGGTTTTCAAACTGAAGCCTTTCGTTTTTTGTTTGTTTAATAAACATAGAATACCTGATGCCGAAAGTTTTATTTGTTTGACAAGCTGTGCCGTTGACATTTAGATTGAATTCTAACCCCAGCCCGCCGCCAGTCAGAAGTTTCCCGTCGGCGTATCTCGACAAGCACCGGGAAGTATGAAAAACGGGCCTTCAACAAACTACAGTTTGCATTCCACAACTTTTATTTTGACGATATTTTATAACACCAGGTGCCTGCAATTTCGTGATACGGAATGGAATTTTTCTGTAGCAAATTTAAACTTATATAGAAAAACGTTTTATTTTTAATTGACTTTAAATTTATCATGTTTGTAAAACGCTCTCTGCTGAAACGCTCCTGTGAAAACGTGAGGGGTCAAATCCAAGTCTTGAAATTTCTGTATTTTATTTACAAAAATGTTTAAAAAATGGCAATTTTACGTAAGCGCCAAAAGCTTGCGTAATTTTCCATTCAGATGGATACATCAATATGATTAGATTCAATCAAACCAAGAATGCCCGACGAAAACATGGCTTATCACCGTGCTTATTAAATATATATTATGTATGCAATAACTGAAAGAAGTGGGATTGGGCGCGAAATTGAGTAATTTGAATATTGGGTTCTGATAATGCGATGCTGATTTCTAACATTTTGGAACTTCCGTCTCCCATAATTAGGATGAATGAAGTATACAGAACAAAGTATGAAGAATGAATTAATTATGAAGTCATGGTGTTTGAAACAGAGAGTATGAAAACACTGTGCAATATAGTTGTGAATGATGAATAAATACTTGGAGCAGAAGTATGTTTATGATAATTTAGAAATATGGGAAGGCTGAGATATTGAAATAAGGGAAAATGCAGGTAACACCATTTGGAGGACTTAATGCCGTTGGCGCTAACAAAAAACTGTCCTAAGAAGGAAACTAGCAGTCCTCAAGGAGTAATGATTCCTACCCTAATATGTATATGGCAGTGAGGCATGGAACTGGCAGAGGAAGGATGAAAGTAGACTGAATTCTGTAGAAATGAAATCCCTGAGGCATGTGTGCGTAAAACCGTGTACGATAGTGTGAGAAACGTGGAGATCCACAAATAATGTAAGGCTGATGTAAGTAAGCGTCATGATCACGAAAGGGACCCTCAGATGGTTTGGGCATGTAGAACGAATGAACGAAGAAAAGGATATAAGGAGAATATATGATGCAAATGTGAATGACAAGAAGTCGTGGACGTCCGAGGAGGACATGGCACGATCAAGTGAATCAGATACTTAAGTCGGGCCATGTAAAGAGTCAAAATAATAGAAGATTATGTAAGAGACTATGTATGAATGTGAACGAGGTAAAGCGTCTGTGCCAAGACCGAGTTGTTTGGTGATCCGTCCTCACTGCCTAACACTGACAGCATTGCAGGGTCCATCATCAGGGCAGATCCGGCAGATCCGACGATGTGTTAAATTAATATCGATCCCAACGATGACGATGTGTTAAATTGGAATCAATGTACGCAGACAAAGTACACTTTTAACTAACTAACTAACTAACTAACCATCACGCCGTTTCCCCGCAGGGGTAGGCAGAGAGGACGGACCACCAAACAACTCGGTCTTGGCACACGCTCCTTGCCTCATTCACATTCATACATCTTCTCATACATACTCTTCTATTATTCTGACTCTTGACATGACCCGACTCAAGTATCTGATTTACTTGATCGTGCCACGTCTTCCTTGGGCGTCCTCGGCTTCTTCTACCGTTCACATTCGCGTCATAAATTCTCTTTACACTCCTTTCTTCATTCATTCGCTCAACATGCCCAAACCATCTAAGCGTCCCTAATCTTACTTACTACGCTCACATCAGCCTTGCATTCTTTTCGGATCTCCACATTCCTCACACGATCATACATGGTTTTACCACACATACGCCTCAGGGATCTCATTTCTACAGCATTCAGTCTACTTTCATCCTTTCTCTGCCATTTCCACGCTTCACTTCCATACATCAGGGTAGGTACCAGTACTCCATTGTGGACTGCTAGCTTCGCTTCTGTGGACAACTTTTTGTTGGCTCCAACGGCGTTCAATCCTCCATTAATGGAGTTACCTGCATTCACCCTTCTTTCGATATCCCTATCAGCCTTCCCATCTCTCGTAAACATACTTCCCAAATATACAAACTCATCCACCTGCTCCAAGTATTCACCTTTCACAACTATATTGCACACCGTTTTCTGACTCTCTCTTTCAAACACCATGACTTTAGACTTACTTAACATGCAAACATAATAGCAACGCTGTCCGAAACGTCGGTTAAAGAAGGAGGTAGCACAACACGGCATAACACCCCAAAAACAAACAACGTAAATGCTTTTGGCTGTGAAAATCTAAAAACGTATCTAAATAATACTTATGTATTTTAACAAGCGGTTGGTTTCATAAATACAAAATGGAAATTGCACCTGTTTCTTTCGTTGACTACCTCATATTAAGATACGGGAAACAAGACAACCAAACAAAAACAAAAATTCAATCCGTGAAAAATTTCACTCGAGCGAAACTTTTCAGTTTGGAGTCCTGTTAAAGTTTTCTGTAGAGAATTTTCAACAATTTCTGAGAGATTCATAAATCCCGATGCATATCAACGCCGAAGAGCATAAAATAATATAAACGACCACAAACTTTTAATATCCTACGCTTCTCTTGAAATGCTGCGGTTTTATGCTGATGTTTGTGTTGATGTGTATTATTTTGTATTGTGGTGTGTTTTATATTTATAATGATATAACATTATAATATTTTAAATTACTTATCACCATGTTCTATTGATACTATAAAAAAGTTTGTAAAATAGTATTCAAATCATTACAATTTATACTGGAATACTTATTCAATAAAATGCACAATCGTCTTCAAACAGACATAGTATACACTGACTTTAGTAAGGCTTTCGATACAGTCTCACACAAAATACTTATAGACAAATTAAGATCCCTGGGAATAACGGGGCATATTTTGAGATGGTTTGAAAGTTATCTATACAAAATAAATAGTTCAGCCAACTCAATTCGCACTATTCATATAAATTTGAAATCTTCACCGGAGTTCCCCAGGGGTCACATCTAGGACCAGTGTTGTTTTTCTTGTTCATCAACGACAATCTTTGATAGAGTTGATACTTTTTTATATATATTTTTTTTTTATTAACTTAAGAATGGTACACGATGGTGAAAGGTAGAGGAAGGGAGTTTGGATAGCAAGGGGTAAATTTGAATAACATTTCAAAAAACAGAATTAAAAAGCAAATATTTTCATTGTTTGAGTGAACTTAACGCATGTCGTGGTACACGCTATTTTTCTATAAAATTAAAATGAAATACAACGGTTTTTAAACCATTTAATATTCATAAATGAAGATGAAGTTTAAAAAATTTCTAACTCATTAAAAATAATTTTTATAAATAATAATATAAAATACAACGGTTAATCTACCTACAAGTAAAAGAACAACATAATTGCTCGAATTTTTATTTGAATAAAAGCATATTCAAAAACGTAAAAGGACACTTTTTTGTTAAATAAAATGTGTGGAGTAATCAAATATTTAATTAGTATTTTTTACGTACATAAGGTTTTAATGAAGAGTAAAAAAATAGTATTGGAGAATGGACATTACACTCCAATCCTCAATTTTTTTGTATTTACTATGGAAATAGGACAAAAATTGATGTTCATAATGATATGTAGTTCCCGCTGAAAAAAAAATTTTTTTTTGTGTGTGGATATAGTAGATAAAAATATGATTTTTTTTTTTTATAAGTTAAAAGAAATATACATATTTCGCTTTGTTAACTTAATACATTGATACAAATACAGTGGTGCCTCACACAACGAACTTAATTCGTTCCAGGAGCAAGTTCGTTATGCGAAAAGTTCGTTATGTGAAACGCGTTTTCCCATAACAATACATGTTAAAAAAATTAATTCGTTCTGTAGCATAAAATATGGTAAGATGACATAAAAAAAAGATAAATTTAAATTCTTGTTTGTCAAAATGGTGAAAATGGTGGTCTTGTTGAGGCCAAAATCTTTGACGAGGTCACACTGTTTTATCCCACATTCACTCCTTCTAATTATTTCCTGTTTCATTTCAAGAGAAATCACCTTCCTGCTTTTTTTAGAACCCATCATATAAAAAAAATGTTGAGTTTATCTTAAAAGGACGACTGCCGTGATACGTGTGCGATTTAATTCGTAATGAAGAACGATTGCTGCGATACGTGCGTAAGTTAAGCGTACTACGCAGTGACTAACGAGTCTAACGACTGCCTGCGCGGGAGGATGCAATTAATCGGCAGTGATCGTAGAAGATCGGGCGACTTCGTTGTAATGATGAACGATTGCTGCGACACGTGCGTAAGTTAAGCGTACTGCTCAGTGACTAACGACTGCCTGCGCGGAAGGATGCAATAAATCGGCAGTGATCGTGTGAAGTGGGCGACTTCGTTGTGTGAAGCGAAGTTCGTTGTGTGAAGCGAAGTTCATTGTATGAATCGTGAAATGAACGAAAAGGAAGTTCGTTGTGTGCAGCGTTCGCTGTGCGAGGCGTTCGTTATGCGAGGCACCACTGTAATATTAATAATGATGGTTTACTACCTAACACCAAGTAACACATTTTTTTAAGTGAGAACATTTTGGTTTTGCTCATTAATTTTGAGAGCAAACAGTTTTTTTCTAAATATACTTATTTTATTTTCGGTTGTCAGGCTATCAGGAAGGAGATTATATATGTTTATACCCTCATAGCCTATGTTTCTTTTGCCATACTCTGTCTTTGTTGAATTTGTGTATAATTTATTACGTTGTCTTGTGTGGTGTTCATGTACTTGTGATGTTTTCATAAATGTAGTATTTGTGTGAATAAAGCCATTTTGAATTTTGTAGATTAATAAGCATATGTTGTATTCGTACAGTTTTCTGATTTTCATTAAGATAGTTTCTTTATATACTCTTTTGGTGGGGGTATCTGGTAGATAGTAAAAAAGTTTTTTTTATAACTTTATTCTGAATTATTTGAATTTCGTTTAAGAATGTGATATTTGTGTTTCCCCATATTTCTATGAGGTAATTAAGATGGGAATGAATTAAACTAAAGTATAATCCTCTCTTTACTTGTATTGGTAGAAGATGGGCTATTCTACCAAATACACCAATTAGTGGGATAATTTTTTCTTTTACTTTTTGTATGTGGTGTTTAAAAGACAGGTGTTTATCGATATAAAGTCCCAGGTATTTTTCATTATCTGAAATTTGTAGGTTTATTCCTGCTATTTGCAAAGGTTTATGAGATGGATTAATATTGAAAGATTCACATTTTTAAAAATAACAAAAATGGACATAATACAAACCAACCCTCAGCAAACGACATATGGGTGGTTTTAAAAAACTGTAGAAAAGCTTCAAAATCTGTGACACATTTGTTTGTATTATTTTTTTATTATTTATTTTAGCTCCACAAAGGAGGTCCTGAGGAGAAACAATTTCCCTCGGGCCTGTGTCATCTTTGGGGATGCTGTGTAAAGGGTATTTTTAGGGAAATTAAGTTCTGCGAAGGAAAAAGATATGAGGGGTGGGTAGGAATCTGGGGTTATGTGTGTTGAGGAGTAACGGACTTATGAATCCATTCCTCCCACTGCGGTGCAAGGCGACGGGTCTAGAGTGCTCAGCTGGACAGGTCAAAAGGTCTGGCTCACCACGTGGTAGGTGGTATGCTCATCCACCGCCAAGACCTAGACATCACCAAACATAGCTAACAACTTGGGGTCGTCTATGGCAGGGGTATTAGTTATCCAATTAATGGTTCCCGGGCCGTTACCCATACCCGCTTCACTAATTGAATATTATTAGACAAAAATGCTACAATGTTTCATCGATGATCGAATGGATCGAATGGATCGAATGGATCGAATGGATCTTAGAATGAAGCGGAATCTTTAAACTGGAAATCAACCCACTTCCCGAAATCCGATCGAGCTGAAACTCGGCAAAAACTACAAAATTAAAGCACTTAATATACGAAAAACGTCGCCCTTATCAACTCCAGATTTAACCCGTTTTGTTTTGTTTTTGTTATGTTTATTTAGATGTATGCAATTTTTTTTTTTCATACATCTAGTAAGAAAATATGATAATATAATTTAATAAATACAGTTTAAGAAATACAAATTAAAAAATTCAAATTAAAAAATACAATTTAAGAGATTAATTTAAGAAATACAGTAATATTTGTAATCAAATCAAAGATTGTTTTTTTATCATATATAGCACACGTCCTACGAAAAGTGCCAAGGTTTGAGGCTTCCTTAACGGGATTCGATAGGTTATAATAAAGTTTTTGTCCTTTATAAAACAGGCTGTTTTGGGTGCACGAAAGTTTAGTTTTGGGAAGCCTAAAATCTCTGCATCTTCTCGTAGGATAATTATGAACATTTTCGTGGTACATAATATTACTTTTCAGATAACTTGGCAGCATATTACAGCGTTGTGGAATCCGATCACTTCAAATCGATCAGTCAAAACAAAAGCATTAATTCATTGCACTCACAAAAATCAGTGCAATAAATTAATTCACTTCTAAAAAGTCTGAAAATTTTCACTTTTTTTAAAAGTAGGTACATATGAGGTATGGAACGTTACTGCAACTTGTCAAAATTTTGTAATTTCATGGTTTTTCGGTTCTATGTTGTTGACTGCAGTGCGAACATCACATCGACGGCAAGGTAAGGGACGAAAAACGCGGGCTCAACACTGTGCGAATATTAAATGTCGTTTGCTTATAACAGTGGTGGGGAATCTTTTTGGCGTCTGGGGCCATTTGGATGTTTATAGTATCACCCGCGGGCCGCACGTAGATTTTCAGGCGCCGGGGAGAGGGGGATTACGAACACATGACAGGTTTTAGCTTATAAGGGTCAACAGACCTAGCTATAAAAGCTCAAGCGTTATTTGTCTTGGCCTACTTCAGCATATCGCTCGTCATACATTCCCATTGGAATTGTACGGCAACCGATATGCCGAAATACGCCAAACCAAATACCGCTTGAGCTTT
This sequence comes from Limnephilus auricula, assembly GCA_951813805.1. NCBI lineage: Eukaryota > Metazoa > Arthropoda > Insecta > Trichoptera > Limnephilidae > Limnephilus > Limnephilus auricula. Next base: position 9,148,667 of record OX638400.1, on the reverse strand, counting down.
TATAGCTAGGTCTGTTGGCCCCATAAGATTGAGCCCAGAAGATTAAATCAGTCAATTTCTCAGAATTTTGCGGCATATATTGTACAACTCAAATGTAAAGCTCCCCTAGGTACATGAGAATTGCTTCACATGATAATTTTTTAATTTTATGTTTATTTTATTTAATTTTTTTTATTTTTTATTTTTTTATTTTTTATTTTTTTTATAAAAACTTTATTAAAGAAAATGTATTTTCGTAATTCCAGGTTCATCCGCAATCTAACAATTTAATTTTCATTAATTTATACTTTGAATGCAGTGAATTGGATTAAAATTCAATGAGGTACAATTCCAACCAACTTGAAAAAGGTGTTTAAAATTTTCGCTTGTCATTATTATTATTATTATCACGTGTAGGTATGCACAGGAAGATTTTAGATAACAAAAAAAATGATTTTTTGAATCGGCTGGTCCAGACTCCCCCTTAGTAAAGAATTTAAAAACAATTATATACATAGTAGGTATATATAAAATTACCAGCATATATTGACGGCCGGCGTAGCTCAAGGGCAAGGCTTTGGACTCAAATTCCGCAAGTCGCGGGTTTGAACTCGGCGTGTGCAAATAAATTTTATTTGATTAATTTGTGTTATTTTACAATAAATTAATTAAAATAATATATACTATATTTGCGGCAAGTTCCAGAGTGGAAGATAGGTACTTTCAGTATCGCCCTGGTGTAAGACCACGATTCAGAATTGAAACGTTTTAATGGCTTTAGCCGTGTTTAGTGACTAGATCTGAATAGCCAGGTACTTTCCCACTCACCTCTTTCCCATCTCCTTCCCTTTCCCACTTACCTTCAGTCCACGACATACCCAAATTGGGGATGCCATAACCCCTGGTGTAAGACCACCATTTAGAATTGAAACGTTGCTTGAAATGGCTTTAGCCGTGTTTAGTGACTAGATCTAAATATTTAGGTACTTCCCCACTTACCTCATTCCCATCTTCTTCCTTTCCCCATTTACCTTCAGCCTCACAACATACCCCAATTGGGGATGCCATAAACCCTGATGTAAGACCACCATTCAGAATTGAAACGTTGCTTGAAATGGCTTTAGCTGTGTTTAGTGACCAGATCTGAATGGCCAGGTACTTCCCCATCTCCTTCCCTTCCCAACTTACCTTCAGCCTCACAACATACCCCAATTGGGTATGCCATAGCCTCTCTGGCTCCAGACGGGAGCAGCTGGGACTCTTGTGAAGTATTTATTCTCTATTAAAAAATACCTTCCAACATTCTTTAATAATATTAAAAGATGACTTATTAGCACGGTTTAGTGAAAAATCACATCAGGGCCGTTGTAATCACTCATTCGTCATTCATTAGGCCGGTATATCGGTCTTTGCTAAGGAGCACATTCCTCGCTCAACTTAAACCGCCAAAATCGGTCGCTTAAGCCATGGTAAGCCGCAGAATAGTTCCTTTGCTAGACGCTGTAGCGCTATTGGCAAAAACACATCTGTCATCTATCAGATTTCACATTGCTTCGTTTTCGATCTGCTACGTACGGACGCAATGAATTACATTGGAGGAATAAGTTTACCTATCAACATGGAATTCGAACTTTCTTCGAGTGATGACGATTTAGACATCGTTTGACGTTTGGTTGTTTGTACCATAGAGTCAATAGTAATTTTATAAATAGATTGGTTTGGCATAGAAATTACTAAAATTATCATAGACTAAATGTTTAAAATTGGTCAACTCTAGGATTACGACTGATATACGGATTGTGTGCTAGGTCATGCTGAGCTCCACATTCCGTCAAAGCCGAGCTTTAGACCAACTGATATACCGGCCCATAATCACTTGGTTATATTTCTGTGTTCCCGGTGATTATCTCCGACACCGACAGCGTATACTATTCCCAGCCTGCAGGACTAACTTGCCAATGGTCATGCCCGTGCCCGTGGGGAACGCAATCTTGCTATTGAACAGAATCAAAGAATCAGGTCGGATATCGACATATTTAGCACCATTATTACAATTAGTTTTATACCTATAATTTATAATAGTTGATATACCCATGTTCATTTTTTTCTCTTTCACAAATGTATTTTAAAACACAAAAAAAATTAACAATAGAATTGAATTTTAATCCGCTGATGTTTTCAAAATCCAGCCATGTTTTTTTTTATATCGTCATCGCTTGTGAATTTTTTTCGTGTTTTGTTTTGTTTACTCTTTTGACAATACATTTTTTAACCCCCTACCCTTATTCAAAGGTCGCTGTTTATTTTAAAATACCGGCTTCTCGTCACAACATTGTTAACAGGCCATTAGCTGAATAAACACCGTCGTTTTTCCTGGAATGGAGAATATTTTTTAATGAAAGGCTTTCCGGTACGCGACAAAACCTCAAAATAATTAAAGTAGTGAATTTTATGGTAAAATAATTGAAGCATTCAATTTATTTTGGTTAACATTTTCTTGTTTTGTATTTTTTTATATTATATTGACTTACAAAGCTACACTTATATAGAATCACAGCAGCCAACAAAACATACTTCTCTTTGCTGCCAGTGTTTAAGTCACGTAGCGTCCACAGGAAAACCAAAGTAACCATATATAAGACCACTGTGAGAACTGTATTGGCATATGGACGGCAAAGATGGCTGAAATGCTGGATACCTTTGAAAGAAAAGTGTTGAGGAGATTATGTGGTCCCGTGAAAGAGGGGGAACAGTGGCGCATCCGGCATAACAGAGAACTATACGATGTATATCAGGCCCCCAACATCACAGCCTATATGAGACTCTTCAGGTTGGGATGGGCTGGGCATGTACAGAGAATGCCGGACACACGCTTCCCAAAAAGAATTATGACTGGACACCCAGGTGGAAAGAGAAAAGTGGGAAGACCCAGACTGTGGTGGGAAGACGTGGTAAGAGGGGTGGGGTACAGCTTCTCCAGGTAACATACTGGAAGTTGGCTGCTGAGGACAGGAGGAGTTGGAGGCGAATGTTGCGGGAGGCCAAAGCTCGATATGGGCTGTAGCGCCATCGAAGAAAAAGAAGATATTGACTTACACAAACACAATTCCAAAAACAAAATAAATATAGTATGTATTCCAAAGGCGTTTATTCAATAGTTCACCGGAAAATTAAGAATTTTTTTTTCACTTTCGGAGACTGAAATCTAGGTACCTTTAACATTCATATTTTTTTAAATATTTTAACAAAATATAGTAATCCCTATAAAAAAAGGAATACAAAATTAGAAGTGCCTTCCATATAAATTTAAATGGAAACAAATATGCCATTGACTTAGTATCATTTGGTTCTAGACCATTTAGTACGCAAACTGTCTCTTTTACACTTGCATGAAATTGTATATCGTCGTACCATTAGAATTATGTACTAAAGGTGAAACATAGTTTATACGGAAATATAGGCTCGAAACGGGACTATAATTGGATCACAAAACGCGCCCACAAGGAATTTTTTGTGCTACTCTTTGTTCAGTGGTGGAAAAAGGACTGATCCCAGGAGTATTAAAGAAAAGTCAGAGAGAGTTTTGATTTGCCTGTAGCAGTTTTTCTTTTGCAGTTTCAAGTATTTTTTTCCAATAAATACATTACATTATCGAAAAAAACAAGCGCTTTTTGGTTTGAAATTATACAAATGAAAAAAATTCTTTGTTTAAAACCACTTAATTTTATTTATACACGTCGATCGGTTTCGGTTTAACTCAACCTTCATCAGGGCAATAAACATATAAAATAAATTACAGAGGAAGGTTATAAGGTAAACAAAAGAAAAACAATATAAGACAGGAAGAGAACATCAGAGACTAGTTGTTGGAGGGGTACGTAGAAGGATAAGGGAAGGATGGGGGTTACATGGGGAGAAGGGGATATATTTTTGTGTAACAAAGTAGTCTTGACGCCATAATGATGGTAGCTGTAGTTTGTACGTACCTGTTGTACCATGCTGATGGGTATTTTTTTTATTTATTTTCCCACTGCACTAGCTGTTGCAATTTTCTCTCTTTTTCTTAATTGAATTAAGTGCCGTGTACCCGAATCTCACTCGCTCCAGCGAGCTTCCGTTGGGATCCTTGTGTAGAGTCACATTAACGAAATGTTTTATTTATTTACGGTATCTCTGTAGTTCCCATTTAAATTTATTTAAAATACTCTACCTGAGCAGATTGTATATAGATATACAGTATAACATACGGAAAGAAAAATTGTTGACATATTTATTCGGTAGAAAATACTTATCTTTTAGACAGATTTGATCAGCGTAACTTAAATAAGGATATTAAATTTAGGATAACCACTTGTGGGTGAACCATTTAATGATAACCATATGTTAAATCTATCAGGGGTGCTAGGATAGTCCATCGATAAGGATCGGTAGGATAATTGTCGGTAACTTCTCATCGTTCCCTAGAACAATTGCAGATCGCAAACGAATAGGTGACAGTTCACAATGACTAAGTGTCCCTAATATATTCGATATCAACTGTTGTTTGTACGTTAGCGATCTTCGTATACCCCCATACTTCGCCTATCCTTCTACGTACCCCTCCAACAATAAACTTTATCGATGGACTATGCTAGCACCCCAGGTCAAATTCGTTAAGCACAATCTTCTATCTTCTTCTTCCTTGCACGTGGGTTTAAATGTTTATTGGCGGGAACATGTAAGAATAATTTGTTGGTATACGTAATTTAGTACCTATGCCAACAAATTATTCTTACATTTTCCCACCAATAAACATTGAAACACTGTTAATTTGTTCGTTAGAACTTCAGTCCCGTTTTTAACAGTTTTCACGAATAAAATGATCGTATTTTAGAATAACATTTTTCTCCGTGTAGATAGGCTGTTGGGGTCGGCTCTTCTCATTCTCAGGTTGTGGCTTCTTCGGTTCTGGGTATCACATTCTTCCAGGCTGTTTATAAGTAGAATTTTACAACATTTAGTCATCCAGGAGTTCTTTGGTCTTCCTCTGGATGACTGTCGATGAAGCTCCATACTCCATAGTCATTGCCTGCTTCACTGTATGGTCTGGTGATCTCCGTCTTATAAAAAACAGTAAAACACACCCCGTTTCAACAAATATTCAGATTTAATTATTACAATCACGTTTGGCATTTTTTTTTTTATTTTACCCATTTAAACTACCTGTTCGGTCCCCCCAAGTTTCTGTGGAAACTGTTTGTTCCGCTTGCAAATTAAAAAGGGGTTATTAGCCGTCAAGAGTATTTTTGTCATCATAACTCCTAACGAAAAGTAAGTCATCATCATTAACAAGCTAAACATAACACATAATCTAATATTGTAGATCTCAGATGTACTGACGTGCTAACTACTGAACGTATTAGAATGCCTGCGAAAGCAGAGGAAATATGAATGCCAGCATTATAAATATTTTTTTGCATCTATTGAACATTATTTGAGTCAAATTGGTGTGCACACGTAGGTAAATCAATCATTCAATCACTTTAAGGTAAATCAATCATTTATTGTACAGACTTATATCGGTATGCGAAACATGAGATGCTAGCAAAAAGGTACTTAGATAAATTTAAAGAAAAGTTAATTGAATTCTGAAGAATGTTGAGAAAATTGCGATTTTTTTTTTCAATTACATTAATAATCCGACATTCAAATACTTATGTGCATTATAATTTTAAACATCTCACCTTTTAAAAATATTTTTTTTTGATGTCGCACCCCCGGAAATACAATGGCACAACTCAAAAAACGTCTTTTTTCAGGAGAGCAGTTTGAATATTTCATTTTAGTGTATTAAATCAGTTTATTAACAAATAAAAAAATATTCTTTTAGGAAATTTGGGTAACCGTTATGCAATTTTATTACATATCCGAGTTTTTAATATTTCTCCCATTTTGAAGGTATTTAAGGCAAATTTCGATTTTGTGCCGTTATTATTGCGGAAATCTTTTCAATTTTTCAACTTATGCCCCAAAGCAGCATTATAAATCAGTCATAATCTTGTTTAAAATACAGACATTTTAAGTTTTAATCTTTGTTTTAATAGGCAATAATAACAACTAAAACATAAAAAATCAAAAAAGAATTCTTCTACCTCTTACACAGTACAGAGTGGTAACAAAAAAAAAATCAATTATAATCAGCTGAAGCATCTGCAATAGTGGAGACCGTTAGATTTGTATAAAACCTTTAAAGAGTACACATTACAAAGTGGTTACAAAAAAAATATCTGATCAACATCATCAGCTGTTGCTAAATCAGCATCAGCAATAGTGGAATCCTTTAAATTTGTATAAAAATGATGATAATGTCTTGGAATGAGTTGTGCTTCGCAAAGTGAAATTAAGTCATTGATTTTAGCTGAAAGAATAGCTGGTGGGAGAAGGTATGCTGGGGACAGAATTAAAGACTGACCGGTCAGTGGTTGAGTGTGCATCGCGTTTGGGTGTCACCCAGGCGTTCCGTGTTCGATTCCTCGGCTGGCTAAGTCCTCCATCACAACACAAGCATCATCTTCCGCTTAGTGCGGTGGTAATAGGAGATTTTCAAATGTTGTTGGGTTATTCGTAGCCCGGAAATTTTTGTGTTTCTTTACAAAAAAAGAAAAAAAAGCATCTTGTATACCTCTTTGGTGTTTCTTAACGTTGATTGTTAGGTAATCTCCGTCAAAATGGTTTTACAAAATACTATAAATGAGCTTAACTTAGTTACTTTTAACTTTTTCGTATTTTGCCATATAACAGTTTCATTATTTTCATTTATATTGAAATTCTTACCCACCAGGTTTGACTGTAAAATAATTTTTCTGAAATCTGTTCCTTAACCCCATACAGATGCCATTTTTTTGCCAATTGAACAACAGGAACCCATTGAGCTTGTACAAATAAGGAAAGTATCCTTTTTTTGTTTCTTTACAACAGAATGCATCGCATCACCCTCATATTGAGTGTTAGAAAATTGAGACTGATGCTTGGAATATTTAATTTAGTGACACAATAAATAAATGAACTCACTATGTACTTATTTTTATTTTGGCCAAAACAATTGAATGCATAAAATATCGACTCTCTTCCGGTACAATCGTTTTTTAGGAATTCGAGAATACATGAACCGATTTCGTTACTTCCACGTTTTGCCAACCCTTCATGCCACATGTAAAGTTAAATGATGAAATTTTCTTTTGTAGTCAAAACTATCAACTTCACCACAAGTGGTTAGTAAAACGGTTTATAGGTCGAAGCTAGCTGTGATTCAATTTCCAGCAATGACACTTGCTTATTCGTTCCACTTCGTGTAAGTTATATAATCTTAACAAAATTAAAATATAAAATGCATATTATATAAAATGTACAATCAACAGTGAGGACAAGTTATTCACAAAAAGTATAAGCACCTAAAATAATTATTGACGTTTGGTAAAACACCTTGTTATCTAGTCGTATTTGTATATTTTGTGTCATTTGTACCATTTTTTTGTATTTGTACATTTGGAGGCGGGAATGGGTACTGCCGCCCCGGGAACTATTTATCGGATAGCCAACACCTCTTCCATAGGTCACCTACAGTGGTTCGATTCGTTTGGTGACTTAGCAGGGGTGCTCGGGTTCATGGGGTGATGTTTGTCTAGGTCTTGGCGACGGATGATCTGGACACACTGAACCCCAGATTTCTACCCAACCCTCATACCCTTTCCTTCCCAGAACTTCCTCTCTTTCCTTTCCTTAAAAATACCCTACACACAGCATCGCCAAAGATGACAAAGGTCCTGAGGGAAATTATTTTTCCAAAGGGCCTCCTGTGTGGAGCTAATGTAATAAAATAAAAATTTCTCACAATCCTGGCAGCTTGGCTGGATCTCATTATGTATTATTTAATGTCTTACGTAACTGAAAATACCACAAAAATAGCTTTTTGTCTTAATAAAATGCTTAACCGTCAAAAACAACCGCGCTGTCGGAAAGCTAGTCGAACTGATTCTATGAGTTAAGACCATAGAAATTCAAAGACATTCGCAAAAATAGCGGCACAACTCGACGTTGACGTGAAGTTCGCTTACTTGTGCCGAGTTAAGTTTATTATGTTTCGCTAAAACAATGGCACAATGATCATTGTGCCACTATTTTTGCTTGAATTTGTGTAAAAAATGAAAATATCACAATGACATTTTCGCTTTTAAAGCCTCTAAAATATTTTTGAGAATTATGCCGTTTTTTTCTAGGATAAAAAAGACACCCAGGAACGTTTCTGCATACTTAACTCAAAAATGCCATTTTTGGACTTGTGCCATTGTATTCGCTCAGGTGCGATGTGATAAATCTTGAAAAGATCTCATTTACCTGTGCCTGGCTACCCTTTCATCAAATGACATATTACAGTTTTACTCTGATTTTAACAGAACCAGGGTTTATGGGGTGAGATTTGTCTAGAATGTGTGTGCCCATTTGGTTGACGGAGACCTAACGTAGACCTCTCCAGCCGTATTTTCTTGACCTATCGGCTTGCATAGCAGTGAAAGGAACGGATTCATATACGGATAAAAATGTTATTCTAAACTACAATCATTTTATTCGTAAAAACGGTTAAAAACGGGACTGAAGTTCTTACGAACAAATTAACAGGGTTTCAATGTTTATTGGCGGGAACATGTACGAATAATTTCTTGGTGTATGTTCGAAATTACGTATACCAACAAATTATTCTTACATTTTGCCGCCAAACAACATTGAAACACTGTTAATTTGTTCGTAAGAACTTCAGTCTCGTTTTTAATCATTGAAGAAGAAGATAACAATAATAACCTTTTTTTTTAAATATGAAAATGAACAAGACACAGAAAAATAATAAAATATAATGGCTGCAACTGGGACTCGAACCCAGAACCTCACGTCTTACCAGGACATACGCATTAACCAATTTTTCTATTGCACCCTATTATGAGACTGTCGTATTTGTCAACTTCATATTTCAAATTTCAGAATTAACAATATTATCTTCGACTAATGTTTTTTTCCAAATTATTGGCAGCTACCTTTTTCATTGGAAATAAGTATTCAAATCATATTTGTTACCTAGATAGTGTCTCGGATAAATATATCCGATTTTATTTTTATGGAACGCCTATTGACTTTTTGTAAAAGTCTAAATGAATATTCATTTTTGATTTTATAAGAAAAACTCTCTTTATAATTTTTGAACGTTATTTTCATCAATGTAATATATCATTGAAGAAGAAGATAACAATAATAACCTAATTTTTATTTTTTAAATGTATTATAATATATATTTTTTTTAATCGTTTTTACGAATAAAATGATCGTATTTTTGACCCATTTTGACCCTGGACCTCCAAATTTCTACCCACCCTTCATACATCTTTCCTTTCCAGACCTTACTTTTCTTTTTTTCCTAAAAATACTATCTATACAGCAAACCCAAATATGTCAAAGCCGACAAAGTAGGCCCACCCAACACCAATGTACACATTGCAACGAATACGTAACTTTTAGTTAGAATATCAACATCCACCATGGTTATTGAATCCTACGTCAATTTGGATAGGTAGGTTTAGTTCGGTTGGGACACGTAACATTGGAGGTTGTTTGGTAGTTGCGGTCAGAGGCCAACAGTCAACAGATTTCAACCATTGGTTTTACATTACAAACCGTAAACTCATTAATGCTGCCTTTGTTCGATAACAAAAGCTTTTAGGCCGTGGTACAGTGCTACAAATGATATAGCAAGCTCCTAGAACTAATGAGGCATGAATGTCTATTACACAGTTGTAAAACAGTAAGCACACGGAGAAAAATGTTATTCTAAAATTCGATAATTTTATTAGTAAAAACGGTTAAAAACGGGACTGAAGTTCTTACGAACAAATTAACAGTATTTCAATGTTTATTGGCAGTAATATGTAAGAATAATTTGTTGGTATCCGTAATTTCGTACGTATACCAACAAATTATTCTTACATTTTCCCGCCAATAAACATTGAAACCCTGTTAATTTGTTCGTAAGAACTTCAGTCCCGTTTTTAACCGTTTTTACGAATAAAATTATCGAATTTTAGAACAAAAAATTTCTCCGTGTAGGTTCCATGCACTAATAAAACCTTTAATTGTTGCTAATTGTAGTATTATAAACAAAGTGATTTATACTGTCATAATCGCCCTGGTGAAAGATCACTACCCCGAATCGAAACGTTGAATAAAATGAATTTGGTCGTGTTTACTGTGTGTACTTCAATCCCAGTGGTCGAAATTACTTGAAATATATTCGGGAAAATTCCAATAAAGATCAAGGTTCATCGAGATTACAAATTAATTTTTGCGTTATTGTTTTACAATGAATTGAAAAACTAGACCAGACGTCCGTCCCATTGGAAGTTCTAAGTTTTTCTGAAGCTAGGGAATGCAACACTGCTGGAGCCCAGCGTCTGTCGTGTCTTATCGGCTATTTGAGCATTGGACTCAAACGATGATAGTCGACACTTTTCTACGGTCCTACTTAACTGATATCTGTTGAGTTACCTCAAAACTACATAAAACTATCTAGACTAGAATCGTCTGTTGAAGGATGTTGAAACTACAAATATAAACCTATATACCACAGAACCAAATTTGAATAACAAGGCAACCCATTAAAATCAGCTTCACTATATGTCACTATTGGGGATGCTTTAGTCCTATTGGCTCCGGACGGTTACTGGCTATATTCACGTAACAAAATGACAACAACAACGTACATCTCAACTGTAGATATTCATTAACTATCATACTTTTGTAGTTAGCTATGACGCTAGAATAAATATATTAGTTCGTGTGAAAATTCTTTGAAATCAAAGAAATTGTTTACGACAGGCCGCGGAAAAAGGAATCAAAATAATTCCTGCTTAAATTCCAGAAGTAAACACGTATATTTGCACGGTTTTCACCCCCAAATTTGATTTGAATAAAAACCCCTGCTAAGTATTTCTGAAACATTGATATTGAGTTCACGGGAGAGGCCCTTGCGGAATTATTGTATGTCAATATGTAAGATCAATCAGTAAAGCGAACGTTTACTCCAAAAAACTTATGGAGGTAAGTGAACACCAAATTTCTTTCTTCAATAAAGTTGTTCCACATTTTTTTGATACTATCTTACATGTTACTGTTGTTTTGTTACTTTTTATCGAAATTCTCTATTATAAAAATGAGATAATTGAAAAAAATAGAGCATACATACATAGATAGTGGTGTCAGATTTTTGTTGATTACATTATTATTTACGAAGTAATAAAACTAAATAAAACTTTCATCTTAACAATCGTATTCTCTCTCTCTCTCTACAACTCCTCCTGTCCTCAGCGGCTGACTTCCAGTTTGTTATCTAGAGAAGCTCTGCTGCATCTCCCCTTATCTTGTCTTCCCATCTCAGTCTAGGTCTTCCCACGTTTCTCCTTCCACCTGGGTGTCATAATTTTTTTTGGGACGCGTGTGTCCGGCATTCTCTGTACATGCCCAGCCCATCTCAACCTGATTAGTCAGAAATAACAATTGTACAGCTGACCTAAAAAATCAGGGCTGAAAAATGTGTGCAATATCTATATAACGCTAGAATTTACATTACAAGGAGTCTCGCCATTTTATGCTCTGAAGTAAAGATGTATCAAAACTGTAATTAAATTATGGCTTTATGATTCCAATAAAAGACTGACTAAGCTTGATTATAAAAAGCTCATCTTGAATATTCTGCATCAATGCACGAAGCACTGAAAACATGATCAAGTTAATAGGAAAATTATGCATAATAATATTCAATAAAAAGTCAACATTCGCCCGTCCCTATCGCGAAATTCAGCTAAAAATATAGGTCCACCATAAAATAGGAAACGTGTTTCCGTAAAGGAAGCGCAAAACGGTTTCACGTTTCAGTCAGATACCGAGGGGCGGTTTTGGGAAGACTCAAAATATATATCCGACAAAAAAATCATATATTTATTCTTGTCAAGTATAGTTTGAGTATTTTAGTTAAGTATTTTTATTTAAAGTTTTTTGTTTTAGTTTTTATGATAAGTAGGTAGTATTATTAAATTTTTAATTATGTAATGCAAATTATACAGTAGAATTTTTTATCCTCTCCTTAACCACTGGAGCGACAGAGCAATTAAAATATTTTTTCTCGGATTGCTTAAGGAATTTTTTTCGCCCACATTAAAAAAATCATACCTCCGAATTTGAATATGGAGACATACAAACTGATTATAGTTCTATGTAGCCAAAGAATTCCCCTATATTTTGTTTATTATCACATATTCCTAGGATTTATAAAAAAATATATAATTATCTATTATTTTTAATTGATAAACTAATGTTTAAGACCAGATTTTTATATGCATAGCACAAAGGGTAACAATTATTATAAGCAATTATTATTAGCCTGAAACACTCATCCATATTGAAAAAACCTCCTGAAAAAAAAAATGTAATAAGCGATAATTGTTGAATGAAACACTAGTACCTATATATTGAATAATTTGGCGGGTAACAGATGAGGCGCCGTAGCTTAATGGTAGAGCTCTCGACCGGCAATCGAAGGGGTGCGGGTTCGAGTCCCGTCGGCGACATGTATCTTTTCTCGGGAGGTTTTTTCAATATGGATGAGTGTTTCAGGCTAATAATTATTGCTTATAATAATATAATTATCTCTTTAACCTTAAAACAATTTACAACATCTAAAGAATATTTATTTTGTTATATTTTGAATGTACAATATATTATATAGTAGTTTTAATAAAATTAAAAAAAAATTATTTGCCACTTTTTGGCAACACAGCAACCCGAGGTTTTGGAAATGGTGCCGTAATGTGGCAAAAAGCGCTCGAGTGTTTAAGAGTTCCTCAATGCTGAGGATCGTGACCCCAGTTCGAATTTCCATGGTGCACTCCTCGCGGTTCTGCGCTGCGTGGAGAGCTGCGGATTCCAACTACAGTCGTTAGAGATACTTCAGCGCATTAGTGACCTTCCTCTGCTTCTTTTGCCAAACCCTCACCAGTGACTTTGAGTTTCTCCAAGTTGGATCCTTAGATTGGCGAGCAACGTATCTAAGATATTTTAATACGTTGTAGGCAGATAGTTGAACAAAAATGTTATTAGAAAAAACGATCATTTTAATAGTAAAAACGGTTAAAAACGGGACTGAAGTTTTTACGAACAAATTAACAGGGTTTCAATGTTTATTGGCGGGAACATGTAAGAATAATTTTTTGGTATACGTAATTTCTTACGTATTTTACCGCCAATAAACACCGTTTTTACTATTTTCCTATCATATATTTTTATTATAATCATTTTTTCAAATAAAATTTTTCTCCGTGTATATTTTGGACGCCTAGTATTTCCAGAATAGATACGATTCATCTCACTTCCCAGAAAGCTTTTTTAAATAATTAAAAATACTTGAATAATGGTTTTTTGACTATCAACGATTCTGAGAGAAGCAGCCGACCGTGTTGTAGTTTATATTTAATAATATAACGTTCCCTGGTATTAGCGATTCACCAGCGCGGTTTTATTGAAACAAAATGCTGGGAAACTGGGGCTTCCAAGTGTAGGTATTGTTTTACGTATACTAGTCATGCATATGTTTGTTGTAAATCTTTTGTGGAGTGCTTTGTTGTTCTTGTAAAAACGGGAGGATAGTGGTAGATTCTGAGTTTTATTATATATTTTTTAATGTAAATTATGTATCATTCATGAATAAGTACCTACTGGCTTGCCAACGAATTAGATACATCGAAACTATGTTTAAACACTCATTCTGCGAATTCTTGTGAGGTGATTATTCTAGAAAATACAAATTAATAAAAAATAAAATAATTTACAAAAAAATTATATATATCGATCTTCAAGTTGATTAGTCAGACATCTAAGTTTTGAGACAACGAGGAAAGTAATATTCGAATGCTCACTATAAATAAAATATTAATAACACGTTATTTTACATTTTAAATGTGCTATAAAATAACACCTGGTGGCGTAACGGTCTGGTACATCAAAATTTCAACAATTTGAAAACATCAACAATTTGTTTAATTCACTATAAGTTTTTCTGCATTATAATTGATTTAATGTTGTTTAAGAGTAATCTGACTATTGTACCAGATTGAGGGTATACTTTTGATTAACTGGATGAACAATGTACATATGAGTAATCTTTATTTACACGAAAAACCCTTTTTATTGATTTTTCTGTTGTAATCTATAAACACTATCTCCATCTCAGTTAATAAACTGGTATATAATAGGTACACATAGCTTGTAACCTTACATTAAATTACATTACAAGTACATTTTTATAATTATATACAGGGTGTTAAGGATCGTACTTGACTTACTTTAACCAGTGAATTCTGACATTATTTGGAATAAAAAATGAAAATGAAACTTTGGTCTCCGGTGATTTTTAAAATGTTTTTTTTCTCACCCCACCTTGAACTTCCCAATACCTATTGATATTTATGTTTTTGTAGAAAAAAAACTTCAAAAATGTCACCGGAGACCAAAATTTCATTTACATTTTTTACTTCAAATAATGTCAGAAATCACTGGTTAAAGTAAGTCAAGCTCGATACTTAACAACCTGTATATACCTAATGTAGCATGTAGGTTAATATATTTCTACCGAACGGAATCTCCTTGCATATTTTGATATAATCTCGATAAAATTAAGTCGTTAAAAAAAACTTATTTTATTTTAATTATTTTACTTCGCCACGGAGGACATTGAACAATGAATGCAATAATAATAAAATAATTTATTCTGGAAATAATTTTTAAACAAATACTTACATACCTTTGTATAACAAATATGTAAATGAAATTTATTTTTATCCATTTGCTTTAAATGGTCGATCCTTTTACGTTTAACACATTTCCTTTTAAGCTTTAAATTATTTGTCTCTGTATCGGAAAATACATCGCACATCGCACTAGCATCAGTTCGGTCCACCAGTCTGCAGCGAAGAATTGCGCGATAATGGCTTTGCTATGTTAAGTGACCCCATCTGAATAGTTGGATGCTCTCTGACCTCGCACTATTCTTTTATCTGCCAACCGTTTTATTTCCGCCGTCCAAGTAAAAATGTTGACAAAACATCCTGACTTTGTATTATAGAGCTTTTAAAAGCGATGGAATGGATTTTTTTTGTTCTTTTCTTTTTGCTCGTATCTATGACAGATAAGTCATGAATTTAGTTTTCTGCGAGAATTATTTCGCCCGCCATGCTAGGGATGTCCCTGTGTTATGCTAATTAAACGACGATCGTAGTGACTGTCGTTAGTAACTCTTTGAATTTACTACATTTTATTTAAAAAAATATGTTTAAAAAAACAGGTAATATCTGACCTCATCCAGACTATCCCGTGATTTTCCGCGGGTCTGCGCTTGTTATAAATAAAAATAAGCTTTCCATCGTAATCTTGCATAAGGAATATCTTAATGGCCATCACTTAATAAACACAATAGGATGGACGTAAAAAACTTTATCTAGCCACAATATTTTACCCTTGTGATGGTCCTTATTTCATTTTATGGGTCCAGCCATTAAAAAAGTATAATGGTCAGCCTTTCTCAAACTTCCCAAAGAGAACAAGGAGTTTCACTATTGTCGTAATATAGTCCAGTCAAGATGTACATCCGTGCTTGCAAAAGTTCCGATCTTTCTGAATTTTTTATATGTTGTTAGGACCTAAACCAATATTAAAAAAACAAATTTGCAATTTCCAAAGTGCTGTGCGAGCGGCGGTGTACCCAAAAAACCATGAAATTTTCGGACTTTTTTCAGTTTTTGCTCAATATCTTAGTGAAGGAAGGGTCTGACCGGTATAGTTGTTCAACACTATTTTAAAGTAGACTAAATTTGCTACAAGTTGAGACCAAAGGGAGTTCTATACAGCAATTGGTTTTTAAGATACAGTTCTTCGAAAATCAACAATTTTTTCCAAAAAATGATTTTTTCTCGAAATGGTCACTTATTTTGTGAAATATTTTCTAAAATACGCATCCCACGTCAAATATTACAAGTAATTAAGTTGTAGTAAATTTAATTAGCTTTCATTTGAGACTGGTTTGGTACCTGTAAGCCCAGCGGTTCACTCAAAAATTCAAAAATGGCAGACAACGGACGGATTTTCCCCAGGTGTTTTCGTTGTCCCCTCCCTTGACCTCCTTACTCGCACCCGGCCCTTCCAGGGCAGCTCTCAGAGTGTTGCGAAATGTCTATCCGTCCAAGCGTGTGTTTTGTGTGTCGTGAGGACCTCGATACATGTCCTGTTGTGATCATCAAAGAACGAGGAATTCGAACACTAATTGAAGTGAGTCAAAAACGTGGCCTCACAGAAAATAAAAATTTCCTCTAAAATTTCAACCAGGAAGAGATATACAGCTGTGTGTAACGTTGAAGGAAGGGATTCTGCTTCCCAACCGAAGACTTTATCGACAACATTATCAAGTAAACTCGCTCCTACCTTGAGAGGGATTTGAATTTTGTGTGGTGATGCTATCACTGAATAATTTCTCGGGCAACAAAGCAAACTGCCCTTGGCAAGAAGGAATGTGGTCCGTACAGTTGAGAAGTTGGGCATGAGGCAAACTATTTTAGATACAGCTAAACGCCGAGGTGACGATTGGAGGAGCGCCTCCTCGCCATTGGCGACCTGGTTGCTGCAGACGGAACCCACAGATTGTGCTACGTGAGCCTATTAAGATTACCACCTGCTCCTGGGAATAAGAGAGGGTATCGTCCAGCCAGTAATTCTGAAGAAGCGATGGGGTATGTGTACGATTACTTATTGGAAAACAGTGATGAATGCCATTTTTATTTATCACACCTTTTGCAGCAAATTAGGGGTGATTGTATCCCTGATGTCAGAACAGCGAAAACTTACCTTCAAAAACGTTTTAGCTCCAACAAAGGGACACTCGTCTGCTTCATAAACACCGGCCATAAAATTTTGTATGATGATTGGTACAAGGAACAAACAGGCGGTGTGCAGCAAGAGCGGTTGAGAGTTGTGAAGGCAGCAGCAGAAATCATCGTTGAAGATACCCGCACACAAGTGTATAAAACCAGTCAGTATCCCACCTCGGAGGTGGAGGAGGATTTTTTCAACAATGTTGATTCTGTCATCCCTGAGTCAGTACAGCTATTTTTTGAGACTGTTGTTCTCAAAAACATTCGTGGCCTCCTTGAAACATGGAAGAAGAAGTGTGTGTTATTTTCCCATGCTCTGATAGTGCTGTACGAACTCGATCTTTTGTTTCCTCCCTTCTGATTGGAATTAATACCTACTTTTACCGAAAATATGTGCGCTGCGCTGGGGTTATCCTGTTCTTATTCAGTAGCTGTGCAGCTTGAAACTTCGGCGATCTTGCGAGATGAATCCTCACCACCAATATGAAAAGAAGATTTTATCCAATTTGTCTCTGACATTACGGAGGTGAACGTTAACACCCTAGATGGTGATAACACATTTTATGAGATGGAAGGCATTATGTGCGTGACCCGCCCGAGAGCAGTAATGCGAGACAAAAACATCCCACGTATGCAGAACTATGTTTCTGCTCAAAATGTGACCTCCAGCAGTGAAGTACAAATCAAATGAAGTACAAAGGGCGCTTTAGTGGGAGAAGCGCTAAAGAGACAAAAGTCTACGTACAGAAGAGCACGAAGGGCGAAGCTGGTTGCTGTCACTACTCTACGACCTGCTACAACCACCAGGGGTGCTAGCATGGTAGTCATTGTAAACTGTCACCAATTCGTTTGCGATCTGCAGTTGTCCTAGGGAACGATGAGAAGTTACCGACAATCGGTCGGTAACTTCATATCGATCGACCGTGCTAGGGGTGCAGGGACGTTATATACTATTCACCCAAGCGTTTACCGGGTGCGATACTATCACAGTACCGTTTGGCCAAGGAAAGACCAAAATCACCACACTCCTGAGCAAGAGTGAACCACTTGCTGAGCAATTGGAGGTCGTCCTTCGTCCACCCCAAAAGCCGTGAGAGAAGCAGACATCAAGTGCTTTGTGGCTTCATATGGGGGTGACATCCCGAGGGATACTTTGGATTTCCTGAGATATAAGACGTTTGTCACTTCAACGAGCATAAGCCTCGCCCGTTGCCACAGGCCATATGCCGCAGGCCACCATGCAGCAAGATGCTACCTTCAATTGCAGAAGTAGCGGTGTGTCAACTAGAATCCCTCTGATTGGGGGTGGAAGCTCTTTTCTCAGGGACTCACCCCCATCCCCACCACCGTTAATCCCGCACCTCCTGCACTTCTGCGAAAAATTTCATGTAAATGCAAGAAAGGGTGCTCTGGGAGCTGTGCAGATGCAGAAAGGCTGGACTCCACTGCTCAGTCCTCTGTCAAATTGTGCATGGTATACGATAAAGATGACCCGACTGCAGACTGGACGCCTCTCCCAGCGTCCATCACAGCCTTCGAAACACCATTTTCGTGCGAGCCCAAGCCCGTGCCATCTAAGATAAAAAGAATGGCATGATTTGGCCATCAAAACACAATCCTACATGATTTATATTAGTTTTCTTTTTTGAGTAAAGCCAGGGACAAACACAGCGTTAAAAGCGCCGGCGTTATTTGGCTTGACCTATTTCACCACATCGCTCGCCATACATTTACAATGGTAATCTATGGCGAGGGATATGCTGAAATAGGCCAAGCCAAATAACGCTAGCGCTTTTAACGCTGTGTGTGTCACTGCCTTAAATGTAATTTGTCCTTATAGTAGGTACCATGATGTTTGTACAAGTATTTTAGTATGTAGGATGTAGGTATATAAAACAATGTTTGATGATCACGTAATTTCCGATAGGTAAATTATCTTATTCTTTTTCCATCAAACAATTTGTTAACAATAACAAAAATAAATAAATTGTAACTGTTTGATAAGTAAAGCCATAAAAAGACGTGGGATCAGTTTATTTGCATTTCCGCCAAAACCCTCCTTGACTTTGGTTATCTGCAATTTTTGAGAGAATCGCTGAGCCTACAGGTAGCAATTTGGTTTCAAATGAAAGCTAATTAAATTTACTACAACTTCATTTCGTATAATATTTGAGGTGGGAATCGTATTTTAGAAAATATTTCACAAAATAAGTGACCATTTCGAGAAAAAATCATTTTTTGGAAAAAATTGTTGATATTCGAAGAACTGTATCTTAAAAACCAATTACTGTATAGAACTCCCTTTGATCTCAAATTGTAGCAAATTTAGTCTACTTTAAAATAGTGTTAAACAACTATACCGGTCAGACCCTTCCTTCACTGAGATATTGAGCAAAAACTGAAAAAAGTCCGAAAATTTCATGGTTTTTTGGGTACACCGCCGCTCGCACAGCACTTTGGAAATTGCAAATCTGTTTTTTTAATATTGGTTTAGGTCCTAATAACATATAAAAAATTCAGAAAGATCGGACCTTTTGCAAGCACGACCCCCTTTTCATGTTTAACTTGACTGGACTAATAATAATATAGACATAAATATTATCTCGAACATCAAATAATTCAGTATTATTTTATCAACCCTATTACAGTTAACGCCAGACGAAAACCTTCTCAGGATTCGTCCATTTATATTGATAGATAATAATTACTACTTCGCAAATTTTGGAGTAAATACTCCACGACTTTGTGGTCGAGCGGTTAACCGGCTGCGGGGCCTTTTTCATACAAACATTAATTTTGGATTTGAGGCCAAAAACCAAATTGAATACATTTTTTTACTCAAAAGATAGCACCCGTCTCTTACAAATATGTGCTACTTTGTTTATTTGTGTTACAAATTATAAAATATAACCCATTAAAGAGTTTAATTTTGCATGATTTTAGTGGCAACTTTGGCATTTTTTGCCAATTATAATTACTAAAAAAATTGTTAATATCGAACCTTTGGAATAACAAGGTTCCATGTGTTGCGGAAACGTCATGCGATAATGAGATCTATAGTAAGCTATATTAGAGTTTATTATCGCATGGCGTCAAAGCAACAGATGGAACCTTGTTATTCCAAAGGGTCGATATAATGAAAAAATAAACAAAACGTTAAAAAAGGACGGAAAGTGAATAATGATAGTTATTTAGTTAAAAAAGGTTTTTCTTGGGTAGATATTTTCATTTACATATGTACGATAAATTTGTATTCTAATGTAAATTTGTAATTTAAATTTACCCCTTTGTACTACTTTTTTTAATGATTTCAAATTTTATTGTTTATTTCATCATATTGCTATAACTTTTACTAAGTATCTTTTTTTAATTGTCTATATTTCATTATTTATAACAAGGCTACGAATTCCGGCTTGCGCAAATAAATGAATATATACGAATAAAATTATAAGATTGGCAATTTAAAAAAAAAATAAATCATAAGGGAACGCCGATGGTCCTCGGTTCTAGTCCCAGATGTATCCGTATTTTTTCCTGATTTTTATATTTCAGATTTTCAATTGGGTTAATTAATTAATTAATTAATTAAAATATTTCAATTTGAGGTTTAATAGGTTTATATATTGTTTTGTATTTATTATACTTATGTAAACAGTACAATTACACACTTATGTAAATAGTACATTTAATTCAAAAGTTGCTCTAATATATACATACCTATTTACATTCAAGTAAACAATGAAAATGCTCAAAATGTACGATGCTAAATTATGAAATATCGTGTACTTCTTGTGTTGATTTTTAAATAATGTATAAATAAAATAAGTGTGTAAAAATTTGAAATATTTTAGTTAGTAATACCTTAAATAAATAGAAAAACTGAGATATTTTCGTCACAAAACATGTTCTCTGAATTATTTTTTAATGATTTAAATATAATTAAAATTAAAATTCGGAAAAAAGTGTTTACTAGAATGTGTATTGATTTATGTTGTTGTATGATTAGGTATATGATTTGAAATTTGTGTCGTAAAATACAATATGTCGTTTGAAAATTGAACAAATCTGCCAACGACTATCGGTATAACCTTAGTATATTAAAAATAAAGTTTTTCAAAATTTAAAAAATACGTTTACCAGATAAAATAACAATATTTCAAAATAAATTAATGTTTTTATGTAAAAAAGAGCCAATACTTCTAGAATTTGATTTAAAAATGTCTAATTTCCGGTGTTCTCTGGTAAATACCCTCTTAAGTTAAAAATAAAAATAAAAGTATTGTGGTAGATCATATTTTACAAAATTACACCATTATGTAATTTATTTAAAAATTGTATTCCATGATATTTTTGGGTTGTGGGGTAACGTTTGTCCAGATCGTGGCTGCGAAAGCACCTACCTATTATCTGCATCGCGCTGAGGTGGATTCATACGTCGGTCACTCCTGGACGTACTGGCCTGACCCCCAGATTCCTAACCATCTTTTACAAAACTTTTTATTCTTCTTGTTCTTTCCCAAAACTTCCTCACCTTGATTTCCTAAAAGACCCTCCACATAGCATGACAAAGATGACATAGGCCCAAAAGGAAATTATTTTACCAAGGCCTCTTGTGTGATATAAGGAGGATAGTAATTTTAACTTCTACCTACGCCCCCAGGTGGCTGTGGAAGAGTTAAATTCTTTTAATATGAGTACTGAATGATGAATAAAAATAATTTCATTGAGATTATTTTAATTATTAGTTTTTGCGCAATGAAAAGAGTTTATCTTTGAGTTTTATAAGGGACCCCCATCCTATTACACTTTATTGAATTATGATTGATACACTTCTCTTCCAGGATAATGTTATTTCATTCAGCTCGTCATATATACCCGTCATGCATATCATAGAAGTCATCATTTGTATATACCAAAATCGATCTTTATATTTTTTTTGTAACAACAGCACACAATCTTGTGTACTTATTATCAATCATCTCCATGAAACAAATAAACGTTACTATAAACTTGCAGCGTTAAATGTTAACACCCCATCGCCCAAAAATCGTTATATTTAATACCCCCATATATATATAGAGCCTTTATTGAAATGACCATGGTCATAAAAAAGATTATTTTAATATCCTGTATTGGATATTGATAAAAGATATAATGTAACCAATGAAAATACTGCTTGAAAGGTATTATTATTAATTTCTGGATCAATAATTCAAAAATACTAACTTAAGTTGTCTGTGTGTCCTGCGTAACGCTGGATCAAATTTATTTGAATTTGTTTTTTTTTGTGAGTACCGCACAAGAGTCCCAACTGTTCCGTGGTGTGAGTGGTTCCCCAATTGGGGTATATTGTGAGGCTGAAGGCTGGGGAGAGGATGGAGATGGAGAAGAAAAGAAAGGTGGGGAAATACCTGGCTATTAAGATCTAGTCATCAAACATGGCTAATGCCGTTTCAGGCAACGTTTCAATTCTGAATAGTGGTTTTACACCTGGGAGATACTGAGGGCATGTTTCACTGTGGAACGTGTTGCAAATATACCTTATATTATTTAAACGGTTGAATTGTGAAAACACAAATTAATCAAATAAAATGTATTTGCGCAACGGGATTTGAAAGAGATCGAGAGTCTTTCCCCTAGACCACGGAGGCTATGTGAATTGTCATTTTTAAAAATTGAAACTGATTGTGTGAAAATTAAGAAAAGCCATAAAGTCATCTACGAAATAATATTATTCACAGAAAAATATTTACGTTATTTTAAAAGTTGGAACTGTTTTCAAGAATTAAGACTAACCCGTGAGTTACAATAAGTATGGTCAGAGCTCTGTATTTTAACCAACATTATTTATGAATCTAAAGACATTAAAAAATTGATTTTGACTTAGACCTTAGATGATAAAACGCATACATGCATACATATATGACCAATGATGATTTCTGCAGTTTTCAACCCCTTGGAATAACAAGGTTACATCTGTCTTGGTTACGTCATGCGATAATGGGATCTATAGTGAGCTACTTTAGAGTTTATTATCGCATGACTTTAGCGTAACAGATGGAACCTTGTTATTCCATAGGTCGATATTAAAATTCTCTCTTGAATTTGTCCTGAGATTCGCCTTCCACCCCAACTTTTTAAATTCACAAGTTGCCGACTTTACCGACTTTAGAGATTCCCCCTAGACTTTACAGATGTCGTCTCATACAGTTCCGCTCTTACGGGCTGGGCTTACGATCTGACCGAGGGAACGGGAATATATATACATGTATATTATATCAATTTTGGCAATCCATTGGAGATCATTTGAATATGGGAACATCTGAGCCAAAGGAGGACTTTGATATGTGTACCATGACCGTTTGCATATTGAAGGAGTTGAGAAAGAGTTGAAGGAATGCAAGTTTGAAGGAAAGAGTATCAAAGGTTTAAATTAAAAAAAGAACATTGGTACTTAAAAGTTGTGCATATGAACAGAAAATGTTGTCATTTGAAGTGATTAAATTCTGTAGTAAAAAAAATTTTATACACGTCTTATTTTCGAAATCATATTTATCCTTCCCTATTTTTTCCCGAGTTTAAAAAACCAGCAACTGACAATTAATAAAGAAATATTAGATATGAAATTAAACTTTTTTTTTCACTTTGTTCCATATGTTTATTTACACCAGAACCAGTTTCGTCGTACTACGGACATTTTCAGACTGGTAATTGAAATTCTTATGCTACGGAATTTATACAAACTTAGGCAGGGGTACACAGTTCAGGTATTATCAGTTATTTTGTTAAGTTAAGATACATATAGATAATTATAAAGTTTATTATTAAAATTATGAATGACAATAATAATAATAAAAATTAATATATTAATAATTGTTATAAATAATTTCCATTTGTTATTTCGGCTACTGGCATTATACCTAGCTCTCTCATTAAAAATTTAGGCATATTTGATTTGTCAAAGAATTTGTATATAAAAATGTAAAAATCAGACATTTTAAATACATGTAGGATTACGAAAGATTTTTCAAATATTTTTGTATTGAGGGATCTGTAGGATTTATCGGTCAAATTAGGAATTCCACCGAGCCGAACCCTCTGATATGAAAATATCTGGAGTAGGTGAATTATATTCCCATTTAATAGTTTGGTAGATTAACATGTTGTTCTTGTATTGTTTTGTATTAATTATACTTAAATAATACACTTGCATAACGTGGATTTACTAGATGATCATTTATATGGAAAAGTGTATGAAAGGGTTTAGTTTTTCCTAGGGAAAAACTAAACCCGGACCTGAAAATCTGGTGCGTAAAATATTGGATAATTTGTAGAGCGCCGTTTTTTGTGAGAAATCACCTCAAGGGCTCTGATGCGCCTCATGATGATACATAGTAAAAGGATATTTTTAATTGACAATCTATATGAATTTATATAATTGATTAAATATAAATATAACAGAATAATAAATAAATTGTTAAAATATTTATTTCATTTACATGTAACACGTATAGGTAGTACCCAAAATTACTATCCTCCTTATATTAGATTATGCTTAGACAGTTTATCTAGTTCCTATCTCTTTAATATTATATAAAAAAAGAAGAAAAAAATTGTTATTATATAATAATTATTGACTTTTTTATTTATTATTTGGGCATGATGTGAACATTTGTTATTGGGTTGTAACCTAATTATTATAATCTATTGTTTTCTTTAATGCATGTAATGTTATTAATCTGTCAATGTTCCTAATAATAAAATAAAGTATCAAGAAAACGGCCAAATGCAAAATGATTTTAAAGGTAAACCAATGATCAGTGAAACTATCAAGGTGGGAGTTTAATAGATTTAGAAATTCGTTGTTCAGCCGCCATGATGTGCTTCAAGTCTTGTACGTGTTCGTCCTCTCTGCCCTGTTGAAATTAACTGAAGAGAGCTGCGGAATGTGTTACTGCATTCGATATCAACGAGCGTATTCGGTTGTTAAGTGTAGCGCAGGAACTTCCAACAATATGTTCTAACTCAGGGATGGGGCACCTGCGGTTCGCGAAGCTTTTTTGCGGCCTGCTGAAAGCACCACAAAAAATCACACTCAGAAAGCGAGAACGGTTTTCTTTCACAGTGTTTTAGATATATTTAATTAACAAAGAAAGTATAGCTGACAGGGTAAGTCAGATGCGTTTTTAGATTTTCACGGCCAAAAGCATTTTCGTTGTTTGTTTTTGGGGTGTTATGCCGTGTTGCGCTACCTCCTTCTTTGGCCGACGTTTCGGACAGCGTTGCAGTGTCCATCATCAGGGCATTTTTTTTTGTATTTTATAATTTCCATTTATTATTTTTTTGTAATATGGATTTCAACAACAAGCAACAAAAAAACATAAAATTCCAAATAAATCTTATGATGCAAGCGACATCCGAAAAAACTTATCGGTTGCATGTCGTTAAATCAAAATGAAAAAAAAATAATTGTCCAGCCAATTGACATTGGATGGGCAAACGACATCCGAAAAAACTCAGTAAAAATCAAATTCAATAAAATTAAAAAATTAATCGGTCAGCCAATTTACGTAACGCTAATTTGAAAGCCTAACTAAAGCATGCATTCTTTTTTAATCATCTATATATTCAAAAAGCCAAAAATTCGACCTACGTTTCATTACACTGTAGGTACTTTGAAGCCGTAAGCAATTTATACCTTCCCTTTTGTTCTTAGTCCTTGGCCCATAGAAACTACTATACATTTCTGTATAACCTTTCGCCTTAGGAAGAATGTTGACGTGAAATATGCAGGGAAAAGAGGGCCGTTGTCATTGTATGAATGTTTTGTGTTTCTTCACGAGGGTAGAATAAGAACGTAACATTAAGGGATGAGATGAAATAAAGCCCGTTGTAAATTGTATAGTCTCCCGTATTAAATAAAAGTAAGGCAATGCAACGAAATTTTTGTAACCTTTTTTTTGTGATTGTACCTACCGTCTGTCTGAAGCTAGTGGAACTATCACCACTGAAATAATTGAGAGTTGAAGACACCTTTGAGAGAAAGGTTTTTCTAATAAACTGGTCGTATAAATTACGTTTTAATTCACTACACATTAACAGCTGAGAGTGCCACTCAATAATCTATAATATAAAAATTAATGTTTGTTTGTTTGTTTGTGTGTTCGTACCTTACACGCGGCCATTGGATTGCGATGAAACTTTGGGAATATGATGTGCGCATACCCGGGATGGTTATAAGAGTCAGCTCTGGCGTTATGAAATTATTTCTTATACTATTCATACGATTGCGATTAAAATTTCATACGATTGATATTAAATTTTTTTGAATTGTTTTGAACACGCCTGGACTGGCATTATGAATTTTGCATATAAAATGAAATAGGTCAAGCGAGTTGTTGAAAAAATGGGTGTATTTTATGGAGTTAGGCGGAAGGGAAAAATGGCTGAGGGGTATGCGAGAGGGTCGGTTGGGGAATTAAGGAGGAGGGCTTTGCGGGAGGAGGGACGAGGGAGAAGGGAAGGCGCGGCGGGGTTCGCGAGAAAGGGGAGAGCGGGAGAGAGGAGGGGGACCGTGGGAAGGTTAAAAGGGAACGCGGGAGGGAGAAACCAATGACACGAAGGGAGAAACCATTTATTCATTTAATTATCAGTTTAATTTAATTTAGTATCAGCTAGTACGACATAAAAAATATTATGTTCCGTATGTAATTATTCTAAAGCATAAAAGAAAATAACTAGCCAAAGATTAAAAAGTTAGATTAAATATCTCTTTGCCTCTTTATTGCTTGTGATGCTCTCACAAACACAATTACGTGAGTCTTTAGCCAAAAATTGATCTGTGCGATGTTTTAAGAAATTTTTCTTGGGTGACAGATATTTTGGCCTTCGAAACCATTATTAAACAGTATCATGTTGGGTTATTATGCCGTGTTGCGCTTCCTCCTTCTTTAGCCAATGTTCGGAACGCGTTACACTGTCCATCATCACGGCTGATAATATGTAGATTGTGGTGAAATTTGTGTAGTGTGTACCTACGTACCGTGGTTGCAAGCATTAATCAACATAAAATGGTTATTAACCTAAAAATTAATCACGAACCGTGAAAATCAAAAATCATCATAATATCTAATATTGACTGCGAAAATGAATGGACTCTACTAAAAAAATGAAGTTTTTTTACAAAATGATACAACTATGGGAATATGTGGACGCTAGAGGGAGATCTTACTCGCCTTAATTTCCCACAGCACGTTATTTGCGGTTGCCGTCTCGAATCGATATTAAAGTGACCGAGGTATTTTTTATAAGAGGTGGTATCTGCACGGATTACTTAAATAAATACCAATTATATCAGTAGATTGGTAATCGTAGCACATAGGCTTCATTAGCATGAATGATATTTATTTATTTTTACTGGGTTTTACAGATGTTCTCACTTGCGTGAGAACAATCCGATTGACTGACTGCCGTCAAAGTGTCTGACAGCAGTCAGTTAATATACTCAACTCGGTTAATATACAATAACAAAAATCTACAATTAACTACAGATAGATATCAAAGAACTGATGGCACTGGTTCATTTAACAGACCGATTCTTCCATCTCCACTCCTCCAGACATGTCAAAGCGATTTTTGTACCACAATGCGACAGATATTTAATATTGGCACACATGGTCAGATAGAATATGTGTGGGAAGGTAAGTAAGATGGAGGAAGGTAAGTTATCCAAAGTTGCGTCAACAATATCTATTATCAAACACGTAATGACAGTTTGACAGCGGGCTCATAGACCGAAACAAACATCATAATATAATAACAAGCGATCATATAAGTGGAGTGATCATATAAGTAAGACGGCCGGCATTCCGATGGTCGCGGGTTCGAACCCGACGTGCGCAAATAAATGTTATTTTATTGATTTGTGTTATTTCAAAATTAATTATTTAAAATAATATACAGTATATTTGTGTCACGTTCCAGAGTGGAAGATACTCTTAGTATCGCCCTGGTGTAAGACCACCATTCAAAATTGGTTCTAGCCGTGTTTAGTGACTAGATCTGAATATCCAGGTACTTCCCCACATTCCTCTTCCTCGTCTCCTTTCCTTCCCCACTTACCTTCAGCCTCATAACATACCCCAATTGGGGATGCCATAGTCTCACTGGCTCCAGACGGGAGTAGTTGGGACTCTTGTGCGGTATTTACTATAAAAAATAAAATATAAGTAATATAATCAAATCTTACTAAAAAATAGTAAATAATAAAATAATGAAGTTCCTCAAACTTACCCGAAACAGAAGACAAAATCGCAATATGTTTGCAATAAGTTTCGAAGTGGCTTTAAGTGGTACAGTGATGGCGTATGCGAGTAAGTATTTTCCTTTGAGGAAGGTTTCAGTTTTCTGTGTCGGTTCGATTACCCCTAGAGAACAAACACAAGTTGACGGATTTTCTCTATGCATACATATTAGATGGGATCTGGCAGAGAATTGCGATCTTTCCCGCAAAACATCACAATTTTAAAAGCGTTTGTGATTTGTTGTTCGTTAAATTGAAATACTCGTAAAAACCACATTTTTAAAACAATTTACATACCTAATGAATCAGTTTGGGATGCGGTATGACTACCACTGCCCCGTGAACCAATTATCGGATAATCAATTCCCCTGTCATAGGTCATCCCAAGTGGTTCGTTACGTTTACTTAGAAGTAAAGTAGTGAGGTTTGTCTAGGTCTTGACAGCGAATGCGTTTGCCTACATACTGCATGGCGGGCCGGATCGGGAAAGACTGGTTAAGGGAGACCGAACACTCTCGACCCACCACTTTGCACCGCAGTTGAGGGATGAATTCATTTCGTCACTCCTGGACACATTGACTTCCAGATTCCACCACCCCTCATACCTTTTTCCTTCCCTCTTCGAAGATTCTGAGGAACAGAAATTCTCAGGGCCTATGTCATCTTTGGGGATGCTGTGTGTAGGGTATTATTAAGGAAAGAAAAGAGAGGAAGTAAGTAGTAAGTGGGAAGGAAAAATGTATGAGGGTTGGGTAGGAATCTGCGGTTCAGTGTGTCCAGATCATCCGCGGCCAAAACCTAGATAAACCTCACCCCATGAACCCGGGCACCCCTGCTAAGTAACCAAACATGGGGTTATCTATGGCAGAAGTGCTGGTTATCCAACAAATGGGACGGCGGTATCCATTCCCGCCTCCCAAATTAAAAGTTATTCAGAAATAGTCACCAGACACGGCTAAAGCCATTTTAAGCAACGTTTCATTTCTGAATGGTAGTCCTACACTAGGGTTTACTCGGAATTACTCGGTGGCGAGCCGGATTTCGAGAGACAGGTTTAGGGAGACCTTTTTATCACTCCAGCAGGACTCTCTTGACGCATCGCCTTGCCATATTATGTACCTGCCTGTACTTTATATTATCTAAGAGTATCTTTCACTTATACTATTTGATTTTCATAAATGTGAAATAACATACATATCTTATTATTAGGCATGTACATTGAAATATCTTATAGATCTAATTCAAATAATCTAATATTATTATGTGATCTATTCTAATGTTTCCTTAAAACTATATAATATGTATTAACAAATATTTCCTTTTGTATAATATTAAGAGTGATAAATTGTAGAACCTACAGACAAGCTGCCATATGACAGCTTTGTGGGACTACCCTTATTTTGTACAAATGTATTTATGATAAATAAATAAATAAAAAATAATCAAATAAAATTTATTTGCGCACGCCGGGATTTGAACCCCCGACCTTCAGATTGCTAGTCGATACGGAGGTCCTCAATAGTAGTTTTTACAAGGTTTTTTTACTAAAAAAATAATATGGCATAAGTAATGAATTACATTGTAAATTATAACGGTTTTTGGCACAGTTCATTTTTATCCTTTACGAAAACAAGGGATTAATTATTTAAGCTAAGGCTTAAATAATAAAACGAAAACTTTGTTTACATCACTTTTCTAATATGATAAAATGGATGTTAAAAAGTTATTGATTTATGTTTACACGCAAAGTGTCTGCTTCATATTATATTAAATTTTTTAAACGTTTTTCATTGTTGAAAAGAATTTTAATTAAAAGATGAAGTGTAAATAGAATATTAGAGAATTTCTTTTGTCAAAAGAAAGAAAAAACTGTAAAATCTCTCCATCCAAACTTACAACGATTTATTTTTACGTCGTAATATAAAAAAAATCATTCTTTATCATAAACAAGGTGATATCACACGGTACGATGAAAGTTCTGTAGTAACTTTTGAATATTTAATGAATTAGTAAAATTTTCTAAAAAGTTAAAATGAATTTTCAGATTTTGTGTATGAAGAAACTCTCTTTTATTAACGCATTACAAAGTTAAGAGGGGAGGGCTTATCTCGCCAACTTTCAACTCCCAAGAAATTTGAAAATTTAAGAGGAGCATCTTAAAATCAAATTGATTTTTAAGAGATTTAGTTACTCGATAAAAGCAGCAATGGATGGAAAATTTTCGAAGTTTAAATTTAGCGAACGATAATTTGTTTCTTTTAAATTATTATTATTATACAAACGCAGAAATGTGAAAAATCAAGGGATATTACTATTTTATATTTCAAAAAATTGAAATTTGTCCTTATTTATTTTTTTTTCTTGTTTATTCCAGATCTCGGGGAGGGTGGTGCAATCCCACGAGCTCGAGAACATATCAAATTAATATAAAAAAATATATATATATTGTGAGATACTGCATCCACAGTGAAAGAAAACAGAAAAAAAAAACAGAAATAATACAGAAACAACATGAAAATAAAGTTTTTTTTTTTTTAAACAAAATAAAAATAAAATTATATATTTTTTAAATCTATGATATCAGGAGTTGGCTCCATCGCTTGTAAATAAGACCCTGCCAGAAGTGCAGTGCTGCCATCACAAGACCGTTTTCGCTCGTGGCTATTCGCGTTCTAAAGCTGGTGATTAAATTGTTGATTAAATCAAATTCTAGACGAATTGACTCTTTTTTGCAAAAAAATGTAAATTGATTTTGAAAGATTGTTATTTTTTCTGGCACAAGCAGTTTTAAATTTTTCAAAAACTAAGTGTATTTTTATGATACTAAGGTTACACCGTTGGTCGTTGGCAGATTTGTTCAATTTTGAAACGATAGATTCTTTTTATAATTTTTTTTTTTTTAAATTTCGTTTTATAACTAAATTAATTCTACAATTTTGAATTTTATTAAAGCCCGCAAAAACACCCAATAATAGGCGGGAGAGTGTGTGACGCCTTCTGTTCCCTTGTTTGTGTGAAAAATAAGTGAAAATATTTGCAAACCCGGGAACCAATCGCTTATTTTGGAGGAAAAAAATAAATTTAAAAAGTTGTTGTAGTTACATATTAACTAGGTAGTACTAATCAATTGACGGCCGACGTAGTCCAGCGGTAGAGCGAGTCCCGGTTTTGTAAATATTTTCCCTTATTTTTCACACAAACAAGGGAACAGATGCCGTCACTCTCCCTCCTCTTACCGGGCGTTTTCGGGGGCTTACTAAAATTCAAACTTGTAGAATTAATTTAATTATGAAAACAAACTTTAAAAAAAAATACTTGTATTTAATTTTGCAAGTAACTCAAATACCTTATTGCATAGTGTCGGGACCAATTCACGGAGCCGTACTCTAAGATACATCGTACATAATATGTATAGTGCAAGATTCTGAAGCTACTGAGGTTCTTGAACAATATGTGTAACTTATCATAATTAATATATGAATATTTCTCACATTGCTATAGTTATATAGGGGCTTTTAGAGTCACGTGGTCTCGTTTACGAGATGTGCGAAAGGTAGGTGTGGAGAGTCATTTTAATCCTCGAGCTCCGCAGACAAATCCTAGCTTCCAATTAGGGAAAAGGCCCCCGGTTCTCTGAACTGTATTTATAAATTACGATACTTTAATAAACAGTCACTGAAATCTAAGTATTTTAATAAGAATTTTGTGGTTCTAGAAAATAACGGTCTCAGGACTGTTAAATAACGAAAATATTGTAAATAAGATATATTACAATATGGTAATTTTTGTAATAAAACCGAGCATTCTACAGAGAGCATAAATAATTATAAATAGTAAATAATAATAATAGTGATATTTATTCCAAAGTGTGGGGAGGTAAGTGCAATCTCGAACATCCCATAGAGAGTTTATACTCTACATACATAGTTTTACATAACCATTGGAGCGACAGAGCAATTTAAAACTTTTTTCTCGGGTTGCTCAAATAAATTTTTCCGACCACATTAAAAAATCATACCTCTGAATTTGAATATGGAGACTTACAAACTGATTAAAGCTCTATATGGCCAATGAATTCACTTATCTTTTGTCTAGTATTTCATATTCGCAGTATATATAAAAAATATTAATAAAATCGCTAACTTTAAAATATTTTAAAGAGTCTAGAGAATATTTACCATATACTGGCAGCAAAGCCATCCGTGGTTTTGGAAATAGTGCCATATTATGCCAAAAAGTGTTCGAGTGGATAAGAGATTTAAGTAATCAAATAGCAATGTTTTTAGATTTTCATGGCCAAAAGCATTTTCGTTGTTTGTTTTTGGGGTGTTATGCCGTGTTGCGCTACCTCCTTCTTTAGCCAATGTTTCGGACACTGCAACGCTGTCCGAAACGTCGGCTAAAGAAGGAGGTAGCGCAACACGGCATAACACCCCAAAAACAAACAACTAAAATCAAATAGCTATTTATAATAAAATAATAAATAAAATCATTTATCAATCTCTTATTGTTCCATCGAATCAAAGTTTGTGGGAGCCAACTCCTATGTTCTTCGATGCTCAAACTTCAAGTCAGGAGGTAGTGTAGTGCCTGGGAAGTGGGAAGATCATACATTGCTGTATTGCACCCGAAATTTTTCCATGGTTCTCTTTTTAATTGGCCTATAACTTATATGTAATGTGTACAAGAAAGCTAAGAATAGCTAAGAATAAAAGCTAAGAATAGCTAAGTGTAGTGTGTACAAGAAATCTAAGAATAGCTAAGAATAAATGCTAAGAATAGCTAAGAAAAGCTAAGAATAGGGTCCTTTTCACCTACAATTAAAACATTATGATATTTATTTATCAAATTTGTAATTGAATCACCCTTTAAAATTTGATGGCATGCAAACCTTCATGATATTGTGTGTGTTGTTAGTTGTGAGGCTTCCAAGAAATGAACTGCTGAATAATGCAGTCAAGTGCAGTGTTCAGTGCATTTGCACCGCAACTTGGCGAACCTCACGATGCAATTATCCCCGACTATTATCTATTGTGTAATGTGAGATATCGCGCTTATAAGGAGCATAACCGCACATTCTGCAGAGAGAATTATTAAAATGGATTTAGTTTTAAACTGGAGCACTTTGTTCTGAAATACATGTTCGCATTACGTGAACTTCTCATAAAATATCATTAATGTTAAAACTAAGCTTTTGTTAATGATAACAGTACTGTCCTAGTAAAAGAACTTCGTAGTATGTTAAAATCAACCACCTGGTCTCGGTGTGTTCATTATTTATATTCAGAAATAGTACTGCTTTTCAAATTAAACACCGTAAGTTTTGGTCTACATAAAATAAATATATATTTTTACACCGCAGTTTTTTCCAAAATTGATGAAATTTTGCTCATTTGATTATGAAAACAAGAGGAAGGTGAATGTCTACGTGAAGTTTTTGAAAAACCGCCCACCCCCTTTTCGCACGCTTAAAATAGATTTTGGTAATTTACAAAAAAAAATTACTACATTTTGCAAACTTGACGTTCATAACAAGAGGAAAATTATCCCTGTCTACATCTGACTTCTAAAAACCTCTGCGAAAACTCCCGGACAACGGCGATAATAACTAGCTAGTAATACTGTTTACAATGTCTCAAATTTATATTTACTCAACCTAACAATTTCGATAAAAACCCAAATCGCTCTAGTCAAAGACTCACCACTTGCATGTACACAGTGCCTCATTGCAAAACCAGGCTGGCCCAAAGGCACATTTACTGTATTGCCCCAAAATTGTTCAATTCCTTACCCAATTCCATCAACACATGCCATAACTTGAACTTATATAAAAAATATACTAAAAGTTGGTTAAAAAATATGGAAGTAAATAATTTTTTCCTATAATTTTGTATGTTTACATTTTAAATAACTAAAATATGCCATGTCTTTCCGAATCATTAGATTAAAAAAAAAATATATATATATATATAAAATTGCGTGTATGTGTATGTATACATGTGTGTGAGTATGTATACATGTGTGTGAGTATGTATACATGTGCATATATCTATGAGTATGAGTATGTATACATATGTATATGTGTATGTGCATGTGTGTACATATATATATATATATATATATATATATATATCCACATCTAAATATAAAAATACAATCACAGAAATTCCTGCAACATCAATTACCTCTGCACATATATGTACTATATTTTTAATTCTTAATCTTTTTATTTTAACCACCACTGTTTTATACCCACATATTATAATGCCCACGCACAGGCTTCGCCTTTGTGGGATTTTTTTTGTTACCTTTTCATTTGTGTTATTATGTATGTATCTACCTGTAAATGTATGTTTAAAAAAATTTTGCCAATAAAAAAAAATAAAAAATAAAACCGGTCAATGGCTGAGTGGGCATCGCGTTTGGGTACCACCCAGGCGT
Source organism: Limnephilus auricula (assembly GCA_951813805.1). NCBI lineage: Eukaryota > Metazoa > Arthropoda > Insecta > Trichoptera > Limnephilidae > Limnephilus > Limnephilus auricula. Next base: position 9,113,954 of record OX638400.1, on the reverse strand, counting down.
CATCAAGCAACATCTTCCGCTTAGTGTGTCGGTATTAGGAGATTTTTAAACGTTGTCAGGTTATTCCTAACCCGGGAATGTTTGTCTTTCTTTTAAAAACAAAAAAAAAAATAAAACACAAAATCTAAAAAAATATGCTTTAAAAAATGAAGATAATGTTGGCAGTTCTTAGTCGAAGTATGATGCAAGACAAGTTCCTGGGTCCAATTCCTAGATGTGACCGTATCTGATTTTTTTGTTTCAAATTTTCGATTGAGAGTAACTAATATTGTTTTCACTGATCAGAAATGTTTAATGTGTCTCATATACCCACCCAAGAAAAATCAATTGGTGAAATGATTAGATCATACTTCACAATAAATAAAATATCGAAACTTTAGCAAGTACGATACTGCATTTTGAAAACCTAGATTATTATGTTTGAAATGCTGATGCACCAGGGCTTAATAGCCATATCGGTTGGGTCGTAAATACATAGTTAGATTCAAATCAAGAAAAGTGTATTTTTATTTAAATTCCTAATATTTATATTGCATTTCGTAGTCAACGTACTACCACCTTCCTCCTACTACCATCATTTTATAATGTGCTCTTATCACAATTTTGCTTGTGTAATGGTGTAGGACTGGAAGGAAGTAGCGAAATTAAAAACTCACAATGCCTAGGTGGGAATTCGATGACTTATAACTTATAATCAAAGCCTATACCATTTCAGCCGTAGTGACAACTTTTATGGATTAGCTTTATTTCTACAAAATCATTTACAACGCCTATACCAGTTAATTATGTTTTATTAATGAGGATGGAAATTGCATTGTGATAGCAAATCTAGTCTAATGCAGTCTGTAGGTAAGGTTTGCACAAACAAAATCTAATACAATCGTCTGTAAACTAGTGGTTCAATCGGGAAACTGGAAAATCTATATAGAGGACACAAAAATCATATTTTTTTTACATTTTCATATTTGTTTTACCTTTTTTCGACATCGAAGCCGGAAGCTTAGACACATTTAAAAAAGCAAATAGTTACGTATAGTTGTAAACGACATTTTCTAAACTTGACCTTAAAAACTTGAGACAAAACTTGAAAACCAAAGTACAAATCTAAAAAAGTTATACCGCAAAGTCAGCTCTAAATGAGATGTAGATTCGCCAGTTTTCCGCTTCAGTTGACGACTTCGTCATAATCATAAGTCTAGTTAATTAAATCTTTGAAATGGCCGTACCTTTCTGATTCAGTTTCCTTGGAAAATCGCAGTGAGTTTATCAAAAGTAATTATTGTATTTCATTCTTCCATTTAGATTAGCGATGAGCTTTTCCGTAACGCTGGCTTTCGAAATGGCCTTTCCGCTTCCGTTTGTTAAAAACAGTTAACAGAAGTAGCTCTCATCTCGTTAAAAACTATTCCAACTATAGTTTGAGGTTCAAATTTGTTTTTATGCGTGTTTGTTCCATTTGCTGTTTGTTAATTATAATAGATAATTTAAAACAACTTTGCAATTAGAGTGGAGGCTAACAGCATAATGTAGGTACTTAGATTGTGTATATGGGTGCATTTGTAGACATTTCCGATAGCATTTTGTCTTGCCTATGCGTACTTAAGACGATAGACTTCGCTTTTCGGCCCATACAAAAAGGACGCCTGGGAAAAAACACTTTTCTACATCGAAAATTGCACAAAATGAATATATTTTTTTTATACTACCTTCTAGAGGGTGAAAACTATGTCGGTATGTTTTTGAATTTTCGATGCGTTTCGTATTAACGTAAACATTCACTGTCAAACATGTACGATTTATCAAAAAATATTATTTAAGGAAAAAGTTCTGCTAACTCAACTCTCATAAAGAATTATAAAATTATAAAAAGCTACCGACGTAGCTTCTTCTTTCTAAAAAATATTTTTTTTTTAAAATTTCAATTTCGTGAAAGTTTCGGTATAGAAAAGTGTATTCTCCATAAACCCCTTTTCGAGCGATTTCTGTAGGTAAATTTGAGCATTGTCTAATTCGCACATTTCGCATTGGCATGTATTGTAAGTGTGCGTGAGCTTATTGTGAGCGGGACAGAATGACAGACGCGGGTGTTCCGCGTGTCGTTCAAAGTCTAGCCTCTTAAGGTTATTATCGTAAGAGTATTCGATCATCGAATTTAAATCTTTGATTAGTTTTGCTGCAGGTTTTAGTAGTAGGTTAATTATTTTTTAATACGGAATACACCCATAATGAATTTGATTTGTGGTATTTCAAAAGTCTTTTATTGTAGGTATTTTTTTATATTAACTTCATACAGGAGGCCCTGAGGAAAATAAATTCCCTCGTGGCCTATGTCATCTTTGAAGATGCTGCGTGGAGGGTCTTTTTGAGGAGAGGAAGGAGAAAACACAGCGGCTGGCCAATCGTTCCACAGCCGAGCTGTTGAACTCGTACGAACGAGTCGTAAAAACGAACCGTTCTCATGTGACAAATGTCAACCGTGTACATATGTTGGGCGAGCGTTTGGCGTATTTCCCGACTATGCACCGGTGCCGAGGTGATCAATGACGCTAGTTCCTTGGAGCTTCTTCCATTTCAATACCGGTAGAACAATGATAGCATTCCCACCCGACGCCTGTGCTCTAAAGATTGCAATCCGCTTGCTAAGATGGGAGAATCTATCAAGCGGACCGCCCGTTTTTGCACAGAGTCGAGGGTGTTTTTCAGGTACTTTGGGGATCCATACCAGAGGTTGCTGCCAAATTCAACTGTGGGGCGCACTTGCGATTTGTACATGGTTAGTAGTTGTATACTATTAAAGTATCTGCGGGCCCTGTACAGTACGCCCAGTTTCTGAGAGGCTAACTAAACTCTGGCCTCGATGGAGACCCCATATCTGAGCTGGTCACTTAGAGTTACACCGAGCATATCAATGAAGGACCTGTTCGGAAGAATGCTACCGTTGAAGGAGACTATATTTTAATGTTTTATTAAGGGTGTAGTTTTTTGAAGATCTGATTATTATTGTTGATTGATACTAAAATATGGGGATTGTATTTAAAGAAGTGATATAAGAATTTGGTTACTAAGATCAATACGGGTTCTAATAAGTAAAAATTAAATGTTTATTTTTTGGGTACGGGAGTGCTTCCCGTAAGAAACTTAAAATTTTTTTTTACAATTAATCCTATCAAGCTGATGAAACCCTTTATTTAAAGGCAATATGATACCTACCAAATCATTGTCCCATCAAAAACTGTGCCAATAAAACATTGTCTATGGGCTTATTTATATTCTGCATTTTATCCATTCTGGTTTGTCATTTACTTTTGCATATTTAGCTAATTATAATATTTACTACAATTTTCGTTATTACTGTGATTTAAACATCCATGTTATTAAAACTTTATGTTATTATTATGTTGTGTATTAAAACAAAATAAATAAACAAGTAAAATAGTCGGAAGAAAAAAAAAGTCAAAATCAACATTTTATAAATTAGGTGGAATAACATTAAAGTAATTTATTAGATATGGATGTCGCCCATTATATTATTAAAAAAAATATTGGATGTTGAAATCTCGATTGAGATGTGATTACCTGAAGGCATTCTGCAATATGTGTAGTATTACAGGTATATTATTTCCTAGTGTTCCTTATTCCTGCTACCCTCCTTCTCAGGATTGCAAAAAATACGGCTATTGCCTCTTTAGTGAACGTGGAAGTAATTCTGCTATATTAAATTTGATGTCCGTACTCGAAAATCTTGCGGAGAGCTTTGATGTTTTGCATTTGGTCGTTCTATTCAGCTCTTCCTGATTTCTACGTATTATATATTACAATACAGAGATGCACGGACACAAGGAAGAGCGACCTTTTCACGAGGGCTGTTCGGAAAATAACTACCATTAGGTTATAAATTCGAAAAAAACTGAAATATTTAATTACATCCCTCTTTCCGCAGACTTTCAACATAATGGACATTTACATTCAAGTACTTGCCACAGCATTGTACCAATTTCAATTTGCAAATTCCTTCTGCATAAAACTCGACCTCCTGGAAATGTAGCCAACCAGAATTATGAAGATCTTCATCTTTATCGAAGTACTGAAATCCAAGTATATTTATTTTTGTTTTACTGTTAAATTAATTCACTTATAATAATCACATAAACGTTTCCTTATACGTAATGCCCGGTCAGTGGTTGATTTGGCATCGCGTTTGGGTCCCAACCAGGGGTCCCGTGTTCAAATCCTCGGCTGGCTATGTTCTCCATCACAACCCAAGCAAAATTTTCCGCTTACTGTGGTGGTAGTAGGAGATTTTCAAACATTCTCAGGTTATCCGTAACCCGGGAATGTTTATCTTACACATTAAAAAAAAAATTACATTTGAGAATGTTACGAATAAATAATATTATGAACTTTTACATTAGCGTGTGTCGCTAGAGAGAAAAAAAGCCTTAGCGCCTCCGCCCACTGAGGCAACTGACAACCAACTAAAACCGGCTTTTCTCTGTCTTGATTGGTCAAAAAGCTTGTTTAACCATAGACGAAGAACAATCAGCTGACAGCTGGTAACTATCAATGGCCGGCCAGAGCAACCAGCAGGGCAAGTCGCAAGTCACCGCTTGCGTTACCATTGACAACGGGGTTTTGTGTGATTGTGAAGTGTGCGGGCCATCACATTGTCATACAAAGACAGTTAGCAGTTGAGAGTTTTCAGTTGCCTTAGTGGGCGGAGGCGCTAATTCTGAAAGCCCGGGGTTTCGAAAGTTGCGTATGATCTGTAGCTATTCGAAAACGTAAAAATAAATTATATTGGTGTTCACTATTGGCTCGGTAAAATGGCCGGAAGTTTTGAAAAACTTAGATTTCGTGTTTTGAGAAAAAAATAGAACTAATGGTCCACATTTTATATTTTTATAGCAAACTTAATTTTTAATCCATAAGTATAATTGAAAGAATTAAAATTTTTTTTAAACATATATGTGATGTGTTTGTTAAAAATATATAAAGTGAAAAAACACCTTTTTTGGATAAAATCAAGATACTAAACAAAAACTACCCTAAAATATTTGAACAAAATACAACTAATAAAAAATAATGGATGCTCAAAATTGAATGATAACATGTTATGACAACAGTAATTATTGTGAAAAAAATACTAATTACCACAATTTAAAAAACATATTTTAGTTGATTTTTCTGATTTTCAATGCATTTTAGCGAGCTATACCATTTAAAAAAAAAATTATAAACAATTCTCGTTTTTCTTTGTAAGACGCAACTTTTGAGACACCAGAGGCCCTAGCACACTCGCTCGATAACGATCGATAGGATAACTATCGGTAACTTCTCATCGTTCCCTAGGACAACTGCACATCGCTAACATACAAACAACAGTTGATGTCAAATATGTTAAGGACACTTAGTCATTGCAAACTGTCACTTTTTCGTTGGCAATCTGTAGTCATGCGAACGATGAGAAGTTACCGATAGTTATCCTACCGATCGTTATCTTATTGACACTACCTATTCTACATACCATGTTTATACACATCTTTTTCTATCTATATCATCGTTATTCTTCAGTCTTTGAATAGCGGTATGTCCTAAACATTGAATTTTACTAGGCATTTACAAGGAATTGCCATCGAATATAGTCCGGTAATGATTTTCGGTATTTCGTTTTGATGTTTGTTAACAATCAAAAAACATAAAAATATTTCAGGTAGTAAATGATGAATTAAGAAAAATAAAAAAGAAGAAAGATTCTATTTCTGTTTTGTGTGTTCGAATTATGCTATTGACAGGTGATGGCAGCCTCCAGAGATGGTACCTGTCTGAGTTTTCTGAACTTTGTCGATCTGTGTTTGTTTGTTTTATTTTGCCAGAGGTTTCTTTGTGTGGAATCTTCTCCTGGCAACTTTTTGTTATATTAAATGACGAATCCATATATAATAGGTACACATCTGTGGTGTATAGGAAAACAAATTTAGTTTATATGTCCTTCAACAGATGGTCCGGCCTCTGTGTTTCTTCCATCCTACAACATTCAAGACCCATGTTCACTCCTTCCTCTCCTCAAATAAACTCTCCACACAGCATCTTAACAGATGACATAGGCCCTGAGGGAAATTATTTTCCTTGAGGCCTCCTGTGTAGAGTTAATGAAAAAAAAAGAAAAATACAGATGTTAGTAGAGGTTGTTATATGTGGTTTTGTGGTATCTCAACAGATGTCAGTAAAGTAGTACTATATGAGAGTGTCAATATGTGGAGTCAATATATATATATATATATATATATATATACATATATTTTGTTAATATTAGCCACATAGTCCATTACACAGGAATCCCTGAGAAAGACATTACATTACAAAGGAGGCCCTGAGAAAGAAATCCCTCAGGGCCTATATGATATTTGGATGCTTTGTTGAGGGTTTTTTTATGGAAAGGAAGAAAAAGGGAGTAAAAATATGAGGATTGGGTAGGAATCTGAGTGTCAATCTGTCTAGGAGTGCCGGACTTTTGAATCCATCCCTCTCGCTGTTGTGCAAGGCGATGGCGTCACCGAGGGCCCTGTTAAAAGCCAGCATAGAAAAAAAAATAATTTTTCAATACGACGTAAAATATTTGACAGTCTTCACCTTTCTTACGAATTCAATTTTTATAACATTTCTTTTGTGATATATTACAAAAATTACATCAAAATAATGTAAAAAAAAGAAAAAATATAGACTTCGAATAAGACTCCGTTCATATTATCAAGCTGCAGCCATTTTGTCCGCCATCTTTGATGCCCGGCGCGTCATTGGGAATTAATTTGAATTAATCGGAGTGGCTAGACGCTATCCAGTATTTCGTTACGTCAAGAATGAGAATGGCCCAAACGATTCTGACTTTGTTCTTCATACAATGTATTTATACATAAGGTACAAAATCGCATTAAAAAAAAATATTTTTTATGGCCAATGGTGGTCAAACAGCCATTTAGAAGTTGTGTGAAAAAATACAATTTTGGTTTTTGTTCAAGGTTGTTCATCACATTCAACATCGTCATATGTAGATTTTTCCTCTTTAAATTCATTGCCTGATTTATTCAATTAAAGCAGTAGTAAGGTAAAGTAGTTTGAAACCTTTCAAAGCAGTCACTATACTTCATGCCAGTGTTGAATCCGAGTAACTACCCAATTTGCTGCATTTTCGAATCGACGATAATTAAGCCGACTAACCGCCTTTACATACGAACCAATCACTGGCTACTAGGCTAATAACTAGTTAGCGTAATTTACATCAAAGTATAATACGGCATTTGATGGCTGTAATGTTCTGCTTGAATTATCAATTTTCAATGAAATGGAAAATACAAGATAGTGTACGCCGTAAGTATAGATCCCAAAAAAATTTTATCTAATTACTTTCTGATAGTAATATGAATCATATTGATAAAACTATATTTGGTGTTGAGTTATTTGAAAAACTAAACACATTAGAATTTTCATGAAGTCAAAATGGAGCTCGTGTTTTATTCGCGACCAAATAATGTGTATTTTTTTTTAAATGCGGAGACAGTTTACAAGCTGTTTCCGTGAGCACTTAGGCCATAGGCCCATTGTGCTATCTCCATTTCACCTCAATCCTTTATTAATAACCCAATCCTTTTAATAAAGTTCACCAGGGTTGTCATTGGATATGTGGCTATGTCTTCTGTATGTCTCCCCAGGTATCTGAGCCTAGTTCCCACCAGGGCAGCACATTGGCACCACAGGTGAATTGGAGTCTCTCCATCCTCTTCACATTTTCTGCATATATTGGTATTTTCCACTCCTGCACGTGTCTCCAGAGATGGCAGTGTCCCGTTAATAGTGCTACCAGTTCCCTCAGCGAGTTTCTGTCCATATAGAGTAGTTTCCTGGTTCGTCTAGGTCTAGAGTCTGGATCTTTTATGAGAACTAATGTGTAAATAACGTATCAGGTTAAAAGTTTGTCGTAATATAATGACGTTAAATCAGGTTAAAAGTTAGTCGTAGAATAATAATAGTAATAACGTATCAGGTTATTGTGGACGATAAAAGCATAATACTTAATGTAGTGTCCTTGAAGGACACGTAGTTTCAGTTGATTTTAATATATGACGTTAGGCTTAGAGCTTATGTCAAGTTCCGACAGATGTCCAGTAATAAGAGCAATACACCCCAGCAGTATATCGTGGTCGACGATCACCAATAACCTGAGATCCAATTGGTAGATAGTTAGAGTTGGTCGTGTGACCTAGAAGTATAATTTATTGTTATTAATGTGATCCCTTAGTCCTTGAAAAGTACGACATCCCCGCCTCTTTTGGGAGGGATTTAAAAATACTTGACAATACTGGGGCGGTACTGACAGTCTTACTGTTACAAAAGCAGGTAGCCTTTATGCCAAACGGCATAAGGTTTAATTCTCAACTCCAAATTCGTTGAACACCGCCCACTTTGATTCTTGACGTAAAAAAGTGCGAAATTGCAGTGTTTTGTTTTATTTTGTGAAATTCTGGCACAAATATTAAAATGCTTTCCGACCACTTTCTAAAAGAATTTATTTTCCACATTATACAATAAAACATTATCCGAAAAGGGGTTCGTTGGTAGGAGATTTTGCACTTTAAAAATATTTTGTACAGGCCTGATATTTTATTTTTTTCCAGGCTTACAAAAACACTTAAAAAAATACTCGACTACTTTCAAGGCCAAGATGTGTTCTACTTGCAGTATTTAACTGAATCATCTCTAATATTTCTAAGCTATTAAATTTTCAAGCCAAAAACACATGATTTTGTATGATATTGCATTATTTCGCATGGCTTCATCTTAAGTAAAGATAAACAATAAATCAGATTGTGCACTGACCTTATTATTCTTGCAGAGCCCCAATACATTTACTAATGTCTAAATGTGGATAAGGCAGACACAACACTTAACTTTTTTTTCTTCTGTTTATTAATTATCCCAGTCACTAATTTAATTTAGAAGAGAACCTTATTTTCTGTGTAAATTTGAATGATATAGCTGCTCCTTCTAAGAAGTTATTGATTACAATACAATGATTAATTTTGTTTTCACAGTTAGAGAAAATGTCAGGATAATATTATTTATTTATTTCTATACTTGTACATGCATTTTACAAATAATTACAATGGTTAACATAGTAGTACAAAAGAAAAAGTTCATATTCAGTAACAGGATATAAAAAGGTATGTAAGAAGGTAAATAGTAGCATTTTATGAACACCCCACTGGGATAACCTGTGCTGAGGTGTTCGCATGTTTAGGATTAAGAGACATTCTGCCGACATAAGTAGAAACACAGTATCCTCCTTGATATTGTCAAGAAGGGCACCGTGGTTCAACCCGTGTCGGCAGTATCGTAGACATAAAATTGGTAGCAGTTAAAGTTATACAAACAATTTTCTTCAAAAGCAGGTAGGAATATTTTAGATTATAATGTATCGTTTTTTCTAGTAGGGTTTTTTTCTCTAGGATTGTGGATTCAAAAGGGTTTTTAGTGATAAAGTGTGGATAAAGTATTCATTTGCATGATTAAGTACACACATTTCCCTTCAACATATACTCCATGATTGAGTGGTTACCATCCTTTGTTATGAATCCGTAGGTCGCAGATTAAAATCCCGGCTTGCGAAAGTTATATTTTTATTATTTTTTTAATTTTTACAATGTATTCATTAAAAATAATGTCACTATTTATCACTCTGGCGAAAGACCACCTTTCAGAATTGAATCATTACTTGAAATGGCTTCAACTATTTTTGATGATCCTATGTGAAAAGCCAGGTACTTCTCCATCTTACTCTTTTACGCCTTCTTTGTCTCCCCACTACCTACAGTCTCCCCAATAACACACCCCAACTGGACTTGCCATTGTCTCACTGCATCCAGATGCTTGGGAGCGATTGGAATTCACACACAAAATAATTTAGAAAAAACATTGTCCTAATTTTACCCATCATAACTATTTACACATCTGGAACAAAATTTCACCTAAATACAAATATGAATAAAATACATAACTCTGAAGAAATCTTAAAACGCTTCCTGTAATCACTTCCACAGAAACAAATAATTCAATATTTTCCGTATCTACAGCACATAGAAGTATGTTCTTATTTCTAGAATCCACCTTCCAAGAAAATTAATTAACCCCACAACTCTTAACCCTTTCGCATTACAACAGCGTTCGCAATAAAACCGCTTGCACGAGTATAAGATAATATAATTATTTTCGTAATCTTTTAGTGCATTTCAAAAACTCATCTAGAATTTATGGGAACAGACTTTTAAAACTTCGAGAATAATCCTTAAGAGGGTATTACCACAGAATACCGGAAATTAGTCATTTTTAAATCAAATTCTAGACGTATTGACTCTTTTTTTACAAAAAAACATTAATTGATTTTGAAAGATCGTTATTTTATCTGGTCGCCGCAGTTTTAAAATTTTGAAAAACAAAGTGTATTTTTAATATACTAAGGTTGTGCCGTTGGTCGTTGGCAGATTTTTCAATTTTCAAACGATAGATTCTATTGAACAACACAAATTTCAAATCATACAATCATACAACAAAATAAATCAATACATAATCTAGTCAACACAGTTTTCAAAATTTTAATTTTAGTTAAATTAAAATCATTAAAAAATATATCCGTATGTGACAAAAATACCTAAGTTTTTTAATTTATTTAAGGTCTTACAAACTAAAATATTAAAATTTTTTTTACACACTTATTTTGTTTAGACATTATTGAAAAATCATAAATACTTATGATCATGAAGTACACTTTAATAATTTATCATCGTGCGTTTTGAACATTTTTATTGCTTACTTGAATGTAGGTATATATTAAAGCAAGTTATTAAATCGACATAATTTTTTTATTTTAAAAATTTGATAGTGGGAATAATCGATCTTTTTCACAGGAACCACCCTGTACAGTTGCAATCATTTAAACTTTTATTCTCAGCTGCTGGTCAATCGCTCTTAAATTAATATAATATTTCCCATAAATGCGTATGGTTGTATAAAAATATATCGCTTTTCCAGTCTTTTAATAAGTAGTAATTTTCATAACATGAAGACCCATCTCAATAACTAAATCACTATGACAGCATTTTCAAATAGTTTATTCTTTTGAGCAATTTGCGATAATAATGGATGGTAAACGCTTTTCGATTCCGACAAATTAAAAAAAAACTTTTTAACGACCGTTTAATTCTAGTTGCAGGACTTTCAGTACGAATTAGTGATAAAGTGCTTTAATCCGATGAGTGCTTTTTGATACCTGATGATCAATCATTGTCTATTGAAGCTTAAGACATTATACTATTAGAAGATGGGTCACGAAAACCGACTGAGCTTTCCAGTTGTGATTACCTTTTATTTGAAGAAAATTCATTTATTTTTTTATTAACGCTCTTTTTATAAAGTACCTACATAATTTATTGTACATAAGTAAACTGCTGCAGTAACAACATTTTGTATTTGTTAAGTCTCAAATTGAAGATATCCATTGACTTGGTATAATTATTCCTCCATTAGTATTCCGGGCAAAAAGGAACACATATGGTAGTTAGTCCAGGAAATTCTACACTGAAATCAATCCCGACTTCTAGTATTACGTAGTGGAATCGGAAAGAGTTTGAGTAATGCACAAAAATCCCTTCCTTCATGCTTCCAACCATCTAGAGCCAATGAGACTTTGAGACAATGACACAATGACACAAAGAGACAATGAGACAATGAGACAATGAGACAATGAGGCAATGAGACAATGAGACAATGAGACAATGAGACAATTAGACAATGGACAATGAGACAATGAGACAATGAGACAATGAGACAATGAGACAATGAGGCAATGAGACAATGAGACAATGAGACAATTAGACAATGGACAATGAGACAATGAGACAATGAGACAATGAGACAATGAGACAATGAGACAATGAGACAATGAGACAATGAGACAATGAGACAATGAGACAATGAGACAATGACATTCCAAATTATTGGGGTATGTTATTATGACATTATTTAAAAAACTCCCTTCCTAAACACGAGTTATTCTCAATTCGGGAGGTATTTTTATATTTTTTAAATTTTTTATTTATTAAAAATTTGTTTTATTTTCGTAATTTTATTTTTATTTTTATACTGAACACCTCACATGAGTCCCAACTGCTCCCGTCTGGAGCCAGTGAGACTATAGCATCCCCAATTGGGGTATGTTGTGAGGCTGAAGGTAAGTGGGGAAGGGAAGGAGATGGGGAAGAGGAAGAGGATGGGGAAGTATCTGGCTATTCAAATCTAGTCATTATTTCAATTCTGAATGATGGTCTTACACCAGGGCGGTACTGAGAGTATCTTTCACTCTGGAACGTGCCGCAAATATACCTTATATTATTTTTATTAATTAATTGTCAAATAACGCAAATTAATCAAATAAAATTTATTTGCGCACGCAGGGTTAGAACCCGCGACCTTCGGAATGGGAGTCCAAAGCCTTGCAATGTATTTATTTGTATATATGTATATGATTCTGATCTAGATATATTTAACATTGTTGTGCTCGTAGCTTTACAATACTTGATATAGTGGACGGTATAATGTTTATTGAAAAGGGACGGTTACAACACTAATTGAATTCAAAAAATTAATTGTTTGGGCCTAATACTAAAAAAAATATTCCAGAATGTATACAGGGGTAGTGCAATGCAATATACTCCATTTTTCGAAATAAAAAATAAAGCAATTACGATAATAATAAGAAGACGTCACAATAACAAATCGTGTAAATAATGAAAACGAATAAAAACTGAAATATATTAAAAATGAACTGAACAATATTAAACACAAAAAGCAGCCATTTGAAAAGGCTATTTGACCGTCTCCCGTCTCCACAGGGCCATCAGGGAAACTCCATCAAAGTAACCGTGGAAGTTATGATTGTATTCTTCGATTGGCGTGGTCTGCGCCATAAGCTTCCAATGCGGTGGCGAAGAAGTTCTCTGAAAGTGTGCACTCGTCTCACTCGTCTCATTATCATCTCAGCGATAAGCATTATTGTAACAATTATTATAAGCAATAATTATTAGCCTGAAACACTGGTCCATGTTGAAAAAACCTCCAGAGATACATGCCGCTGACGGGACTCGAACTCGCGCCCCTCTGATTGCCGGTCAGGAGCTCTATCCACTAAGCTACGGCGGATTATCTCTTACCCGCCAAATGATTCAATATATACTATTGTTTCATTCAACAATTATTATTTTCACCTGCAAACAACCAAATTTATTTATTTTTATTATTATTTATTTTTAAATATTTTTTGTGTTAATAATTATTGCTTATAATAATTGTTACCCTTTGTGCTATGTATAAAAAGTCTTGTCGTAAACATTAGTTTATCAATTAAAAAAAATAATACGCATTATTGTAACCGAATTTTAGCTTATGCCATTGAAATGCAGTGTAAACTATCCACATTTATTAAAATCCTAAATAAATAAAATCCTTAGATTTTCCCACGGAGTTTCGCGACACCACTGTTAAATAGAGTATATAATAATGACAACTCCAGCTTGAGCGACACAATAAACACCAGTTTATATTATCGCAAAATGAGTTCCTTCGAGACATAATGAGAACTTACAAACTAAGATCTGAGATTTAGGTTATTTAGCATGTAATATTTAACAATAATAATATCTATTAGGCATTAATAATAGGGGATTCGGATAATGCTATTTACTCTGCAAACAAACCTGGTACAAACATTACTGTAGATCACTGGTTCACAAATTAATTAATTTCTGAATTGCAGGATCAAACTTGAATAGTTCCTCTTGGGATAGTTTTAATAATGTTATAATTGCTTTGAAAGCATTATGGTTCAAAATGATGATTCCACGTTCTGTAGATAACTTTACGAGAAATACTTAAATTAATAATGTAGAGAGAAAATCATTTTGTAATGATTATGTTAACAAGCACATTTTTATTTATTTATTATTAATATAAAACGGATTATTGTTATTAAAAGAAGGGTGCGTGGTTTACATTAACTTAACTCATAATATAACTGATTGAATATATATATTGAAATTATAAAAAAAATATCATAAATATTATTACAAACAAGTATAAAAAATATATGAATAAATGGCAGAATCACCACCACTCCATTTGACAAAAATGATATTTGATTGTCATAATCTTTTTTTTGGGAGGCGGATATGGGTGCCGCCGCCCCAGTAACCAATTATTGGATAATTAACACCTTTGCCATCATGGTCACCCCAAGTGATTCGCTACGTTTGGTGACTTAGCAGGGGAGTCCGGGTTCATGGGATGAGATTTGACTTTTATAGGTCTTGGTGACGGATGTGTTTGCCAACCTAGTGCGTGGCAGGCAGGAACAGGAGAGACTGGTTGAGGGAGACCTTTTTGAGCTCTCCAGCCAGACTCTCTCGACCCATCACCTCGCACCTTAGGGGGAGGGATGGATTCATACTTCCGTCATTCCTGGACTCATTGAACACCAGATTCCTACCCACCCCTCATACCTTATTCCTTCCCAGAACTTCTCTCCTTCCTTTCCATAAAAAGACCCTCAACACAGACTCCTCAAAGATGACGTAGGCCCTTAGGGATTATTTTTTCTTTAGTTTTAATTCTTTATGTTTGTTTACGTTTAAATATTAATGGATATCAATAAAATCTTTGAGGAAGTGATTTTATTCAAATACAAACTAATAAAAGTAAAAGATTTGATGAAATAATAAATTTAAAAAATCAATGAAATATTAAGTTTTTGTTAAACATATGGTATTCGATGGAGTGTCGTTTTTTACGAATACTGTGGAATTTAGCAAGGTTCGTGTTAAACGCATAGATGTTTGGGCATTATCTATTAAATGTCCTACAGCTCTTCTTATAAATACATTTTCACGGTAATTTGTATTGCTCTCAGGAATATAAAATTTATTCAGAGATCGAGTAACCCTTTTTGGACATCTAAAATTAATTTTTCGTAGTAGTATGTGCCATCAATATAGTTGTGAAGTATCTTAAAGAGCATTAATGGATCTGTGATGTCTCGGCGTTGATAAAGAGATTTAAGGTTTATGGGGACATTGTTTTCGTAATTTCGCACGTAAAAGTTGACATATTTGATAAACTTTTTGTGAACTCTTTCTAGATTTGATTTGTACGTAGAACAATGAGGTTTCCACACTGTTGAAGGAGGCTTCTGACATACGATATGTAGAGAATCTTAAATGTTTGTGGATTTTTGAACACTAAACTTACTCTAAGTATAAATTCCGACATTTTCAAAGCCTTCGACATGTCGAAGGACCTCGACAAAGCCTTCGTGATATGCTCGACGTGAGATTGAAAAAAGAAGCATACTGTCTAATAAAACTCCAAGTTCTCTTATTACATTTTCTCTGTTTAAAATATTGTTCTTAATCAGGGGAATCACGATGCACAAGTGAGCAATCACTGTACTATACGTATATACTGTTATTCTTCATGTTGTTGTACTAGTTATATGTTATGTTAATTAGGTTAATGGCACATGTTCTGCCGTATTTGTGTAAATAAATAAATAAAAAATATTTTTTGTTAATTTAAAAAGATATCTTAATTGATAATCAATGGGTGGATTTGGTAGGTAATTAAATAAATATTATGCAATTATAACTACATGTTGTCTTTGGATAGGATCAAACCTACACCAATTTAAAGTTTCCAGCCTTTTCAACATTGAAAATTCGAATCAAAATTAATTTATCAAAAGGACATTTAACTGGTTACGTTTTTAGATTTTCACGGCCAAAAGCATTTTCGTTGTTTGTTTTTGGGGTGTTATGCCGTGTTTTGCTACCTCCTTCTTTAGCCGACGTTTCGGACAGCGTTGCAGTGTCCATCATCAGGGCAGATCCATTTAACTGCTACAACAATAAACTTGCAAATACAGAGATAAATGCTGACATATACATTGCTAGTTATAGTTCAGAGCAGTTAGTTGTATCATATTATATGCGCAAACAACACAATTTATTAAATTTTATTTTTTTAAATTTTCCCTCATTCTTCTCTTCCACTTTCCAGTCCCAACCAAATACCTATTTTCCAACCTATCTTGGTATCATAAGTATTTTGTTGAATAATGCACTACGTAACAGTAGGCTAAATATGTTTGTTGTACTATAATTTTTAATATATTTTTTATATTTGGCACTTAGTTATGACTGTACATTTATTGATTTTTAGTAATTTTTAAGGTTATCCCCATCAATGTAATATAACATTGAAGAAGATGACGTCACTAATTGTATAAACAAAAATTTGGAAAGAACAAGACACAGTAAATAAAAGAAAACAAACAGACAAACACCATACCAATTTGGCTACTGCCACCTTTTATTTAAGGCCACGCTAACCCGCTCAAAAAGAATTAAACATGCATTCAGTACTTAGTTTTATATTTATACAAATCGATTTTTAAATATTATTAATTGGTGCTTCTTTTGTCTACCTCCTTTGTATATTATATTATTTACACTGTGTTTCTAAAATCAATAAATAAAAGTCAATTTTACCGTAAGCGGGCAATCATTAACTAAGTTTACCCCTATCTTGCTAGACTAGAAGCAATCTAAGTGAAGCGGTAAATCCGATTCTTACGGTAAGGTGCACTTTGCTAGAGATAGGTGAAAAAGTTAGATAATGTCAAATGGCTTTTTAAAGTGTGGTAGGTTGGCGATGTGATAAAAGTGAGACAATTCGGTAACACCCGCTAACACGTTCAGTGACTGCAGAGTGCGGAGTGTGGAATGGAGAGGATTGCGAACCGACGTCAATTGGGGCCGCTAACTTCGTCTGGGATTTTCCATCAGTTCTGTCGATCTCGCTGGTATTAAATAAGGTAGGGCGAATCATTGTAGACCATAGGCGATTTGACAAAAGTTAGACAATTCGGTAACACCCGCTAACCCGTTCAGTGACTGCAGAGTGCGGAGTGTGGAACTGTCCATCTCGCTGATATAAAATAAGGTAGGGTGTACCGACGTCAATTGGGGCCGCTAACTTCGTCTGGGTTTTTCCATCAGTTCTGTCGATCTCGCTGATATAAAATAAGGTAGGTTGTACCATTGTAGACCAATGGCGATGTCATAAAAGTTAGACAAGTCGGTAACACCCGCTAACACGTTCAGTGACTGCAGAGTGCGGAGTGTGGAATGGAGAGGACTGCGAACCGACGTCAATTGGGGCCGCTAACTTCGTCTGGGATTTTCCATCAGTTCTGTCGATCTCGATGATATAAAATAAGGTAGGGTGTACCATTGTAGACCATTGGCGATTTGACAGAAGTTAGACAATTCGGTAACACCGCTAACACGTTCAGTGACTGCAGAGTGCACAGTGTCGAACGGAGAGGACTGCGAACCGACGTCAATTGGGGTCGCTAACTTCGTCTGCCGATCTTGCTGATATAAAAAGGTAAGGTGTACCATTGCAGAGTGTATGTTTGTATGGTCTACGATGGTAAGCGATATTTTGTATAATTTATTCTGTAAAAGATCTCAAGTTAGGCTGGCAGTGTAACAGTCTAATTTCGCTATTACTTTTTGATATCAAGAACACACTAACTAATTCCATCATTTATCGGACCCACCTGAGAAGCTCAACGCTAAATCCCTATTTTTGATTTATCTTTACTAATACAATATTTTGTTAATACAATATACTGATTCTGTTGAAAATGTAAGTAATATTTAAAGATCATTTTTCTGATTTTAATCATCCTAATAAAAATGTTTGTTTTTTAAGTTTTCATTCAAATTTATTGATTTAAAAAAAAATCAAAAACCGACAAAACCAAAACGGCCCGTGATTGGCAACGGAACCAAATACGCACGTCAACCAACAACATGTACTATGTGTCAGAATCAGGCACACGATAGCCCCGCTCCAAAATATCGTTTTGGCGGTATTTAAAAAATGGGAAACTTAGACTTAGACCTTAGACTTAGAAAATGTATTCGTCAACATAAAAATAAAATAAAAAATCCATAACCATCGTAATTTTTTAAGCAATAAAAAAGGTGTAAATACCCTTTTAAAGCTTTTCATTAAAATAAAATTGTTAACTATTTTATAAAAAATACACGCATCAATTACTAAAAAAACTATATGATATATAAAACTATATTATAATGAGAATTATATGATCTCATATCAGAAACAACGATAATATTATTTTTTATTTTTATTATTGTATTGAAATGGAAACCGCAAGTAGCTTGTCAGCAGGAGATTAGTTCCACAGAAAATAATATTACAACAATAGATGAAATAATCATAAAATTATTAGCATATTAATACATAAATACATACCTATAAAACATAGTGTTATACTCAAGTTAAAAATAATGCAGAAACAGTATTATTATTGTGAAAAATAGCGAAAAAAAGGTAAATAATTATTAAAATATCAGTACTCAGTTGAGAATAATAAAAATGGTCTTTATTCAAAAATGTGGGAGGAAAGTGAAATCCCTCGAATGTGTACAAGGTGGTACAAAAAGCCAATAAGAGCGTATTTTTCACATGTGGACTGTAGAGCTGAAATTTTCTTCTAAGTATATCTCATTTGGTGCTCAACGCTCTTTGAGTATCTTTAAAAATTTGTCAATATGTCCATCATCATTTAACTTGTTAGTGATGATGATGTGCTCTAAATATTTTGTTGATCCTATTAAAATATTTGGTTGCTCCTACTAAAATATTTTGTTGATCCTACTATTATCAGAAGCACCCCGTTCGAAAAGGCTGGGGAATGTTTTTTGAGTCTTCTTGTTAGTTTCGTGCCCGACTTAAAAAAATAAATTTTGGCTATGTTTCCCTAGATTAACTTTTACCTTTCATATAAAATTATTCATAAAAAAAGCTCGTAAATCGACCGTTTCTATATTCCGTGTGCCAAGCGATGTTTATGCCTATTAACAATCGGCGCAAGACAGGGACGTATGGAGGAGCCTTGTCGATGCAGTGGGTCCCCTACCCGAATAGGGCAAGGGGAAGAAGAAGAAGAAGATGAACAATATTTACGGTAATATAAAGCATGTTCAGGATATACCTACAAACTTTGTGCTGTGTATTCCACTTAAACCAAAATAAAGGAGTTTGAAATCATTACCAAACAACTGATTTTATACGATCCGGTCTTTTCCCCCTTTTTTCTTCCGTACAGCATAAATGCTTACAAACGACATCAACCAGTGGCGGTTGCCCTATTTTTTTTTTTATAGAAAGACAAACATTTCCAGGTTACGAGAACAGACAGTACTTGAAAATTATATAATTATTTGTTAAATTTTTTTAAAAACAGAATATAATGCACATCGTAAAAGACGCGCCTCTTTTTATGACGCAGATCGAAAGAGAAAAAACAACTGAGAAAAATGACATTTTTAATTCATTTTTGGATTTATTGTTCTTACAGCATTTCAAATGCCGCTATCGATATCTAGGAATTTCTGCACCAATGGTTTATCTAACTCTAACATCGAGCATCGGATTAATCAGCAGTCGTTATGGCATCTCGTGGCTTCGACCTAAAGTTTGTTGATTCGGGACCTGGATATATTATGATTGCAGTTAAATGCACATTGTTGTAAACGATTCGTTCACAACTGTGAATTAAGCTGTGTAAGAGATGGCTGTTATAAATAGGCCACCGCAAGCTTAACTTTGATTTACTGTTAAACAAGATAAAATAATAATATTGCTGCAGATGCTGTACCAACAGAATCTGTATCAGCGGATTGTCCGTACTTAATAGAGTTATGAAGTTTCCTTGTTCAAACTTACCTTGTTGGTATTTAATCATGAGATTTCCCTGTTCGTCGATTGTTTGTTACAAAGGGGGTATTAAATTTGATGTCACTATCTTCTATCTATAAGCAATTTTGTGCTATGAACTCGTTCATTTACAATTAATTAATACAGGTGAATGCGAATGTAAAATATCGTGAAATAGGTGTTACTTCTTACTAAGCTACGAAGTTCGTGCTTGGTTTGGTACTGATGATATAAAATGTATCAGTTCTGTTCGAAATATAATATAATCAGGGTTTAACTAAATATTAGATTAGGCACATATATAAACCTAAAGATGTAGTGGGAGAAGGGTTGTGGAGAGATATGGGGAGAGTGTTTAATGGGAAAAATCAGAAAATAAATAGTTAATGTACTGTACATACCTCACGACAAGTAAAAGGAAAATAAAATCAAAAACTATGTTGAAAATAAAGTACAGATTTTTCAAATAGTCTCCAATGTATCTGTTTATTTGACAAATGTACTAAAATTAATTTTTATTTATCAGATATGAAATTTAACAATTTTTTTTCCACTTTATTTCACTTGTTTATTATACTAGAACCGGTTTCGTCCTACTATGGACATTTTCAGATTGGTAGTTGAAATTCTTATGCTACGGAATTTATACAAACTTAGGCAGGGGTACACAACATTGTCTTTATGATGAATCTATATGAATTTATATAATTGAAAAGGTTTGTGATTACTGAAACTGACAAAAATGATCGCGCAAACAATCCGCTTCGGCTATGGTATTCTGTACAGTCGTTTTCTGTGCGTTGGATGCTCTTCTCGAAAACGTATCCGACTTCAAGCAAGCTTAGGCTCGCAGGACTCAATGCGCAAGCGCGAATATTAAACTTCTTCTAGCTTCGTTGATACGGAACGAAGCAGAGAATCCACTATTCCTTGTTTTGGTGTGCATTAGTGTGTTTAGGCGACATTCGAGCATTGATAATGTTATTATATGTAGGTATAATATTTCGACTCACACCGCGATCTCTGAGATTGGGCGGTAAGTTTAACTGCGTTATCTATTGCTGTTTACGGCTAGAAAAAAATAAGCTCAAATCTTTTTTTAATTATTATTATTATATTTATTATAAGTCTAAGAAAGGAAGGGAGGCACAGCATCCACAGTATGTATGAAGGGACCGCAACTGATACCTACACTTCGGTTCACGGCAATTGAACCCGCGACCGGTCAGCTAACAGCGAAGTGCGGAGACCATTAAGCTACGGAGAAAAGGGCATTTATCGTGTATCTGACTGTTTACTGTGGCGTACTCGTACTGTATGAAGATCTTAAATCACAAATTACTTTTAAACTAATTGGATTTGTTTATGAGTAAAATGTTATATTTACCATACTGCTCATTTACCAAGTTTACAAATATTACGCTCGCACAAATAAATAATAAGGAAACACGTTGATTAGGAATTGGCGTAAAAAAAGGCCATTCAATCTCAATCACAGCTTCCAAGCAAATCATTATATTCTCCGTTGTCAAATGTATATACAACCGTCGTAAAATTTATCTGATAAAGAATACACAACGATAAACAATTTGATTGAAACTCAAATTTCATATCCAATTAGGGATATGGGGGACGTCCCAAGTATTCACAATATCATTTTTTCCTTCTTTTACGACGGCAATATAAAATATATTGCCAACGAAGCTTACCTAAGGCCATAAATTTGGATACAGAACTCTAGGACAAAACACAAAGTAAACTCGTGCGTATGGGAGCATAAAATCAAGCACAGATCGGGAAAAGGTAGTAAGCGCCTAAAGGTACATTCTACCAAAGTTTCTTTTTAAATTCCTTTATTAATTAGATAACATACCGCTTGACAAACTCATTATTTATACTAATTTAACTTTCGAGACGAAGATTTTTTGTAAGCCCCATAGATATTATAACTGGAACAAATATAAACGGAAGCCAATTACAAAGAACATACTCGTCACACATTTCTTTGATAATTTTGGGAAGAGTAATTATTATTACATATCATTGAAGACGAAGATAATAATATCAATAAATCTAAACAGAAACTTGGAATTCGAACCCTCTTGTCTTATGAAAAAAATGTAAAGGTAACGGTCACAACTTGAATTCGAACCCTCTCGTCTTACGAAAAAAATGTATAGTTAACGGTCGCAACTTGAATTCGAACCCTCTTGTCTTATGAAAAAAAGTAAAGTTAACGGTCGCAACTTGAATTCGAACCTTCTTGTCTTATGAAAAAATGTAAAGGTAACGGTCACAACTTAAATTCGAACCCTCTCGTCTTACGAAAAAAATGTTAAGTTAACGGTCGCAACTTGAATTCGAACCCTCTTGACTTATGAAGAAAATGTAACGTTCACGGTCGCAACTTGAATTCGAACCCTCTTGTCTTATGAAAAAATGTAAAGGTAACAGTCGCAACTTGAATTCGAACCCTCTTGTCTTATGAAAAAAAATTAAAGTTAACGGTCACAACTTGAATTCAAACCCTCTTGTCTTATGAAAAAAATGTAAAGTTAACGGTCGCAACTTGAATTCAAGTCCTCTTGTCTTATGAACAAAATGTAAAGGTAACGGTCGCATCTTGAATTCGAACCCCCTTGTCTTATGAAAAAAAATTCTTAAAGAGAATATTGTTAATTCTGAATTTGAAATATGAGATCGACATAATGTAAGTAATGTACATAAAAATAAAATAGGTCCTAATGGCTGAATTGGTTAAGGCGCTGTGTCCCGACAAGACAAGATATATTGGAGAGAATAGAGAAATTTGTATATAACAATTATTACTTTTTACTCTAAACTTTTCTAAAAATAATTTGTAAACATTTATTTATGGACATTGTGTATTTCTCTCATTATTCTCTGTGTAAAATAATTTAATTATATATTTTTTTCCCTGTTTAGGTACATGTAAATTTGGTTGTAAATATTTATTTATCTGCTGTTCAAATTAATCCGTAATAAATAGTTTATTAGATTAGATTTCTCGGGTTTCGTATTGTCTTGTTAATTACTGTCTGTATCTGTGTTTTCTCCTAAGTAAATAAAAATAGTTGAAGGAATTTCTCAAGATTGCTGACGAAGCAATTGAGATCGATACAACAGAGGGCGATGGAGTTCGGATTAAACTCTAAGACACAATATTTGAGTTATAGTAGTGGGATGCGAGATATTTTTATTACATATTGAGGCGAAATTTTAGCTTTTAGCTTTAGTTGTTATTATTCAGTCAATTAATTCAATATAGGTAAACGACGTCATTGTTCCATGCCTCGGAAAGAATGACACGGTAGCCATTCGCATAATTCTTCAGCAAAGAACGAAGCTATGGCCATCTAACTCCTACAGGAATAGCATTTTCTTTTAATAAGTTATTTAATTATAAGGAGAATAAACATTTACAATAAATAATTTTAAAAGTTGTGATGGTTAGTTTTCCACTCTAACTA
The DNA here is from genome assembly GCA_951813805.1 of Limnephilus auricula. Classification (NCBI taxonomy): domain Eukaryota; kingdom Metazoa; phylum Arthropoda; class Insecta; order Trichoptera; family Limnephilidae; genus Limnephilus; species Limnephilus auricula. The sequence goes on along the minus strand of OX638400.1, from coordinate 9,090,555 downwards.
TATAAATAAATAAGGCATAATAAATGGGAGTTATAAATTTGATATAATTAATTCTCTTGAAAGGACGAACTTTAAGTTTCGCTAAGCCGTTTAATTCTAGTGTATTTATTCAAAGTTTTAAGACCTGATTTTCCGAAAACGTTATCTCCTTGCTTAATTAAAGAGCAAAGATTGCAGACAGCTTTAAACATTAAAAACAAAAATATAGTAAAATTCAATTAAAGATTTTCCCAGAATCGCCCTTGTAAAAGACAACCATTCTGAGTCGAGACGTTGATTGAAATGTCTTTAGCCGTGTTTGGTTATCACCTCTGAATAGCCAGGTACATTCAACCTTCATCCCACGAATCTTATTCCCCATTCCTTTTAGCCTCACAACATATCTTTATAGGGGATGCCATATTACTTTTGAATGTGGGAAGTTGTGTACCTATCTACATAAAATATAAAGAATTGTTAAATATTAAAAAAATTGTATTTTTGGTTTTATGTGATAGCGTAAAATTTGCCTTTGTCACTTAGGTTCTTTTGCCAACCAGTGCTCGAAATGGGTTCTCATTTTTTGCGGCAAATAAGTTACCTTTTCCGACAAAGTGAAGCTTATCGCCGTTAAACTACCAATTTCCTGAAATGTTTTTCCAGGAAACCACGTGGCTAAACAAGATGTACGGCGGGAGTAAGGGGATGGGAAGGGGTGAACCGATTGGGGACAGTGGACCGAATAGAAAATAAATTGAGCGTTATAAAAAGGGACATCCCAGCATTGTTAACGTACTGGCTTCTTTAAAATGGGTGGAATCAGACCCCGAAGTTATTATTCTTATAATAAATTCAAATTTTATATTGGACGGATATAATAATAATGATTGTATAATATGTACAGCGCAATTTTTTGTGATAAAGGGCGATATGGTTATAGAAACCCAATTTGATAATTCTGTTACGAGATGATGGATACATAGACATAGTTTAATTAATTATCGTGGTAAGTGTGCCTTAAAATATTTTTAAAAAGCATATGTTATTGAACACATATTTTCGAATATGTCGTTTGTATTTACTGTTAAATGTGTCTGTGTCTGTATCGATAACGGAAATTAGACGTGCTAATTGGACAGGAGAGAAAGAAAAATCATATCTCTTTTTTTGCAAACCAACAATAATGATTAAATGTAACAATATAACTTTGAAAAAAAACCACTGATTTATTTAATTAATGCCGACCGGTTTCGGAACAACTGTTCCTTCCTCAGGGCAAACATATAATGATTTTACAATCAGAAAATAGTGGGAGGGTAAAATTTATTGCTAGGTGTTGTGGAGGGATGGGGCGTGGCTAGGAATTAATTGAAAGTTGTAGGAGGGAACAGAATGGACATCGAAAGGGAATAGATTTAAGATTGGGCTATATGTAAATATTTTTTGTTTGTTGATAATCGACTCATTATTGTTAAGGGATTTTTTATTTATTTCTAAGGCTTCTAAGTTATCTAAGCGTTTTCCTTTATTAATAATATGAAGAATATTTATCCCTGTGTTTTTTTTCAAAACTATGGTTATTTTATTTTTTAAATGATATGGTTAGCGAAATCAGAAAAATTATTTTTATTAAGACACCTTAAGTGTTCTTCGATTCTAATTTCGAAATTACGGGTTGTTTTCCCGATATAAAATGAGTGGTTAACAAAGTAGTGATAAATCAGTGGTTTTAACAAAGTTATACTGTTTCATTTAATTATAATGAAAAATCACAAAGTAATAAATAGTTTTAAAAGTACAATAATAATGTTTTTTTTAGGATTAAATTTTTTAGGATTAAATGTTTTTTTTTTTAGGATTAAATTTCAAACTAGGATAAGAAAAATTTTAAAATGCAATCTATCTGCTAAAAATTTAGTAAAGGCAATAAATAGTTGGGCAATACCTCTATTAACGTACTCATTTGGTATAATTAAATGGTCTAATACAGATATAGATAGCTTAGAACGATTAATTAGAACTACGTTAACAAAGTTTAATTGTCATCGTCCAAATTCAGCTATAGAACGAATTAATTTACCTAGAAATTTAGGAGGTAGAGGTATAGTCAAAATAACTTCTTTAAAACAAAATCAGGTAGAAATGTTAAGAAATTTTTTTCATAGAAAAGCTAATAGCTCAGAGCTGCATAAAATAATTTGCAAGGCAGACAGAAATATTTCACCTTTAAATTTATACGACGAGAATGCCAACATTTTTATAAATACCAACCAGGAATTATTAGATTCCTGGTCAAATAAAATTATTCACGCAAAACACTTAAATTATCTCAACCAAACGTATGTTGACAAACTTTCGTCAAACAAATGGTTGAGTATTGGAGAGTTGAACGCAGAAATAGAAATTTTATGCTTGCTATTCAAGATAGAGTAATTAATACCAAAAATTATAGGAAGCATATCAAAGATCCAAATCAAATTGATGATTTATGTAGAAAATGTATGGCTTTTCCGGAAACTATAGAACACATTATATCAGGATGTTCTATATTAGCGCCGTCTGAGTATACATTTAGGCACAATCAGGTTTTAAAAATAATTCACCAAAGTTTGGTAATTAAACATAACTTGATTGACTGTCATAATATAGTACCATATTATGAATACGAACCAAATTCATTTTTAGAAAATAATTTCTTTAAAATTTACTATGATAAAACTATACTAACAGACAGACCAATTGGTCATAATAGACCTGATATAGTTTTACATGACAAAATTAAAAAAAAAATAACTTATATTATTGATGTAGCTATTCCAAATTCCTGTAATATTCAAAAATCTGTTTCTGAAAAAATAAGAAAGTATACAGATTTAGGAAATGAAATTAAAAGAATTTGGCATTCTCAGACTATAAAAATATTACCTTTTGTTATTTCGGCTACTGGCATTATACCTAGCTCTCTTATTAAAAATTTAGGCATATTAGATTTGTCAAAGAATTTGTATATAAAAATGCAAAAATCAGTCATTTTAAATACATGTAGAATTACGAAAGATTTTTTAAATATTTATATTGAGGGATCAGTAGGATTTATCGGTCAAATTAGGAATTCCACAGAGCCGAACCCTCTGATATGAAAATATCTGGAGACGGTGAATTATATTCCCATTTAATAGTTTGGTAGATTAACGTGTTGTTCTTGTATTGTTTTGTATTAATTATACTTATATAATACACTTGCATAACGTAGATTTACTAGATGATCATTTATATGGAAAAGTGTATGAAAGGGTTTAGTTTTTCCTATGGGAAAAACTAAACCCGTTCCTGTAAATCTGGTGAATAAAAAAAAAAAAAAAATTACATTTAATAGGTCTTTCAGATTTCGACAAAAGTTTATTATTAGTTTTTGAGAAAAAAAAGTTTAAATTTTAACCCTTTTAGTTGTAAAGGATATATATTTTCCCAGATATATTTCGATGACTCAGACCGATAGTCAAAAAAACGGAGAAGTATCTACTCACTCATGAATTTTTCAATTTGGGAGGCCGGTATGGGTACCGCCCTGAAAACCATTTATTGGATAACCAACACCTCTGCCTACCTCTGTCACCCCAAGTGGTTCGCTACGTTTGGTGACCTCTACCGGGTTCATAGGGGTGAGGATTGTCCAGGTCTTAGCGGCGGATTTGTCCGCCCACCAACTGTGTTGCAGGTCACCAACTGTGTGACAGGAGATACTGGTTGAGGGAGATGCTTGACCTCTCCAGCAGTACTCTCTTGGAACATTGTATTGCTCCGCAGTGGGAGGGAGGGATTCACATATCTGTCACTCCTGGATGAACTGAACCACAGATTCCAACCCACTTCTCATACATGTTTCCCTCCCAGAACTTCCTCTACTTCCATTCCTAAAAAGACCCTCCACACAGCATCCCCAAAGATGACATATGCCCTGAGGGGAAATATTTTCCTCCGGGCCTTCTGTGTGGAGTTAATTATATAGATACTAACGGTATGGCAATATTTTAAAAGCATATTATCAGTCTACTTTCATGACAAGCCTCGCATGTGATTGTTAATAATTTAAAATTTACTTTAATTGAATTTATTTTAAATGAATTATTAATGACTGATTTTCTTTAATACATAACTTATGTATTATTATTATTCTTTCGTTTTATTTTTCTACTATCTCTTTTTATTTTTTTAATTCCAATTGTTGTTTAGCATCTCTACACCATGAAAAATAAATCGTGAACTCTACATTTTGTGTATAAAATGTTCTAATGAATAACTAAATCTTCTTTTGCTTCAAGAAACTATTTTTATCACGCTCCACTCATATTTAATAGCCTTCCAGCACCTATAAAGTCATCTAATTCCTTGTACACTTTTAAAAAGAATATTAAATTATTTGTGTTAGCCGAGGATTACCAATTAATTTTTTCATCTTTGACCTTTATAAATTAACAGTATATTATATTGTCTAAATAAATTTTCCCCTTTGTCCTGCTAAATTAATAGCATAATATATTATATACATACGAGTATATTTATTCTGTCATCTTAGTCCTTTTTAAATAAAAAAGCTTTTTTTTTTAATGTAGTTCTTTTAATTAATAGCATTTTTTTTCAAATCAATATGATCACCCCATATTGTTAACATTATAATGCGATGGATGTGCGCTAGGTGCCTTAGTTCGTTAGTGGGTACCCATCATAAGAAATGTTAATCTACTGTTTAAATTTAAAAAATACCTAAATCAACTATAAGAGTCTATATCTCACTATTATTATTAATTCTTTCATATCCTTTATTGATAAATCTTGCAATTTCTTAAATATGCCTTGTTTTTTTGCCATATTGTATAATGTATTTACTTTCACACATGATATTGTATAATTGAAATATAATTGAACTAAAATTCCCTCACCAAACACAAGAGCCTTGTCTCTTTATGGTGAGGAAAAGCTATTCTTATCGACTATTTTACCACTGTATAAAATGTAAAAATTGTGTATTTATTGTAATAAAAACTTTAAATATTAAATAAAAAAAAAAAAAAAAAAAAACAATATTATACTTTCAATACCCATATTATTTTGTGTATTTACTTTATAAAAATTTATTGGTCTAATCCAAGTGAGGTTAATAATTAAAATGTAAACAATAACAGCTTAAGTAAAATTTTTAAAAATCTATCCCGCTTATAAATGTTTACTTACATTATGTTATTTTTTATTTATATTTTTTCTTAACCATATATCTAGGTATATATTATTTGATTTTTTTTTTGTTGTTGATATTTTCTTTTGATTTTTTTTATTGCTAAAAATGGTATTAACTAATGCCACAGTGAATAATAACATTTTGTTTATTCTTTTGATCAAACAAAATATTATTATGTTGTTAATTCTTTTTTTTTACAAATTTAATATATCATTGTTATTTTTAAATTGCTGTTATGTGGGTTACTTTTATTAAATTGTAAAATTATTAACCCCGATACAGGCAAACCCTAGTGGGGTTAATAATTAATGTTAAAAAATATATGTTAATCGTAAAGAAATAATAAATAAATAATCTAGTCATTTAGTTTAAAAACATTTCGACGTACCACTGTGAAATATGACAAAGTCAATAAAGAAAAATTACATTTATAAGTGTATAATTAGCGATCCATAAATTCCTTTAAAAACTTACTGGATGTAGGTACTTATTTGTAAAATTAATATGTTTCTGAACTCTTGAGAGTTTCGATACTTTAGGGGTTTAATCAAATTACTCAGAATTTCTGAAGTTTAGTAAAAATTGTTTACAATAATAAGTACATGAATTTGTTTTAAACCAGTAAATTTTACCACTTCAAAACGTATGTTTTTACATTATAATTACAGCAAGCAACAAAGTTAATGCTTTATCGAATAAAAAATTATCGATTTTAGTGAGATTCTATTTCTTTGAATGAATAAAGGTAAGTACATACTGGTAGACGCACATATGCTATGCTATGCCTAAAAATATCAGGCCCCCTTGCACACTCGATCGATAAGGATTGTATCGAAAACTTTGCGTGTCGAATGTATTAAGGATTCTTAGTCATTGTGAACTGTTGCTTATTCGCTGGCAATTTGAAGTCATGTTAGGAACGATGAGAAGTTACCGAAAGTTATCGATAAGGATTGATAAGCTAACTATCGGTAACTTGTAACATCAGTCCTTAGCACGACTGCAGATCGCAAACGAATAAGTGAAGTTCACAATGACTAAGTATCCTTAATATATTCGAAATCAACTGTTGTTTGTACGTTAGCATTCTGCAGTTGTCTTAGGGAACGATGAGAAGTTACTGACAATTGTCCTATCGATATGAAGTTACCGACCGATAGTCGGTAGCTTCTCATCGTTCCCTAGGACAACTGCAGATCGCTAACGCACAAACGACAGTTGTTATCGAATATATTAAGGACACAGTAATTGCGAACTGTCACCTATTCGTTTGCGATCTGCAGTTGTCCTAGGGAACGATGACAAGTTACCGATAATCGGTCGGTAACTTCATATCGATCGACCATGCTAGCACTACTGGACTACTTAGCAACCGTACGTTTTCTATGGGTTTGGATGCTTCAGAATTACGCTGCCTGTAACGGTGTGGCCAGTGTTAATCTGAAGTATATATTTCCATAGAAAATGTATGGTTGCTAAACATTCCAGATATTGTTAGGCGTAGCGTAGCGTACGTACGTCGACCCGGTATGTACCTACCTTAATAGTTCCAATGATAGATTACGGGTTTGTGCGTAGGTTTTTAAGATTTAATACTTATTAACATTTTTTTGTATACATAAGAGTCCCAATTTTTCCCGATAGTGCAGAGATATTGGGGTTCGTCCTCAATTGGGGTATGTTTTAAAGCCGAAGGAAGTAGGGAAGTGAAGAAGTCAAGGAAAAGAAAGTTGGGTAGTTTTTTTTGTTGTTTTTTTTTTGTGTTAATTTGCTGAACTCCATTTAATTTTTTTGAGTTTAAAAATGGCCTTGAAAGACGAAAAAGCTGTCACAATAACTAAAATACTTGCAGTACTTAATAATAAACATTATTAAATTTAATTTTAAAAAAAAATTGGGTAGTACTAGGCTATTTAGAACTGGTCACCAACACGGCTACAGTTTCACCAGGGCGATACTGAGAATGACTACCAATACCATTATTAATATTTCATTCACTTCTTAGTAAAAATTGCAAGCGTTTTCTGCAATACTATATAATTTTTTTTTCATATTAATCCTTTAGAAATTCTTTTGTCAAGCTTCTCATCCTGGATATGTTTTTATCTAGAGCAAAAGTGTCACTTTCCAGTGGGAACTAAGGATAATCCTTATCTAGGAGTTCTACAATTGTGGCTTAAAGTTGTATAGCTTTAAGTTTGCTGGTGGTGAGACGATGCCCGCTAGATTGACCCAGAAGTGTTTTCAAGTAAGATGTGAGATCAAATGATAATAAAAAAGAGTGAAGAATTTTCTCCTGTTCTGTGTTATTCTACTGCAGACAAGTGAAAAATCACGTGATTTGAAAATAAAATGAAAATATTTATATTTAAATAATAATAGAGGTCTACGTTGAAGAAGGGAGGAAACACAGAGGCCGGCAAATTGTTCCACAGCCGAACTGTTGAACTCAAGAATGAATCGTAGAAGCGGCTCATTATCATGTGACAAATAAATATCAACCGTGCACATACATAAGTAGCGCATTTGGCGTGTTTCCCGACTCTGCACAGGTGTCGAGGAGATCAATGAATCTAGTTCCTCGGAGCTTCTTCCATCGAAAAATTGGTAAAACAAGTACAGCATTCCTACTCGAGCATATGTATTTTAAAAATTAAACTCCCATCATATTCTTGGGAGGCAACTATGCTGACCATTATCCAAATTATTACATCCATTACATCCGAAATTAATATGTTTGGTATTTTTAAGAGAAAGTCAAATTTTCTGGGTCTTATTAAATAAGCGGAAACCGTTGTTTGTGCAATGGTGGAGGTCAATAATTTATGATGAGGACACTAACCCATCGCTGTAGCTAATAAATATGTAGGACCTGATTATTATGTAGAATTGATAAATTTACATTACTTATCAAACGCACTAATTTAGGTCGAGGGCCTGTCTGAGATGTAACATTATTTAATGAACTAGGATTTATTTTTAATTTTAGTTTCATTTTAAAAATTGAAACTCATTATGTCAAGAATGCAGACAAGTGTAGTACCTACCTCTAAGAAAATATGGTATTTTGACAAAAAATTATTTTAAGTGCTTTTCAAATTTAGAACTGATGTGTAAAAATTCGACTATTCAAGTACTTACCATATCATTAAGTTTTCAGGTGAATTATTATCTGAAAGAGTGGAAAACAGAATCCTTTTTGTGTCCCACTAATCACAGAAATCTCTTAAACCGTGAGCTCTAGCGCCGTGAATATTATTTCTAATTATTTCACAAAAAAAATGTTTTTTTTTTTATTTAAAGCACCACACTATATTTCCTTTTGCTCGCACTGCATAGATCCGGTGAGACTATGGCATCAACAGTTGGTGTATGGCTGAGTAGAGTAGGGAAGAGAAGGAAATGGGAAAGAATAGAATGATTGGGGAGTATCATTGATTTCATTTCTTAAATGTATTACTTCACAAGGGCAAAACTAAGAGTATCTTCCTCTCAAAACTATTAAACTATTTTCAGCTTACAACTTTCACCTTAATTGTTGAATTTTGGATACCCCGTAAACTAAACACACTAAATACAAAATTAGACTTGTTAACATTACACTAATTAACTACTCGTAAACACAAATGAGTTAAGTATCTGTCGAGAATTTTCCTTCGGGTGATGAGTGCTTTCTCTTCAGTTTCTATCATTACACCAAATATTCATGATTAAAAGCAAGTTTATTTCGTGATACCCAGAGTGAACTCCTATCTCGTTAGATATGTATTAACATGACCGTTGGAATTCCGCCAAGTGCCAGCGTGACTTAGAAATACAAGAAATTAAATAAGAACATAACACAAGTATCGCCGCTACACTGTACAGTGTAAAGTCGTTACTCAGCATTTTAGTTTGAAGAGACAACTTTATCACTTGTAATGATGTGTTTTAATCTCACTAAGGCTGGCGTGGTTCTTGTGTTTGACAGAAGTCGAGTCACGTGTAGTTATGAAGTTATTTGTTGAAAGCTCCGTGTAGTAACGTAGTTTCGAAAACAAAAAAATAATAACGCCAAAATGATTTTTATTTTTGTTACATCTCGCAAGAGCGGATCGGTGGTGTTATAGTTCCTTCGAACACCATGCCTGTATAGGTATTGCATCTGTGATTTAGAGATGGCGATCGGTCTATCAAGGGGAAGTCTGGACAAGACGAGTGTTTTTTTTTCAAAGATGTAATATATTTTCGTTAAAAGGTACATTTGAACAAGAAAATTTTACTTGAATCTCTATGATATATAGCAGCCGCAAGCGGAGAGTCCGACCAAATTGGCTTGAATGCTGGAATCCTCGGAAATAATCCTAAACATGTAATTTTTTTTTCTCAGTTTGCAAAAAAAATTGTTGATTGCAGATATGGCGGACACAAAATGAAAATTGACAAAAAAAATCGGCCTTAATTTTGGAATAACTTTTTTTTAAAATAATTATTTTTCGTAATTCGAGTTATAGAACTAACTTTGAATGAAGTGAATCGGATGAACATTTAATCAGCTACGATTCCAGCCAACTTGAAAAAGGAGGTTTTGAGAAAAATGCGATTAAATCACTCCATTCTCCTTCTGTCTGCTTAGCGCGCACCGCTCCTAACTATATTTCAAGGTTGAATTTGATGCCATAACTTCGGGAATGTGTACTCCACACGTAAAAAAAGATTTTTAGATATCAAAAAAGTCGTTTTTTCGGCCGGATTCTCTTTGTACAGAAAAAAGTTTGTTTATCAGGCATTTTCGGGCTCCAGCCCTAAGGTGGCTCCAAAATTCAAATATTTTGACCGCGCTTCGGATTTCTACAGGTTTAGTAGCTGGAAAACTGTTAAAGAATCTGCCAGCCCTATACAAGACGCCCAGTTTCTAGGAAGAAAGATTTATTCGAGTATCCATGGAGCCCCGATACATGAGCCGGTCAGAGATACTTACTTCTTTCAATTGAGGCTTTATCGGTAAATAAATTGCACCAGACAGTCACTGATCTCCCTCTTTGCCGATATCAGACACCTTTTGTTTTTTGTGATGTTGAAATAACGTTTATATGACGTTGTTAATACATTTGTTTGTAAAATTTTAGCTTTTTTCATAATCTGACTGTAGCGAAGTCCTGTTTTAACTAAACCTGCAAGAGCAAGCTCTAAAGAAAATAATTCCCCTCATCTTTGCGATGCCTATGTCATCTTTGCGATGCTGTATGGAAGGTCTTTTTGGGAAAGAAAAGAGAGGATGGTCTGATAAGGAAAAAGGTTTGAGGGGTGGGTAGGAATCTTGGGGTCAGTGTGTCCAGGAGTGACCGACGAATGATTGCATCCCTTCCGCTGCGACACAAGGCAGTGTTCCGAGAGTGTCCTGCTGGAGAAGTCAAAAACTCCCCCTCGATCAGTCTTTCACGGTCTGGCCTGCCACGCAATTGTTGGGACCAAGACAAACCTCACCCCATGAACCCGAGCACCCCTGGCAAGTAATGTAGGGAACTATTTAAATAATCCGGTGTTGATTATCCAATAAATGGTTCGCATGGAGGTGGTACCCATAACATAATTCTTAAAAAATCTTCTATCCTTAAATTTGTTTGTACTTTGAAAATAACAGAAAATTAGAATCATTCTTTTGTAAGCGTTCTCAGAACTATATTAATCGTATGTGAGTTATTGATTTAATTTTGGGTTATTACATGTGTAACAATCAATGTCACAATCTAGTCATGATTTCGACTACCATAATACGGGCATGTGTCTAGTGCGGTAGTTGAAAAGCATGTAAAACAACATGCATGTGATTTAGACCACACGACTGAAGTAAATACTTCGTTAGTTTATGTTTATATGTATAAAATATATACATATATTAATTATCTACAAATATTTATTTAAATTTTTTAACATTTGCCTCGCCCGATAAAGACGTGCGCATCGACTTCCGCTCGTTTGGCGCGTCACTGGTATTTCAAAATACTCACTGAAATATTTCATGCACTGGCTATGAGAGGTAGAGAGAAAGAGAATGTGCGCGCGCACTGCTCTATCTTGCTTCTACAGTGAACTCGTTCTCCTCCTAACGCATTTCAATTTCCGTTACACATTCGCCAAATTACCTCCCAAGTCAAGCTTGCGTAAAAAGTATTTACTTCAAAAAACTTTCTAACTGGTTCAGAACACAATATTAATTTTTGGTAATATAATAATAATTGATTTATTTCATTTGCTTGGAACATGTTTGCAAAGGAGGAAAATATCTATGTTTTTACACCAACATCGTACAAACTACTCGTATCACCATTTGCGTTTCCGCCTTTACCTCGCCGCAGAGTGTACTTACAATCCGGTTTGAATACGAAATGCCGCTAAGTTTGTAGCAAGAAGTGCAGTTTGTACGGCGTTCCAATATAAAACTGAAATTCTTACGGGAACCTCGGACGTGAAGCTTGTATGAAAATGTAATCGGCTTGGAAGGTTTGAGGACGCGTCTGTGAATCGTAGATGCAACGTAATTATCGATCCGAGTGTGATACTGGCAAAGGTAACTTTTTTATTTATGTAAAATAGAAGGATCAGCTGAAAGCTATACAAATTTTTTAAAAATGATTTCTTAACAGATATTTTGTCATGCAAGTCTTTCCATAAATGTATTTATATAGTATTAAATTTTATTGATTGATTTTGTTTATATTTTTAATTAATTAACGAAAATACATAGTTACATACTTACCCATAAATATATACTTTTTGTATAAAACACCTCACTAGGCTGAGCCTGTTCGAGGTGGCAAAAATTAAAACCAATTTTAATACTATCGAAGAAAGCAAACACTTTGTGGCTTGACATTATACCAGTGGTCACCAACATACGGCCTGCGGGCCGATCCGGGCTGTTCCGGCCCGCCAAAGATTTTCATCCGGCCCTCCAAAAATTCCTGATTTATTTTTATAGATATATATTAATTTTACAGAATTTTTTTATTTGGTTGTGAATTTATGGCAGTTAATTTCAATTAATAAATCGGAATTTTAGATAACTACAGTTTTTGGTGTTTCCGGAGAATTCGGTGTTGAAGGGGACCAGACATTCCCCGGAAACTTAAATTTTTTTTGTTGAAATTATAAGAATTTTCGTGCAGCCAAGATTAAAAAGGGTATTCAGGCAAAACAGAGGCCGAATCGAAAATATTTAGTATATATTTTAACGGAAATGTATGTAATCCGTCATTGCATTCAATTCCTAGGAAATGTTTTTAGTTCCTAAAGTCGCCGGAAATGTGTGAAATAAATTATATTAGACACATTCCCTAGGAAATCTATACATTTCCTAAATAGAAATCGGAAATGTAAAACACAAATAATAATATAACTATAAAGGGGCACTTTCTTTTGTATCATAAATCACGTTACACAAACCTAGCGTAACCGCTAAACTACTTAAAAACTGGAATGTTTTTCTTGCCTTGACGCGATTAGGCTCTATAAAGAGGGCACTTTTTTTGTATCACAAACCATATTAATTACTTAAATAACAGACTGATTACTTACCAAATGTTGGCTACCCACTTGTGAATTTTGTCTTAGAGATTTACATTATTTATCAGGTCTTTTATCTTTTCAATAAAAAAATTAAAAGGATGGATTGGAGCAAGAGTATTATAACATCCACAGATAGTATTTATCTTCGGAGTCATACGCTGAATGTATACGAGTTGTTTCCTAATTTTCTTTTGCAGTAAGATGGTTTACTTTGTCTTTGTGAGCAGAAATGTGAAAGCTTTTGTCCAAGATTGGTCTACGCCACTCGCTTCAGATTTGTCTTCTTCTTTGCGAGGAATTTTTTGAAGAGGTCTTACAGGATTGAAAGGAAAAATTCCTGATGTTCTGAACCTTGTTGCGAAAATTCCGGGTGACTTTGAGTCATTTGGTTGTAAAGTGCTCAAGCACCCTCCGAAATTCATTATTTGGTTGTACTTCCCTATTTCTCATCATTCATTCGATTAATTATGTTTGCCAAGCAATATCTAAGAGTCGACCCAGAAATAGAAATTTAGTACCTCAGACACAAAAAGCTTCTAAAATCAAAAATAAACAGAGAATATCTCGGGATTTTTAACGGGTTGGCGCTTGTATATTATATTCTTCTTCATTAGTTGAAAATCATGCTGAAATTGTTCGCAATTAAGAAATAGCTGCAAAGGCTGTCAACTCTGAAGACGTCGTTTCAGCGCACTCAGCATCCTAGTGTCAAGCATCATTAGGGACCCTGGAGATATGTCCGATGAGTGTCTAGTGATTCCTTGTGAGAGCCTCCGCACGGCAGAGCCTCATGTGTGATGTGTGAAGGCCGCATTGCAGTTAAACTCCCCGATTGCCTATACCCAGGATAGCTTATGCCAGGATAGTTGTCGCGAGTGGCGTGCCGTCCATAAAGCCTGAAAATTTGTACCTACCTCAAGAAAAAAAAAATGACAAAATATATTTTTAAGATTATTCAAAATAATTTAAAATATCTGAAAATTCCTACTACCATCATTATATGCATATCCTACTACCATCATTACATTTTGAACCGACGAACCCCGACCCATTTATTAACTCAGTTACTAACTGGTCACAACAATTCTTCCCTAAGAGCTCGTACGCACTAGCGGCTAGCCTTTTATTTTAGTATGCATCCGCTCATTTCGTACGCACTAAACCGCCGAAAAATTCAAACAAAATTCAACTGCTAATCGAACCGCCTAGGCGGTTAGCCGCTAGTGCGTACGAGCTCTAAGGTTGAGGTGTTGTAAATAAAAACAGTAAATTTCTATTATATTCAGGGAAGGGGTACCGCAGGCCCGGAGATCCCATTTTTTATAACAAAAGCATCTGCCATAGGTGGGTCACGCCGCAATTATTTGGATACGTTTAGTGACTTATCTAGCCTTAGACTTAGACCCCTCAAACCATTTTCCTTCCATCTCCTTCCCTTTCATCAAAATACCCTCCACACAGCATCCCCAAATATGACACACACCCTATGGGAAATTATTTTCCTCAGGGCTTCCCAAAAAACAGGTCATGGACTATTTTTCTCCGTCCTCTTCGATTTTATTATTGAGGTTCATTCCTAGGGATCCAAACTCAAATCCAATCTTCATCATTAACACGGAAAGACACAACTACGCATTGGTTAAGGAGCAAGGCACGCCAATGGCTGATGCCAGGATAGCTAGGGGATATATCCAAAGTTTCAGTTTTGCTAATGGTGTAATGCGCATCCCTCGAATTCCCCTGAAATAGCCCTGCACTTTATCGCGATGCAACGGACCGCATACGGCCGAAAATAATTCATGGCGCTGGGATGCTGGAATACTAGTCGCCCAAAGTGATTATGAATACATCAGTGAAACAAATGTTACAATGATTATGGTTGGTTTAATGCTACCGTATTGCGCTGTGGTATTCTAACTTCTAACCAGAGAAGTTGGGTAAAAAAATACGCATAATTATGGTAGTTACAATATATTCCAAAACAGTCTTCGATATATATATTTTATTTTTTCAATTATAAAAGTCAGAATTTAGGAAGGAGAAATATTATACTTGACTTAACGTTCGGGGGGTGGAGATTCGGCATTAAATTTATGATGCTACCCCTGCTCATGAACTAAAATTATCTCTCCCTGTCAGTACATAATAATAACAATAATAATAATTGGATAATTTGTATAGCGCCGTTTTTTAGAGAAATCACCTCAAGGGCGCTGTACAATTTATAATATAATTCTTAGGCTATATTTAAGTTTATTATTTACAATCGTATACAGAAACATACTTACCTGGTCGGTCACTTCCGATAAACACACTTTAATAAGAAAGTTTATGCTTGGAGAAGATACCAATTTGCACGCGGAGGACATTATATTGAAAACACTGGACATTGCATGATTTTACATTTACTGCCCCCCATCACTTTTGGTATTCACTTATAAGAATTATAATGCCAAAGGTGAGTTAATACTCACTTTGAAAGAATTGAGAATTTAATTATTCTTTACGACTGGAGAATTTTCATCAAGTGACCGTTATAAAAGCTTACAAATAAGAATTAGCTCATATTTTCACAATTAGTTATTTACAATGTCACGGGCTGTGAACGTGAAAGTGAAAAGGTTTTGACTTTATGGATAAGACAGTCCGAACAGATGATATTGTCTAAGAAACCTACGTAGACTTTTCAAAATATAACACAACACAACTTTTGAGTGTTTTCTTTTTGTGTTGTTTAGGAAACTTAGTATTACGTTCACTTTTTAAAATATAAAACTTTACAAAATTTTGAAAAAATGAATAAGGCATTTGAAATTGACTTTTTTTCGGTTGAGTGAATATTTCAAAGCTCCACAGTTGATGATAAAAATTACGTCGTGACCTATGAAAACTTGATTGGGTTTTTTACTTATTGGAAAATGGGGCAGACAATGCGTGTTGCTTATTTGTAACGTTTTTTTATCGATTTGAACGTAACTGTAATGACTTGGACATAGCCGTCCCGAAATGCTGACAAGTTGTAATAAAACTAGAGCCTACGGTTTCAATATTTTTACTGTCTTTACAAGAAAGTTTTATTTGTTTTACGTGAATAGCGCACAAGAGTCCCAACTGCTTCCAACCATCTGAAGCCATTGATATTATCTTCTTTCTTGCACTGTCCCAACTCTAAGCCTAGGTAGATGGTTGGGGTCGGCTCTCCTCGTTCTCAGGTTGTAGCTTCTTGGGTTCTGGTAGAAACATTGAGTCATCCAGGAGTTCTTTGGTCTTCCTCTGGATGACTGTCGATGAAGCTCCATAGACATTGCCTGCTTCACTGTGTGGTCTGGTGGTCTCCGTTTTACGTAACCATACCATCTCAACTGTCGTTCCTCTAGCTTACTGTTTATGTCCGTGACACCCAGGCTACCCCGAATGCTTGAACTTTTAATCTTTACTTTTAGTGACACTCCTGCCGACCATCTAAGCATTCGCATTTCTGTTGATTCTAGTTACTTGGTGTAGGAGTTGTACATGGTCCAGCATTCGGAGCCATTGATATTATGGCATCTCAGATTAGGGCATGTTGTGAGACTGAGATTGGGAACAGGAAAAAGGAAAGTTGTGGTCACCAAACAGGGCTAAAGATATTTCAGGCAACATTTGAGCTCTGGATAGTGGTTTTTCAACAGGTCTATTCTGAGAGTAATCTTCTACTATGGAGCATGCCACAAGCATGCTAAATATTACTTAAAATTATTTAATAATTTGTGAAAAAACACAAATTAATTAAATTTTAATTAAATAATTATTTGGGGATTTGAACCCACGATATTCTAATTAGTAGTTAAGAGCCCTAAATCTCAACCACGGATGCCTTTTTTGTTATTATTAACCCCCCCATCAGATAAATAAAATAAAAACGTAATAATTTAACAAGGTGGTTTAGGTGTAAAAATATGTATAGTGTCAAGGCAGAAATAGTATATTGTAAAAGTAAAATTATATATTATATATTTTTGTTATCAATGCGAATTTTGAACAAATCAATGAACATTTCGGTAATCAAATCAACGATCAATCAATCAAAAATCAACGAACATTTTGTAATTAATTATTACACAGTACGTACCTACTGACTTTTAATTTATTGAAAACGGACGTCTCCATGACAAGTAGGTAGGTATATCAATTTCAATCTGTTCTTGCTATTGTTTGAACTAAATTTCTGTGGAATAAATTAATCAAACTTTGGTAGGCATCAATTTCAGCTTACAAAAAATGTATAGTTTTGTTTTTTAAATTCTTTGAAATACACAATTAATTAATATTTTACAAATACTCATTTTTTTACATTATAATAATATATAGCAGGGGTTCCCAATCTTTATCAGCCCGCGGCGCACTTTCAAGTTTAGTATTTTTTCACGGCGCCCTACTTTAGTAAGAAATTTGGAATAGATATAGTGACTATATATATATATATATATTATAGTCGAATGAAATAGGTACCTACAATAATAGTAGCTAGGCAGATAGGCACAAAAATTAAAATATTCACAATATGAAATTGAGTTTTATTATTTATTTATTTATTTATTATTAATTTTCAACGCCTTTACATAATATGTATATAATACAGTGATATATATGTAATATATATAATACAGTGATAATAATGTTTAAATAAGAAATATAAACTTATAGCAATTAACATTATAAAAATGGTAGGTATAAAAGTAAGTAAAAAATATTATATTATAATAAAAGAGAAAAAGTAAAAATAAATTAAACTGGAACCAGTTTTTAAATTGCAGATGGCATAAAAATCATAATATATAGTGTAAGTTAATATTAGAAATTTACAGACGAGTAATACAAGAAAAAGTTTACAATACAGAAAAACAAAAGAGAGTAACAAGTTTTTACATTATAGATAAATAGAAATAATATAAAAATAAGTGCAACAGTTCCTACATTATAAGAATATGCTACATCATTATATTATGGAATCTTTTAAATAACAGTAACTAATATTAAACACGTCTGATTTCACATTCTGACATGAATGATTTAATAAGTTCATGTTTGTATTGTATCAGCGACACATTCCATACATCTATGTGCGAATACATATTTCCCAAGTTTTGAATTCTCTGTAGTGGTATATTGAATTGGGCCCTGGTCGCAGTATTACTACAATAAAATTGTAGTACTGACCTTGTATTTCTGGCTGGCACATTAAGATTTATAAGCGATAAGAATTCAGGGCTATCAATTATATTATGCAAGATTTTAAATAGAAATATTAGATCAAAAACAATTCTCCTGTAACTCAAATTTAGTAGATTAGATAATCGTAGTAGAAAAGGGTAGTTTTTTTGTTCTTTCGGTATTTTTAGTTTATAATTTAAAAAGCTTAGGAATTTTTTTTGTACTCTTTCTAGTGTTTGTGGATGCACGTTATAGTGGGGAGACCATACGGTTGAATTATATTCAACCTGACTCCTCACTAGTGATGTGTACAGAAGTTTTAATGTTTTAATGTTGGTAAAATCTTTAGCCACTCTTAGTACAAAACCTAACATTTTTAAACCCTTCTTTGCAATATTTTCAATGTGTGGTATGAAGCTAAGTTTGGTGTCGAAAGTAATACCTAAGTCATTAATTTCGGAAACAGATTCGAGAATGATGTTATTCATTGTGTAATTGAAATAAATCGGATTTTTTTATTTTAAAAAATCTCATAGTTATGCATTTATTGACATTAAGGTATAGCTTGTTATCGCTACACCACTCAACTAATTTTAACAAGTTTGCCGAGAGAATATAACAGTCGTTCAGGCTTCGAATTACTTAAAAAAGTTTTAAGTCATCTGCGAACATAAGTACGTCGGTGTCTTTAAAAATATTACAAAGGTCGTTCACAAAAAAGATAAATAATACAGGTCCAATGTGGGAACCTTGCGGAACACCACTGGATGCAAAAAAATCATACGATGATTCCCCATTAAGTTTAACACTAAGTTTTCTGTTTGAAAGATAGCTTATAAACCAATGCAACATGTTTCCACAAACTCCAGCTTTAGACAGTTTTTCTACAAGAATAGCGTGACAAACCTTGTCGAACGCTTTGCTGAAGTCAGTGTAAATTGAGTCAACTTGAAGCTTCTTCGCCATTGCATCGGAAATGAAATTTTGATATAGAATGTGGTTAGTTAGTGTTGATTTGCCGGTTATGAAACCATGTCGTTCAGTACATATACTATCTTTAAATGAGGTAATTATTTTATCCAGAATCAGTTTCTCAGAGAGTTTTGGAATTGTTGAAAGTATGCATATCGGTCTATAATTAGTTACCTCGTTTTTATCCCCTTTCTTGAAGATGGGTGTTATATAACTATGTTTCCATAGATCAGGAAATATACCTTTCGACAAAGAATGATTAAAGAGTGTGTACAGGGGATAAGCAAGAACGACGACACACTACTGTAAGAGTAATGGTGGAATGTTGTCGGGACCGGCATTTTTATATTTATAAGAATTCAGAATTGGAACAGAAAACAACAAAAAACACTTAAGAAAAAAATAAAATACGGTAGTTACTCGGTCAAATCAATGTGACAAGCTTGATGATTTCCGCACAGTTTTTCAAAGCGGGAAATAAGACTTGAGATTGCTACTCTCATTTCTTGCTCCACATTAATCTTTAAGCGATATTTGTTCTTGATTACAGCTACAGCTGAAAATCCAGCTTCACGTAAATATGAAGTGGCAAACGGAATGAAAATTTTAAAGCTTTCGAAGTTAAATTTGGATATTAATTTTGAATCGATAACTAAAACTCCACCAAATCGGAATTAGTGAATCTAGTTTTGAGGCTGTTGTCGCAAAATAGTTCAATGAGGCTCTCTTGCTCTTGTGTTGTGAATCCTGGCGGAGCTTGTGCACGGAAATAATCTTAGATCCACGCAAATTTTTCGAAATTATCATCTGCAAAGTACTTAGAAAACCATTCGGTGAGCTTCGATAGATGTTCCGTGAAAAGGGTCATCAGATGGGAGAGGTAGGGTATCAACGGTTTTCAAGCGCGTACGTACTTTTCGGCAAGTGGGCGACGGCGACGAGCTATGTTATTTAAAGATGCGAGCGCTCAAAATAGGAATTGTAGCTTACCCGCGAATATTTGTGGTTTTGGATAATGATAGAGGATCGACTCACGGCGCTCCTCTTTTCTTTCTACGGCGCACCAGGGCGCCGCGGTGCACACTTTGGGACCCCTGATATATAGGCTTTATATAAATGTATTCAAATTTATTAATACGCAATCATATACCAATCTGTGAACATTGATAATAATTTATTGATCTGTTTTATAAATATATTGTTTTTTCATAAAATGAACGAGGCAAAAATGAGGCACAAAATATTATTTAAATAAAAGAAGAAGAGTTAAAAGAATCATAAATTACAAATGATTATGAGATTATGTGGTTCGGCCAATGCAGCTGAGCTGAGGATGAGCGAAGCGATGAGTCCAGCCGCACGCGAGATTCGGCGTCCTCGCCCCTAAGCCGGTTTTTCGGTAGGCCCTTGAAGAAAGTATTGGATTAAGCGGGAAAGAGATCGAAAGACCCTACGGATTAATATGACCATCGGGTTGCCAGAGGCAGGGCGGAAGAGTACCGGCCACAAGCAGTTGCGGCTCGTTTCTGTTGGGTGTGCTAGTCGGTTTTGTATGAAGATTTTACAAAATTTCAATTTGGCCGTTCAGTGGATATCCTAAAAAAAAAAAAAACGAAAAAAAACGTTATAATAACACCAGTATTGCCATTTTTAATTTTAGCACTCTAGCATACCAAAAGTCACGAGCCGCCACTAATCACAGGTTCGGTCCCTGCATACCTACATTGTTAGGAAGCAGTGTACCGTAGGTAGGTATTGTATGTATGTGAATGGGTTCCATGTCAACTCAGAATCAACTCAACTCAACAACTCTTTAAAAAGTCGTTAAAAGCTATGATTTTTTTTAAATAGCCCTTACTCTAACCTAACATAACCTATTTAACCATTTTTTAATATATTTTTTTCATTACTAATAATGACTTTTCAAAGGAGGTGTTGAGTTGAAATCATTCTATTCATTCTGAGTTATCCGGTCACCATGTGAAAGCATATAAATTCTTTTTGAAATAATATTTCTACCTTATGGTACAGGTATTCAAAAACCGACAGATCTAATAATAAATAGACGGCATAGTGGCAGAGATGGCATAGTGATATTTTTTTCCAAAATTAGCCACAATTATATGGCACCACCAATACTTTTATCAGATTGGTCTGAGTTTGGAGCGTTATGTTAGGTGCAAGCTAAGAGTATGGATATTAGAGAGACGGCATGTGAAGTGTGCCCGCGCGCTCCAAGAGTGCCTTTTCGAGAATTCTACCCACATGGCTGACATTGGCTGTCACCATGTAAAATGGCTGCTGTCGGAACGTATTAAACGTCCAAAAACCAGCAGCCAATGTAAGCCGTTTGGGTAAAATTCTCGAAAAGGCACACTTGGAGCGCGCGGGCACACTTCACATGCCGTCTCTCTAATATCCATACTCTTAGGGTGCAAGCTAGTCACTCTGCTACATTTTTCCGAGTGTCATGCATCATCATTGTAAAATCGGTATTTTGAAATCATATTGTGTAAATTTTGAATCGACCTGGTGCCGAGGCCCTGCATGGAATAAGGTTAGTCTTAATGTACCAAATACTTATAAATAGTTGGTGATTATATTAGAGTAAGTTATTTGCGTTTTTTCTCAGTAGTTTAAAAAAAATCATACTTGTTAATTATGGTACATGTTGCTAAGACGGCATACGTCTTGGAGTGGTGGTAAGCCATCTCATCTTTCATGTGAAATATTTTGAGAGTTTTTTGTTGAATATGAAATCGTCACTGTTTTGGTTTTGTGAATTTACATTATAACGAATAAAAACAAAATTGCTGAACATAAATTAACTTAACAATTTTTTTTCAGATATGGCTCCATACGTTCGAAAAACTACGAGGCAGTCTTGGAATTTTTTTTTTTTTTTTTTTTTTTTTTTTTTTTTTTTTTTTTTTTTTTTTTTTTTTTTTTTTTTTTTTTTTTTTTACAAATACAGTTATTATACATTGTATATATATATTTTTTTAATACATTTTTTTTAATATCGTGGTTCACCTTTTTTGTTGAGCAATGCTCGTGTAAAAAAGGTGGAGCAGCGAAAAACAATTCAAATATATTTTTAAAATGTGTAATGAATAATGAAAATTATAATATTTAATTTTTTTTTTATATGTATATCATACATTATACGTGAAACAGAATTGAGTAAAGAAAAGATATAAAAGAAGAAGAAGAGAGAAAATAAAAAAGAGTATAAAAGTAAAGGGATTTCCAAAGTCACAGTCACAATGATTGTAATATGTTATTGATGTATTGTTTTAATTAACCTTTTGAATTTTTTATAGTTTGTTTCCAATCTTAAGTTAAGGGGTAATTGGTTAAACCATTTGACTCCAAAATATTTATAAAATTGTTGGGCTGTGGTGGTATTACAACGCGGGATAGTTATAGAGCCAAGAATATTTGGTCTTTTGCTGTTTGAAATAGATATTGAGGTATCGTTGTTGAAACAATCTTTGTGTATTTGTAAAAGTGAATTTTTTTTATAAATAATGTGTAGTGAAGGGACTTTAAATTCTTGAAATAATCTTATGGTGGGGTAGTCATATGGTTTGAATGAATCCCGAATGAAAGAAGCTCTCGATGCTATTGAATCCAAGAAGATGGTTTGAATGTAATGGCCTTCCCAGAACAGCGAAACATGTTATTTGTGACGCATGTTCCAACTCTTCTAAAATTTAGTTAGTATTTTTGATTTTTTTTTAATTTAGGTTTAGTGTTTGCCATCCCATCTATGGGTATGGTAAGATGGCACATTTGAGGAGTGTTTTATTTTAATATATTTTTTAATGAAAACCAAGCTTTTTTTATTAACATTTATGTTAATTGGTCATAGAAAAGTGTTCTATTAGCAATAACCTCATATTCACTGTAATTTTTTTAAACTATATATTTTTAGAAAAGTATGCCGTCTGAGACACTCTTCCCCTAATTGCATTACAATAATTTAGACGGTGTCACCAATCCTTGATAATAGCAGTTTTTAAAATAAATGAGGAAATATTGAGATTTTTATTCCCAAAAGGTCAGACGTCAAATTAGCAATACAAAGGCTTGCTTATTATAATGAAGCTTTTTAATATTTTAAACTTAAATGACTCTTTAAACTGTCAAAAAGATTTCCAGAATATCTAAACTAATTTAAGAGCATTTATAAAACTGTCGACAATATGTCAACGGTCGCGTTTTTAAACAAAATTAAAAGAAAACACCACTATTAAAAAAGAAGAATTAATTAGTTTCATTCGTAATTAATTTTTATAAAGGACAAATTTTAAAGTGCCTGTTAATGTATCCTTCAACCGATGGGAGGGCCATGACAAGGTTGGTCTTTGTACCATTATTTAAATTTATAACTGACCAAATTTAATATTGGCAGTTAGATTTATATTAACGTTGCGGGGTAACCTCACCTCCAAGCTCACATTCCTCGAGAAGAACAAAATTTTTAACGACCGTCAATACGGATTCCGGCGGAACTGCTCGTGCGGTGATCTTCTCGCGTATGTGACGCATGTTTGGGGGCAGTGCCTGGAACGTTTTGGTGAGAGCCAAACGGTTGCACTGGACATTTCCAAGGCCTTTGACCGGGTTTGGCACCGAGAACTTGTCAACAAACTGCCTTCTTACGGACTTTCCGCATCCTTCTTGGGGTAAGAATAATCTCATCGAATTCAATGTTTCAAAGACCCAATCATGTCTGATTACGTCTAAAAGGGATCGAAATGACAATCTAGTCTCCTTCAACGGTAGCATTCTTCCGAACAGGTCCTCCATTGATATGCTCGGTGTAACTCAAAGTGACCAGCTCAGATATGGGGGCTCCATCGAGGCCAGAAAAAACTGGGCGTACTGTACAGTAAAGTGGGTCACGAATGTATGGGGAAAAAAATGTCTTGTTTTGATTTGTCTAATAGTGAGAAAAGGGTGCTAAAAGATGATGAAAAATCACTTAATTTTTTTAATAATATTTGGATATCATCTTCTTCCTCCGGATACACTTTGAAATTTCACTTATAAGAGAAAATCCCACCCTTGTTAAATCTTCAAAAAATTTTAGATAAACAAGTAAAAATGAACTATTTTTCAATAAAACGCAAAATAGACGAAATGTTTCGAATTATTTACTAAAAACATATATGAATATAATTCAAATTATCTCAAGGTAGTGTATTCAAATACCAGCAAAATCCTTCTTACTCTCAAATTTCGGCATTATTTTGAGAGACTCAATCTTCACCTTAATAAGTAAGATCTTCTCTTGCAGAATTCGTACATAAAGTAGTCAAGGCTTCAATAACAGTCGTTACACCTCTTTCAACTGCTTGAGTATGACATGGCAGACGCAGAAGAGGCAATCTACCTTCTCCCCCATGAGCTACAAATAATTGAAGATCTTCATCCGAAATATTCTTCAGTATTAGGGTTCGGTTACATTTTGCTGCCAAATAATATGATGCATCGAGTTTTATATTTGGAAGTTGGAACAGCCCTGTTTTACTTAGTTTATTACTGCGTGCTTTTAGAACACGACGCGCAGCTAATTCTCGGATATGCTTGTGAGGGTCAGTCAAAATTGCAAGCAATAAATTTTCGGGGTGTGCGAAGAAACTGTTTCTTTCTATAACTTAATCAATTAAGTTTGCAGTTCAGCTGATAAGTATCTAGGCGCTGAGATTAACTACCACAGGTGACGTGCTCCACCTTTACAGGTGGTATGAGTTTTAATGTTGAACAAGCCGGAGTATACACTTTAACAACGTACGTTTCTAAAATAATAAGATTCTCTGAAGGAGCTTCCGTTGAAACATAAAGACGAAGAATTCGGTTAGCACGCGTAAGCTATTTGGCATGAGACAATTTTTCCAGGAGATTTGTGGCACAAATCTTCAGGTAATCCCACTGTAACCGCAGATACTATTTTATACAAATATAACTGATCTGTATCCTTGTCTTTAGTAAATAATTCATGCAACTCTCCATCAATTTTCTGAAAATGAACCAGTCATAGGCTTTTTTTCACAATTTTATAAAGTTAGTCCTATTGTGCCTGAACATGTTTGAGGTCCAGATGTCTTACCGTCAAGATGTGCGAACAAATGCCGAAATGGTAACTCATTCATGTGAAGCAAGCAAATTATCCATTGCAATGGTTTATAACTTTCGACGTGCCAGAGTTTGGTGCAATAACACCTAAATATATATTGAGTCTGGCTCTTTTATCAATGAAATATGCTCTTCAATGCATCATTCTCTGAATTACGTCCTCCCCCCTTTCCCCGATAATTAATGTTTTATCTTTCCGGCAATCAAAATATATTTGGGGGTTTTTATAAAACTATGTGTTGTGCCCTTAATATTTCCTCTCGTTTTCTTTCGTTCTATGCGAAGTTTAATCTTGTCAATAACTGGAATATTAGACTTGATTTCATACAGAACTGCTAAGGCAATGGCTGCCGCTGCCTTATCCGACACTCCATATCTATCACAAGTTTTAGACAGTGTGGAGTGATTAATATTGACCGCAGCTTGCTTCTGAAGCGTTTGAGGTACAACATTAGGTTTGAAAACATTTTTACAATCGGATTCATTTGATGCAGAAGATATGGAAATATCTAGTAGAGAGGTAGTTGGCTTACCTGTGCTTTCCTTTGTAGACGGGCACAAGAATTTTTGCTTCAAAAGTTTCCCTTTCAACGCAGTTTTCATTTGTTTTGTTGAAGCGATATCTACTTTTCTTATTATCATTTTTCGTGTAGTACATTGATCAGTAATGAAACTGTATTCATTTACAGGTATTTTTTGATCTCCAGGACAGTCACATTTACTGAAATCGTTGCATTTGCAAGAAGAAATATCAAACAGCACTTTACTTTTGCGGCGGAATTCGTCCATTTTTTCTCCGGTATTAGTGCAATCGGCGCTCCCCCCGCCCTCACCTCACGCCTCCAATAATCAAAACCGGGACATTTTGTAAATGTTTTCGTAAATACATACTACATTTGCTATGGAAGATAACAAAAAATATGGTTAAAAAGATTCATAGTAACTTTTATACACACTAGAAATAACCTCTAAAATTTAAAATTTTCAAAACTTTGAAGTGAATCCGGAGGAAGAAGATCGTATCAGAAAATTTTAAAATTTTAAACCCGTCGTTTTGAACCCATTTGAAACCCTTTTATAGCTCTTAGAATTTGAAATTAACACTTTTTTAAAATGACCCACCTTACTGTACAGGGCCCGCAGATACTTTAATAGTACACAACTGCTAACCCTGTACAAATCGCAAGTGCGCCCCACGGTGAATTTGGCAGACAGATCATCGACGGATCTGCCGGATCTGCCCTGATGATGGACACTGCAACGCTGTCCGAAACGTCTGCTAAAGAAGGACGTAGCACAACACGGCATAACACCCCAAAAACAAACAACGAAAATCAAACAGATAGTTTTCAGTGACTATTTGTTTTATTATGTAACATACATTGTGTTCTGGACGTATGAGAAACCAACGGAGTTTAAAAGAGAATTTTTCCGATCTGATATAATGATGAAATGAGAAAAATTATTAAATTTATTTTTTACCAAGAGGCTCATCTGATGTACTCGATATCGAAGTTAAAGGTAAGAGAAGCGAATTATTTAAAACTGTTTTAAATGTTCAAGGTTCCTTTTCAAAGAGTACCGGTCCTTTGTCACTTATTCCGCAACACAATAAATAACAATTAAAATTGTTTCTGAAGAAAAACTCTTTCAGAACAACTTTGTTAATCTTGACCGAGATAATTAATTAATATTAACTTCTATTTAAGCATTGCAAAGTAACAACAATTTCTTTAAATTTTATTGTTCTATTAATTAATTGTCAAAGACTTTCTTGCCAGCTTTGTCTTTACCCGTAAAACGAGCTCACTTAAAAAAAAGTTCTTGGAATCCATAATAATGCAAAACTAAGGGTGAATAAATGCTAATATTTATTCAAGTAAAATAGCTCAGTAGCATTAATTTGAACCTTTTAACTATGATAAAAAGTTAACCACAAATTACAACCGAAATCAAATAATGTTCTACGAATAATATAAGCATACAAATATAATTAATTTGTGGAATTTTGCCAAGTTTACAGAACCGTTATGGCCATCGGCTGCTCGGTCGGTTTCATACAAAACGTAGTTTTGGATTTGAGGCCAAATTACCCAATCAAACTGAAAAATGATGTTTGTATTAAAAAGGGATGTTAAATATCTATCTCGGATAGGAGCTACTTTTTTTTGCTTTCAAATGATGACGTATAGGTAATTAAATAAATCTGTTAAGGTTAATTTTGGAAATTTTTTCTTAGTTATTTATAATTATTTTTGAAAAAATCGGCCTAAAACGAAAAATAAAATAGGAAATAAATAATTGTTAAAAAAGCTGTTTCTTTGGGTAGTCTTCTTCTTTCTTGTAGTGGGTGGTCAGAAGGGGACATCTAGGTCTGCGAGCCAGTCTAGGGCCTCAGGCGTTGCAATTTGGACCACATCAATCCCGCCGGGGAATGAATGGAGCGGGAATTCGTTGACCACATGTTCGGTAGTTTGCACCGCACTACATTCGCACATCGCCGACTCTTTAAGGCCCCATCTATGCATCATATTGGCCGAAAGGCTATGGGAGCACCTTATCCTATTTATAGCGGACCAGAGTTACCATGCAATGAGAACCCAGGCTCTCTCTCAGTGGGGTCTTGTACGAGATGGGCATTTTCTAAGTTGGCCGATTGCCACTCAAGTTTCCACCTATCTTCCGGGGTAAGAAGTGATCGGGAGAGTCTTTCTCCTTCCATCCAAAAGGGTTTTCGGGACTTCAAGCTGCATGCAGGGTGAGAGTCGATATCATCGTCCAGAGGAATTGCGGTTTTTTCCAGCGCCTTCTTATATTGTCTTAGTGGGTAGTAATTTTAATATATAAACGACATGTTTTTGTTCCGATGTACATATGTAAATTGTAATTTAAGTTTACACCCATCAAAATTGATTCTAAAAAAATATATATTTTATACTTCATCATTTTTCTAAAAAAATATTGTAAAATTATTTTTTTTAATGTTTACTTGCAATTAAACGAATTTAACAAAATAACTCGCAAATAATTTTCCAAGTTGTCTTTAAAATCATAAAATATTTAATAGCCTATAATTTATAATTTAAAGCAAAAGTAAAAAAGTGGCTCCTGTCCGAGATAGATATTTGACATATCATTTTATTACAAAAATAATTTTTCAGTTTGGTTGGGTATTTTGGCCTCAAATCCGAAACTACGTTTTGTAAGAAACCGGCCGCGCAGCCGTTCCTCTTATCAGTTCTTATGTATGATTAACAAGTTCACAGATTTTCATCAGCTTAACCTGGAGCCTTTTCTCACAGCAATAGATATTTTTTATACTGTGATTTTTATGTGAATTCCCACAATATTTCCAGAAGAGCGCTCCAACCGTCTGGAGCCAGTGAGACTTCGGCATCCCCAACAGAGTTTGTTTTGTGGCTGTTTGTAGTGGAGGGGAGAAGGAGAAAGGGAAGAGGAATATGGTTATGTACCTGGCTATTCAGTTCTGGTCACCAAACACGGTTAAAGCCATTTTTATTTTATTTATTTATTTATATAATACAAACATACAATACATGATGATCCTTTGTCTGTCCAACTGGGAAGGATTCCCGTTTCAGGACAGCCAAATTGTGTTTTAGTACATATTCTATAAATTATTGTATATATAAATTGATATAAAAAGTAACTTTTCGATCCTTATCTCTCTTAAGTGTAAATAACCCTTTGGAAGATAATATAATAAGAATTAACATAATATTATCAATGGTATAATTTTTTTTTACTAACTTTTTAAACAATTGCTAAAAGATAAAATTATTTTTTTTTTTTTTTGCATTAACATACACTTATTTAGTACATATTAGGTATGTGACTTTATGTTAGCATATGTTCGCTCTCGACTCTCCCCATGTCCAGAAGCCAATTGTTAATCCATTTACGCAAAGTGCTAGCACTTTTCAATTTCCATGTATCGGGAATGAGGTTGAACACTTTAGGCCCTAAGTAAGAGTATTGTCTTTGGGCATGTGATGTGTTTGTAGTGGGTGGAACTACTGGATTCCTTCTTGCATGACGGGTGTTGTGGAGATGATAAATGGATGAATAGTGCTGTCGATGTTTTTGTGTATGTAAAATAATTTTTCTTATATACAGTTGCCGTACATCAAGAACTCGTATCTCTTTAAATAATAGATCACTGGGATTTCAAGCAACGTTTCAATTCTGAATGGCAGTCTTACACTTGGGAGATACTGAGTTCCTAGTTATCTTCCTCTCCGAAAGGAGCCGCAAATTTACTATATATTATTTAAAAACGAATAAATTGTGGAATAACAAAAATTATTCGAATAAAATTTATTTGCTCTCCGGATTGCTGGTCGCAGAGGCTCATCATGCCTCGACCACGGAAGCAGTCTATTCCAAAAGGCAGGTATTCTTAAAAATAAATTTTAACGAAAGATGACCTACGTTTCTACCTAGAAGCCTTAGAAACCTGTTTTTTAATGTCAAAATCTTAAATTTACCGAAAAAAGTATTTAGTTTTTTACCCGTTTTTTTATGTCCATAAATGTCCGTTTTGAGATGTTCGTTGTTGAAATCTTCATAAAAATGGCTTTATCATTTTCAAAAGGACTTCGTTTAGGATACCCAACTGCTAACGATCATTCCATTACTGCCATAATTATCATATTAATTATTTTATTCATTTTCGGAAATCGTACACTTTATCAGTTTGTACATGTGTAGTGTATTCAAAATATAACCATTTGTAGATTTCGTCCTCGTGATTTCACCTCTTATATGATAACAAAATAAAAAAATATGAAATTTATGAAAGTTATATAAATCCAAAAATTGCTGGTGAAAATAAGAAAAACATTGTTTTTATGGAGCTCATTCGGGTGAACACGGAGAAAAATGTTATTTTAAAATGCGATCATTTTATTCGTAAAACGGTTACAAACGGGACTGAAGTTCTTACGAACAAATTAACAGGATTCAATGTTTATTGTCGGGAAAATGTAAGAATAAATTATCTACTAATAAGGCAACTAAATAAAAAAATTCTAAACGAATGTTTTATAAATATGGCATGATAAATTATTGTGAGGGTCAAAATCGATTTTTCTCTGTGTAGGTGTTGATTCAAGCTATCATATTATATTAGGAATAAGACAGGTTACAGCATTAATTATGTTCAATACAGAATTGAATTCAGCAATAACAAAAGAAACTCACTCATGTTATCATTATTCAGATTTTTTCAGTAGTCACGGTTGTCAACTTTATTGATAAACATAAGAAGACAGGATGTATATATAACAAATTCAATTCATGAAAGAATTATAATTCGACGGCCAGCGTAGTCCAGGGGTAAGGCTTTGGACTCTCATTCCAAAGGTCGCTGGTTAAAAAAATAGTTAAATCTTGCAATCATACATAAAAATAGCAGCCAATAAAAATATGCGTTAAGAAAAATGAAAATAATGTTGGTGGTTCTCAGTCGAAGTATGATACAGTTAAAAATGACCGATTTGGATAGGGATACGTTGGCGCAGTGGATAGCGCGTTGGCCCGGATTGCCAGAGGTCCTGGGTTCGAGTCCCAGATGTATCCATATCTTTTTCTGATTTTTCTGTTTCGGATTTTCGATTGACTTTCGCTAATATTATCTTCATTCATTAAAATATTATAATTTGAGTTTTAACTCTTTAAGTTAAAAAGTTAAAATTTTTTTTTTTTTTTTAAATAAAAAAAAAAAAAAATTATTTTGCTTATTTGTGTTATTTCACAAATAAAATAATATATAGTGTATTTGCGGCACGTTCCAGAGTGGAAGATATTCTCAGTATCGCCCTGGTATAAGAACACCATTCAGAATTGAAACGTTGCTTAATAATGGCTTTAGTCGTGTTACGTGACTAGATCTGAATAGCCAGGTACTTCCCCACCTTCCTCCTCCAAATCTCCTTCACCATCCCACTTACCTTCAGCTTCACAACATACCCCAATTGGGGTTTCCATAGTCTCACTTGCTCCAGACGGGAGCAGTTGGGACTCTTGTGAGGAATTCACATAAAAGCATATATATAAAAAACAGAAAAGTTGGGTACTCATGAAATATTATTTTATATATATATTTTTTTTTTATTTGTTAAGCTCGCAAATTTAAATGTCCACTTTTGATATTATGTTATTGTATTGTGTTTTGGTAGTATTTTAGTTCACGTCAACACAACTCACAAACACCAAACACTGAGTAAATTCCTGCTCCAAAATTCCGACGTCTCGGTTTGTTCATGTTCATAATACTTAGGTATAGCTCCTCAAAATGCACAGGTATTCCCGAAATGTGTAAACTGGAGATCAAAGGTGCAACAACACGAACAGAATTCCTAGTATCAACCTAGTTAGTTTCTATTTACACGGTGTTCTGTATACCATAGTGAATAGCTAACAAACACCGGGCCAGCTGCTGCCAAAAATCACTTATTGTGTTGTTGTCGGTAGGTACTATATAACCATCCATTTCACCTGCTTTACTCTGAAATTCTCAAAAAACCGAAGTATTTTACTTAATTAAAAAAACAAAAAAACAGATTATTTGGTTCTCGGGAATGTCTTTCTTTTTACATATTTTTTTATTATTTTTACCTTTTTAACTTAACAAGTTAATCCTCAAATTATTTTTTTTTTTTTTTTTTTTTTTTTTTTCATTGTTTTTATTTCTTGCTAGAGCAATCCCGATGAGTTACAAAACTCATTTTAGGACAGGAGGAACTTACAATTCATAGGTAGGAGGTAGTAGTTACAATTTTACAAAGGTATTTTGATATCATAATATAAGTTTTACATTCAGTACAGCATAAAAATAAAAATAAAGACAGGTTAAGTAGAACAAACAACAAGAGAAAACAAGTAAAGAGAGGGAAAAACAGATCCGAGTATATAAGATAGAACAAAAAATGACAAGACGATTACATATTTTCATTTTTAAATGTAGTTAAAAAATATTCTTTTAAAGCATTGCTTTGCAATTTTTTATTATGCTGGATGTTTTTGTACATATCTGGAAGCGAATTATATAGTGTATAGGCAATATAGTTCAGAGATTTTATCCCATATTTTGTAGTGTGTGTTTGAGGAATGCGGATTTTATTGTTATTTCGAGTATTGTGGTTGTGGATGTCTTGATTGTAAATTGGCTTGGTGTTAGTATGAGTTGATTGTTGGGTAATTTGTAGGATGGTGCTTGTGATTTCATGTTTAGGAAGGATTGTGATTGGAAGGATACCGGAAACTGAATAGATGTCCCTGACATGAGTGTCCCATGGAAGTCCATGAACATTTCTGAGAGCTCGGTTTTGAACTACCTGCAGGTCGGCTATCAATTTCTTTGAGGCAAAGCCCCAGATACAGCAGAGATAGGACAGGTGAGAGTGTACCATGGCATTGTAGACTGAAGTTAATAAAGGGATGGGTAGTAATCCTTGAAGCCTATATAGTACACCAGTTATGGGTGTAATTTTCTCCTTTACATGATTTACGTGGAGATCCCACGAGAGTTGGGAATCTATGATCAGACCCAGATATTTTGTGCTCATTTTCTTTTCGAGGGAGTTGTCTCCAATTTTGATATCGAGGCTGAGATTTTTTTTGTTACCGAAAAGTATATAGTGGGTTTTTTTTACGTTAAGGGTTAGTTTGTTTATTCTCAACCAACTTGTGAGATGGGAAATATCAGCATTCATTTCCGTTTCAAGCTCCGCTAGGTTCGGTTTAGTATAAAAAATTACCGTATCATCCGCATAAAGTTGTATAGTACCTTTAATACCCCACTTTGTTATGTCATTTACGTAGATTAGAAAGAGCAACGGTCCAAGAATTGATCCCTGTGGTACTCCACATGATATTTTACCTAATTCACTCGTTTCTCCCCCTAGTTCTACTGCCGAAAAGCGATTTGATAGGTAAGATCGGAAAAGTTCCAGAGGTGTACCAACAATTCCCAAATGTTTCAGTTTTTCGATCAATACGTTATGATCCACCGTGTCAAACGCCTTTTTTAGATCAATAAATATTGCCGCCGTAAAATCACCGTGATCTATATGTTTCTGCAGATTTGATATAAAATCGAAGGCTGCACATTTAGTGTTAGAACGTCGTCTGAAACCATATTGTTTTGACGTGAGAATTTTGTTGTGTTCAAGGTATTTCAGTAGTCTTTCTTTAATGACACATTCAAAAATTTTAGAGATAGCTGGAAGTATAGAGATTGGACGATAATTTTGGACATTTTTTTTACATTCGTCTTTATGTACAGGAATAATTTTCGCAATTTTTAGTTTATCGGGAAAGGTACCCTTTGATAGAGAGAGATTTATTAAGAATACGAGGTCATCCACTAGTTCTTCCTTGCAGTTTTTGAGAAGGAGAGAGGTTACACCATCGGAACCAGCTGCCGCTTTAGATTTAAGGTTAGATATAACCCGTAAGATTTCCTTTTTATTAGTCCTGATCATGTTAAAAGATTGTTTTGCTTGAGGTTCCGTGTAGATCGTATTTATATCAGTTTTTGAGGTTTTTATGACTGATGCTAAACTTTCTCCAACTGAGAGAAAAAATGTGTTAAATGCAGTTGCAATCTCCTTTGGTCTCTTTACTTCTTCGTCATTTATGACTAGAGATTTACAAGCTATTGTTGGGCTTCGCGAGCTATTTGATAGAATGGAATTGATTGTTTTCCATGTTCGTTGTGGCTTATTCATGTTTTCATTAATCAATTTCGTATAATATTTTGTTTTGATGTATCTTCTAATTATAATGTTTTAATTAATGAAGATAATATTAGCGAAACTCAATAAAAAATCTGAAACGGAAAAATCATAAAAAAGATACCGATACATCTGGGACTCGAACCCAGGACCTTCGGCTTTCCGGGCTATCGCGCTACCACTTCGCCAACTGTATCATTCTTCGACTGAGATGTCCCAGATGTATCCGTATCTTTTTCTGATTTTTTTGTTTCAGTTTCGCTAATATTATTTTCATTAATTAAAATATAATAATTTCAGTTAAATACTTTGGTTAGTTGTGAATTTCAGAGTAAAGCAAGTCAAATGAATTAATTTATGGTACCTACTGCTAACGAAACATTAAGTGATTTGGCATAATAATCAACATCAGTAGAAGGAGGGTATTAATTTACACATTTGATTAAATGACTAAATGCATAAATACAAAATACTTGACTTCTTAACTCTGTGTTTTTTCATGATTTCATAATATATCGGCTCTTTAGACTCCTAACCTAAAGAATTCACAAGGGAAGATATTTTTCTGGAGTTCATCCTTTCTTTGTCTTGAATCTAACTAACCAACTAACTAACTAACCATTATGCCGTTTCCGCGCAGGGGTAGGCACCAAACGGACCACCAAACATCTCTGTCTTGGCACACACTCCTTGCCTCATTCACAATAATATATCTTCTCATACATACTCTTCTATTATTCTGACTCTTGACATGGCCCGACTCAAGTATCTGATTCACTTGATCGTGTCACGTCTTCCTTGGACGTCCTCGGCTTCCTCTACCATTCACATTCGTGTCATAAATTCTCTTTACACTACTTTTTTCATTCATTCTCTCAACATGCCCAAATCATCTAAGCGTTCCTTCTTAATCTTACTTATTACGCTCACATCGGCCTTGCATTCTTTTCGGATCTCCACATTCCTCACACGATCATACATGGTTTTACCACACATACGCCTCAGGGATCTCATTTTTATAGCACTCAGTCTACTTTCATCCTTTCTCTGCCAATTCCATGCTTCACTGCCATACATCAGGGATACGAACCAGCACCCCATTGCGGACTGCTAGCTTCGCTTCTGTGGACAGTTGTTTGTTGGTTCCAACGGCGTTCAGTCCTCCATTAACGGAGTTACCTGCATTTACCCTTCTTTCAATATCCCTATCAGCCTTCCCATCTCTCGTAAACATACTTCCCAAATATACAAACTCATCCACTTGTTCCAAGTATTCGTCTACCTTCTCAATTTCTAATTCACGTAATAAAATGAACACATTTTCGTTTTGCGATAAATGAAAAAAGGAAACTTTGATATTACTTGGCAGTACTTTTATATGACATTTTATGTACAATCATAAAAAATGTACATATCGATTTCAAAAGTAACGTAGAATTGTTAGCCAGTTAATAGTTTATAGAAACTTAAAATATTTTTTCTCTAGTTCCTTGGGGCGAATCTTGCTTGATTTCATGAAAAAATGTTTTCTTTTTGCCTCAATCCAATCCTTGAAAATCATACGTTTAAATCCCATTTATTTCGGGCATTTGGACCCTATATTTTATAATAATATAATAATAAGCCAACATTCTCACTGTAAAAAATTAAAAAATTCTTCAACTATAACTATGAGAGTTCATTAAAAATGATTTCAATTTGTTCATTTTCCTTCATCCATAGAATGGGGTCATTAGATTGCATAAAATGGTATTATATCAAATATTGCTTCGCGTTCAGAAAATCTGGCGAGTGAAGTCATATGAAATTTTATTTCATTCCCGTAAAATACGACTGCGGCAGCAAACCGATAGAAAATATGCAAATAGGCAAACTTCGAACTGGGGATATTGCACGGATGATTATTGCTCTCATTCGAAGATACGTTATGTGCATTTGGAATAAATCTTACGGAGAAACAATGTATGGCAAAAACAATTTTTTTATGAAAATAAATCACCTTGCATTTATAATTAATTCCAGACAATTCCATTAAATTTCTGATAAACAAAGTGGCTATGTTAAAATCACATTAGTAAGACGTAAACATTTTCAACAAAAAAGTAATTTTTTATTAAAAAAAAAATACTACAAAAGAAAGACAAAAATATTAATTTCGAAGTCACAACGCTCTTGTCGCCATTATGACAGGCGACGACATATCATGTGTGCGCACGTGTTGAATCGTCCGCTGCCTCGGATAGATTACACTCAATATAGGAAATGTAGGCTTCACCAGATCCTTTTCAATAGAAAGCTGCACCCGCTGCCGGCTATTTTGAGCTCTCCATGATAACGGACAGGTTGTTGTTTTAACGCTGCGGGCAAAACCAACATGCATCCTTTATCTGTAAGATTGGACATGGGATTTTATTCTTTGGTTTGAGGATGAAAATACCCTTTTTCTTTTTCTTTTTTAAAATACGATATTCATAGTTTTAAAACAGGCAATCTAAAGTAAAACACTTTTCTTCATTTAGTTATTTATTAGGTACATATATATAAGTAAGGTTTACATATATTTTTACTCTTGACTGTCTCAGGGATATTCTGTGTCGAGACAATTTTCGATAAGTTGAAAGCAAAAATATTTGTGAGAATTAAATCTGGTTGATTGGTATTGGTAACAATAATGGATTTTTAGAAAAACTTGAGAGAGTTTTATTTACATTGTTTGGCAAACATTATCTTTCTTTATATATTTGCATATACAGTCAC
The DNA here is from genome assembly GCA_951813805.1 of Limnephilus auricula. Lineage (NCBI taxonomy): Eukaryota > Metazoa > Arthropoda > Insecta > Trichoptera > Limnephilidae > Limnephilus > Limnephilus auricula. The sequence goes on along the minus strand of OX638400.1, from coordinate 9,053,967 downwards.
AAATAAATTAAAAAAATTAATTTCTTCACACTTCGCAAAATCACTTTGTGGCGTCATTTTGAATTAAATTAAACAAATAACTTTGTATTAAACCACTATTATATAATCACAATTACCTACAAGTTTCGAAACCGATGGTTTCTTCGTCAGGGTAGTAATGACAAAGAAACTACTACCTAAAACTACTACCCTGACGAAGAAACCATCGGTTTCGATACATGTAGGTAATTGTGATTATATAATAGTGGTTAAATGCAAAGTTATTTTTTTAATTTAATTAGAAACATTAATATTTGAGGTACACATACTTATTAATATTTTTTATCTCAGCAATTTCAGTCGGGATTGTGTTATAAAGTTGGATTTTTTAATGCTTGATTTTTTTCTTGATTTTTATTGCATGACCTTTGTTAATAAATCATTTTTTTGTCAAGATTTTAAATTAGTTTAGATTTTTAATTGTCTTATTTTGTCAGGTAGGTATTGTGTAGGTACTTTAGATGCAATATACTTGAAGTTTCTTTGTCCAAAAATTTGCATTTGCTGTTGATTTTTGCATACATGTATAAGAAACATCTTAGTAACATTGTGAGGAAAGTCCGATTTAAATTACGCTTCTAAAAATCTAATAGAAGATCGAAAAAAGTACAGCACGACGTCGCACCCGAAGTCGTTGAAAATTTGTCGAGATCCAGTCTGCATTGCTCTGTCGAAACCTATTCAATATTCAATAGGTAAGTGTTCCAGACTGCTCCCATCCATCTGGAGACTTGGGTCTCTAGCATCGCTAATTGGGGTGTGTTTTGAGGCACAAAGTACAGCAGAAGGTAAGGAAATGTGGTAGACAAAGTTTTGGGGTTGCCTGACTATCTATATATCTTTATATATAAAAATCTCGCGTCACGATGTTCATCCGAGGTAAACTTCGAAAATACTTAACCGATTTTTATGAAATTTGGCTTATTGTGTGTAATTTGGTCCAACTTAAAAGATGTAATAGTTTTTATTTAGATTATCGACCTCAATATTTATTATTGCGAATTAAATATTTTTTATGGGACAATTATTTGAAATTATTTGTAAGTTCCATAAGTTTCTGACAGATGGCGGTGTGAGTTAATTTAATGACACAACACTTGGTTACATAGTTTATCTAGGTTATCAATTTATTGACACAACACACAACACTTGGTTAGGTTACCATCCAATAGATGGCGTTGTGTTTCAGGTAAACTCCGAAACTACTTAACCGATTTTGATGAAATTTAGCTTATTGTGTGTAATATGGTCCAACTTAAATGATAGAATAGTTTTAGCTCGATTATGGACCTCAATGTTTATTATTGCGAATCAAATGTTTTTTATGGGACATTTATTTGTAAGTTCCATAAGTTTCTGACAGATGGTTGTGTGAGTTAATTTATTGACACAACTCTTGGTTATCTAGATTAGTTTACCATCCAGTAGATGGCGTTGCATTTAATAATAAATTATTTAACATAAAATATTGAAGATAACATAAACCAGTTAAGTTCCATTATTTATATTAATATTTTGTTACTTAGTTAGTAAAAAATATAAAAAAGAAAATATAAACAATACAGAAGTAAAAGTTTTGATTTAGGTACATTGTAAGGTAAATTTTAATTTAAATGATTTAAGCGTACAGTGGAAGATGTCAATATCGCTTATTGCATTATAAAATTTGCAGATACGACCGAGCAAGGTGTAATGTGCGTGTTTCGATTTAAATCGTTTTATATAAAATAAGGCATTCGATCTGGTGTTGCGTTCAGGGCAACGAAATGCAATATTTTCTAACAAGGCTGGGGAGTCAATGAGGCAGTTCACAACTTTGAAAAGAAACAGTACGTCAAATTTTTTTCTCAGCTTGTAAAAAGCAATAGGATTACACTGATGATTTTCAAAACGATACGACAGGTGTTTAAAAGGAATTTTGTTTGAATGTTTTCAATTCGGTTAATGTGTTTGGTATTGGGGTTTCTAAATGATAGATCCAAATTCGAGATAAAATCTTACGTATGTCATATAAAGTAGTTCAAATGTAAAAGGTTTATTGAATGGTTTTGTGACGCGTAGAATGAAGCCCATTTGTTTGTAGGCTTTTTCTCATATGAATTCAATATGATCTTTAAATAGTAATTTAGAGTCACGTAATACTCCAAGGTCTCTCGTTGGAGAGGAACATGGTTTAGATGGTAAGTGTGGATGATTGGGTGACATTTACGTGAAAATGTTATCGCATTACATTTATCTATGTTTAGAAATTATTGGTTTTCTATTGAATATTCATTAATTCTATTAATATCTTCTTGTAATTTATTGCAATCATCTGATGAGTTTATGCATTTGTGAATTTTCATATCGTCCTAGATATGATCGTATGGTCACATACCATGGCAAAAGTATTTTCAAGTGACTTAGTTAGAATTAGTACATAATATAGAGACTAGTACATAGTTTCACTCTGCATTCTAGAAATGAAAGATTTCGAAAATATTCAAATACTTTTCATTGAAATGCGGCATTCTCACTACTTTATTAATTGAAATTATTTACAAACTCGGCTGATGTGAAGCGGGACAAGAGTATGTCTTCAGTCAATCAAGTACTTGAACAACTCAACAATGTCTAATTCAGCAAAGTTTGGTGAGAAAGATCTTTGCGCACCTCTAACAATTCATTATATAGCACTCTCGACCTTCATGAGACGAGCGTAGCAGATGTCAATATGACAGTAAAGGCAGATTCCTCCCTTTGGTCTAAAAAGGCTTTCCGGATAATAGCCTGAGCAGAACATATATGAGGTGTCTGAGGACTCAGCGACTGTACTTACCACATCTTTCCTTTTACCCTTTTACTTTCACATATTTTTTTTTCCTTTCGGCCTCCCAATATATCTCAAATCGGGGATACCATAGTCGAACAGGCACTCACTTGCTCGGTGCAGTTGAGACTTGCGGTATTCACGTATAAATAAAACATTGTAGAGAATGCGCCGGGTTGCTACGACCTGTCGACCAATGTGTCGTTTCGTGTTTTATGGTCTCAATAATCCTATACTCTAATCCAGGAACCAACAGTCGGGTTTTTAAAACATGTTATTTACTCACTGTTAAAGCCTGCAATTGCAGTGAATCACATTAAAGTGTGGTCTGTGAGAATGTAAATTATATGTAAGTATGAAACATACGTGTTCATTATTAACATAATAAATCACAGAATAATTCCGAGTCATCCCTTTGTCCTTTATTTCTTCTAAATTTAACAGTTTGTTTATGGATATCATTTGATTTTAAATAATTTAATTTGTTTAGGTGAACTCCGTACAAGAGTTCCAACTGCTCACAACTGTCTGGAGCCAGTGGGACGATGACGTCTCCAATTGGGGTATGTTGTGAGACTGAAAAGAGTGAAGAAAAAAGATATGGGGAAGATGGAAATTGGGAAGTGCTTGGCCATTTCAAGAGCAACGTTTCGATTCCTGTTATGTTCTGCTTATTGTGTCGTGGCTCACTAGCCCACGATGTCTTCTAAGTAATAACAACTTAAGTTCGTTTTACAGTTTATTGTGAAGATTGCAATGTGCTCATTCGGGAATCTTCGGCTGAAATTCCCGAATAAACGTGATCTATTAAGGTACCCGCTAATGGCTAAACACTACAATTCCGAATGGTGATTTTCATCGGGGCGATGCTGAAAGTATCTGCATGATGTCCATCATCTTATTTTTGCTTTCATCATCTTTTTGGCTGTTTGAAGCGTTGGCTAAAGAAGGAGAAACATCACAACTAGTACAGTAGTAAATCATTGTTGAAAAAATATTTTAATGCTAAACCAACAATATTATATTACTTTTATACTACGAGATTCAATGTCAAAATTATAAGTGTGGAAACTGCAAAGGATTAAAAAAATCCCCTTGAACTATTTCGCGGATTGTGACATTTCATTCCATTAGTCCACCGGAGCGTCCTTCCAAAACGAACAAAGCGGAAATTTGATTTATAAAATCCCAAATTGTTTTAATTTCAACGGAATATTTTACACCTTGTTTTTCCAGCGACTACATCAGTTTACAATTTTTCAGTCAAAATCCTTATTCTACGGCACGTCCTGGATGAAAAAATTAAGTACTCATTTTAATTTTTTTGTACCACTATATAAACCATTGTAATTATTTGTTAAATGTATGTATGTACAAACCCTGCTTATGTATGGAGTACATTAAATATATCTTTTTTTATATTAACACCTTACAGAAGTCCCTGAGGAAAATAATTTCCCTCGGGGCCTATGTCATCTTTGAAGATGCTGCGTGGAGGGTCTTTGTGAGGAGAGGAAGGAGTGAACATAAGTCTTGAAGAGACCCATGTTGTAGGAAGGAGGAAACACAGAGGCCGGCAAATCGTTCCACAGCCGAGCTGTTGAACTCAAGAACGAGTCTTCTTCCATTGAAATACCGGTAGAACAAGGATAGCATTCCCACCCGACGCCTGTGCTCTAAATATTGCAATCCGTTTGTTAAGACGGGAGAATCTATCAAACGAACCTATGTAACGGACCTATCTATTATGTAATTAATTATTGTGTAAAATTTATTTGTAGCTTACCTATGTATTTTTTTGTGACTAAAAAAAATAGTATATAAATAAATTAAATTAAAAACAGTAAGTTAAAATTATGTCTGAGAAGAAAAATAAAAGCGTTTATCTTTTAGATTTTTTCTCGTAGTAGAATATTAACGTATCACTTTGATAACCAAGGATATATTTTTTGCTGCACATTATCGCATTGTACCAAAACAGAGATATTAAAAAAATATATAAAAAGATTTTACTTTGTCGCATTTTTATCAACATTTTTCAGATGTCTTATATGTAATATATGTATATTAAGACATTTAATTGCCTAACAATTTAAGTGTTGCTGACGAGCGGAATTGATTTTGATACATAATTAAATTGTCACAAATTTATTTAAAGACCCTTTTTTGATAAAATGAAACTAATTATTGTGTAAACCACTAAAATCATATGTTATAATATGTTCATGTTTCAAAACCGATGGTTTCTTCGTCAGGGTAAGAACATGAATAATTTATTCATGTTATTATCCTGACGAAGAAATCATCGGGTTTAAAACGTGTAGATACTATAACACGTGATTATAGATGTTTACACAAAGTAATTTGTTTCGTTTAATTAAAATATGCCACAAAGTACCTTTGCAAAGATTGAAAAAAATTTTTTTTTTGAATTCTGGTTCTCATATCTCTGGCTTCAGGTTTAACTATTGAAATAACCATAAGGAAAAGATTTTTACAAGACTATACCAGATTAAAAAAACCCGTTGCGTATTTCAAAAATTGTTTTTTTCTTCATAAAATTGGTACTCAGCGCAACGGCCATTTATCCTTTAAATTCCAAAACACCCGCTTGGGAAACTGTCACGCCGGAATTTTCACGCCAGCCGGTTGAAAGGAACACATTAAAGTTTGTATGCAACGCGATACAATATATAATGTGGTATCGCTGCTTCGGTGAGATTTATTGTCTTGTGCGCGGGAGATATCCAACGTATCCCACGGAGTCCAACAGGGTTCTTTATATTTATAAAGGATTTTTTTGCCCGTTTTTTCAACGGTTCCCGAACGTAGGAAATACCGAAATACTGTGAATGTAGCGAGTTTTGATTATCCCCCCCTGAACAGACGCCGACACTTTGAACATGATAAATAACGCAATCACGTGAGATATTGTAGGAATTTGTTTACGGGAGAGTTTTATTTTTTTGAGAATTTTCAGACCTCGGTGAAGTGTGCGGGTGTTACTTCTGAACACTCTCCTCTCGCCATTGTTTCGTGTTTATTATTTTGTTGAGTGAGTTGAATCAATTTGCCAAATCTGCGGAGAAGAAGGCGGGAAAATCAAGTACGATAAAAAATATGATGAAACAAGGTCATAATCGAGAATATTGTGGACATAAATTTAAATGTTTGTTGTAAGCTTCAAGAATTTTACAAAGGAATAACTTTACATCACAGGGGCTGCTTTACAATATCGCAAGTTAGCTTTCTGATACGTTTAGAATTAATTATACCGCAATATTTCCTTTATAGCGCTAATTGACCGTTTGTTTTTAATCATTACATCATTTTTATTTTTTTATTTTATTTTTTTTGTTGTTTGTTTTTGGGGTGTTATGCCTTGTTGTGCTACCTCCTTCTTTAGCCGACCTTTCGGACAGCGTTGCAGTGTCCATCATCAGGGCAGATCCGTCGATGTGACGGATCTGCCGGATCTGCCCTGATGATGGACACTCCAACGCTGTCCGAAACGTCGGCTAAAGAAGGAGGTAGCAGAACACGGCATAACACCCCAAAAACAAACAACGAAAATGCTTTTGGCCGTGAAAATCTAAAAACGTATATTACATCAATTTGCTTGCAATTACCAATTGCAATTAGTATTTAGTATTTTGTGATCAATTGGATATTATTATTTCTGTTATACCATTCTTGGATAATATTCAAGAATAAACTTATTTTAATGGATCTGGAAAAGCAAAACTTACAACATTTTATTGTATTCTTCATGTATGGAATTTACTTAAATGTACATTCCCTTATAATGCAATGTACTAAAATAATTGGAATATTCTGTTGACACGAACGTATTTGAATGCTAAATGCCGACAATTTAATTGGTAAATTTATTTGGAAGTTTAAAATTAAACCGAACAATATCTTTGCAATATTTTGGAATTCAACATTTCTCTTCGGTTTTCATTAATTCAAGTTTCTGTTAACACCTAATTGAAAGCGACGGCTTTTTGTATTGGTACGTCTTTCATTATATTATAGGTGTATATGAAACTTTTGTTGGTTCGTTTAATGGTAGAAACACCATCAGAACAAGAATAGTGGAATTTCTTATTAAATGTTTTCATATACGATAATGTTCAAGTGAGATAAATTTTTCATTGTCCAGTTTTTTAAAGCAATAAATGTAATAAATAACATAACTTACGGTATTTTTTTAGGTTTATCGGTCAATAGTGATACACCTGTAGCTCCATTTGACAAAGGAGAATGTCAACAGAACTTGTATCTCATTCCGGTAACCATAAGTTTCTCTCACCTGATAATATGATTGAAGTACTGGACATTTAACAAGGCAAGTGGAAGATATATATATATATATACATACAGATATTCTTTGCATTAATTTGCTCTGTAATTGACAGAACTTTCCTTAGGATATCCCAGAAATCTTCGGCGTTCCACGAAAACGTACCATTTCAAATGCATCTATTGGAAATCAAGTTGTGCTTCCCTTGCAATAAATTATTTAAGTTGTGCAATGAGAAATATGTTCACGTTGTGTGAATTTGTCGGTTTATAAATTTGACATAATAAACACAAGATTTCGACAAAGCAAAAACCTTTCAATTTTCACAATGGTAAATTTACGAGCATTCCACTGGAGTATATTTAGGATATTTTCGTTCGTTTGAAAAGAGAAAATTCAATTCAAGTCTTATTCTTTGTTTTGTAACTGTACATTGGAAAGTCTTTAAAATCCTTTAGAGTACTATCATTTATACGTTTCATGAAACTACACATAAATGTCGGAATTTCAACATATAACTTTATAATGACGATTTTTATTAATTTTAGTAACGAAAACAGATAGTGAAACAGTTTTTGCATTTAATCAATTTTGTAAATTATGATCCTACAATTTATGGCGTTTTCCAATATTAATCCACATAATCTTCAACTCACCCACTTCGTAGTCACTTAGGTAGATACACTCCAGCACCATCTCCAGGGCGTTCAAAGCTTCAGAAAGTGTAAGATTATCGTCCTCTATCGATAGCCATTAATTTAGTGTCAGCCCAGTTAGAGCGGAGTCCAGGTTTTAGATTTTAGGTTTTTGGTTCCCGAATATTTTTAATTAAAAATAAAATAACTGTTATGTAAGGCAAAGCCTTCCAATAGCAACAAAGTTTCATTGACATCGCAACTTCATTATGGCAGTTTATGGATAAAGACTAATATTTCTTCCATTTCCTCATCTACCTCTTTCACTGATGCACCGTCGTGTATTGTATTGTATTAAAGAAATAAAACAATAGAATTGCCTGGATGCAATGGGTCTATGACATTCCCAAATCGAGGTAGGTTGTAAGGTTAAAGAAATACATAGTGAGGAAGAAGAAAAGAACTGAGTGATACTTGATTATTGTCCATCACCTTAACCACTGGAGCGACAGAGCAATTAAAAACTTTTTTCCCGGATTGCTAAAGGAAATTTTTCCACCCACATTGAAAAAAAATCATACCTCCAAATTTGAATATGGAGACATACTGATTATAGTTCTATATAGCCAATGAATTCACCTGTCTTTTGTCACATATTATCACATCCTTAACTCTAAAACTTTTTAAAGAATCTAGAGAATATTTGCCATATTTCGGCAGCAAAGCAATCCGTGGTTTTGGAAATAGTGCCATATTGTGGCAAAAAGCGTTCGAGTGGTTAAACAAAAATAAAGACAACACGTGTTAATTGTAAACGTTGGCATCGCGGAAGCTTAGACGTGCGCCGAGCGCGGAAAACATAACACTCTGGAGGTTTGGGATGGACGATCGATAAAACCCTGTATCAATACGATATTGACCAAATCAGTCAGTTATCAATATTTGTGATTACCATCAACAATTGGTAAGAGATATTCCAACCGACGATTGATAAATGTTAGCCCGGCCTCCATAGTACCAAGCAAGTTTCGGTTTACTGTCAATATACGCATTTTTTTGTACGATGTCGTTCGTTATGCAAAATTACTAGCTTATTAATGAACGGACTTCAACTAACGAAGCTCTTACAATTGAACGAAGTTAAATAATTCAACTAAGACTCGAACAATCTATTCCGTTCGATATTTGAGAATCTAAATTGGTTGAAATATGAATAAAGACCTCATTAACTAATTAAATCTAGTTTAGTGTCAAAAAGTAAATGCGGATTGCCAATTTAATATTTTTTTTACGTAATTGCTTGGCGTTTGACATTTCGTAGTATCAATTCATAATGAATGACCATTAGTGATACCAGCTTATATCGATATCTTATTTATTCCCTATCAACATTGGTTCGGCTGTCAACGGTGAAACCGTGATCGAAACATCGATATAAAATCGTCGAAAGTTAAGTCTATCGACCTGATGTCGTAAAGTTATAGATTTCACCGTTCTAGAGCTCGCTAAACGCCGCTGATGCTATGTCAAGCAATGTTTCGTATTCTAGTCAAATTAAATAGGTACCTACCATCAAAAAACTACAATTGAGAAATAAAGCACATGATTTTATAACATTTATAATAATCGAGCCCGTGACCTCTGCTTCCGGAACGAAGGATCTTAACCGCTCGACCACAAATAAGCAAAAAAGGTTAGCGTGACGCTTGTGCCGAATAATAACTGTTTTTAAGAATTAGGTAGGTAGTTTTAAGTACAGTTTTGCAATATATAGATTATATTTTTATAATATGGTAGATATATATTTTTTTTCTAAATCCAAATAATATCTACATTAAAACCTTTCACAATATTAGCCCACAAAAAATCGCAACGCTTTTGGCTTATTTAACGTTATTTATAGTTAGCTCCAAGTAATAATAATTATTTAGTTGCCTACCAAAAATGCACTTTCAAAGCACATTTAAATATAATATTTTATTCTGTCATTTATGGGCCTCACTATTTCATACGGTCATATAACCCGATCGGGCCATTGTTTGCTCCATTAGCTTTCAAATGAAGCACAAACATGGCACGGTAATAAAGCCCCCTACCCCCTCCCCCCCTCTACAACCGCCACCCAATGCAGGGCGCTACATTACTCATAAAGTCCCTGCAACGTTTGCGCGTTGAGGTGCATTAATGTTTTATTGAATGATGAATCGGAATAAATGTTTATTGAAAGAGAACAAATATAAAAAGAGAACTGCATATTTTAAAAAGTTGAATCCGTGGAGGGGAGGGAGGTCAATAAATAATTCTTATAAAAAATATATTAAAACTTGGGTAAAAAACAATAAAACAGATATTTTTTCTTATAAGATTTAACAATGTCATTAATTATATTTATCATCTGACAACTTTTAAAGTAGAAATATTATATTGCTTGCTAAGTTTTTTTAATTTTTTTTTTATACCTTTAACATTAATTGTTCATAAAATTTTACAAATGCGAAAATAACAACAGAGACTGTTATTTTGCTCTATGTTTTATAGCATTTATAAAGTGACTCTTTTTAAACCTAAAATTATACTCGATTCTTAAATGTCCTATTAACCATACAATTATAATAAATTCAATATTATATCCACGCTCAGGCATTTGCCTCTGTGGGATTTTTTTGGTTCATACAATATTATATTTAAGAATGTTATATACCTTTTAATATTTTATGTACCATTGTATCAAAAAAAAATCAATAAAAAAAATTTTAAAAAAATTTACCACCTGATGAAATATCTCTCTGTTCAAAAAATTTACGCGGTATTACGGTGGAGTGAAAGAGATAACAAAAAGTTTCAAATAACCGCCAAAAGAAATCAATGTATCAAGCCAGTTTTATTTAATTCCAATCTAACTTCATATTCACCGACAACAACTTCAGTAAAATTTTCGGCATAATTCGCTGCTCAATCAGGTTTCGAAGGACTTCCAGCAATATTACATTAACAAATTTACACTTTATGTTTCGTGGGTTATATTTTAATTTTGTAAATCTTTTAAATGCCATTTATAATACGTACGGATAATCAACAATTGTGGAAAATTAGTAGATTAAAAAGTTGAAAAAATGTTTAAATTAAAATGCGTATTCTCATTGGCTGACAAAACTTTTCTTTGGACAGCAAAAAGAGCCCACCGTGTTCTGGCTGCCAAAAAAATCGATCAATCTTTCTTATTAGATAGTAAAAATGAGACAATAACTTAAATTTTTGGTTGTTGGTCTTCTCAACAAATCATTTATTTATTTTTTATAAGAAATACTCTCTTTTTAAAATTTGAACGTTTCCCATCAATGTAATTATATATCATTGAAGAAGAAGATAACAATAATAATCTAAATTTTAGAATATGAAAATGAAGAAGAAATAGTAAAATAATAAAAGATAATGGTTGCAACTGGGACTCGAACGCAGAACCTCACGTCTTATTCAATTATTTTTTATTAATTAGATTATTTTTCTGTGTCTTGTTTATTTTTATATTTTAAAAATTAGTTTATTATTGTTCTTCTTATTCAATGATATATTACATTTATTTATTGTTTAATTTTGCGGATTCCCAAAATATGAGAAAAAGTTAATTTTTTTTTTATGTTTTTCACAAGTACATAATAATTAAGCAATTATATACCAAACTATTTTTGACTTATTCAAATTTTTTTGAATAGTGTGGATTCCAAATAGTGTTTCTTTATTCCAGTTTACTTTTAGCTAATTCATTTTAAAGCTTTAGAATCAACTGAGAGACCTTGGATGGATTACGTATTTTGTGAAAAAAAAACATTATTGGATTTCTTGTCCCTTACAGCATTTCAAATTTCCACTATGGATTTGATATAATATAATTCGTTAAAATACAAACTAAATATGTGTTTTATGAAAGGGTATATTTTTACATTAAATTCAAATTTCAACCTTTACGTAGTATTTACTATTCTACAAAATACTTCTATAAAAAACATTTAATCTTTATGTATTATAATTCGATTTTATAATGTGTGTCTGTTCCAAAACACAACTTACAATATTGTAGCTCCTATTACAATCTACATATATTCACTTGTAAGTCTTTTTAAATTGAATTTAATATTCTACCAACAGTACAAAGTGATCATGGTATTTCGTTAACATTTTTCTAGCGCATGCGTTTTACGCTATCAAAACCACACTGAAATTAGCTGAAGTTTTTTTTACATTAACTCCACACAGGAGACCCTGAGGAAAACAATTTCCGGTAAACCGTAAATATATTTTTTTGATCGAGAAACCTACTAGTTGGAACAAATACGTGATCATGTTAATAATTTTTAATAATGCAAATCTTTAGATATTTTTAAAGTTAGTCCAAGTGAGAATGTAAAAACACTGAAACGATTTGTTTTACATATTTAGTTTTCTGTTTCCATTAGTGCTATTAATATTTCATCACAGCAGTCAGATACTCATGCGTATAAATGAAAATCAAAAACTCTTGAACGGTGAGGTCTGGTGTCATAAAATTCTGAACTTTCTAGATTTAATTTAAACTTCGCTACGTCCACGAACAATGGAAGTTTTAAAAATCACTTAGTTTTCAAAATATAAGAAGACGTCATAACAAGAATATTATTCAATAAGAAAAAGTTTTCTTTGAGGGCTTCGTGAGTACCGAAAGTAAAAAAATAGACACAAAATAATAATTGTAAAAAACAGCTTAAAAGTTCTCCCTTCATACAATAAATTATATTCCCAAAAGATTCCTGGTAATTTCGGTAACAACCAACACGCCATGAGATAAAAAAAAACGTTGCCTAGGCAAGGAATCATTTATGTATAATACGAAAGCCTAGCTTTACGCTCCAGAATCTAACCAATGTTAAATACGCTAGTTTGTAGTTCAACTTGCCACAAATGGAAACTTTCCCTCTGTAAGTCGTAATCCCAAAGTTAACAGACTGTACAAAATCGTTCCTGGAAAACTGTTTGTTGAAAAAAATCTGGCTTAGCTAATATATTGTATACTTTACTTTTCAGTATTTTTTAAACATTATTTCAAACCTTTTTTTCAGGGCCTAAAGACAAGAATTCTCTATCGGAGCTTGTGTCATCTTTGCGGATGCTGTGTGGAAGATTTTTTAAATTTTTTTTTTTATAATTTTGTAAAAGTAATTTTTCTGGAAAAATTGTAAAGACAGTAATATTTTTTTGTTATTAGGTAGAAGCATTTTAAAACTTTTCCATTTTGAAATTATTGGAAAAATTTCTTCCGAGAAAATCATTTATCTTTTTGGTTTTAATTTTTTTCTTGTCTTGAATTGGGAAAATGTTTCGGAGAACTGTTGTTACGGGGTTTCTCTGGTCGCCAATTGTCAGCTCCAGCTACCCCAAACAAGCCCCAAAGCCAGCTCAAACGGGAGCAACGGGCACCCTCTATCTCAGGCGTGGGTCGCAAATGAATGCTTACAGAACTCCATCCTCCTCGATCACCTGGGAAATCAATACTCTACGAGACTCTCCTGCCGGAGCAGATTGACAACAAGATATGTTTAAATAGATTCATGTATTGACAATTCAGAACACAGTATACAAGCTATTTCAGTACAGGGCTATACAAGAATGCATGTCACACAAACCTAGCTAAAGTGTTTATACCTCGTGATCTCTGCATCGAAACTCTCTGAGTTATGGTTTTTACGCGGGACCCTATCGTATTTTTACAGACACATTGAAAGAATGGGAAATCTGGTGTTCAGCTTACATGTGTGGGGGCGAAGGTCTCCGCTTCCGGCACGTTCGGTAGTCTTCCGGGGTCCGCGAACCATTATAACACCGATATTTGGCAAAACCGATTCTACATTCCAATGCGGACGCGGAGCCCGAGACAAAGCGTGGTTCTCGACTGTGTCTACGCGCGTCCGAGGCAGAGCGCAACTTTCAACTCGTGAGCGTGCGTCCGATGCAGAGAGCAGCTTGCGACTGGCCGCCGGCCGGTACGCCGCGGCGGAGTAGGAGATGGGAAGTAGGGGATGCAGGAAACGGTGGGGAACGGAACCGTTGTGACAAGTATCAACCGGACGCGGCGGTTTAGGTGTGATTCCACCAGCTATAGGGCGTTCCATAACACTTCCCCCCGCGCTTGGAAAAAAAGCGACGTGGCAATGGAGCTGTAGGGAAAAAAAATCCTCTTAAGCTTCCATCGGGGATTTGAGAGGTTCGTTGCTTGAGAGTTGCCTAGCTAGAACATACAGTTTAGGTCACAATGTTTGTAGGGAAAGGGTAGGGGTACGTACAATGTTTGGAAAAAACAACTTTGGGAAAAGTACATGGTGTAGAACAACATACAAGGATATGCAATTGAAAAACAACAATACATGGTTATGCAATTGAAAAAAAAAACAACAGTACATGGTTATGCAATTGAAAAGAAACAATACATTTGTACAAGAGCAGAGAAAAAAAATGTGACTCTAAGGTTTCATTGGTCTGGTAGCTAAGTTTGCGAAGCGTGGATTTGTTTGGTTTCGGAGAATTTCGAAGGAAAGGACGTGATTTCACAGATTCTAAGGATTACATTATCACTGCAATTAGACCCATTTGAGATAACACTCAGGAGTACACTTAGGCCTTAGAAAACACTTGATTTTGTTGAAGACGTTGAAGTTCACGAAATGGAGACTGTGGTTGCTGTGTCGCGATTATGGTTACAGAGGTCATTGGAGAGAAGAGTCCAGTATCTGCAGGCATGCCAGTACGAATCCTAAGTGTTATTATGGTACACCCGGATCGTATATAATAGTTATTGAAGCATAATGTAGCTCAAGGTAACTTGTATTGGTACGCATTCAGCGAAAACTGGAGGGTCAAGGTAATAATGGTTTACACAAGACGATATTTGCGTCACTGCATGACAGGCAAGAGGCGACAAAGTTGGCATTGATAGCAAGAGTAAGAACAAACCTAGGAGCTAGCGTGCCCAAAAGGTAGTTCAGAGTGTCATAATGTATAGTGGGACAACTCAGCTTGCTGTGGCATGACAAAACAACATACATATGGGCGGTATGGTTTGTGCTTTCAGAAACAAATGCGTAGAGAATGGCAGCAGGAGGGACCTTGTAACCACAGCGCGTGCTGTCAGGAAGTGAAGCTCAGCTTGGCTGTTGGTGATGACATCCGCCTGGGCTTCTTTTTAAATCCGGGAGAAATTATTATTAGAGCAAAATTCTTGAAGTTTACCTGCCTAGGGACCAATGAAGAAAAGGTTTGGAGAGAAAAATGTGTCCAAATAAAGAAATAAACGAGGTTTTAACCAACCGACCCAGAGAGTAACGAAGAGAGAGATTCCTAACTAAATTGTGATTACATGAACATTATCCTTTACCAGGATGGCTTGGCGTTTGCCGAGTGACAATATGTCTTGGTTAAAAAACAACCGGCCCTCTATGGCCTATGTTAACATGAGATGGTAACATTTTCGTAGAATTTCAAAGAACAAGACAAGGGATCGTGAACTAGTCACGGCAAAGGGAAACCAATTCATGAATAAAGGTTGTCAAAAGGAGACAGACGGTACGCCAAGTGCATATCGTACATATCCAACATTCATGAATGTGTTTCGTAGAATTGAGAAGAGAGAAAAACAAAAAAATGGTGAGACGTATGCAGAGATTGAGGGGGAAAACCTGTAGATAACCGGACAATTACCTATTCGAACTCCAAGTGAGGGCGAAATATGGTCAACGACAGATTTTTCACTTCATAACATAAGTCTGAGAACATGGGGGATGGGAGGGAGGAGTGGAGAAAGGAGACGAGTTACGAAATTTGCTAGAGACTGGACTAATTTCCAATTCAAACTCTATGTGAGGATGAAACATAATCAACCAGCAGATTTCCTGACTCTTTACATTTTTTAAAAAGGATGAGGAGAAATTTGAATACACCTTATATCAAAGAGGCTAATCTTTCGCGTGTATTGGGCAAAAGATTAGGAGTCATTTTAAAAACTTCTACATGATTGTGAGAAAAGACAGACCCTCGTTCTAATTTCACAAACCTGGGGGTTTTCTTATTCGTTCCCCAGACAACGAGTTGGGTGGTTTTGTGCTCAATCGATTAACTCCCACAGCACTATGCCCCATAGTTAGCAGTGAAGCTACTAACTAGTCCTTTTGGGATAGTAGATATTCCTGGGCTTCTTTCCTTTTTGCAAAGAAGTAAAAAAAACAGGAAGTCCACGGGCATTGGCGTTGAATAACAACAAAGGGTTGTGGACTACATCTCGTAGATCGCACACAAAGGGTTTGATATTATTTCGTTCGCACGACTCATGGTAAGTATTTTGACGTCTCCACGTATAGTGTACAAAATATGCAAATACATGCAAGATATAACTCAATTATAGACAGAAGTCAAAGAGTTTATACAATGCCTCTTAAAGAAGATGGCAAAGCCGATATTATGTCGTTCGCACGAATCGCGGTAAGTATTTTAACGTCTCCACGTCTCGTGTGCAAGGGTTGTACACAATTATACATAAAAACGGTACTCATGACAAATAAATGACACACGACCAAAACAGAGTGGTACTCATGACAAATGAATGACACACGACCAAAACAGATTATACAAAACGGTACTCATGACAAATATGTCACACGACCAACTCAATAACATTTAGCTATGAGCAAAAGTGATTATGACGAACTTCTCGTATCGCGGCAGGTATTTTAAGGATCCCTCCTATAATGGTGGATGTTCTAAGGATCTCTCCTATAATGTAACATGGTTACGTTTAAATACAACACAATAAACGTTAACAATGGTCGTTTTGACACAATTTATAAAGATTTGTTAGATTAACTAACTCCGTAGCCCAAGAGCGTACGATAGAATAACAAGGAGGTAAGCAATTTATGTTACTTCATATGTTATAAGGGCGGGGTGATGACGGGGTACATTCCTGTTTACACCATGTGACAACAACGAGAACGGACTTATAGTTTTACACACTCTTCGTTGTGGCAACCTACAGTGATGAAAACCAAGGAAAGGGACCAAATATGGTTTTACATACCCTTTGTGCAGTTACAAACCTACCAGGTTATGGCGGAACTGGAGATGAATGCCAATGTTTGTAAAACGATGATCAAACAAAACATTGATGATTTACGTTAAACTGCAGTTATTTATGTACGGAAATCAAGGTTGCCGTTATTAACCTTTTCCGAAGGGGTTGAAGCATGTAATACAAGACATACATGTTATAATAGTAGAGAAAAGACAAATCGAAGACTTCTTATAACAACAAAAGACCGAGTATTTGGTTTTACGTACTTTAGTTGAAATGAGCCCATGAGGATTTGCATGAGGGTGGAAAGACCAATTTAAAGGTTTTTCCTTTATTTATATACATATGATTTCAAAATGGACGTGTCAAAATCCAATTTGTTAGCAAAGAGCTCGGGTAGGACGCCATCAATTTTTAAGAAAAATTGACAACTACTATGCACAAGGAATGTGATTATGTGAGTAACCACTTATCTTTACCATGATAGGTAAAAATATGGAGCGTGTTAAAATGGTTAACTAGTCCTGGTTCGTGATTTAACACTTTGGAGTTTACCAAATCCGATTTTAGAACGACGCTCCAGTACTTGCAGAACATAATTTTTATGGAAAAAGAAAAAAATTTGAAGAGATTCCTTCCGATATGATGAAAAACAACAAACAAAAATGGTGAAAATTACAATATTGCATGACATAGCAAAGCGTGCCATGGCATGAACGTTGCGTAGTGTGAGGGGTTGAGAGGCAATGATTGGGTTCATGACTTCCCAAACATTGTGACTCGAAGGGTGTCTCTGCTCTAAAGTGATCAATTTTAGAACAGGTGAGAAAAGAGAAAAAAAATATAAAAGGGCGTGTGAAACAAAATTACGGTGGTTGCCAATTCAAGAACATGAACGGGAGCAAACTACACCGTGGAGTGTACATAAATTTACAAAAGTGATTTTTTTTAAACAATATTCGTTTTATCAACGAAAGGGTGGACATGTAATTGACACTTTACACGCCAGCCATTGCAAGACTTGATGTGCTTACAAAAGGTTGTGGTGATACACACTGGATCATTTTAAGTTTGCTGAGATGGTGGGGGCAGTTTTACTTGACTCCTCACTTCCAGACTTTACAATATCCTTAATATGGTAATTACCAATGTGTTTACCAGACGAGTCAGACAGGGAGTACACTAGATCTGATATTTTTCTTAGAACTTTGGCCTTCACGAAACGTGGTGCCAGCTTGGCAGAGAAATACATGGCTCCTTGGGAAAGTGTGTTGTTCTTTCTCCAAACTTTGTCTCCTGTATTGAAGGTGACATGTTTCCTACGTAGGTTATATCTGTCCGCACTCTTTTGATGAGCCAGGAGCAGAGCATCAGTGACTTCACTGTAAATGGCCGACAGTTCTTCCAGACGGTGGGCATAGTCCGCGGTGGGGTTGCTTGTGGTGGCAATTGACGTCGGAAAGTTAGTGTCCCTATGTAGAGAGCCATGGACAACTTGTTCCATGCCGTGTTTTAAGAAGAAAGGTGTGTAGCCAGTGGCCAGATTGACAGTGTTGTTCATAGCAGCCTGAATTTTATCTAGGTTTTTACACCAAGTACGTTGATCTTTATCAACTAGAATAGCCAGAGCTGTGTTGATTGTCTGGTTATAACGTTCGACAGTGTTATTTTGGGGAGTGTACAAGGTATTATAATAAATGTCCTTGATTCCGTATTTGGCAAGAAATTCTTTGAATTCCTGGGCAATAAACTGTTTTCCGTTATCGACAATTACGGTCCTGGGTGTTCCGTAAGGTATAAAGATGTGTTTTTCCAGAAGTTTGATGATGGCGGACGCGTTGGCTCTTTTTAAAGGGAAGATCCAACAGAATTTAGTGAAAACATCCACTACACTAAGTATGTGCATGTGTCCGGCATAACTTCGAGGAAAAGGTCCGACGAGGTCCATTGACAATGACTGTAAGGGTCTGTCGGCACGTTTGGGATTACCCATTAGGCCGGCAGGTGCTGCCGTGCTATGTTTATAAGCTTTGCAAATTTCACATTTAGAGATGTAATTGCGAACTTGCTTAAAGAGACCAGGCCAGTAATACTTCAAAGAAATCTTTTTATACGTCTTGAAATTTCCTGGGTGTATGGAGTCGGGAGCACTATGATTGTCAATAATTATTTGTTCTCTACCTTCGAGGGGAACGACAAGCTTCCACGAGTAATCTTCGAGGATGGATAGTGGTACCTTGCAATTACGGTATAGCTGTCCTTCTTTTATGATAAAATTAGGAAACTTTTGTTGATTATTTTTACAACCTTCAAAGATTTTCAAGTACCATTCATCTTTTGTAGGTGGGGGAGGGGCAATTGTGTCAACATTTAATGAGGCCAGTTCAATTCTTGAAAGAGCGTCAGGGACAATATTGTCCGCGCCTTTACGGTGAACAACATCAAAATTGTACTGAGACAAACGGGAGGCCCAACGAGCGAGTCTACCGGAGGGATTGCTTAAAGAGATCAACCATTTCAAACTACTATGGTCTGTGACTACAGTAAATTTGCTACCGTCTATGTAACCGCGGAAATGGTGAACAGAATCCAATACAGCCAATAACTCTTTTTCGGTAATGCCGTAGTTTTTCTCGTTTTTATTTAATGTACGGGAAAAATACGCTACGGGGTGTTCGCCGTCAGGGAACTCTTGAGTAAGGACTCCACCGATTCCTACATTGGAGGCATCCGTGTGGAGGGTAAAAGAGAGTGCGAAATCCGGGCAATTCAGAACGGGAGCTTTTTGAAGAGCATTTTTTAAAGTTGTAAACGCTTCTTCCGCTTCAACAGACCAACGGAAATTGCTGACACCTTTACGGATGCTGGTAATTTTATTTAAGGGGGCTGCAATAGTGGAAAAGTCTTTGATGAATCTCCTGTAATAACCTGCAAGTCCAAGGACACCTTTGACTTCCTTCGCGTTTTTGGGTCGGGGAAAGTTTGCCATGGCTTCCACCTTAGCCGGGTCTGTTTTTAGACCTTTTTCGTCGACAATGAATCCCAAATAACGTAGACGAGACTTACAGAATTCTGACTTCTTCAAGTTGATGGTTAAACCAGCGAACTTGAGTTGTTGAAAAACCTTCTCCAGCATTAATAGGTGTTTTTCAAAGGTATCGCTGACGATGATAAGGTCGTCAAGGTAACAAAACAGGCTGTTATCGACTTCAGGACCGAAAAGTTTGTCCATCAGTCTTTGCAACTCGGCGGGGCTGTTCTTCAGACCAAAGGGTAATCTTTTAAAATGGAACATTCCCCTACCGGGTACAACGAAAGCAGTTTTTTCGCACGATTCTGCGTCCAAGGGTATTTGCCAAAAAGCTTTGCTTAGATCAACAGAGGAGATGAACTTGGAATTACGCAGCTTGTCTAAGGTTGCGTGGACGTAAGGTAAGGGGTACGCGTCGGCTTCCGTGCAAGAGTTTAAACGTCTACTGTCGAGACAGAAACGTGCAGAGCCGTCTTTTTTAGAAACCAAAAGGGTTGGGTTGGTCCATGCACTTCTGCTGGGAACCACCACACCCATTTTTAACATTTCATCCAGTTCATTTTCTAGAAGTTTAAGTTTTTGGGGGGCTAAGTTGTAATAGCGTTGCTTTATGGGTGGGCCATTGGTTTTAATATGGTGTTCCACCAAATTTGTCAAACCTAATCCACATTTTTCGAAAGATATTGATTCGAATTTGTTGACCATTTCCTTTAGTTGGAGAGCTTGGTCCGTGCTTAAATTTTCGTGAGGTATTATTGTGCGGATTTCACTAATTTGAGCAGCAGTGGAGGTTTCGCCAGAGGTATTAAATACTTGGGGAGCAACGTTAAAAGCCTTCCAGAAGTCAACGCCAAGGATGAAATTCTGGGATATGGAGGGCACTATTAGAAAATTGATTGTAACTATTTTATCGTTACAATTAATTGGTAGGGCAAGGGCACCGATGACTTGCTGGGAAACATTATCCGCAGTCGTCAGGTGTGTCGATTGGGGCGAAATTCTAAAATCACTGTTAACAAACGGCAGGTGAGCATTGTTGCCCAGGCAGCTGACAGATGCACCACTATCAAGTAAACCGGAAAAGGGTACATTGTTAACAGAGAAAAAAGCATAGGGTCTCCCATCTTTAGCTTGTTTGCAACAAACCGAAGAAACATTTAAGGTCTGGTTAAAATATTTAATGTGTGATAACCAATCAGTCCATTCTTTAGACCTTGGTTCAGAATGGGTGCCTGAGAGGTTATTATTTAGTTTTTTGGTCTCTTCATGTAGAAATTTGGTGGGGGCTTGGAGAAGTCCACCTGAGGTCTAACATCGCTTGGGTTTTGTAACCTTTCAGTGTTGTGCCTTGATTTTTTGAAAATGTTGCGCAGTTCGTCGCGCGGAGGAGAGCGGTCCCTAGAGTGATGCCTCTTGAAAGTTCGGGGTTGTTGGACAGCCTCGCCTGCTTGAAACAAGTAGTGGCCAGATGGCCCACTTTTTTGCAAAAAGAGCACACTTTTTTGTTGTCAAATTCTGGCTTCAAACCAGACGAGCGGCTTGGCACCACTATATTATTAGGCATATTCTTTATGTTTTTTCTGTCCTGGTACGATTCCAGAAGGAGACAGACTTCGTTTAATTGGGCCAGGGATGCAATTTTTTGTGAGGTAATGATGTTCTCGTATTTGCTTAAAAGGCCATCAGTTATGACTGGTAATAGTTCAGCTTCCGAAACAGGATGTGAAAGTTTGATGTTAATGGATTCAGCCCTTTCTATGAATGATGCCACGGGTTCATTTACTAGCTGTTTGATAGATAGTAAAGATAATTTGATCCGGTGCTGGGCCTCCGTCTTTCCGAAGCTGGAGATTAGGGCAGATCTGAGTTTATTCCAGTCCTTGCATTTAGTTTTTTGAATGCGGTGCCAGGGTATTAATTCTGGGGAGATGAGTTCTATAAAGTTTTTCCGTAGAATCTCGAATGGGATATTTTTAATTGTAGCCGTTTCTTCAATACGGTCTATGAAATCCAGCACATCGGAGACGCCATTATATTTGACTTTCCAGGGTGATAAATCGTAAGTTTTATCTTGTGTCAAGGTGGGTGTGACGTCCTGTTTTATCAATACTTGCGGCATAGGTTCTTTGTTAGGGGCAAGATTATCCAACATTTGCGTGGCTGAACACGAATTATTTTCGCTTGCGGGAGCGAGGTTTACTCTCCTAATGTACTTTTTGTTGAATAAAAGTGCATATGCTTTTAATGTAGATTTGGATTTGCTTGATGGCGAGAGTCCTCTATCCTTTAAGGCAGTTTGTAGGAGTGCCTTGGATAAGCTGTGCACGTTGGGAATTATGCCCAGGTTGGATGACGCAATAGCTTGGTTATTATCCATTGTGAGTTTCCCGGGTGGTGAAAAAAATTTGGCCAGGGGTTTCCTTTAGAAAACGCAAAATTAATTTTTGTGAGGCACTTTTCACTTGGTAATCACTAGTTGGCACTTCCAAAATAGTTATAGAAAAACTGTGTTTCACACTACAATTTAGTATACATGATACCAAAATTCTTGTCCAAGGAAAGAGGAAGTGAAAAAAAAATTTTGCGTGGACAGACCTTAGTGGTGAAGGTTTTTTTGTTTCACTGACCACTTTTGGGAAAATTGTGAAATTCACAAGTATTTATTTATTTTTTGAAAATTTGGCCAGGACTGACCCTTAGAAAATGGGTTTTTTATTTTCCACAAATCACTTTGAACTGAGAAAGGCACTAAAATTCACAAAAGGCACTAAAATTCACAAAAGGCACTTTTCTGGCAAATAGGGGATAACCTTCCGGAAGAGAATAACTGAATATGGAATTTGATACGTTAACCATAATAAAATTATTTTATTTATTCATGGGACCAATCATGGGTTTTATTATTATTTCATTTTTCACTTATGTAAGGGAAAAACACAATTCACTATTCACTTATGTAAGGAAAAAACACAATTCACTTATGCTGAAAAAAAAATTTACGGTGCCTACAACATAGAATGGGGAAGAAAAATCATTATTTTGTCCATTTGGTGGGGTATAAACTGTATCAGTTTGACAGACAAGTGGGCCTATTGGTGTATTGTGCAGAAAAAACGTAGGTTTAAGATTTCTAATCAGAGGATTCACAAAATGATTGTAGTTCCAGAATCAAGTTTATAAAAATCATTTTCATTGCCAAATTTGATTTGGTTATGCGAAACGTTTTGGTTATAAAAAACGCCTAGCAACCAGTAATTGTTTTGTTCGACCGGTTTTTTCCGTTGGGTTTTGGCGCGAAGTTGACCGTGGCTCGGCAAACAAGGGGTTACGCATGCGCAGTCAACCTCGCGGTCAAAACGGTTGGTGTTTTTTGGGCGTTCAAAATGGCTGTTATTCCAACTGCGATGTATGTATCCGATTTACACATAGATTTCTGTGGTTTTTTTTTTTCACAGAATTACTGTTCACTGGGTGTTGAGCAACAAAAGCATAATTAATGTTTACAAAACAATTCCTATGCGGGGAGGACCTCGACAAGTTTTCATTCCGCATAGTGACCGGGATAGAAAAAAAAATTGGAGCCCCACGTTATGTGCCAATTGTTACGGGGTTTCTCTGGTCGCCAATTGTCAGCTCCAGCTACCCCAAACAAGCCCCAAAGCCAGCTCAAACGGGAGCAACGGGCACCCTCTATCTCAGGCGTGGGTCACAAATGAATGCTTACAGAACTCCATCCTCCTCGATCACCTGGGAAATCAATACTCTACGAGACTCTCCTGCCGGAGCAGATTGACAACAAGATATGTTTAAATAGATTCATGTATTGACAATTCAGAACACAGTATACAGGCTATTTCAGTACAGGGCTATACAAGAATGCATGTCACACAAACCTAGCTAAAGTGTTTATACCTCGTGATCTCTGCATCGAAACTCTCTGAGTTATGGTTTTTACGCGGGACCCTATCGTATTTTTACAGACACATTGAAAGAATGGGAAATCTGGTGTTCAGCTTACATGTGTGGGGGCGAAGGTCTCCGCTTCCGGCACGTTCGGTAGTCTTCCGGGGTCCGCGAACCATTATAACACCGATATTTGGCAAAACCGATTCTACATTCCAATGCGGACGCGGAGCCCGAGACAAAGCGTGGTTCTCGACTGTGTCTACGCGCGTCCGAGGCAGAGCGCAACTTTCAACTCGTGAGCGTGCGTCCGATGCAGAGAGCAGCTTGCGACTGGCCGCCGGCCGGTACGCCGCGGCGGAGTAGGAGAGGGGAAGTAGGGGATGCAGGAAACGGTGGGGAACGGAACCGTTGTGACAAGTATCAACCGGACGCGGCGGTTTAGGTGTGATTCCACCAGCTATAGGGCGTTCCATAACACTGTATTAAAGTTTTCTAAACTTTAAATAAAATTTTCTTTGTGATTTTTTCTCAAAGATTACAACAATCAAAACTCCACAGATCAGATTTGCAATTGGAATTTCTGCACACTGAAAATAAGTTGATATAGAATTTTATTTTTGTGGAACAGAATTTGAGCTTTAATTATGCTCGCTTGCTTGCTTGTGAACACTGTTGTGTAAATGAAACATTAAAGAAAATATTTTTTTCAATTACCTACAATTTTTTTATTGAAAATGATCAACTAAACCTTCAAATTTATCGTATTGGATTCCAAGCTACTGCGACATCTAAATTAAGCATTTATCATAATACACAAAGGAATTACTATAAATTATATTATCTCACTACGCAGTATTCATGTACATAAATTACTACAAAATTTGATACCTCGATATACGGAGACGGCATGTATTTTAATTGAATAAACATGGAAAGGATTATTACAAACAGGTGAATAATTTTCTACTTTGTGATATTTTTACGCACCAACATATAACATTTCCGAAATTAAGGAAAAAGGTTATAATTTTTTTTAGCTTGTCCCATGAGACTGATAGCTTATCCAATTTTAGGTATTTATTGTCAAATATTTCGATAGATACCTATGCTTATCGCATGTAGCGCACATATTGATTACCTATTATTTATTGACTGAGTGTAGCGAATTCGATTTTGGATTTTGTCTGCAAGTAAATTTGTTTGAAGGATGTTTGAGAAAAGAATTGACATCAAGATACTGACGTTTCTTTGGACAAATTGTAATATTATTTATTTGAAAAAAAAGATTACAATAATTATCTAATTTAAAAAAAAATTAAAATGATCAAGTCACAGAAAAATAATAAAAATAATGGTCTCAACTGGGGCTCGAACCTGGAACCTCACGTCTAACCGGGATATACGCTTTATCCAATTCATCCGTTGTGTCCTATTATAAGACTGTCGTTTTTGTCAAACTTCATATTTTAAATTTCAGAATTAACAATATTATCTTCGACTAATGTTTTTTTCCACAAAAAAGGCAGCTACCTTTTTTCATTTGCGACCATTATCTTTTATTACTTCTCTGTGTCTTGTTCATTTTCATAAAAATTGGTTTATTGTTGTTATCTTCTTAAAATAATTTTAGTTTTGATTTATAAAAGAAGAGAAAATTAGAAGTATTATTTTTTGGATGCGGGGTCTAATCCTGAACTTCACAGAACTAATAGTTTTAAGGCGCTCCGCTCACCGGAGAAACTAAAACCAAACTAAAACTGGCTGGTTGCTATGGTTTACAACCAAACTTCTATCACGGCGCTACTCAATTTTACGATTTCAGTAATTATATAGTTTAACCATAGACAAAGAACAATCAGCAGGCATCGTAACAACTAGCACGGCGAGTTTCGAGTCACTGCTTGCATTGCCGTTGACAACGAGTTTTTGAGAAGTTGTGTAGTGTGCGGACCATCACATTGACATACACAGGATATCGAGTTTAGTTGCAAACCGTTTTTTTTCTCTTCAGCGGAGGCACTGACTGGCACAACAGAAAAATAAATCGAATTTAATACAAGATTAAATATGAAAATAAGAATTTAAAATATTATAGATAATAAAACATTGATGTGATTTAAAAACTGTGTATTTATAAATTTCGTCAAGAAACGTTATTTTTTGTTCATTTTTTGAATCAAAATAATAAAAATAAATAATAGATTTTCTTAAAAGAAGAATTATTTACGCATTCTGAGTGCAAAATATATTCTCATAAAAAATCTATGTGTTTAATTTAGTAACTAATTATTATACATAATATAAGATATCTTCTCTACTTACGTTACTCCATATCATTGGTAGTATTGATTTATTAGACGGTATGAATTTCAGGCGCTCGCAAGATAAGCTCCAAAATCCTAAACATAGAGAATAATAATATAATATATCTTGTTAAGTTAGTATTCATCTTCATTACCAAGTCGGGATATCAGATTCCAAACTTTCGCCTCAGTACACAGTGGGACCTGCAAAAGCTCTCCGGGAAGCTTTAGCACAGAGCTTTGGTATATATTATGGTCTGCAGTCGGAATTAATTGTAAATAATACACGAGTTTGAATTGTTTCGCTACAAATCATTTAATGTATTTTATAAAGTGTTATTTACTTGATGATGCTTTGCTGGAAAACTTAGATTGTAAAAAGAAAATGAGCTTTTATTTTTTATTTTTTATACTAGCTTCATACAGGAGGCCCAGAGGGAAATGATTTCCCATGCGGCAGATATCGTCTTTGGGTATGCTTTGTGGATGCTGTTCTAAAGGAAAGGGAGGTGAGGAAGTTCTGGGAATAAAAAGCTATATAATATAATTATGTAGGGGTAACATTCTTGGGGTCAGTGGGTCCAGAGTGACGGACATGTGCATCCAGCCTTTTCACAGCGCCAGCGCCAGCGGTTCAATGCAGTGGATTGAGAGAGTCCAACTAGAGAGGCCAAACTCTTCAAAAAGCCTCCTCAACCAGTCTCTCCCGTTCCAGCCCGCCACGCAGTGGGTGGGAAGACGCATCTGCCACCAAGACCTTGACCACTTGGGGTGACCTATGGCAGAGTTGTTGGTTATTCAATGAATAGTGCCCAGGAGGCGTTACCCATACCCGCGTCCCAAATTGATTTTATATTTTCTGTAATTAGTAAGATTTTATAATTATGCAGAAGCAGCTTAATATATTAATATGTATTCATTGAATTTCTGTGTTCATTATGTAGTTTACAAAATGAAGTTGCTAAATAAAATTCAGTTTAATATATCTGAGCGCTCCATATGCTCTTCTGTCCCATTCAAAGTGTATCAAGGTCGAAAAAAAACTGGCATTGAGTTGTCTATTTGTACCTGACCAATATTTTATTATATATAATCAACAACTCTGTCTTAGTATTTAGTTATTATTATATCCCGATGAAGCTTGGTTGAAGCGAAACCGGTCGATATATAAAATAATAAATATTCGTGGTTAAATACTAAGTGTTTGCTTTATTTCAAAATATTATTGCTTGAATAGACTTATAATTATGACAACATAATATCAAAAGTGGAAATCTTAAATTGCAAGGTTAATAAATATAAAAAAAATGTTTTCTTAAATTTAATGAGCAACTTTCCTGATGTTGTTTATAATATTATAATTCTGTTAAGAATTTATTTCGTTTTACTTTCTGACTTCATATTATTTTACGATATTATCTGTTTTTTGTTTTTGTTTGTTTCATGTACATAATTCTGCTTATCACAAGAGAAAATCTAAAATTGGTTCTATTTTTGGTGTAATGTAAAAATAATATAATTTTACTGTTGATTTCTTAAAGATTAATAAATAATAAAAAGATAAATTTTCAAAGTAAAAAATGTGTTCGTTTTCATCTACGCCAGTCTTTGTAGTGTGATGAGGGCTATGTTTTGACTCTTAGCCAGAAGGTTGCGAATTCAGTTCCCATTGCGTCCTCATCGGGAGTGATCTTTGTGTTTATTCGATCAGCAATTTAATTTACTTCTACGACTATGACACACCACAGCCTCTTCATCTACACTACTTCATCTACACTACTACATCTATGACACACCACAGCCTCTTCATCTACACTACTGCACTCTTTGAGACATTATTATTTTACACCTCTCTATTATTCTAACTCTTGACATGGCCCGACACATACAAGTATCTGATTAACTTGTTCCATTCACATTTGCGTAATATATTCTCCTTACACTGCTTTCTTCGTTCATTTGCTCTACATGCCCATCCCATCTGAGGGTGCCTTCCTTAATCTTTCGCATTACTCTTACACCCACTTTGCAATATTTGCGGATCCCACAATCATACGTACAGGTATCTCATTTCTACAGCATTCAGTCTACTTTAATCGTTCCTCTGCCAGTTCCATGTATCACTCCCATACATCTGGGTAGGTCCCAATACTCTATTATGGACTTCGCTTCGCTAGACAGTTTTATGTTAGCAACAACGGCACTCAGCCCTCCATTTACTTATACCTTTCAACCATATAAGTAACAATGGATGTCACTCTGATGACACTGCTGTTTTAATTTTCACATGTAGTTGAAGAATTAACGAAAACTGCTGGTTATATATATTTTTAAATTAACTTGTCTGCTCCACTCATAATTCCTATTTGTTTATCTAAAAGCATGTTTTTGCTCACGGCTGTAAAACTTATGCTTTAGAATGCAGTAGAAATAAAGTTCTTGAAGACTTCACAAACAACTTGCGGCGATTTGTCAGATTGCTCCGTTTATGAAATGATATTAATGCTAAAAGTTTAGGCAGAACCGCGACTTGGACAGTTGTACGGAATATGATCACTTAGTTCTGGAGAAGGCTTCTGTGTAGTTTGTTCGTTATTGGATCATCCGCCACCACCGAGAGTAAAGTCAGTTCAGACTTAATTGTTCCCGAAGCCTTAACTGACGGCTGCAGATTATTTCAGAAAAGTATTGAAATTGTTATAAAGTTGAATAATTTTGTCATCGAACAAAGATTTCTTTTTTTTACATTAACTCTGCTCAGGAGGCCCTCAGGAACATAATTAATACAATGAATGATGAAATGAGTGAAAGTAACGGAGCACGGTGAACGTGCTAAAAAGAGTGGAAGAAAATCCACTCTTCCTACCCTGGTGTTGAAAAGCGCTATTTTAGATTATAGAATTAACATTAAAATCAACGTTTAAATTAGATTTTTATTGAAAATAATATATTTGGCATAAAATTTTTCGAACCCAGTGGTTTCTTTGACAGGATAAAAGTAAACTAAAATTAATGAAATAGACAAAAAGTATTTAAAATGAGTGGTGATTATTTAGTCATTATTATAAAAATAATATTTAGGAAAAGTAAATAAATTTATTGTTATAAAAAATAATTACTCATACATAATAAATTATTACATAAAGAATATAAAACTATAGTTATTATTTTTTTTTTAATTGATAAACTAATTTTTAAAAGACAATTTTTTTTATGCATAGCACAAAGGGTAACAATTATTATAAGCAATAATTATTAGCCGGAAACACTCATCCATATTGAAAAAATCTCCCGAGAAAAGATAATTTTTATACGCCCACGCCGAGAGTACCTGGAGGACCTGCTGGCGGACATGCGCTGCTCATCATATGCAGACTTCACAAGAGCGGCACAAGACAGAGAAGAATGGAAGAAAAAAATAAAGGAAATTGCTGCAAACCAATCCCAGGATTGAAACCAGAGAGAGAGAAGGGGAGGGTTGTATGGTTGAGTTATTTAAAGGAAGGTTAAGTCTGATAATGATTAGGTTATGTTTAGTTGGGTAATCTAAGTTTTTGTTTAAATTATGAGTACCGCACGAGAGTCCCAACTGGTACCAATCGTCTGGAGCCAGTGAGACTACGGTGTCCACAATACAATATAATATGTTGTGATGCTGAAGGTAGTGGGATGAGGAAGTAGCTAAGGAAGAGGAAGGTGGGTGAGTACATCGATTTCCAGATAAGGTCAACAAAGACGCCTGAAGCCATTTCAAGCAACGTTTCAATTCTGAATGGTGGTCTCACACCTGGGCGATACTGAGAGTGTCTTCCACCCTCAGTGCCTCAAATGTGTATTATTTTTAATGAATAAATCAAAGCAATGAAATTAAATTTACTTGTGATTATGTAGTTACATAGGTGAGGTTAGATCTGAAATTATTCTGTTTGTCCGGAAAACTTTCGCGGAATATTCGCTTCAATTTAACGGTTTTAAATGTGAAGAACTTTATGTTTGGATTTTATGTATTATTTTATAGGCAACAATCCAGGTAAAGTAGTAAGTAGGTCATGTTGTGGCCAACTTTCCAAGTCCCACGAGTCTTGTGGGACTTCGAAAGTTTTCATTGATTGAAATTTTTGATATTCATAATGGGTTTCAATATTTTGACTGGATATTATTACTTTTCAGAAGGGATGAAAGTTAAATGAAGCTTGGAAAGCTCCCACCGGGAAAATTACAAAACTATTTTTTTTTGTACGTGTGCATCAAAACGTTAATAACGTTTTTAGATTTTCACGGCCAAAAGCATTTTCGTTGTTTGTTTATGGGGTATTATGCCGTGTTGTGCTACCTCCTTCTTTAGCCGACGTTTCGGACAGCGTTGCAGCGTCGGATCACGTCGGACACTGCAACGCTGTCCGAAACGTCGGCTAAAGATGGAGGTAGCACAACACGGCATAACACCCCAAAAACAAACAACGAAAAAAAAAAAAAGTTAATTTTTCAAAACCCAGGTCCAAGTGTTTTAAATACCACGTTCTACTCAAAGTTCGACAATCAAAAGCATTTTCTGTTGTTGTAAAATCGACGTGTAAATTTGAGATTCAATCCTAGATGGTACAAATGTGTTGCAATTACGAAAATATGTGTAACCTTATCTATTGACATTATTTTGCACATATGAAATAAATTTCTATTGTACAAACATGTATAATTCGAGTATTATTATCGATAACAATTTTACTTTAAGACGTTTTGAAGAATGTGGGTCACTTGCGTACGTTTTTTCGCCACTTAAGGGTTGCAAGTTCAATTCTATTTAGTGGCTGAGTGGGCATCGCGATAGGGTCCCACCCGGACGTCGCGTGTTCGATTCTAAGGCTGGCTAAGTCTTCCACTACAACACAAGCAACATTTTTTTTTTTTAAAAAGAAAGACAAACAATACCGGGTTACGAATAACCCAACAACATTTGAAAATCTCCTACTACCACCACACTAAGCGGAAGATGTTGCTTATGTTGTCGTGGAGGACTTAGCCAGCCGAGGAATCGAACACGGAACGCCTGGGTGAGACCCAAACGCGATGCCCACTGAACCACTGACCGATCACCTTCCGCTTATTATGCTAGTAGTTGGAGATTTTCAAATACTGTCAGGTTATTGATAACCCAGGAATGTTTGTCTTTCTTTTAAAAAAAAAGTGAAATAAAATTTTTAAAAAAATTCTCTTAAATTAAAATCAATAAATTACACATTTTATTTGAAGCGAAAACAAAGATACACTAAGTACACCTACCTCATTAACAATTCAATATACAACACTATCTAAAATTCGCCTGCATCTTCTATTTCTCATAGATTAACTAGCGGCACAGATGTAGATAATAAATGAATAAACTTCTTCAAACACCAATAACTTATTTTGTGGCACCATTTTAATCAAAACTTAATAGAATAATTAGGTTTGACCACGACTATTGTTTAAAAAACCAACTTGTTTCGTAAGCAGTATTTACTTCATCGGGGTTTACTAAAAACATTTTGAGTATAAACATAACCCCCCTTACTTATAATCGTAGTATAACTAATACGCGTCGTGTTACGTCGTAACAGTGAAAAACTTGATTTATTATCACTGCATGTGTATGGTTAAAACGGCTTTAAACCAGGTTTAAGGCCAACTATGCGTAACCATGGATGAGTCAGCGGATACCGCAATTATAAGTAAAGGGAAACATGTTATAAATAAACCCCGATGAAGAAAGCATTGCTTACGAAACATGTTGGTTTTTTCAATAATAAAAGTGGTTAAAACTAATTTTTCTATTAATTTTGAAATGAACAAACTTTTACTTTAAAATAAAGGGCAACAAATTTTTAAAATGTGATATGTAGAAAAATAAAAAAAAAGGTTCTTTAAAATAAAGGTTAACAAACAATTTTTTTTTAATGTAAAAAAAAGAAAAACAGAGAAATATGAGCAATTAAATGTATAAACGAACGTCGAAATTTTCGTTGTTTGTTTTTGGGGTGTTATGCCGTGTTGTGCTACCTCCTTCTTTAGCCGACGTTTCGGACAGCGTTGCAGTGTCCATCATCAGGGCAGATCCGGCAGATCCGTCGATGTGGATCGACGGATCTGCCGGATCTGAAAAACAAACAACGAAAATGCTTTTGGCCGTGAAAATCTAAAAACGTATCGAACGTCGAAATTGTTTTCTTTGGATAGGAAAACAGCTTTCAATTTTCGACTTAAAGTAACTTCATGCGTCAAAGAATGCATATTTATATCGAAATTCTTCAGTCTTCGATCTTGATTAAACAATTCGCACATTAGTGTCCGTTAAGTGTGTGCTCTTCTGACAAGCCCCCACCCGGACCATTGGTCAAGCACCAACCTGCCGATCGATGGGGTTGCATCCCCTAACAGAGGAATACCTTCACATAGAGCAGATGGGGAGGGAGCACTGACCAGATCTGGTTTCCCTCCCTCGGGTATGATTGATCACACTCCGTAATTATCAGACGTATTCTCCGTACTCGGATTTAACTTGATCAAGCCGGAACGCCGATCCGGTTCGTGAAATCCATCCGTATTGTCTTTCCGGAATCCCTCTTGAAATTTTGGGCTTGTCCTTTGTTTTGTTTATCAGATGTGTTCTCCGTACTTGAAGGTATTTATCTTTACCAAACCGAAACGCACCAAAATGATGAATGAAACGTATCCGTATTATAGTTCCGTGATACTTCTTGAAGTTTTGTGTCTAGATTTATTTTTTTAATGCAGAGTACCTTAAATTTCAATTTCAAATATAACTAACTATGATGTTTTTAATTCCAACAAAGATAAAATTTATAGCATTTTTTTAACATTACTCCGCATAGGGGGCCCTGAGGAAAACAGTTACCCTTGAGACCTCAGGCAGACCGGATTGGTAGAGGCTGGTTGAGGGAGACCTTTTGACCCCTACAGCAGGGTTCTCTCGTAACATCGCCTTAAACGGCAGTGGGAGGTTTCAGGTTTTTAAGGATGGAATCATTCTTCCGTCATTCCTGGATTTATTGACCCCCAGATTCCTACCCACCCCTCATACCCTTTTCCAGAACTTCCTCTCCTTCCTTTTCTAAAAAGACTCCCCACACAGCATGCCCAAAGATGACATGGGAATTATTTTCCTAAGGTTCTCCTGTTTGTGTAATTAATGTTTAAAAATCATATTGCCAAATTAATGGAATGAACACGGTATGTTACGCGATTTTATGAAATGACCAAATAAGAAATAGTTTTGCAGTTTAATGATTACAATCCAACTGTGTGCCATGTTAGGTTGTGTAAACTGTTTAACAAACTCCAAATCTTTGAAAACACGATGTTGTGGTTTCGATGAACTCTAAAAGAGTTAAAGTTTTTATCCCTTTATCCCGGGAATCCCATTTACCCGGGCAATCCCTCCTCCCGTTACTTGTCGGGGATCCCGGATGGTCTCAGGAAAATCTTATATAGAAAACAGATATTGGCCTTTGCGGTTCAAATATCAAATAAAGATTTCTATTTTTTTTCTACAGAATTATTGCGACACACAGAACAATGTCATTTTGTATATTGTCTCTATGTTTTTTGCGTGTTTTGACATTTTAAAATTGTAAATGTACTACCATTTTTAAATCCCTGGTTGGAAAAAAGATAATGAAGTTGAGAATAAATAATTATACTTTCTGTCTATTTGGTTCTAAAGTAGTTTATTTGTTTAGTTACTGAGTTTTTTTAATGTTTCAATATTCTCATTTTTTAATGTGAATACGACCGCAACAAACGCCTGGTGTCAGTGAGACTATGTCATCCCCAATTGGGGTATGTTGCGAGGCTGAAGTTAGTGAGGAGGGGAAGGAGATGGGTAAAAGGAAGGTGGGGAAGCTCTTGGCTATTCATACCTGGTCACAAAACGCGGCCAACGTCACCTCATTCAGAGAGTAACTTCCATTCTAAAATGAGCCACAAATACAACTTCGGTAAAATTACACAAATCAATGAAATAATAATTACTTGCGAACACCGGGATTTGAACCCGCGATCTTCAGTGTGCTAGGACATTTTGTACATTCGTTCAATTCAATCGTTATATAATTATTTTATCATAATCCATAAGTGCTAATGTTCAGATATATAAATATTTTAATTTAATGTGATTTTTTCAACATTAAAAAATGAAGCGCAAAACTCTCTTACCCTTTCTCTTCAGTTCGTAACCCATTAACTCTTAAGAAAATCATTTGCGTATTCTTTCAAAAAATTTAAAAAATGAATCGTGCTGAACAAGAGAAAAAGCTAAACCGTACTTTCCGAATTTGTTCTTGAGCAAGCTCACGCAAGGTGGGAGCTCTCACGTCCGCTAGGTGTAAAATATCTGTGCTGCGTACAGCACACTGCAGATATCCAATGATATGTTAGCAGCCTTTAGAGATTAAAGATTTCCAGATTGAATGCCGTCTCTGCATTATTTGCATTTATTAGTACCTAAAAGTTGAATCAAATATTCTATATTTGTAAAAAGCCTTAACTTTGTGGCTCGCCATAATTTACAAAAAAAATCAATACATTTGTTATATACTCCTTTTGTTCAAACTCTACCGGTTTCAAAGGAACCCTTTCGTCGTCGGGAGAATATTAAAACTGTTAAAATATTATCCTGATGAAACAAAGGTTCTTCTGAAACCAGTTGAGTGAGATTAAAATAAAAGTGATCTATAACAAATTAATGTGTTGTTATTGCAAATATTTTATGATTTTGATCTGCATCCACGTGAGCCGCCTAAGTTTTGCGGTTATCCCGGTCCTGGATTCGCTTACAATAAGATTCATTAGTTTATTTCTTTCAATCCTTAATTAGTTCAATATATCTTTAAGACGTAAACTACATGCAGCGCTATTCCACACGCTTAATTATAAAACAAATGCAGAAACTAATTCGCCAATTAACCGTGCTCTTCATACTCGTACATTCAAAAATATTTGCCCAAACTCTAACGCCGTTCTTCCATGGAGCTACGTTCAAGCGACGCGATCGCCGCTCGTCTGTGTTTTACGTACTATTATTAGTGTTTAAAAACGCCGCCAGGCGCTACACTAGTAAAACACTATGACAGGTAGCGGTAGCGTTGCTTATGAGTAGGTACATGGAAGAACGGCGTAACATCGACATTTTCTCGGATTCACTGCCCAAATTTAAAAAGAGCATCATGTCAATGATAGCTGTTCAATACATACATATTCTTTTACAGATCACCACTTCTCACACTGATAAATATACTCACACACACTTACACACTACAGACGTTACCCGTTAAATACTAATTATACATTCCACAAATAAGACATTAGACATTACAAAGAAACATATCCTACGAGTAGGATACCCACTTGAAATTCTAATAAATATCTGTAAAAAATAAAATTATCACTGTAACCAATGTACTATTTGTTTCTATAATATAAAATAAACAAATAAAAAATTAATCACAACAATTTCACTTTTTTTTATGAAACGACTCTCACAAAATCTTATTATCATGTTGGACATTTACGCAGCGTCCTCATTTATTTAAACATACAAATTAAAAGATTCAACATTCAGCGAATTCTTGAATTTATGTATAATCATCATTGAAATAAATATAATCACAAGCATTACTCTCTGACACAGATCTCCAGCCTCTCTGCTCCATTGTTGATGTAATGAGCTTAAAAAATAGCAACGGAGATCCATTTATATTCCCCTGGCAATTTCATTTGCATTCTTTCGTTCACAGTCAACAATGGATGGGCTGCTCGGTACTCGGTATCCGCCGTCGCCATTCAACATTCGCACAGCCCATCCCGACCAGTCGGGTAAACCCGCTCGCCACAAACGACCTCACAAATGAATATTGTAATTAAGAACTTTTAAATTAAATGAATAAATTGCTGGGTCCATCCCAGCGATTTCTAACACAATTTGAGCTTGGTTTGTAATACTCGTGGTATGCTAAGCCTACAGTCTATAGTAGGCTCCGCATTCCGCAATCCACTATTTTATGACGAATGGAGAGATGCATGCAGTAATTGTAGGCACACTCATTATGCTTGCTAATTTTATATGACCTCTTTTTGTTTTTAACATCAATTTGTGGAATGATATGAGAACCTAAGCAATCCACAGATTCATTAATCTACAGCTATTTTATAACGAATGGAAAGTTAATTTTTTACACCGATCTACTGATATTTATACCATAATTTTATTATAATTTTCTTTAAATCAAAGATGTTTAATGCAGAAGATAGACTGACGATCTGAAAATAACTGCTGGCTCTGAATTAGCTAGAGCCACGACCGAACGACAAAATTAGAGATGTTTGAAGGAGGTCTATATCCAGATTTGGTCGTCGCCATAAGCCTCAGAAGAAGACTATATATGGATATGTTAAGTGAGAACAAAAATACATTATTTGAAGCAGGAGTTCTTAAATAAAATACTTATAAAAATTATCGCACGGCCCCGTGCGAAGTATCTTCACAAATCTTGGACAAATCCGATCGACACGTAAAGAAGGTAATGATAAAATCACTTTTTAGAGCAAGCTATTTTCATTCATTATATATACAAATGTTAATCAAATAAGTATAGCAATAGAAATCTCCAATACACTTCTTGAAATTTCATAGAAATTATAATGTTACTTGATCCCGATGATTGAGATTACTTAGAATGTGGTCGGGAAACTTCAATAAAGATCGAGGTTCGTCGAGATTACAATTTCCTTTATTTACATCAGAGGTGGGGAACCTGCAGTCTAAATTATTTTTTTTAATTCACCTTTCATTCCTGCATAATTTTAAATGATGGCCTAGAACACCCTTCAAGGGTGAAAGCCAGAAATAATTTTAAAAAAACTCTTCTTTAAGAGTTAATTACATAAAATTAATTGAGGGAAGCCATTCTCTTGTACTGAGTGAGGCTTTACATTTGAGTTGCACACCATATGCTGAAATTTCTGAGAGATTAATTGGTCAATGTGTAACTATTATATAAAATTATGTTAATTTAAAACATGCTATGTGTTCTAAACACAATGTATAAATTCGACATTCGAAATCCTCTGCTGACGCATCCATTCAAGGTGCTCGTCACATGTGATATAAAAAAATCACTACCTCGCTGGCGAAAGGAACATTTCTCCCCCCCCTCTCTGGCTTTAGAATATTATTGTGCGGCCCGCGGGTGATAACGGTAACATACCCCCCAAAAGGTTCCCCAACTCTGCGTTACATTATTATAAGGTTTACAATAAATATTTAACTGGACCAGGGCCCCTAGCACACTCAATCGATAACGATTGATATTGATGATTGATTCCCTAGCATGACTGCAGATCACCTACGCATAAGCGACAGTTCACAATGACTAAGTGTCCTTAATAACTCAGGTGCGGAGCATACGTCATTCCTATGTCTACCTACGATACATTTATTTTATTTATTTGAGTTATAAACAGTCTATATGACAGTGAATAAGTATGTTTATGTCATTGACCAATAAAATAACGACATTTAGATACAGGACCATAATAAATAAAAATGAAACAATACATCTAATACAAACAATTCTGATTTAGTGCATCTTCAATTTACAAAGTGTTTTATGATATACATATTTCTATGGTTTACACTTAAATTTTAAAGGTTATCAATATTAACTTTGAGGAAAATTGACGTGAAAACAAGCTTATGTGCCCAAGCGGTTAATATATTCGACATCAACTGTTGTTTGTACGTTAGCGATGTGCAGTTGTCCTAGGGAACGATGAGAAGTTACCGGTATTTATACCGAAAATACTAGGGGGCCAGACGTTTGAACTATTGCATGAGAGAACCCGCCCCTAAGGGAGCCCAGCTGTCTATCGGGTATCATCGGCTATTTCCGTAACCGTCCGTGTATTAGAGTCTAATGGTTATACGATGACATCTATTGAGACGCCTCAAATCTACATATACTAACTTAATACGTTGAAGGATGTTGAAACTATAATCTTGTATACCATAAAAGTTTGATTATTTATGGATAACAGAACATTTCGAGTTTAAACCTAGTTGCATCAATATCCTTATTCCTTATGCATTTTTTCTAAAAGTATTTAAATGAAACATTTATTAAATTCTTAAGAGCGATTGACCAGCAGCTAAGAATAGAAGTTTAAAGATGCTTGCAACTGTACAGGGAGGTTCCAATGAGGAAGATTGATAATTCCCCGTATAAAATTTTTAAAATTAAAAATTTAATATCGATTTATTTCATTCAAAACTTGCTTTAATATATACCTACATTCAAGTAAGCAATAAAAATGCTCTAAAAGCACGATGATAAATTATTAAATATAGTGTACTTCTTGTAAGTATTTTTGATCACAAGTATTTATGATTTTTTAATAATGTCTAAACAAAATAAGTGTGTAAAAAAAGTTTTTAAATATTTTAATTTGTAAAACCTTAAATAAATAGAAAAATTGAGGTACTAATATCACAAAACACCTGCTCGGATTTGATTGATGATTTTAATTTAACTAAAATTAAAAAAATTTTAAACTGTTTTAACTAGGTTATGATTTTAATTATATGATTTGAAATTTAATATGTTTTGTTTAATAGAATCTATCGTTTGAAAATTGAACAGATCTGTTAACGACCAACGGTATAACGTTAGTATATTAAAAATACACTTAGTTTTCCAAAATTTTAAAACTGCGTGTATTAGATAAAATAACAATATTTCAACTTCAATTTGTGTTTTTTTTGTAAAAAAGAGTCAATACGTCTAGAATTTGATTTAAGAAGGACTAATTTCCGGTATTCTCTTGTAATACCCTCTTAATGAGAAAGCATTTATGCAAATTAAACCCAATTCCGTATGTTTTAAGTTGTAACTCTAATCTACTCAAATCTTTAACGAGCTGAAGGAAGGCAAAACAATGTATTTTTGGCAACGACCAAAAAAACAAAAACAACGGAATTCGTTACCCCGAGTATTGTAAATTAAATTAAGTCAGCGAATAAATTAAGCCCAACTATCGGTAATATAAAACTTTCAAGCACCATAAATGAAATTAACGGGGTGATTAGTGGAAATTTAAGTTTGTTTTAATGTCACTTGAGTAAATATTTCACTCGAGGGATATTTATTGTTGAGTACAGCCAACCACAAGACATTATTTGGATGTGGAGGGACTATACGTTTCTTTTGGCTTTTTGCCATTACTTCTTCCTTTTCTGCGGTCCTGGTGGATCATCAGCCAAAACTGTAATTCTATGTAAGAAATAGCTACTGACTTGCTTCATAAATTTCTACATGAAATATGGCAAGTGGTTGTGAATTTATTTTTGTACGAATTGTGATATTATTTTTTGAGGGATCGTTGAGGGAAGATTTTTGAAATGGATTGCAATTATACGATCTAAGAGTATGGATATTAGAGAGACGGCATGTGAAGTGTGCCCGCGCGCTCCAAGTGTGCCTTTTCGAGAATTTTACCCAAACGGCGTATATTGGCTGCTGTTTTTTAGCCGTTTAATACGTTCCGACATTTTTACGACAGCAGCCATTTTACATGGTAACAGCCAATGTCAGCTGTGTGGCTAGAATTCTCGAAAAGGCACACTAGGAGCGCGCGGGCACACTTCACATGCCGTCTCTCTAATATCCATACTCTTAGAGTTCGATCATATAACTTATTTTTAATATCAAGTTGATGATTTATTAACTAAGTATCGCCATCGGAAGTTAAGAGTGTTTTCAATGCTACCAGATGGACTGTTTAAGGTTACAACTATAAAGTTAACGTAACTTTTTTGCATGTAGTAAATAAATTGTTGATTCATAAATTATAAAAATATTCAAGTATTCGTAAATGATACAGGCATCATCCCTCGTGAACTTAACAATATTTTAAAAATAACATTTTATTGACGGTTTTCGGAAACTCTCAGTACGAGGGGCAAATTGGTCTTAGTAGCATTATTTGATTTTAACAATCGTTTTCGATTAAATCGAGTCCAAAGTTTGAATTTATCAGGTCATTTTTGAAAAAAACGGTCATTAGGAGGAAATATCAACTGTTAAATTATTATTTTTTATAGTGAATACCTCACAAGAGCCCCAACTGCTCCCGTCTGGAGCCAGTGAGACAATGTCATCCCCAATTGGGGTATGTTATGAGGCTGAAGGTAAGTGGGGAAGGGAAGGAGACGAGGAAAAGGAAGGTAGGGAAGTACCCGGCTATTCAGATCTAGTCACTAAACACGGCTAAAGCCATTTCAAGCAACGTTTCAATTCTGAATGGTGGTCTTACACCAGGGCGATATTAAGAGTATCTTCCACTCTGGAACGTGCCGCAAACATATTATATATATTATTTCTTCAAACTTCGCAAAATCACTTTGTGGCGTCATTTTGAATTAAATTAAACAAAAAACTTTGTATCAACCACTATTATATTAGTGGTTGATACAAAGTTATTTGTTTAATATAATATTTTACATTATTTTAAATAATTAATTGTGAAATAACACAAATCAATTAAATAAAATTTATTTAATTTTTTGGGATCGAACCCGCGGCCTTCGGAATGGGAGACCCCCATACCCTACCGCCGTCAATGCTTTTTAAAGTTCTTCGAATTGTTGACCCGGCTCCAAAAGTTTTTTAAACCTGATGCCAAAAAATAATTTAAAAATCTGAATTTTCGAATCCAATTTTTGTTTTTGGTTTTGGACCTTTAAGATGTAGATTTACTAGTTTCCAGCTTGTAACACGAGTTTACGGATACCGTATATAAGGGTATCCATACTTAACTTTAATAGGGTCTACTCATCATCTGAGGGTTTTTTTTTCAAGGCTTCCAGTGTGGAGTTAATGATAAACGTTCCTTTATTCATAATGTTTATTGATTTCACTTAATTCTTTTTTTTTATATTAACACCGTACAGGAGGCCCTGAGGAAAATAATTTCCCTCGGGGCCTACGTCATCTTTGCAGATGCTGCGTGGAGAGTCTTTTTGAGGAGAGGAAGGAGTGAACATGGGTCTTGAAGAGACCCATGTTGTAGGAAGGAGGAAACACAGAGGCCGGCAAATCGTTCCACAGCCGAGCTGTTGAACTTAAGAACGAGTCGTAAAAACGACCAGTTCTCATGTGACAAATGTCAACCGTGTACGTATGTTGGGCGAGCGTTTGGCGTGTTTCCCGACTATGCACCGGTGCCGAGGGGATCAATGAGGCTAGTTCCTCGGAGCATCTTCCATTGAAATACCGGTAGAACAAGGATAGCATTCCTACCCGACGCCTGTGCTCTAAAGATTGCAATCAGTTTGTTAAGACGGGAGAATCTATCAAACGGACCGCCCGTTTCTGCACAGAGTCGAGGGTGTTTTTCAGGTACTTTGGGGCCCCACACCAGAGGTGGTTGCCAAATTCAACCGTGGGGCGCACTAGCGATTTGTACAGGGTTAGCAGTTGTGTACTATTAAAGTATCTGCGGGCCCTGTACAGTACGCCCAGTTTCTGAGAGGCTAACTTAACTCTGGCCTCGATGGAGCCCCCATATCTGAGCTGGTCACTTAGAGTTACACCGAGCATACCAATGGAAGACCTGTTCGGAAGAATGCTACCGTTGAAGGAGACTAGAGAATGGACTCCTTAATGCATTCGTAATTTTTTTTGTACTACCGCTAACAAAACAAGGGGAATGTCAGTTATAGATGTCGAAAATACAACTAGAAAACGTATTCATCAGGGGCGCAGATAAGAGGAGGGATCTGTAACAAGTATCCTATTGTTATTTCTAAGAACTTCCCGACACTAGCAATTACACCTTGCAACGTTTCTTTAAATAAATTGCTATATTACTTCACAGGTTGTGTACGTATTATTATGCTTCGTAATGCAGCTTAATAGCAACTTGAACACAGCCACCGGTGAACGTTTGGAATACAAATTCTATTATATGTTGAAGATAAATTTCAAGGGTGAAAGCCATTCTAGACTTTTCTGGTGGAAACTTAAATACATTGTAACGTTACTCTTTGCGAAAGTTAAAAAAACACAGGCTTTTTTATCATGCGAGGGAATTATATTATCTAAGATGTTGGGTTGAGTTACGAATGTGAAGATATTAAACGAATAACCTTATTAAGTGAAAAGTGTCTTCCGTGGATACTATACTAATGTTTAGGATGTTTTATGAAAGATAAATTACATTTTCGAACAATTTATAATCAAATCATAAGTATGTTGTATTGTTAATTGTTTTTTTATGTATTATTTTATTTAAATATTTGTTTTATTCCGCCTAAGCGGATCAAACAAAATGTTGTTTTGTAATTGAGATTACAAAGCTTCATAACTTCTGATATTATTGACATGGTTGGCTCAAAAAACTTTCAATAATTATATTACTAAAGAGAGAAAAACATGTATAGATTTCACTATGGCAGTGCTCATCGTTAACTTAACGGGAGTTAAGGAAGTGACAAGAAACGAGAATTTAGTCATCCACCAGTCAGTGAGGCTGTTAGACGACGTCAAAATCGTCGGCGGGTGAGTTGTACCCCCTGGCGGTCTGTGTTACAATTTTTTTACAAGTACTGAGATTAGTTGTAGAAGGAAAAACATTAAAATTGTGTTTGTTATGATTACAACCTTAGAAGATACTAGTTTTTTTGTGATTCACGGGCGTAGCCAGGTTTTAGTATCTGGGGAGAGGGGGGGGGGGGTTCAAAATAATAAAACTACAAAGTGCATGCAATAACCTTCATGCTTAATGCTTTATAGTTTGCAATTTATACTTTACACTTTGTAATTATACTTTATAAGAGAATTATATATTAGAGAACAATCCAGTTATAAAACTCAGTTAATGTACAATAACAAAAATCTACAATTACATACAATTAACTACAGATACATTAAATAAATCTACAATTCCATACAATCAAATATTAGGAAATTATTGCATACAATTAGGAAAGTAAACATCACAAAAAAAATATGTACAAGCTCACTCAAGTAATGCATTACAATGAGTGGCAAGAGGCAAAAAAAAACATTAGAGGCATGCATAAGAGAATTGATACAATATAATTAGTTATAATTTTTTTAAAGCGCCAGAACAATAATAAACAGAGTAATGGTTTTATTTCATAAAAGTGACTGCTTTCTACTAAAATGTAAAAAAAAATTTAGCATATTATATTTTCTATTTTTGTAACACCATTTTCTAAAACAATTTGGGTAGTCTTAAAGATCCCATCAGCCAAAAACTTATTCAATTTGATCAGACGAAAACAAAGGAAATCCCCTCGACCAACTTTACTTCCTTCACAAAGATATAATATTATTAAAATTGAAAATGATAATGCGCACAACCCACAAGATTATTGTATGAAACTTCACAGTTCCATTCAACAGAGAAAATCAAGGCAAAAGTATTCTACAAAAGCACAAAACTACGCTTAGAAAGTTCGAACAAGCCAGGTGAGTCTTTTCAGT
Organism: Limnephilus auricula; assembly: GCA_951813805.1. Taxonomy (NCBI): domain Eukaryota; kingdom Metazoa; phylum Arthropoda; class Insecta; order Trichoptera; family Limnephilidae; genus Limnephilus; species Limnephilus auricula. Next base: position 9,010,286 of record OX638400.1, on the reverse strand, counting down.
TTTGTATCCCAAACTTTTCAAACAAATTTGCATGGAAACTTTTTTCATATTTAGCTTTTATGGAAGTTGTATAATGCACGCCCGGCCTGAATGGCTTTAAATGTAAATACGTATTTATTTGAATTCAGACAGAAAAAAATATTTACAAAACTTTCGAAAAAGTCGTTTTACTGAGGTTATACGGTTTTACATTTGAACGAAAATTTCCCCTCTCGTGGATTGAGAATTTATGACTTTGTAAATATTTTTTTTTACCACACATTGCTTTTTATATAACATTAGATTACACGGAAAAAATGTTAATCTAAAATACGATAATTTTATTCGTAAAAATGGGACTGAAGTTCTTACGAACAAATTAACAGGGTTTCAATGTTTATTGGCGGGAACATGTAAGAATAATTTGTTGGTGTACGTAATTTCGTACGTATGTACCAATAAATTATTCTTACGTTTTCCCGCCAATAAACATATAAACATTGTTAATTTGTTCGTAAGAACTTCAGTCCCGTTTTTACGAATAAAATGATTGTGTTTTAGAATAACATTTTTCTCCGTGTAAGCAGATCCATTTACAGTTGTTATTGGCAGTATGAAAATTAGTTTTTATAGGTCGTTTTCATATATTTACACCGGTAATTTTATCCAGCCAAAATATTGTCAACGATGCCAATATCAATTATGTCAATTTAAACATCAATGTTAACAATGTCAACCATTTCTTTCAAAGGTCACCCCAATGGTTTCCTACGTTTGGTGACTTGGTATTAGGTTTGTTTACACCTGCTGCGTGGCGGACCGGATCGGGAGAGACTGTTCTCCAGCCGGACTCTCTGGACCCATCGTCTTGCAACGCAGTGGGAGGAATGGATTCATGCTTCCGTCTTTCCTGCATAATTTGATCCCCAGATTCAAATCTACCCTTCATTCCTTTTTCCTTCCCTGAACTCCCTCTCCTTCCTTTCCCTAAAACTACCCTTCACACAGCATTTCCAAAGATGACGTAGGGAACTTTTTTCCTCAGGGCCTCCTGTGTGGAGCTAATGTACAAAAAAATACTCTCTCAATATTTCCAAAGGTAAGAATGAATGTCGTCAATGATGATGGCGATGATGTTATTTATAACAACTAACAATAACAATAACAACATTGTCAATGTTAATAACGTCGCTGACATTAATGTCAGTTTCAATTGGGATGATGTCATTTTCAGCTATGGCAATAAGAAAATTGTCAATATTAATAATATCACTGACAACATTGTCAATGACAATGACGATGATGTCACTTACAACTATGGCAAAAACAACATTGTCAATACATATTAAAAATATCACAATAATGTCAATGTCAATGGTCATGATGTCACTTTCCGCTATGGCAATAAGAAAATTGTCAATGTTAATAATATCACTGACAACAATGTCAATGAAAACGGCGATGATGTCACTTAAAACGATGACAATAACAACGTTGTCAACGTTAATAATGTCACTGACAATAATGTCATTGACAATGGCTATGATGTGACTTACAACTATGGCAATAACAATGTTGTCAATGTTAATAATGTCACTTAAAATAATGTCAATCTCAATAGTGTTGATATCACTAACAACTGTGGCGAAAACAACTTTATTAATTTTAATAATGTCATTGTAGATGGCAGTGGTGTCACTTACAACTTTGGCAGTAACAACATTGTCAATGTAAATAATGCCACTGACAACAATGTCAATGTCGATGGCACTAATTTCAATGATAATGGCACCCATCTAAAAGTAAAAAAAATGTCAATGACAACCTTGCAATTGTACCAGAATAGAAGAAATGGCAGGCATATTATTATATTCCTTATTATGTTAGGACCAATACAATTAATTTATTCGATATTTACCTTTCAACCAAGCTTTGCTGATCTTTATTGATCTGGACACAAACATGGATCATTCGAGATGATTGACTAACCGCTTTGACATCTGGTCGTGTTCATTGGATTTGGTGATTAGATATTAATTAATCTAGACTGTATACCAACACCCTCAGTAACTTGTGCATTCAATAGACGTAATAATATGACAGGTCAAGTACACTACTTGCTATGCTACTAAATACTAAATCCGAACTAAACTTGCACATACATTTTCTTCGTCACGTTTGTATTTAACTTATTTACAATTTTATAAATTTGTATGTAAAAGAATTCTAATACAATTATTAATAAGTTTTTAAAAATCTCGAACCAGCATCACGAAAATTGAAAAGCTCGTATTTGCAAAAGTCCATGTTTAGTGGATATAAGCTGTGAGGTATATCGATTTCCAACAAATTTAATAAATAAACATCCGGAAAACGAGTCATAATTCATCATCGATTTATGAATTGTGTTGGTGGATTTTCCATTTTAATTCCAGAAGATACTTTCTCAGAGGAAAAATAATTTATTTTAATTTTAAATAACAATATATGTCGCTTTGATATTTATGAAGCATCCAGTGGAAATTGAAAATTTAAGAATGAAAATGCATATTATGATGTCAAGTTAGGTTTTATTGCCGACTGATATTTTTCTATGTCTTCCTTTGCAGTTTTTTGGAGTTACGATTTTCACGGCAAAAATTTTATGTACCTCATCTTTCTTGAAACAAATTTTTGAATAGCCTTGAATGACCTTCTGTTCGAGCAGGTTAGCAAGAGGTGGTGAAACATGGCACGTTTCAAAAAATCAACCAAAATACCCAACATTTACTTGATTTCGACAATCGATTTATCATAGACCGGAGTATCGAAAAATTATTCGATTATAAATATATAGATTAAATGAAATAAGTTATAGTGATCTATTCTGTAATTGCCTCTTATTTTCAAATTCTTTAAAGTTCTCGGATTACAGGATTATTTAATTTGTTGTGCGGCGATTAAGGATACTAATATAAATGATTTTGTAATCGCCAATTACCAGTAGTTACCATTAATTTGTCCGTTTTAATAGAATCAGTGAGGTGTAATTAATTGGTTGAATTTCAGAAGAAATTTGTTTTTTTACACAAATGTTGTAATGTTTAAATGTTTTTCAGTGATTAATTTTTATTTTTTAATATTTATATATTTATGAATATTGTGTATAAATAGTTAAGTCGCGTTAAACTGCTACACAGGAGTTTGACAATGGGTTCTTATTAACAATCTACTATATATTTTAAAATTTACGACTTTTACATATAACGTAGCATTATTTTCATAAATCATAACATATTTAAAGTAAACAAAATTTAAGAAAAATAATAAATATATATAGAATCAGAAAAAACACCAAGTATAGAAAAAATCATAGGGCAATTATGATCAGTGAAAAAGATTTTTTTAGGTGAACTTTTTTTTTAGCAAGCATCTTCTTCACATTTTTTTATTGAATTTGGTAAGACTTTGAAAGTTTTAGGGACATTGTATTGGATATCTGGGAATAACAAATCCATCGTTTGAAGTAAGTCTTGTATTACGAGCATGTTCCACTATTTTGTTACATTTAGATTGAGAAGAAGTTCTGGGAAGGAATAAGGTATGTGGGGTGGGTAGGAATCTTGGGTTCAATGTTTCCAGGAATGACAGACGTACGAGTCCATCCCTCTCACTGCGGTGTACCTAAGGTGATGGGGCGAGAGAGGCTGGGTGGAGAGGTCAAAAGGTCTGCCTCACCCAGTCTCTAATGATCCTGCCTGCCATGTATTAGGTGGGCAAACACATCCGTTGCCAAGACCTAAATAAATCTCATCCCATGAACCCGGGCAACCCTGCAAAGTCACCATTTGAAGTAACCTATGGCGTAGGTGTTAGTTATCCAATAAATGCTTTCCGGGACGGCGGTAACCATACCCGCCTCCCAAATTCAGAATTCGTAAAAAGATCCGATAAGAGATTTTGGATTCGATTCGAAAGGTTTCTTCGTCAGGATGATATAAACAAATATATTTGTTCATATTATCCTGACGAAGAAACCTTTGGTTTCGAAATATGTAGATAATTGTGATTATATAAGTGGTGTATACGAAGTTAATTGCACTTCAAATTATATTTTATTGATTGAAATATTATAAAAAGGCGGTTATTGACAAAAAAGTAGAAATCGTGCAATTATCACTTTTGAAGAGTCGCATTTGAAAGGAGTACCTATCGATTGAATTGCCGTTTAAAGAATCGTGATCCTCTATTAACCCTTGACTGGTATCGTAAATTTGACTAACGAAACTGATTTTGTGGGGGCCGCACGGCCCCGAATTAAAATTAGCTTCTAGGAATTTCCACAAATTTAATCAAGTATTATTGAAATAGGATAAATAATAAGCGTGTTTTATAAAATCAATAAGTATTTAATCATATATTTTTTTAACGCCGAACGCCAGGCACCCGCCGCGATTCAAAATGGCGGCCGCGCACAATGCATAGTTTTTAAGAAATTCAAAAAAGAATATCATGCGTGGGGGCCGAGTGACCCCTACGATACCGGTTAAGGGTTAAAAATGATTTTTTATCTCATCTATTTTATTCTGTGATTTATCATCGAATTATACGTATATCCTTACCATCTCGCCAATTTCTCTCCACATAAAATACAGCAATCGCAAGTGGCGATAGTTTTTCCCGGGACTTTATAATACTTACCTACATAATGAACCGAGATTTTTATTCACTGGGTTCCTTTAGCGGAACCCCCGCAAGGTGACCACGCGGCGGCGGGATACATTCGGTCCACTTGGCGACTTGGCCGCCCGCCAGAGTCAAGTGTAGATAGCCGATTCCCGCGGACGGTTCAAACTTGCTCTAATTTATGGTCTTCCCATTGTGCCACTGTGCGGGGAGGAATTATTTATATTCACAGTAAATCGGGGCATTTGATAACTCTACTATACATATTTAATAGTTAAATTATTTGTGGAAAGTATGTGATCTCTTATTATAATCTGTGTTGTAACTATTAATCCAAAGATTTGATTTGTACTAGTATCGAATTTATATATCACGCCGAAGGATGGTATTTTACATAACAAATTTAACATTTTATACATTTATACATTTACATAACAAACCAGATCAGACAAAATGTTTAGGAATTTTTTTTAAAAATTCATCAAATTTGTAAATTTATATTTCACGTTTAGTTAAGTTTGATTTAAGTTATGTTATCATATTATATTAGGCCAGTGGCTTCACAAAACCAAAATAATCACAGAACTTGAATAGAATTATTACAGAATGTGATTTGTCTACCTCGGGAGCAAAATAACATGGGACGGTCGGTCTAAGAGCGAGGTCGACAGCCGTATACACCAGGCTAGGCTTGCATTCAATAAAAGGTCGAAAATAATAGAATCGAATAATATAGACTTAAAACTGAGAATACTCCTCATCAAGACCTATGTGTGGAGTATCTTGATGTACGGCTGCGAAACATGGTGCCTATCCGAAAGAGATAAACGGAGACTAGAGGCTTTTGAGATGTGGTCCTAAAGAAGACTATTAGGAATTTCCTGGAGAGACCACATTACAAATGAGGAGGTTCTCCAAAGAATCGAAGGAGGAAGGCACCTGCTCAGGACCTTGTCCGAAGGGCGTGCAAGATGGATCGGCCATATATACGACAATGCCATAATGGAGGGTATGACTGAGGGGACAAACTCGAGGGGACGCCCACGCCGAGAGTACCTGGAGGACCTGCTTGTGGACATGCGTTGCTCATCATATGCAGACTTCAAAAGAGCCGCACAAGACAGGGAAGAAAAAGAAAAAAATAAAGAAAATTGATGCAAACCAATCCCAGGATTGAAACCAGAGAGAGAGAGAGAGAGTGAAAATTAACTTCAAATGTGATTTTTTTTTAATTGTAATATAAAACGCATGGGTTACATTTTTTATATATATATTTTTTTCAAAATATAGTAAATGATTTGTTATTTTTTTAAACAACCCATCCCTAGCCACCCTCGATGCAACATCAATTCTAAAAAAAACTATTATATAAGTCGATTTAAGCCGATAAATCTTCCTGGATTTCACTGTTTAACCCACATTTTTAGGTTCGTTAAATGTGGTCCAATTTTGGACCGATATCAATCGCAGAAAAATAAAAGCGGTCCAAATTTGGCCCTAAATCGCTCTAGTGGTTAACCGATACATAAATCTTTATCTAAAATAACACAACTAAAAAGTAGGTACTAGAATTCTTGAACATTGCTCTACCGCATTCTCTTTTAAAACGTCCACATTCAATACCAGAGTTAAAATGGAGTCCACGTACGCCGTTGGATTAATAACTCCCATGGAGGATTGTGAGAATATCGAGTGGATAGGATAAAGCCGCATCTGCGGGCCATTGTGCTCGACGTATTCTTTGTACGTGTTAGTTATCCGGGTGACAGATCAGTGGAGATGCTCCAAGCTCCGTGCGCCATGCTCCTTTTGCACAGGCGGCTCCTGCATTGTAGGGAGTTTGCGACAAAGCTACGGTTTCACACCGGAGAAGATGAAATATCATGAAACCGTATTGACTTGATCAAAAGATCGTTTTAAATTAAGCATAAAGAATCATCATTCATTACATACATTTCTGAAGGCCACTTATTGGTGTTGTTGTAATATTGACGTTGTTTGACTCGATGTTATTTGACTTATTGATATTGTTTGACATATTGACGTTGTTTGACTCAATGTTATTTGATTTCCTGGTGTTGTTTGACTTATTGATATTGTTTGACATATTGACGTTGTTTTACTCGACGTTATATGATTTCCTGGTGTTGTTTGACTTATTGATGTTGTTTGACATATTGACGTTGTTTGACTCGATGTTATTTGACTTCCTGGTGTTGTTTGACTTATTGATGTTGTTTGACATATTGACGTTGTTTGACTTGATATTATTTGACTTATTGATGTTGTTTGACACATTGACGTTGTTTCACTCGATGTTATTTGACTTCCTGGTGTTTGACTTTTTGATGTTGTTTTACATATTGATGTCTCGATGTTGTTTGACGTCCTGGTGTTGTTTGACTTATTGATGTCGTTTGACATATTGACGTTGTTCGACTAGATGTTATTTGACTTATTGATGTAGTTTGACATATTGAAGTTGATCACTCGATGTTCTTTGACTTCCTGGTGTTGTTTGACTTATGTTTGAGGATGTTTGATTTTTTTATGCTATTTGACTTACCGGTGTTGTTTAACTTTGGCCAGTCATACACGGAGATACTTACAAGATCGAGTATTTACCGGTATAAACATCGCCATAGTATTTCGTGCACGATGCGACGCATCGACTACGGGTTTGTATGGTCAGTTGCGCGCTACTGGCAGTGTTGGTACGCGAGTTGAATTCTCATCCCCTAGTTTGACATAAATGAAACCTAAACACTATTTTAATGTTAAATTTATTCTGAATTCAGAAAAATATTTATGTTATGTAACTACATTTTACCGGAATACTTAAGAAAGGATTTAGCGGAGAAAGAGTTGGAATGAGATCGGAAAAAAATCAATTTGAATTCATTCCCTTGTAGTTCCTTAACGGTGACGAATGCCGTAAAATAAATATATTTAAAACAATGTTATCTTTATCATTTCAGTTACTTGACATCACAACTGGCTGCACGTAGGTCAGTATATTTTGGGTAGCGCCGTCTACGGAAAACCAGCATTAAAACGTAGCATATCGGTAGACTACATGTGGTTGCGTCACAGTCACGTAGCTTGTAAGTATAACTGTGTATGTAGAGTATTTTTGATCTTGTTTGACATATTGGTGTTGTTTGACATTGATGTTATTTGACTTACTGGTGTTGTTTGTTTGACTTATTTATATTGTTTGACTTATTGCTATTGTTTTACTATGCTAACTAGCTGCGTTGCGTTTCCTCCTCATTTATGGACCAAAGCTTCGGACACCTTCGCGGAGTCCATAATTGGTACAGATGTGTAAAATTGAAGACATAATTTTTTTTATGCTTGGATTATTTGACTTACTGGTGTTGTTTGTTTGACTTATTTCTATTGTTTGAATTATTGCTATTTTTTTACTTATGGCTATTGTTTGACTATGCTAATACCCCCACCTTCCTCTTCCTCGTCTCCTTCCCTTCCCCACTTACCTTCAGCCTCATAACATACCCCAATTGGGGATGCCATAGTTTCACTGGCTCCAAATGGGAGCAGTTGGGACTCTTATGAGGTATTCACTATAAAAAATAAAAAATAAAACTAGCTGCGTTGCGTTTCCTCCTCATTTACAGGCCAAAGTTTCGGACACCTAATAATTGGTACAGATGTGTAAAAAGGAAGACAGAATCTTTTTTATGCTTGGAAATCATAGAGTATTCCTCAAATTAATTCACGTTACTCCGGTTTCTTTTTGTCAGTTTAGAAAAAAATCCGTACGCAGGATCCTAATCCTAAGCGTTAATTGTTTGTCTCATTATTTCCAACAACTAGTTTGTTAGTTTACTATTACCAAGATTTTAAAATGGTAAAAAAGGATGATTAATAATTGTTCTCCTGTATGTTATACTTCATGTTCTTCTTTGTATAGTTGAAGAGTTGATGGTAGCTATGTAGGAAGACCTATGGCATTCGAATTTGCGTCATTTGTATTTCTGTGTCGACAGTGAACGTTTAGATTGAATTATTTTCTACATCCTGCTCCATGGTTTCAACCTATCACGTAACACAAAGTTGTTAAAGTCCAGTTTATGCATCATGTACACAAACTGGCTGTGACCGCATGGAATGCGGTAAAACTGCCCACTCTTTCAGAGGGAGCGTAAGCTTATTTTCACAAAGGCTTTTTTAAAATAGCCTGTTCCTACCAATAACCAAACTAATGTAAAGGTACATCCACGAATACCGCGAACTGAAAGGGACTGAAAAAGAATTATTAATGACTGAAAGGGATTATTTTAAAAAAATAAGAAATTATTGACTGAAAGGGAATTGAATGACGTAATACCACAGTTATCATTTATGCATTCTCTATGACTACCTGTATTCAAAATAAGAGAGTTTAAAGATATTTACTGTAGCAATATTTACAATCAATTAGGTACATAATATATTTATTTACAATCTAAAAATCATATGTTGTTTTAACCATTATATTATAATGGTTGAAATAGATTTTTACATCGAAGTATATTAATACAATAATGCCCGTACAATTCAAATTAAGGAACCCGACTCCGAGTAAATCTCCAACGCCACACTGTATGTACACCGTTCTGAGCCGTCCGTGAACGTGCATTTTTCCACGGAGCTGCTTCCGTAATATACACACTTAGATCTCGCCCATACGCGTTTTGCAAACGGAAGTGGCGCCATCTATAATACTATATTTAAGGAAAAAAGTATGAAGAAGAAGAAACATTTTTCGCTTTCATTCAATATTGAGAAGATTTATGTTCCTCTCATTATTCACAGTATTAATGTAAGAATGTCTCCTATTATATATCTACCTATTAAATATAAGTATTCCGTAGTTTAATGTTAATAATAGTAGTTAGTTTTGCAAAAGGGTGATGCCTTATAAATAGTTACCAACATTTAAACTGGACAAAGCAGAAGGAAAAGCCGCAGGGCCTAGCAGCAAAAACCCGCGGAGCGGGTTTTTCACTGCTAGTTTCTAAATAAATGTCATTATAATCACATTTTTGTAGGATTTATATACATGTTCATTATATAAATATTATTATTATGTTTATTATCACATATTTGTAGGATTTATAAAAAAAATATCATTAAATCTTTAACCTTAAAACATTTTAAATAATCTAGAGAATATTTATTTTGTTATATTTTGAATGTACAATATATTAAAATAGTCGATTTAATAAAAATAAAAATTTAAAATTTGCCACATTTTGGCAACAAAGCAATTCGAGGTTTTGGAAATAGTACCGAATAGATGTCGAATAGTGACAGAGAACAAGATCCAAGAAGAACAGTGCGGCTTCAGACAAGGTAGAGGCACCACGGATCAGCTCTTCACACTACAAGTGACCATACAAAAATGTTGGGAATTCGGTAAGCCATCATATATTGGATTTATAGATTTAGAGAAGGCATACGACTTAGTACCGCGCCAACTACTGTGGGAGGTGCTTAAAGAGTACGGAGTTGAAGGCAACCTACTAAAAGGCATAGCATCTCTATACGAACATAGTAGCAGTAGGGTCCGGATAAACGGTAAAGTTTCGGAAGAATTTGAAGTGGAAATCGGCCTCAGACAAGGATGCCCTATGTCGCCAATCCTCTTCACTATATTCATGGACCGAATCAGCCGAAACAGCCAAACACCGGATGCAGCACTGGTAGGCAATACTAGAATCAGCTCCCTACTATTTGCTGACGACATCGCGAGACTGACGACATCACAGGAAGGATTACAAGAGTGGATCAACCGATTCAGTGAAGAGTGCATGGCGGCGGGAATGAAGATGAGTACCTCCAAAACAGAGGTGATGGTTATAGGAAGGGACCAAACTCAGTGCAACATACTCGCTAATGGGACTCAGCTGAACCAGGTGGACAGGTTCAAATACCTTGGGGTCGAATTCTCCAGCGACGGTCGGCAAGACGGAGAGATTGATCGAAGAATTAGTGCGGCAAGCAGTGTGCTACGTCCTCTTTACAGCTCAGTGATAAGAAAAGCCGAGCTCAGCATCAAGACAAAGATGGCAGTGTTTAAAACGGTATACCGCCCGACGCTCACTTACGGCCACCAGATATGGATGCTAAACGAACAAACACGCTCTAGAGTCCAAGCTGCCGAAATGAGGTACTTGAGAGGAGTGGCAGGGGTTACGAAATGGGATCATATAAGAAATTCTACGATCCGAGATGATCTAAACATTGAACCACTGCTACTCTTCGTAGAAAAATCGCAACTGAGGTGGCTTGGACATGTACTAAGAATGTCTGATGACCGAATTCCGAAGAAAATACTGAGTGCCATTCCAGAGGGTAGACGTCCAGTAGGCCGCCCCAGACACAGTTGGGCGAGGCAAATCCAAAAACTGTGCGAGGAGAGGATGGATCTGCCATGGACGGAGGCCGATCAATCGGCGCAAGACAGGGACGTATGGAGGAGCCTTGTCGATGCAGTGGGTCCCCGACCCGAATAGGACAAGGGGAAGAAGAAGAAGAAGAAGAAGGAAATAGTACCATAATGTGTCAAAAAGCGCTCGAGTGGTTAATACATTATTAAAGTAAAGCAAACAGATTTCTGATAAATTCCTGTGCATAATGATTTGTTTTTTATATTTCAAGACATTAATAAAACCTTAACTTTTGTGGAGTTTTTTCTTTCTAGTGAAATGAATTCACATCAGAAAATAATTTGCAAAATTCAAGAGGCAAAATAAAATATTATCTCGAAAAAATCAGATGATTCCTAGAAATGAATTATATATTACTTACGTTGGAAAATTTTTCTTTTATTAAAAAAGCACGACGGCAGCATTTCGTAAATTTTTGTACTTTTTCCTAGAAACGGTACTGGATATATTTTTTTGTTAAAATCTAATCTAATAAGAAAATCGAATATTTTCACAGATAAATGCTATTCATATAATCTCTTGGCTTGTAAATCTAATTAAATTGATCCCTGTGACCTATTTTTGGGCAATCGTATTTAGAAAGATAATTTTATGTAAGGAGATTTCAGATCAATTAAATTGCGACGTCAGCGTATTCAAAACATTATTAAACTTTTTTCAATCGGTACAGGTGGTTTATATCTTTAATTAGATAATCGAAGAAGCCTTATGAAATAATCAACATACGAATATTATTTACATGATACAATAAAATATTAACTTTTATGTCAAGAACGGCTGAACCGATTTTTATGATCTTTGATTTGTTGGATTTGTCTCCGTCCCGATTAACAGAATAACTATTAAAACATCGGAAAAAATCACGGGAAAAATAATTATGAAGAAAAATAATTTTTTCATATATTTTGTATGGAACGGCTTTTCAAATAATGTACGTTGGTCGACATAATTTGAATCAATTCTAACTGTCAATGGTGTAGTGTGCCGAACATTTCGTGCTTTGTCAACAGCTCACTTTAATTTTTAGAACTTAGAGTAGGTATTTATTTTAACTTAATAAAAACTTAATTTATTTCAGCTAATAAATTAAATACAACATTTATTGATTCTTAAGCGGTACGAAGTTTGCCGGGTCTGCTAGTAATATATATATAATATTAATTAAAATAGATAAATTCGTACAATTTTATGCGTTTGTAACAGAAAATAAACACAAAACGTAAGGATTTAATTTACTCGTAAGGTAAAATGAGAGAAGATAATCAACTGTTTTCATTTTATTGTGACATCAAATTGACTGGATTATAAAACACAACTTTCATTTTAGTTTGATTTTTCAAGTTACGATAGTATGTTTTATTTTGAAGTTTCTATATATTTGAGCTGTTGGAATCGCAGCAACTTTTCAAGCCAATGTATATCAAACTATCAAAAGATCCATTTTAGAAGAGTAATTGGCTCTGGAAAATCTGCAGTTACTGCTCTTAAACTGAAAAAGTTTTGTACTTTAAACGGAGAGATCAAAAGTTTTGGCACTCAATATGATTGATGTGTGAGATCTTTAAAAGTTCAATCCCGCGGCAGTTCATCACTAAAAAATAAAATTAATATTGTACTAAACAAACTCTCATTCAAGTTATAAAAATACCAATCCCACACAAGTAAAACAACATAACGTCGTAGCATATAGAATATGAACCATGTGACCGAGTACATTCGGAGAAAATCGATAAAAACTGTTTAAAAAATAACGAAATGTAAAATAACAATTCTATTTGTGGAGAAAGTAGGAAAAATATATTTCGTTCATTATAAGAAGATATTAAGTGCAAACATTAATTATTTTATACCAGATAATTGAATTTTAACTCTTTTTTCTTACATGATTCATTTTCTATGCACAGTTTTTCTCACATGGTTCATATTCTATACACAGTTTTCGTCATAATTTAAATACCATAATAATTTCAATATATTTTGTTTAAAATTGACAGCTAGGCATCACAAAATGATGTAATATTATGTACATACTAAGGCAATTGAATTGTGTAGTGGTATGCGAAGGATATGACTTTTAATTTATTTTTTATTATGTACTATTTTGATTGTCCTTACTTGGTTTATTTTCTATCGCCTTAAATATTTGATATTTTTACATGGCTCATATTGTAGAAGATGGAGAAAAACAAGAAAAAAACTGTATATTTAACTTATTTTCGTCAAAATCGACACATTGTTCATATTAAATATGCAACGATGATAAATTAAAATGAATACTGGCCTTGAAAAATCTTAATTCAAATTTTATTTATAGAGGGTAAAATATTCCCGAGGTATAAAAAACATGACAATATTTAGATTCTATTACAATCGTTATAGACGGCCTTTTTTGTCAAGGGGAAAGGCTCTCGGCTACAAATCCGGAGGTCGCGGGTCCAAATCAGTGGGATAATTTTATTTAAATAATTTGTGATTTTTTTTCCCAAATAGTTATACTATTAAGTATTACATTTGTATCTATATGAAATATATTTTCTGCACGTTCCACAGCAAAAGGTGTGCTCAATATTGCCCTTGTTGAAGACAAAAGACAACCATTCAGTATTGAAACATAGCTTGAAATAACTTTCATTAGCCATGTTTAGTAATCAAATGTGAAAAGCCAGACACCTCCCCATTTTTCTCTTCCCCATCTGCTTCCTGTTCCCGCTACCTTCAGCCTCACAACATACCACAATTTATTGGAGATGTCAAAGATTGCTCCAGACGATTGAAACATTTGGGAATAGAGTGTCCAAGTCACATAAAAAAAAAAAAAAATATATATTTAAGTTTCTTGAGCATTGATGAGTTATTTTCTATAAAATTTTAACAGAAATCTTACTGTTGAAATTTAAATTTTACTTTTTGTTGAAATAAATGGTTGAATATCTTGAAAAATATAGATTTCTTCCATAATAAGCTAATACTAAGCTCAATTTGATTGAGGAATCGTATTCTGCATGAATTTTTGTACTTAGTGCTTTTCTGCTTAAATAATAATTGAAACAATCTTGGTATTGGTTTTCTGCTAAAACAAAGCTATTTATTAAAATTGAATTTCAGATACATTTTATCAATCTTATATAACATTTTACCAATCAATAGAATTCTGCAGCATTTTGAGCGGTGTCTACATAGAATGTCGTACCTTCAGACTTTGATAAGATCCAAAGGCATATCTTTGGGCAGCTTAAGAGAAACAACATCAGGACTTTCAAATGGTTTCAGGTTGTAGCACCGATGATAATGATGAAGTTAAGCTTTAAAATGTAGGTTGTACACACGGTTATAAACGAAAGATCTAAGTTAAAAAAATGTTTCGCAAAATCGGTGGTTGTTAACACATTTTCATAACTTTTTATGACTACAAATTAATTCTCAATAACAAATCGACGTTTATTTTTGGCATAATTTTGATAGCTGATAAAATACCCCTTTAAACTCCCCACAGGAGAAATTTTGGTGTCATTTATGTAAGATTAAATAATGGTTAATTTTTTTGTGTTAGGAACTTCTTTGCAAAAACGTATATTTAATAATAAAAGATTTCTAATTTCTTTCCCCTTATCTAGAATGGTTGGTTATTGAACTGTTTTCGTTTTCCAATCAATGGTATGAGTAGCTTTGTGCGATATTTTTTTAATTGAACTTTAGCCACACATGGAGGCGGTTGCCATTTTTATATTTTCAAAGGTGTTTAATGTCGACCGCATTTTTTCTCATCAGGTTTTGAAGGTATGTTTTTATTTTCATGTTATTCCTATGCAATTTATGATTTACCATTTTATCTAAAACACGCACCCTGAGACCTCGTGTTTAAAAAAAATATATAATGTTATCTTGCAAAAAATATGTTCTACCACCGCCACTTTTAATTAATATATCAGAGGGCATTGAGTCTCGATTCGGCTGTTCACAAGTAAATGCGAACACAAAATAAGATATTAATATCTTTATCTCTGGACGTCCGAAGAAATGGCTGAAAAGTTATTAACTTTCAGTGCACGTCTTTATTTCCATGATCTCGAAACCGCAATGGGGTGTAAGGTTCCTTCTTCCGGTCCCGCGGTGGAGGATGCCAACAGGAAATGCGGTCACTACTGTATTATTATTATTTCACCAAAAAAATGTTTCTCCCACTGAGAATGTCCGGCACATAAACTTCCCTCGCCCCTTCCGCTGCTAGATTTAAAAACAACAATACAACATTCCTTGATACATAAGTACAGTGAAAATGTATGATGTTGCATGGAGGTTATTTGTTTATTTACTACGAAACATAATTTTAATTTTTTTACATTTGATACATTTAGCCATATTATAATGTATAGATAGATACACGGACATTATATATACCCACGTTAATATATTTTTATAATACACGTACAATGTACGTGGACGATAAGCTGCCATTTATTATTGCCCAGTCAACATTAGTTTTTTACATTAGCTCAACAGAGAAACGCCTGAGAAAAGAAATTTCCTCAGAACCTAAAAGTTGAGTTGAGTTATATTTTTATAATATACTAGCTGATAGCGTTCTATTTCCAATTAAATAAATAAATTATTTCTCCCTTCGTATCATTTCCCATTTGTCCCCGTTCCCTTTCTGATTCCTCTACCTCTTCCCCTCCCGCGTTCCCTTTTCACCTTTCTGCGTCCCCCCTCCCCCCTTCCACTCTCCCCTTTCTCGTCACCCCCCCCCCCCTCTCACGCATTTCGCCTCCACCTTCTTCGCCTTCCTCTCTCCCTTTTCCCCCCTCCTGCAAAGCCCCCCTCCTTAATTCCCCAACTGACCCTCAAGTATACCCCTCCCCCAGCCTTTTTTCCCTGCCTCCTAACTCCATAAAAAACACCCATTTTACCAAGAACTCGCGAGACCTATTTAATTTTTTTATGCAAATTTCATAATGCCAGAGCTCACCCGCATATATACAGAAGCATTCACGGTCATGTTCACAACAATTCAAAAAAAAATAATAGCAAACGGATGAAACTTTAATCGCAATCGTATGAATAGTATAAGAAATAATTTCAAAAAGCCAGAGCTCACCATCCTACAACCATCCCCGGTATGCGTCTATCGTATTCCCAAAGTTTCATCGCAATCGGATGAAGGGTATGACCGCGCATAAGTTACGAACTCACAAACAAACATTAATTTTTATTTTATAAAATGTACATATGTTTTTTTGTCACTCCATAGGCATAAGTTACATATGTTTATAATCCACTAAATGAAATTTAAAAGTTTCAGTATATTTTGTCAAAGGACTGTAATGAAAGTCTGCATTTCGGGAGTTGAGATGAGGTCCACAAAGCGAATGAATATGATTCATACATCTTTCATTTCATAGACCATAGCCGATCTTAAGTGTTAACACAAGCCCTGCTGTTAGACTTGGCAACATTGCGTTTTGTAGGTTGTGTGAACCGATTTTATATTTAACAGATGAAAGACTGTCATAGTATTTCATGCATTTGTAGTAGGATTTTTAAAGAGGAAACGTGTGTATTTGGGGGGTTAATGCTTGAAGTGCCTGCGTCAGTTTTGGTAAATTGATTTAGGTACCAGAAAGTACTCTAAAAACAACCTTATTTGAATGCTCTGAATACCTATATTAGGTGCTCTAGATCTAGATTGATGAAAATGTGGCCTATCTAATCTAGAAGTCAAAATGTTGATTCAGCATTTTCTGCGCCAAGAACTCGATAATAAGGAAAAAACCCTCAGGGTCCATGTCATCTTTGGGGATGCTGTGTGGGGGGTCTTTTCAGGGAAAGGAAGGGGAGGAAGTTCTGGGAAGAAAAATGTATGAGGGGTGGTTAGGAATCTGGGGGTCGATGTGTCTAGGAGTGACGGACTTATTAAAACTCTCCCTATCCGGCCCGCCACGCAGTAGGTGGGCAAACGCATTAGCCGCCAAAACCTAGACATACCTCACCCCATGAACCCGGGCACTCCTGCTAAGTCACCAAACGTAGTGAACCACTTGGGGTGACCTATGGCAGGGGTGTTGGTTATCCAATAAATGGTTCCCGGGTCGGAGGTACCCATAACCGCCTTCTAAATTATACTTTCATCTTTCCTCTGCCAAATTTTGCTCTTTTACAATTTGGTAGGCGGGTAAGGGTACCGTCGCCCCGGGAACCATTTATTGGATAACCAACACCTCTATTATAATTCACCCCAAGTAGTTCGCAACGTTTCACGTTTTAGCAGGGGTGCCCGGGTTCATAGGCTGAGGTTTGTCCGGGTCTTGGCGGCGAATGCGTCTGACCACCAATTGCGTAGCAGGCCAGATCAGGAGAGACTGGTTGAGGGAGACCTCTTGACTTCTCCAGCAGGGCTCTCTCGGAATATCACCTTGCACCGCAGTGGGAGGGAAGGAATCATTCGCATGTCACTCTTGGATACGCTGACTCCCAGATTCTCCTACCCATCTCTTTTCCTTCCTAGAAAATCCTCTCCATCCTTTCATAAAAAACCCTCCACACAGCATCCTCAAAGATGACATAGGCCATGAGGAGAATTATTTTCTTGAGGCCCTCCCTTATGGATCTATTGTAAAAGTACCATGCCTCACTGCCATACTTCAAGCTTGTTAACAGCACTCCATTGTGGACTGCTGTAGTCTTCATTTAAAGTGTAAAATATGAATGTATTAACATGGCTTTAAACTATCGACAAATTCAACAATCTAAAAAATGTCATTTTCCAAAAACACTTCAATTTAATTTTTTTGGCGTATAATAACTATTTCTTACTGAAGGATCTTGTCTTGATAATTAACTATAACTATTTTGATAATTAAAATATTAAAGGACATATTCTTTCATATGGATTTCCATCAGTCACTAATCACTACTACGATTCTGAAAAAAAAACAGCATTACAGGTTATGCGATGACACTTGAAACGCTTAAAATGATAGTAAATATAATATTAAATGTTATATTTTCTGTAAAAAATATGTATAAAAGTTACCTTGACGTTTTATTCAACAATGATTACAAACTGAGAACAGAATCGCAATATTTTCAATCGAAATCACCATCACAATGTAAAAAATGCCCACTTGCCATATGGGAAAGTGAACAAATGACTGAGAATTTTACGACTACACGCAACGTTGCCAAACTTCCAACAACACGGCTTGTTTCTTCCAGAACGGCTTTGCATAGACTCATTTTGTTATCTATAGGGGTTATTTCAAAGGCTTTGCAATAATAATTAAGTAACAAGCTTATACTTTATACTCACATAATATTACCTTTTCATAAACCAGATAACGAATCTTGAATAAGTATATCAAAGGGGTTAAAAATACTACATGCACAACATTATAAATTTATCATTGAAGAAGAGGATACCAATAATAATCAAATTTTTAAAAATATGAAAATGAACAAGATACAGAAAAATAATTAAAGATAATGGTTGCAACTGGGACTCGAACCCAGAACCTGACATTTAACCGGGACATACGCATTAACCAATTTTGCCATTGCACCCTATTATGAGACTGTCGTATTTGTCAAATACATATTTCAAATTTCAGAATTAACAATATTATCTTCGACTAATGTTTTTTTCCAAATTATTGCCAGCTACCCTTTTTCAGTGAATCAATGAATATTCATGAATACTCATTTGGACTTTAATAAAAAGTCAAAAGGTGTTCCATAAAATAAAATCGGATATATTTATCCGAGACACTATCTAGGTAACAAATACATTCTTTGAATGCTTGTTTCCACTGAAATCATGTTTTAAAGAGTTTTTTTGAGAATTTCTTTAACGGGTCTTAGATATATTCTGTCAGAAGTTCGGAAAATTTCCGCTTTGCAATAAAATGCAAATAATTGAATATTTCTGAATGTATCGGAAAACTAAAAACTGTTTTCGATGGGTGAGCGAATACGCTTTCAAATTTTATTGTTATAAGTGAACATATAATTTTTTAAATATAATTTTTTTTAATACAAACATAAAAAGTTTAAAAACTAAGATTACATATAACGAAAAAAAAAACACCTATATAGTTTATTAGAAAAATTTATTATAAACGTCACGGTTACCTCAGTTTATTGTCGTTTAAAAAAAAAACATGAAGTTTCATAAATTTTTCTCAAATAGCAGTCTGAAATTTTGGTTTCGTAGAGGAGTACGTTTTATTTTTTCTGTGATTAACTTTTAAATTTGATTATAAAACGTGGTATTTTCTCTTTCTAACACCGTTTAGACCATATTTCTCACCATGACAGTAGGGGAGATGCAACGATTTATCTGAGCCATGTGGGAGCTGTTCCCAAAAGCGATCAAATTAGCCTGAGGTGTTAAAAGATCTTAAAGTGCCGCGAGATGAAGCTAGTTTTCTTATTTTTAACAAAATTAGGGAAATACTAAAATAAAAAAACAAATCAGTCTTCACAGAACAAAATATTACCCACTCGCGCAATCTTTGTTCGTATTTAAAATGCAAGATAGTGTAAAATCTCTGTTCAAAAGACGTTTGTTTCTTTGCCGGGTTTTCTCATTTCCGTTCCCTTTGTTTTTCCGCTCGATTGATTCCAAAGTAGAATCCAGTGCGCTGCATCTCACCACCCCACCAAACACCCGGCCACCCCCCACTTCCTCACCCCCTCTTGTGGCGACTGGGGGATGCTATTTGAATGATACCTCGTTTTTATTTGATTCTTCAATGCGACACATCTCAGTGTGCATGCGAGTGTAACGTAATTAAATTTGCATATTTACAATGCGCATTTCAGGTTCGATTACTTCTTTTGACTTGATTTCACATTGTGTGTATGTAGTGCCTTCAATGCGACGTAGTTTCAGTTGTTTCTATAGATGTTGGTAGGCTTAGAACTTATGACAAGTTCCAACAGATGTCGATCAGTTAGAGTACAACCGGTCGACGATAGATCAAGCTCTCAGATTCAGGTATAGTCGGCCGTGAGACCCAGAGGTATATACTCGTATATTGTAAATACGTAAATATTAGTGATACACGAGTTTGTAACAATGACATATTTATTATTCTTGAAGAACCTCAACACAACTACTAATATCTCTCTGTGGATAGGGCAAACATAACAGTATGTTAACCTAACACAACCAATAAAAATGTTTAAAAGTAAGAAGTAAAAATAAATACTGTATAAAAATTGTATTATACTGAGAGTTCCCATCAGAACTCCTACAGACTATGTTTTTAAAGCCTTGAATTTAATGTCACTAAAAAAATTATATACAAAAGATGTTCTAATTCACGCATTCAAAGACGAGGACAAATTTACCCACAAAAACTCAGGCCGATTCACAAGATCCACATTACAACACACGTTACACCAACCAACACCTAAAACGACTTTTTGTCAACGATATATTATGCAATATCTCCCTATAAAATTATATAATCTTCTTCCTCTTGCAATAAAATCCATAACAAAATAACCGACTTCAAAAGTAATATCAAGACATGGATTATGGACACGGCAAGGAAGAATATTGATATAATTTTACAGAAAAACGATATGTTTTATAATTTTTCTCATATTATTTGAACACAGGTATTTACTTTAATTTAATCACGTAACAATGTACAATGTGACCTTAAAAAACGGGGTACCCCATTAAGGACACATTCCTTTTTTTTTAAATTGTAAAAAATAATAATGAATAAATTTATTATGGTATATAAGGCCCTGAACATAATTAAGATATAATATATAATTAAACATCACGTTAACCATAAAAGATATGTGTATTTAGTGATACTAATTTCTTTCGACAGCATCTCTTGCCTCCACCCTTTTTTTCTCGTATTTTCTTTCTTCTGCCTGTTCTCTGAGTTTCTTGTTTCTACAACTTACGAAGAATTTTTTTACATCCTTGTTTTATAGGAAATATTAAACACTTTTGTTTACCAACAGATGTTCCATTTTTATGAGTAGTTTTAAGAGCTGCAATAATATATATATGTACTCAAATTAAAACACACCCTTTTAAATTAAATTTTAAAAATATTAGTTGATAAAATATCTTAAAATTAAAATATTAGTAAAATAAACTACGAAATTATAAAACTAAAATAAAATGTTATCAGAAAAAAAAATTAAAAAAGAAAAGTATATATTTTTTTACAATTAAAACCCCCCCACTGAAAAGTATGCAATATAAAAAAATGCAATATAATTTATTTCAAAAGTCTATTTTTAAAACACAGTTTTTTTACATTATCTCCATACAGCCCTGAAATGAGAAACTCCCTCAGGGTCTACAACATCTTTAAGAATGCTGTGTAGAGGATCTTTTTAGGGAAAAAAAGCAGATGAAATTCTGGGAAGGAAAAATAGTATTTTTTATATTAGCTCCACACAGGAGGCCCTGAGAAAAATAATTTCCCTGAGGGCCTATGTCATCTTTGGGGATGCTATGTGGAAGTATTTTTAGATAAAGGATGAATAGGAAGTTCTGGGAAGGAAAAAGGGTATGAGGGTAGGAATCTGGGGTTCAGAGTGTCCAGACCATCCGCTGCCAATATCTAGACAAACCTCACCCCATGAACCCGGCTACCCTTGCTAAGTCACCAAAAGTAGCGAACTACTTGGGGTGACCTATGGCAGAGGTATTGGTTATCCAATAAATGGTTCCCGGGGTGGCGGTTCCGGTTCCTATTAGTATATTCTAATAAAATAATTAAAATGATACACCTAGTGCCATCTATGAGAAGTTATGAGAAACTAACTGTACTGCTATTATTTCATGAAAATAAATCACTTCTGTTCAAAACTACCAACCGTGTTTCTTTAGGTTATGGGCCCAGGACCTATAACTTGCGTTAAATTAAAGTTTTTTTTGCGTAAAATACTTTTTAATGGACAATCAGTGAACGGTATACCATATACTGTATGCAAACAGTGTAAATCACAGCTAGAATAACTGTTTTTGTGATTGACAATTTGTTACCGCGTTCCCGGTGTGAAGTTTTTCAATATGGCGGGAAGTTACGTAGTGAATGTACCTAAATTGAAAGGTCGTGAAAATTACGACGAATGGGCGTTTGCAGCTGAAAACTTTTTGATGTTGGATGGTGTGGATATTCACAAGCCAGAATCATCTGATTGTACAAGTTTGGATGATAAAAAGGCAAAAGCTAAACTTATTATGACGATTGACTCCTCAATTTATGTTCACATCAAAAACGAGCAAACAGTACAAGGTGTATGGAAGCGTTTGAAGGCCCTATATGATGACTCAGGATTTACGCGTCGCATCAGTCTACTTCGTCAGCTAATATCTATTCGACTAGAAGACTCAGAATCAATGGGTGCGTATGTAACGCAAATGGTTGATACCGCACAAAAACTAAAAGGTACCGGTTTCCAGATTACTGACGAGTGGGTAGGATCGCTTTTACTTGCGGGTCTGACAGACAGATTTGCTCCTTTGGTAATGGCCATAGAACATAGTGGCTTGGTGATCAGCACGGATGTCATAAAGTCGAAATAGCTGGACATGAGTTCGGACGTTGGCAGCTCTGGAAAAAATAGTGCATTTTTATCAAAAGGTTGGCACCGAAACAGCAAGAAAAATGGCAGCCCTGCTTATAAGTCAAAATCGAAAGCGTCACCGCCGCCATATTCGAGTTCTGTCAAAACAATCCGCTGCTATAAATGTAAACAACTCGGCCATTATATGAATAAATGCCCTAATAATACCCAGCATAAAAGTGAAAGTAATGCATTTAGTGCAATATTTTTGAATGGAACATTCAAAAATACCGATTGGTACGTAGATTCGGGTGCAAGTTCACACATGATTACCGATAAGAGTTATTTACAAGATGTGTCGCTCAACCACAAAGTAAAAGATATTGTAGTTGCAAATCAAAATAAAATACCAGTTATATGCTCAGGAAACACGATGATCACGACGGTAGTGGACAATTCGGAGTGTTTTATGTGTGCCTAAACTGTCTACTAATTTGCTATCAGTAAGTCAGCTGATTCAAAGTGGAAACAAGGTTAACTTTGAAGAAAAAGTTTGCTACATACGCAATCGACAGAATGTGCTGGTAGGAAAAGCAAATCTGGTGAATGGAGTCTATAGATTGAATATTAAGTCAGAACATTTGTTTGCGTGCTCAGCGACAAATGTGACTAGTGAAATATGGCACCGAAGGTTGGGACACATTAACAGTAAAACTCTGAATGCTATGAAGAATGGTGCTGTGGAAGGAATTTCATACCCAGATAAGGCCGATTTTGATAAGTCCAACTGCATCACATGTTGTGAAGGAAAGCAGTCGAGATTGCCATTTTCACACAAAGGGTCAAGGAGTGAAAATGTGCTGGAACTTGTTCACGCCGACGTCTGTGGACCCATGGAACAAAATTCTATTGGACTAGCCAAGTATTTTCTGCTTTTTGTAGATGACTATACTAGAATGGCATTTGTTTATTTTCTTAAGGCCAAGAATCAGGTGCTTAAGTATTTCAAAGAGTTTATAGCTCTGGTTGAAACACAGACAGGCAGAAAACTGAAGGTATTGAGAACAGACAATGGTGGAGAGTTTTGTTCGTTAGAATTTGATAATTTTTTGAAGAAAAATGGTATTGTGCATCAAAAAACGAACCCCCACACACCGGAACAGAATGGTCTGTGTGAAAGACTAAACAGAACAGTGGTGGAGAGAGCTCGGTGTCTTCTGTTTGAGGCTAATTTACATAAAAAGTTTTGGGCTGAAGCAGTGAATACTGCAGTCTACTTACGAAACAGAACGTTGGCATCAGGATTACAAAAAACACCTTATGAGCTATGGAGTGGTAAAAAACCAGATCTCAGCCATGTTCGGATATTCGGTAGTCCTGTGATGGTCCACGTTCCAAAAGCAAAGAGGACTAAATGGGACAGAAAGGCTGAAGAACATATCCTGATTGGTTACCCAGATAACACTAAGGGTTACAGGCTTTACAATACAAAGACCAATCGTATTACCACCAGCAGAGATGTTGTTATCATGAAAAAATCAAGGACTCAGATGTGATACAAGCAGTGGTGGAAGAAAATGAAAATGTTCCAAGTGAAGAAGTAGGAGAAGATACTCGAACGAGTAAAGATTTCACTTGTGACCCAACAGAAAGCACAGATATGACATATGATGATGATATTACATATGTACCAGATGATACCTTAAGTACCTCGAACTCGGATGAATTCTGTGACAGTAAGTCAAATCATGACGAGTCAGAAAATCTGAAGTCGGCCATTTCAAGCATTGAAAAGAGAAATAGAAAGCCACCAGAAAGGTATGGGTTGAGTAATATATGTCAGAGCTTTGAGGACATGCATGAAAACAGTCTTACATATGAGGATGTGATAAGAGGACCAGAACGAGAAGAATGGAACAAAGCCATGGAAGAAGAACTTCAATCGTTTCATCAGAACGAGGCGTGGGAGTTGGTTGACAAACCAAGTGACGGCAAAATTGTGCAATGTAAGTGGGTGTATAAAAAGAAGTTAAATAGTGATAACACAGTGAGATATAGGGCTAGACTAGTCGCAAAAGGCTTTACCCAAAGGGAAGGTATAGACTATAAAGACACTTTTTCCCCAGTGCTCAAATAATCAACTTTAAAATTGTTATTTGCTATTAGTGTTAACTTAGATCTTAATATAACTCATTTGGATGTAGATACAGCTTTTTTGAATGGTCATCTAGATGAAACTGTCTTCATGCAATTACCTGAAAACTTTAAATGTTATGAGGATAATGCCAATAAAGTCTTGAAATTAAAAAGGGCCATCTATGGACTTGAACAGTCAGCACCGGCCTGGTATAACAGAGTCGATGATCTTTTACAGGAATTAGGCTATAAAAAGTCAGAGTATGAGCATTTTTTATTTGTAAAATCATCTGGAACCTATAAAACATTTGTGGCATTATTTGTTGATGATTTTTTCATATTTTCAAATTGTACCAATGAAATTAAATATTTAAAAAATGAGTTAAGCAACAAATTCAAATTAAAAGACCTAGGTCAATTGAGACAATGTCTAGGTATGGATGTAAAAATACAGAAAAATGTTATTTATGTTAGTCAAGAGAAATTTATAGATAAGTTAGTATGTAAATTTGGCTTAGAGAATTGTAAAAATGTAGAAACGCCTATGGAGACTAATTTAAAGCTTGAAAAGGGGGAAAATGTACATTCCAGGTTTCCTTACCAACAGCTAATAGGCAGTTTAATGTATCTCTCTGTTCTAACCAGACCTGATATTTCATAATGTGTTAGTTACCTAAGTCAATTCAATAACTGTAACACTGAAACACATTGGAAGCATGCCAAGAGAGTGTTAAAATATTTGAGTTTTACCAAAAGTTATGGTTTAATGTATAAAAAAAAATAATTTAGACATTGTTGGTTATGCAGACGCTGATTGGGCATCAGATAATATAGATCGTAAGTCATACACTGGATATTGTTTTATTTATGCAGGTTGTTTAATATCTCATGAAAGTAGGAAGCAACAAACTGTCGCTTTATCAAGTACAGAAGCCGAGTATATGGCTGCTTGTGAAGCAAGTAAGGAGGCTATATTTTTGAAAAACCTGTTAAATGAACTAATAAATAGAGTTAATACACCTATTAAATTGTATAACGACAGCCAAAGTGCTATTAAACTTTCTGAAAATTGTGTTCATCATAGACGTAGTAAGCATATTGATGTCAAATTTCATTTTATAAGGGAAGCTGTTGCGAATAAATTAATTAATTTAGAATATTTAAATACTTCTGAAATGCCAGCAGATTTGCTAACAAAGAGTTTAAGCAAGATAAAACATTATCAATTTATGAACAAGATGGGTATCGTAATGTTGCATACCTAATTATTTTTTTTGTGTATTTTTATTATTTTGTTAAGTGGTGGTATTAGTATATTCTAATAAAATAATTAAAATGATACACCTAGTGCCATCTATGAGAAGTTATGAGAAACTAACTGTACTGCTATTATTTCATGAAAATAAATCACTTCTGTTCAAAACTACCAACCGTGTTTCTTTAGTACCTCCCAAATTAAAAGAGTGGGTGAGTAGGAATCTGGAGGTCAATGTGTTCAGGAGAGACGAATGTATGAATCCATCCCTCCCACTGTGGTGCAAGGCGATAGATCGAGGGGCTTTGGTCTCCCGATCTGGCCCGCCACCTAATCGGTGCTGCCCCCAAGACCTCACAAAGATAAACCTCACCCCATGAATCTAGGCTTCCCTGTTAAGTCACCAAACGTAGCGAACCACTTTGGGTGACCGACCTACGGCAGGAGTGTTGGTTATCCAATAAATGGATCTCGGGGCCAGCTAAATTGAATTGCTAACATCAACAAGATCACAAATGAATGATTTATCAATTATCGTTTGAAATGGATCACCCCCGATCAAGATATAATTTCTTTTAGAACCTCACTATGACTTTATGAATAAATAATATGAAAAATTCTGTTGTACAGGGAAACCGTTAAAAAATACTAAAAATGGAACCAATTTACAATGTACTAAAGTAATCGTGTTTCTTTTTTTTTACATTAGCTCCACACAGGAGGCCCTGAGGGAAAAATTCCCTCAGGGCTTGTGTCATCTTTGAAGATGCTGTGTGGAGGGTTTTTAAGGGAATGGAAGGAGAGGAAGTTCTGGGAAGGAAAAAGGTTTGAGGGGTGGGTATGGGACATGTGAAGCCATCCCTCCCACTGCAGTGCAGGGCGATGGATCAAGAGGGTCCGGCTGGAGAGATCAAAAAGTCTCCCTCAGCTAGTCCCTCCCGATCCGGCCTGCCACGCAGATGGTCGGCAGACGCATCCGCCCCCAAGTCCAGGACAAACTTAACCCCATGAACCCGGGCGCCGCCTCAAGAACCATTAAATGGTTCTTGAGGCGGCGGTACTCATACCCGCCTCCCAAATTCATTATAAATTCAAGATGAATTAGTAGTGTAAAATTTCTTGGCTTTTATCCATAACTAGCTGACGTAACGCATCAGAATCAATAAATGTGGTGTTTAATTTATTAGCTGAAATAAATTTAAGTTTTTATCAAGTTAAAATAAATACCTACTCTAAGTTCAAAAATGAAATTGAGCTATTGACTATGCACGAAATGTTCGGCACGCTACACCATTGAAAGTTCGAATTGATTCAAATTATGTCGACAAACGCACATTATTTGAAAAGCTATTCCATAAAATATATTACTAGCTGACCCGGCAAACTTCGTACCGCCTCAGAATCAATAAATGTTGTATTTAATTTATTAGCTGAAATAAATTAAGTTTTTATTAAGTTAAAATAAATACCTACTCTAAGTTCAAAAAATTTAAGTGAGCTGTTGACAAAGCACGAAATGTTCGGCACACTACACATTTGACAGTTAGAATTGATCCAAATTATGTCGACCAACGCACATTATTTGAAAAGCCGTTCCATACAAAATATATGAAAAAATTTGTTTTCTTCATAATTATTTTTCCCGTGATTTTTTCCGATGTTTTAATAGTTATTCTGTTAATCGGGACGGAGACAAATCCAACAAATCAAAGATCATAAAAATCGGTGCAGCCGTTCTTGACTTATAAATGGTGAAACCCGACTTTGTTTTATATATCAAGAAGATATATAAACCATATTTTTTTAGTCAACGTTGTTTTTCGTTTATCCCATATTAAGAATTCATAGCAATCTAAAGTGTTTGTTTTAGCCATCGTTTGCGAAAAGACTGCTTCTTCCGCAAACACGGTTATCTGTACAGAACCGTGGCACATACGCCCTAGAAACTAGCCGCACCACACGTTTGCTTGCTTTAGAAGATTTTCCACCATCCAGACTTCATTTCCTTTTCTTAATCCTTTCTTAACCCCCTATCCTAGTTTATTCTAACCACCTATTTCAGTTTACGCCTGCACTCTGTATTAATTTAATTAATTTTCGCGATGTAACAGCGCAGCGTCATGTAATAGGTGTTAGCTAAAATACTTGAATTAATATGAAGGCTGCAGGGCTCGGATAGTAGTAATTGCGTCGTATTACATTCTCGGTTGCCAAGAATGATTATTTGTCACTAGTATAATATCATTTTATATTGTGAAGACCGCGTGACGCGTAAGGAATCGTTACTCTGCTACTAGCCGCATATTAGATGTAAATGTTGTGAGTTGTCATGTTGTTTAATATTAATAAACCCTCAGTATCTAATCATCCAAGAAGTCAGAGATTGTGGACGTCTTTCTGATGAGATAAAATTGATTTTCTTCCAAATAAATGTTTGGTCCGAACTTACGTATGGCAGAAGTAGGTATGTGTTTAATGTAATTAGCTCCATATGGGAGGCCTTGAGGAAAATAATTTCACGCAGGGTTCATGTCATCTTTGGGGATACTGGTTGGAGGGTCTTTTAAAGGAATGGAAGGAGAGGAAGTTCTGGAAAGGAAAATAGGGGGTTGGGTAGGAATCTAGGGTTCAGTGTGTCCAGAACACCGCCAAGACCTGGACAAACCTCACCGCATAAACCTGGGCCCCTTGCAAAGTCACCAAACGTGGTGAACTATTTAGGTTGACCTATGGCAGAGGTGTTGGTTATTTATATTTGCCACGAAGAGAGTACAGGTAGCATTCTCTCCCACTTGCACGCTATCCCCTATCATGCACATTTATCGGTAGGTAATATATAGGTAAATATTAAATAAAAATTTTGGTAATGGACACCGCAAACTTAATGCTAAAAATTTATATAGTAATTATATATATATATTAAAGTATACGTTGTCCATGTATCATGTATACATTTGGCTTAGATCATTTTATACATTTTTTTTTTTATAAAATACAAGTAAGTGAAAATATTAGTTATTCATATCCAAATAAGACATCGGGCTATTAAGCGAATAAAAAACACGATTTGCTGAAAAACAGTGGAATGAATGTGAATGGAGCAAATTGTGTGTGGCCGTACAATGCACTGAAGAGGTAAACCAATATAAGCTCAATTTATTATTTCTTCTGGATAACTTGATTACATTTTTAAAAGTGAAATTTCTTGCGCTTATAAAACCGTTAGTTTTTGGAATTACAAATTGTGCGTTCCAGTACATTCACGCAGTGACGACGCGCCAAACGCGGGGGAGAGCGGACGTCGATGCGCGCTGCTCCGATTAGTAAGTTAGCACGCTAGTGGAGTCCGTGGGACTCCACGTTTCTCCAAATTCTTTTATAAGAATTGATTAGGTTTTTGTTATATTTCTTTAAAAATTACTTTGAAAATTTTTTTTGTCTTTGAAATGTTGAGACTAAAAGTTAGGTCTCGTAATTGTTATAAAAAGTGGTATATTCTAGAATTTCCTTAATAAAAGGCTGTGATTCTATTATTTTAAATAAAAACCTACGTCATTGTAAAACCAATTATACAATAAATAAATATAACTAGCATATCACTTAAAAAGGCGTTTATTTTATGTAAAATTTACGATTTTATTTCCAGGAGTCCTGGGGACGCCCCCAGGTAAATTGTGTATGTATGAAGTCATCGGGTATATCAAGGGTTAAAAATACCATCATCTTGCATCTTGCTAATCTAATGGGAATCAAATTATGTTATTTGACAACACGACGATGTTTACGGAACTAGAACTGAATGGATTTGCCGGCCTGATGAGACACCCCGAAGAGGCAACCAGGATGCGGCTGACGGTCTCTGATAACACGGTGGTGAACACAACCTTCCAGCACCTAGCATCAATCCTGAGTGAGCGCTGGGCCCGAGCTCACTGAAGGCCACAACCAACATAATTGATTTTTATTTTTTATGTGTTTTTCTCGATATTTATTGGATTATCATATTATCATAAAATCAATAGGCATAACCATATTGGACCTGCGAGATTGCACTGTCTTCCCCACGTTCTGGAATATAACAATTATTATTATTTTTTTAACTAAAGATAATAATATTTCGTTAATCGAAGTTAAGCCAGCACTAATCTTGAATCTTAAAAAAAGCGATTTAATTCAATTGTACATCACTTAAATTTGAGTCTCTACTGCCGCCACGTAATTGAAAAAAAACATCTTTGTTTTCTCCCTTATTCTTCTCAGACAAAATAATTTATCTTGTCAGATTTGGCTTTGAATCTGGATACGGAAGATTGTATTTAAGCCGCAAATATATGTATTTGTGGAAATAATATATATTATTCGGTAGGATTTCAGTATCTTCCCAGTGACATCTCAGCGCTTTCATGAAATCCTTCTAGAATTATTTATCAAACGCCTGTTTTATATCTTTTGTTTGACAATACATTGTTTAAACAAAGGAATAAAACTTGGGTATATTCTGATATTATTAAAAAGAAGAACGGTAAGAAAAAAGGGCAAGTACAGCTTTAAAAAGATATTTTAATTTTTAGAAGTAAAACCTACAATATCTTTTTGCGTAAGCCGCACGACAATTTTATTTCGAATTACAGTTAATATTTTCTAGTTAGGCACCGTAAGTTTATGATTTTCGTTTCAAAAGCAATCTGAATAGTTTTTATGAATAAATCTTACCATACACTTTCTGAGTACAAACTGTCTGTGACGTACATGCGTACATGCTGTACGCATGTACTGTACTGTGCTGTACATGCGTACATGCTGTCAGACAACGTAAACCATTTTTTCTTTTATTGATTTGAAAAAAAAAATAATAATAATTTTAGCCCATTTTTAATTTGCGGAACATGTGTAACATAAAACTAGGTATTATTAAACAATTTTTTTTTTAAATGAAATGAAACAGATTACTTTGCGTAAACCACTAATCACATGTTATAATATCTATATTGGTTTTGAAACATGTAGATATTATAACATGTGATTAGTGGCATACAAAAAGTAATTTGTTTCATTTAATTAAAATGATGCCACAAAGTAATTTTGCAAAGATTTTGAATAAATTTATTTTTTTAATTATTCATAAGTTGGATTAAAAATATGGTACCTTTGAGTATTAGAGTAGCCAAATTAATATTAAAGTGTAGCGTATCTAATTATTGTTCTGGAAATACCATAATAGAAAATCTGTGCAAATTTCATGACACATAATTTTTCCAATTTATTTACGAGGTTATGATCCTTTGTTGCTTTAGGATAAATATGAGTTATAGAGAATATAATAATAATAACCACGCACCACCAAACTCGTTTTGCTGTTTGATGATAGTTTTTTTTTTAATTAGAAACAACAAAAAAATGTTTTTATCACATGCCATCAGAGATCGCATTGCTACGCATGGCGACGGGGTCACGTGATATGAGCTCTCTCTCCTCTGCTACCTTGCTAGAATGAGACGGAGTGCGTAACACGTAACCCGTGCTGTCTGCATCTGCAGTTGCGATGTGTGATAGAAAAATATTTTTATCATCGTTTAGCAAAATGAACAAATGCTTTGATGAATTAAGTGAAAATAAGTTATCAAGACAATGCGCACGTTTTCACTGAAATAGTTGTGGAGATGGACGTACTTTAGCGTGCCGTTCATATAGGTATTTCATTCTTACACACGTATTCTTTGAATGGCTATCCTTTTCTAAATCAGTTCTATAGTTTTGTTCAATTATGATGAATATAAGGTCTCTTTTTATAAAACCATTGGATGGATTTCGGAATTTTTCAACTTTAATAAGATTCAAAAGGTAAAAAAATGTTTGTATTTGAAAGAAATTTTTTTAATTTTTTCATAGTGAATACCTCACAAGAGTCGCAACTGCTCCCGTTTGGAGCCAGCGAGACTACGGCATCCTCAATTGGGGTATGTTATGAGACTGAAGGTAAGTGAGGAAGGGAAGGAGACGAGGAAAAGGAAGGCGGGGAAGTACCTGGCTATTCAGATCTAGTCACTAAACACGGCTAAAGCCATTTCAAGCAACGTTTCAATTCTGAATGGTGGTCTTACACCAAGGCGATACTAAGAGTATCTTCCACTGTGGAACGTGCGGCAAATATACTATATATTATTTTAAATAATTAATTGTGATATAACACAAATCATCACGGATCTGCCGGATCTGCCCTGATGATGGACACTGCAACGCTGTCCGAAACGTCGGCTAAAGAAGGAGGTAGCGCAACACCCCATAACACCCCAAAAACAAACAACGAAAATGCTTTTGGCCGTGAAAATCTAAAAACGTATCTACATAAAATTTATTTGCGCACGCCGGGTTCGAACCCGCGGCCTTCGGATTGGAAGACTAACACCGTACCGCTTGGAGTATGCCGGCCGTCAAATGATATACTTTTTTAACAAATACTTTCACCTTCACAAATTTTGTTTTGAAGAGTTTTAATTTTCAATGTACTATCGTTACTTAAATTTTAATTTTTCTGCTGCCGGTTTCGACACATCCGTGCCATTCACTAGCAAACTTAAAACCTTCACAAATCACAAATCCTACATTTATAATATCCCATGATTTATCGCCGGGCTGCACTGATAAAAATATAAAATGAACGACTCTTGCTATCGATTATTTTACTTATACAAGACTAAACCATAAATAATACATTTTAGAAGCATTTTTCTTTCCTTTAAGCATCCTAGAGTATTAATTTAATTCTCATTTTTGCTGTGCATTTCGTTTCTCGTAATCTCCTGCGCTAGTATTTAATCCTTCCGTTTCTCTCAGTTAAACCTTTACACCTAATAACATTGTTTCATGTATACACAATGTGCTTAATATAGCATTTCCACTGCACTCAATCGCATGGAGTACCTACTTCCTACACATATTTTCTGCAGAATACAGAAACAGACTTTTACAGGAAAGCAGATACCTACTAGACTGCAACGATTGCTTCTTTGTAATGTAGTAAAATGAATTATATTTTTAGAAGTCCTTGAATTTATACTGTTCGCAATAAAAAATTCTGTAGTTGTATTTCCATTTCTTCTTTAATATTCGCAAATTCACTTTGTGGCGACATTTTAATTAATTGAAAACAAATCAATTGGTATACACCACAAAGAGATTTGTTTTCATTCAATAATTTTTATTTATTATTTGTTTTATTTGATTTTTCGCCCAGCAGGGCTTTTATGTAGATTGTAAATTTAATTTCTTCAAGTAATGTAAAACCGATAAACTTAATGCGAAAAATATTATTAAAATACAAACTTTACATAAATATAAGACAATTCACAAATTACTTAACGAAGGATACTTTCATCTGCAGGATTCGGCAAAATGCTGGTATTACTATTAGGAATAAATATTAGTAGTATTTATTCGTTGGCAATCTGCAGGCATGCTAGGGAACGATGAGAAGTTACTTAAATTTATCGATAGAATTCTTGTCGGTCAACCGTGCTTGAGCACAGAATACGTTATAACTCTCGGTTGTAGAAATATGCCCAGTGTCGGCCTTCGTGGTCGATTGGTAAGGCTCTCGAATATGAATCGGGAAGTCGCGGGTTCAAGTCCCGACGTGCGCAAGCATTTGGGTAGTTTCGCAATAATTATAAGTATATATAATATATATAATAATAAGATTCTCTTGAAAAAGCTTGAGTATCTGGGCATCGTGGGCAACAATCTAAAACTCTTATCTAGTTATCTTACGGGTAGGTCCTGTTCGGTTGTTATTGGAAAAGAATCAAGTGATCATAGAAATATAACATCTGGTGTACCACAAGGCTCGATTCTCGGGCCATTATTATTTTTAATTTATATAAATGATATTGCAAAATGGGGACTGAAAGGTACACTTCAACTTTATGCTGATGACACCATATTATTATATCATAATACTAATTTAAACGAAATGGAAAAAGACATGGAAAGGGATTTGTCTCATCTAGCCGAGTGGCTGAGAATTAATAAACTTAGCCTTAATATTAAAAAGACTCACTATGTGCTATTCGGGAATAGAAGAGAACAACGCCTAAACATTTCCCTGGGAATAAACAAACTGGAACAAACAGATGTGGCGAAGTATCTAGGACTTTTAATTGACTCACGGCTTACATGGAAAAACCATTTTGACCATGTTAAATCAAAAATTGCTCCGGTGACCTGTGTAATGTATAGACTACGTAGATTGCTTCCCACAGCCATACTGCGATCATTGTACTACGCTATGATTCACTCCCACTTGGCATACCTTTCGAGTATCTGGGGTTTTGCTACCAAAAAAATGATATCGGAGGTGCAAATAATCCAAAATAGAGCCTTACGTAACATTTTTGGCTTGCCTTGGGATACACATGTTAAAGATATTTACCGTCACGCACTTGTATTGCCATTTAAGATTGTTCGTAGCTTTGAGATAACAAACACCATTTTAAATATTATTCAGTGCAACACCCACACAAATATAAAACTGAACTATAACAACGACGTTCACCAATATAATACACGACAACACAACAAACTACATATATCAAAAATAAACTCAACAAAGTTCGGACTGAAATCATTAGAATAGATAGCATACACTAACTAACTAACTACAACAAATTGCCAGAAGAACTAAGAAAGGTATATGTCTCTAACAAATCTCGAAACGGTATATTGAAATCCTTTTTTTTTAAATGTTATTTGGAAAACGAGTCATAAGTAGGTACAAACCCTGTCCTGATAGCTGTCCTGATTATCTCCAAGCACCAATGTACATCCTTATGATATATATATACCTTTGTACATCCATATATGATGGGCGCAGTTTATATATTTTTAAAATCCTATCATATATTGTAAATATTGTATGTAAACATATTGTATTAAGTCTGTATATTTTTGAGCCCGTACCTTTTATTGTACTTTCCTGATTTTGCTTTTTTTTTATGCATTTCTACAGTCCATCATGGAAGATACTCTATTTTAGCTTTTCGATACCAACAGTGCATAAATCAAATGACTGGTTATAATGTTATAATTCATTAAATCTTATAGGACATGTTTCTGTGAAATATCTGTAAAGTGATTCTTCATATGTTATGTCTGTATGTTGCTTCTGTGAAATGTTTTGTAATTTTTTTCTTATATTTGTGTCTGCGTATTGGGTTGGATAGGGTTTAACTTATCAAAAGTAACAATTGGCGATCCCTTAATGAGTTTTGATAACTCATGGGAATGCTACTTAGTTGTATGTTTTATTTAATAAAAAAAAAAATATATATTCAAAAAAATAATATATACCTAATCGAGTAATATATTCTACTCGATACTCTCAATATCGTCGTGGTGAAAGACCACCAACCACCATTCAGAATTAAAATTGCTTGAAATGGCTTTAGCAGTGTTTCGTGACCAGATCTGAATATCCAGGTACTGCCTTACCTTTCGCCTTGTTTTCGCATATAACCATCTTACCCAAATATAAATTTCACAGCCTTCCCAAAAAACAATTTTTAGTCTGTTTTGGACTAGTTATTTGAAAAGAACGAGGTTATAAACAAAGGTGTAGAAATCACAATTTTAAAACATTTCACTACTGCGTTTGTTCAGCCGAACAAAATAAAGCTCGCTTTTTGCTGGGTCAATTTCTAAGGTAATTCCTTCCCCGGGGGTGTCATGTACATATATATCCTTAGACACCTCCATTCATCTTGTTTGAAAGCGAACAGAAAGGCTTTGGAGAAACCTCCCTTAGCCGGTGGTGAAATTCAAATCTACCCGCGGAAGTTTAGGGACAAAAAGATAAAGTTTACCGTAAGAATAATGTCATCTTGCCTATAAAGAGGAATGAATTACAGCGTCCCTTTTCAGGGTTTTCCTTTTGGTTAAACTGCAAAAAGCAGTTAAACCGTTGTGCTATCTCATCTTAGCAAAATTCTTGCACGTGTTTCTTTTACTTAAATAATCTAGTTTTATTCAAAGCATAATCATGTGTGAAGAAATTAACGTCAGTTAACAATAAATAATCATTATTTATTTATTTTATTTTAGGGAAATCAACATTTTATAATGTGGTTCATTTATACATGTGTAATTTACGTAACTGAGAAACTAATTATAGTTCTCCTCAATCTACTTTTATTATGTATCTAAAAATTTAAAAACTCTACTTACAACTAAAAAAAAAATATTAATTTAAAAGAGGGAGACTAATATTACAGGAAATACTACATTACATTTAATTACATTTTATGCATGTATTATTATTATTATTCAGAATACATGTATTATTTTTAATTTACGTGAACTCCGCACAAAAGTTCCAACTGTTTCTAACTTTCCCGAGCAGGTGGGATTACGTCATGCCTAATTGGGGTGTGTTTTAAGTGGGGAAGGAAAGGAGACGTGAAAGAGGAAGGTTTAGATTCATCTAACTCTTTAAATCTATTCACCAAATACGGCTAAAGCCTTTTCAGTGGTCCTTTACCGAGAGCTAAGTGAGAGTATCTTCCGTATCCTTGCAGGAAAGCAATACTGCTGTAACCGCCACTATGAAAATACTATTTATATACCATTTTGCAGGGTTTTTTTTTCTGCGTCGATCTATCTGGACTCTACAACGATAAATAAGAACTGTACGACGCACGTTGGAAAAACTAGCCGTTTTGTCAATAATAAGTTTTTAAACTGATGTACACACCTCAATTCCTGGGTTTTTTACGTTTGGTGGTTACGACATTATAAAATTTTAAAGAGAAACGATAAAATCGCGTACACGGAAACATTACTCATTCGGTTGGTGCTTATAACATTTTTGAAGATTGCATTTAAGTGTTCGCGGTGGTTGCTACAGTTTATTTATTTGCTTTCTAATAACACTTGTGATTTACAACCAGATTTTAGAATAAGTTAGTGTGTTTACTACAATTGTACATGTCGTGCGTTATCGTTATTTGTACGTTACGGTGTTACTTTTTGCATGTTGTAAACCAAACGAATTTATCCCAAAAAATAACGACATACATTTATAGCTATTAAAAAAAATTATATTGATATATTTTGGCGCTTACAACAAATTAATGCAGCTGACAATAAAGTTGATTTTCAGTATTCATACATACATTTAGCAGCGGTGTTTACAACTTTTTTGGAGTACACAAAAAAAACGTCAACTGCCGTAAGCGCCAAAAACATTGTACTTCTTTATTTATAAAAGATTTAAATATTGCCATTTCATATATTATATTTTATCAGCTAAGCATTTTAAAAATGGCATTTCCCTAACCACTGTTTTAAAAAGTTGAGAATTTTTTTCTATAATCTGAAATTTTTTTTGGCTAAGATAAAAAAAAATTGGTTTTAGGCTGTTACAGCAGTATTGCTTTATTACAAAGATATCTACATTAATGAAGATTAAAAAAAAACATTAGAAAATTTTACTAAGCTATATTTAGTCGTGGTCTAATAATATAGATTCTAATTTTGGTTTCATGATTATATTGAAAGGCACTATAAATTAAACCAAGTAATTAAGTACCTTCTGAATTAGTTTGCAAATTAATTAAATGTTTTAATTGGATTTAATTTAAAATGAGGTTCTGCATTTTACCACTGCATAATGATGTTAGCCACACAGGAATATGCAATTAACTATTCAAAACAACATAAAATAATATGCACTATAGTCAAAGTCATTACAAGTAATGCTGCTATTTTGAATGGTGGTCTCTTGTTAAATAAATCTGTTTTTAAATACATCCATTTGAATTTCTGTTTTGTTTTCTTGAATTAATTAAAATAGTGGAATCTTGAGGGTATTGGTCTTACTTAACCTATCCTCATAAAGGGTCGCAAATATTATCAGGAATAACAACACTTGGTGATTCTACAAGTAATTTATTTAAATAGTTTAATGTTAAAATATTACAACGTTTCCGCGACACATTTAATAAAAACAAAAATACAATTTTGCTTCTCACGCAAAGATTACGGAAACCAGAATGCTAGACTTAGTTCCGCGCACCTCGGTTTGCGCAGGCAGTGTCGCCAGGGTAGAAAATTATCTCGAATATTATTATAAGGAATATAATTTCGCAGTTCCTGCAGTGGCAATCACGCACACACACACTCGGACAGATCGGCATTTTTGATGAAATTCGAATAAATTCATGCACTTAATACACGAAATAAATGTTGCCCTTACCTACTCGAGATTTACCCCCATTGGTGGGCAGCTGTTCCTCTTAATAAATGAATTATAATAAAAAAATCTTAATGCTTTATTAAGAGATCGTACAATTTAAAAAGAACGAATATTGTCAATGAACAAATAAGAATAATAATTATAATAATAAATAATTTAGAAGAAGGAAAATTACTATTTCATTTTGAGTTTCAAAAAAAAATAATATAATATATTAGTTAAATCTATTTCAATCCATTAAAAAATATTTTAACTATCCCATGGATAACACCACCTGGCATTTAATGTGGTTAAACTGGAAACAATGATCTTATTTTTTTATTTAAAATAATCAATAACTGGTTTGACTCCCCTGAATTGGTTTCCTTAGTTCATTATCATGTACCTTGTAGACCAACTCGACTCCAAACACCTTTTCATTGTAATAATTCTTGGACCACCGCAGAACAAAATTCAACAATAAATCGCTTGCATACTTTAGGCAATAAATATGCTAATATCGATCACGCCAGTAATCTGGCCTCATACAAAAGACGCATCGAACAAAATTTGTCTTCTAGTACCATGTAAACATAATAATAATGTACTTCATATAAACTTACTAGTACTTGCACTCTAAAATTATCAATTCATTAGAAATCATAGGTACTTATAAAATTTATTGTATCGGTTGATATTTACAATCCATAATACCTACCAATTAATTACTATTTTTTTTATATACATTTTTTTTTCTTTGCTCCTGTGAGGATTTCTTACCTTTTGTAATTTAATTAAATCATTGTACCTTTTAATGATATCTTATATTTCTACATTTAACTATTTATTTATTTATTTTTTTTTTTTAAAGAAAGACAAACATTTCCGGGTTACGAATAACCCAACAACATTTTAATATCTCCTACTACCACCACACTAAGCGGAAGATATTGCTCGTGTTGTGATGGAGGACTTAGCCAGCCGAGGAATCGAACACGAAACACCTGAATGGGACCCAAACGCGGTGCCCACTCAACCACTGACCGGTCAAATTATTATTATTATTTCATTCTCACTTTTAACTTTTTATTTTTGCTTAATATTTTATAGTTTGTACTTTATACTTATACTTAATACCATATTTTTCTCTTCATATTTATATTTTAATTTTACCTACTACTTATTACCTCACTACTACTTACTTTTTA
This sequence comes from Limnephilus auricula, assembly GCA_951813805.1. Classification (NCBI taxonomy): domain Eukaryota; kingdom Metazoa; phylum Arthropoda; class Insecta; order Trichoptera; family Limnephilidae; genus Limnephilus; species Limnephilus auricula. The sequence goes on along the minus strand of OX638400.1, from coordinate 8,970,815 downwards.
CAATTTTTTTCTTAGATTTAACTAACATTTATACTGTTATTCTTCATGTTGTTGTTGTACTATTTATATGTTATGTCAATTGTGTTAATGGCACATGTTGTGCCGTATATGTGGAAATAAATAAATAAATTAGTAATAAAACACGTTAACTGTTCCAATGTATTTTATTTGGCTTAATTTAGTTATTTTAAAATAATTTAAGGTAAGTCATGTTAGTACATATATAAATGCAGGAATCAGACAACCGAGTGTGAACCATACAGCATAATATTTATTTATTTTATTTTATGCCCAGATGGCTTTTACATATATACATAACGGCAGTACACTTTAACATGAGAAAAAATATTCATGCATACTTGAAATAAAAATAAAGGCAACAAAAATTTAAAGTACAGTGAAAAATAATAACAATAAAGTTATGATAAAAAAAATACATACATGATATAAAATTATAAGCAACAAAATTTGAAAGTACGGTGAACAGAGAATTACAACATTAAAAATGTTAATGACACCTAGGTATTGATTTCGCATAGTACGAAACGGCTGCGCGCTGTATCGAGGAATCAGCTGGTTGCAGGAGTTCGGAACTGTCCGAAATTTGGATTTTAATATTTAATAAGAAAGTTAATTTGTAATGATGAAAATTTTTTTTTGAAAAAAGAGCGTTACTCATTTTTTGAGGCTCTATGCTAGTACTCACTATAAATAGATAATTTATTGCAACAACGGCAAACGGGCAAACAGATTTAATCCACCGGCTATCAGTGAAGAACATAAAACACCGTATATAAAGTGTATCACGATCGTGTGTGATGCTGCATAAAAATGTACCCATACATAATTTATTTATTTTTTGCGAGAAGTAATTAATAATTTCTTGCAAAATGGTCTCTAATAATTACTTATTATAAAAGACTTTTTTTTTCTTTATTCATTAAAGTGTTAGTTTCATGTATTGGGAATTTTTAGACCACTATGTCGTGTTAAAATGTGTTGTGGTCTTAAAAGTACATTTACTATTTATATGAAACACCGCACAAGAGTCTTAACTGCACCCTCAATTGGTGTACTTTTTGAGGCTGAAGGTAAGTGGGGAGGGGAAGGAGACATGGAAGAGGAAGATGGAAAAATGCCTGGCTATTCAGATATAAACACGATTTACACGGTTAAAGCCATTTTAACCAAGGTTTCAATTCTGAATGGTGGTCTTTCACCAGGGCGATACTGAGAGTACTTTCCACTTTGGTACGTGCCGCAAATATATCCTATATTATTTAAAATGATTAAATGGTGAAAACACAAATAAATCCCCATTTAAAGCCCTCACGTATGTATCACTAGTCGAGAGCCTTTCCCTTCGACCACGGAAGCTATATACTTTACCTAGAAGGCTACTATTAGCAACTATTGCTAGGTGATTTTGTACATACATACATACATAGTTTTGCTCATACGGGACATAATTTATTTATTTTAGGGAAACTTGACAGCAAATCTGAGATTATACAATAATAAGATGTTAATTATGCCAATTATGTACTTCCCACTGATGATAGTGAATGATAAGGTGTGATATTGTAGGGGTGTTTTCTTAATTAATTTGTTATTTAGTTATCTTACTAATATTATAAACGCGAAAGTTTGTATGGATGTATGTGTGTTTGTTACTCTTTCACACAAAAACTACTGAATGGATTTTAATGAAACTTTACAATAATATTTCTCATACATCAGAATAACATATAGGGTATTATTTATAAAGCTAGCTATTTTCCATATATAACAAAAAATAATTATTATTGCTTAATAGAAAATGTCAAAATTTGAAAATGACATTTTGCAAAACAATGATTGTTAAATCAAAATTCTATTTTGGAAAATATTTAAATTAGTGAATTTATTAATTAGTGGTACGCGCCTAATACTTTGAATCGAATCAAGCATTATAGATATTTTGAATAAATAGGTTAAGAATTTTGGTATAAACATAGAAAGGAACTAGGAAAATAAAATAGGCTGCTCGAAGTACTAATCCTGCGCGGACGAAGCAGGCATAAGCTAGTAATACATATATGAAAAGGGATAATATTGGATACCCTGTGCATTTTCTGTTATTGTGGAAACTATTTTTGATCCTGGTATTGAATTTCGTATGTTCACCATCTTTATAACAATAATAACAAACATAACAATAATAATTTTACTTATCACTTTTTCTGGTTGAAACGATTGTTAGAAAAAAATGTTTTTTTTTTTTATTCTACAAATCCATCAGGTAAAAATCGGTAAAATACCTATTTCACACAGAAAAATAAACTTTTCCATTCCGTTCCACGTCCCACCATTGAACGAATGCATCGACCAGATATAAAAATATTTCGCAGAGTTGGAATTTATTTTCAACACTGGTGTTGCACGCTTCGGGAAATAGTGGATTGATATTCATCGAGTCTCAATAGCTTCAGCTCATTCTAAAAGTACCTATAAAGTAGTATTTTATTATATGTCTGAACGATGTCGCACGTGATGTTAGATTTTTTTTAATATCAATATTTTAAATATCAATTACGTATAGGTCTTTAAAACGTTTTGCTTCTGGGACAATTTTATTTTATCTACCTTATATTGGGTTTGTAATTGTTTATTATTAGATATTTTGTCGATTAGGTACTATAAGACAGATTTCTTAAATTAGGAAAATACATGTGAAGGCAAGTGTTTTTAATTTAAGTATCTACGTATAAATTTAATCGAAGACCACATGAAGTGTTCTTTGGTTAAAGTGAACTTGTAGTGAAATAGTAAATACAAAAAAAAAACTGTAAGTAAGAACGTATTATTATTTGTATAACAGGATACAATTTAATATAATTCGAGTTCGGTATGTTTCCACAATAAAAACATTAAAAATAAATCTTATAAGTACACATTGGGTCTATTGTGCCTAAACTCTACGTTTTATAAAAAAACTTTTATACATTAAAAATATTTGATCAGGAAAACAGAAATAGCATTCAGGCCTCTATAATGCCTTATAGTCTAATATATTTTAAACATATATTTTTTTATTATTATTTTCAATTGAAAAGTTTAACACATGATGTAGGTATAACGTATACAGTGAAAATTTTAAAATTTTCATTGTCCTTACTATAGTTTCCGGTTCTGAAGTTTTTTAAACTTTTGTATTTATTTTCAGGTAGCCTTTACATTGTATTCATAATGTTTGCAAGTAGATTATCACTTTGTTCCCTCAGCCATGTTTTTACTTTTGTTTTAAATATACTTTTCGTTTGGTTTTTTTTTAGTTTGTAGAGCATTGTATAGATTTAAAGCATAGATTCAATATTTATCTGTCAAAAGATAATATGTTCAAACTGGGAGAAATCAGTATATTTTAGCTTAATGTAATATATTATTATTTTCTACATCAGACTTTATATTTTATATTTTCCCCACAAGAAAAACTTAACCCTTTAACACACTTTTCCACAAATGATCATCTAGTAAATCTTTATTTATTTATTTATTAAAAGAATTTTATACATAGTGTACATATTGTGTTATTTCGCCCGCCATGCTAGGGATGTCCCTGTGTTATGGCGGGTGAAGTATGCAGATTATATAATTTAAGGTAATGAAGTACGTTTACTGATAATATAATAATTATGATAATGAGGTTTACTGTTAATGCAGCAATGAATTTATGATAATGAAATTTACATATAATATAGCAATTGATGATAATGATTAGTATAAATAGTATAATAGTGTATTATATTAGCATAATTAATACAAATCAATACAAGAACAACATGTTAACCTACTACAGTACCAAATGGGAAAATAATTCACCGACTCCAGATATTTTCGTATCAGTGGGTTCAGCTCGTTGAAATCCCTAATTGGACTGATAAATCCTATTGATCCCTCAATATAAATATTTTAAAAATCTTTCGTAATGATTTTTGCATTTTTATATATAAATTCTTTAACAAATCTAATAATATTTTTTTTTTATTCACCAGTTTTACAGGAACGGGTTTAGTTTTTCCCATAGGAAAAACTAAACCCTTTCATACACTTTTCCATATAAATGATCATCTAGTAAATCCACGTTATGCAAGTGTATTATATAAGTACAATTAATACAAAACAATACAAGAACAACACGTTAATCTACCAAACTATTAAATGGGAATATAATTCACCGTCTCCAGATATTTTCATATCAGAGGGTTCGGCTCTGTGGAATTCCTAATTTGACCGATAAATCCTACTGATTCTTCAATATAAATATTTAAAAAATCTTTCGTAATTCTACATGTATTTAAAATGACTGATTTTTGCATTTTTATATAAAAATTCTTTGACAAATCTAATATGCCTAAATTTTTAATAAGAGAGCTAGGTATAATGCCAGTAGCCGAAATAACAAAAGGTAATATTTTTATAGTCTGAGAATGCCAAATTCTTTTAATTTCATTTCCTAAATCTGTATACTTTCTTATTTTTTCAGAAACAGATTTTTGAATATTACAGGAATTTGGAATAGCTACATCAATGATATAAGTTATTTTTTTAATTTTGTTATGTAAAACTATATCAGGTCTATTATGACCAATTGGTCTGTCTGTAAGTATAGTTTTATCATAGTAAATTTTAAAGAAATTATTTTCTAAAAATGAATTTGGTTCGTATTCATAATATGGTACTATATTATGACAGTCAATCAAGTTATGTTTAATTACCAAACTTTGGTGAATTATTTTTAAAACCTGATTGTGCCTAAATGTATACTCAGACGGCGCTAATATAGAACATCCTGATATAATGTGTTCTATAGTTTCCGGAAAAGCCATACATTTTCTACATAAATCATCAATTTGATTTGGATCTTTGATAATATGCTTCCTATAATTTTTGGTATTAATGACTCTATCTTGAATAGCAAGCATAAATCCTTCTATTTCTGCGCTCAACTCTCCAATACTCAACCATTTGTTTGACGAAAGTTTGTCAACATACGTTTGGTTGAGATAATTGAAGTGTTTTGCGTGAATAATTTTATTTGACCAGGAATCTAATAATTCCTGGTTGGTATTTATAAAAATGTTGGCATTCTCGTCGTATAAATTTAAAGGTGAAATATTTCTGTCTGCCTTGCAAATTATTTTATGCAGCTCTGAGCTATTAGCTTTTCTATGGAAAAAATTTCTTAACATTTCTACCTGATTTTGTTTTAAAGAAGTTATTTTGACTATACCTCTACCTCCTAAATTTCTAGGTAAATTAATTCGTTCTATAGCTGAATTTGGATGATGACAATTAAACTTTGTTAACGTAGTTCTAATTAATCGTTCTAAGCTATCTAAATCTGTATTAGACCATTTAATTATACCAAATGAGTACGTTAATAGAGGTATTGCCCAACTATTTATTGCCTTTACTAAATTTTTAGCACATAGATTGCATTTTAAAATTTTTCTTATCCTAGTTTGAAATTTAATCTTAATATTATTTTTAATACTAGTATGATCTAATCTATTCGATTGCGGGTATCTTAAGTATTTATAAACCTCATCCCCTTTCATACTTTTAATTTTGAAATTTCTAAATATACCCTCATCTCCATCTATAATTTTGCCTTTCTCTATATGGATCGTTCTACATTTATCTAAACCAAAAGTCATTTTAATATCATCTGAAAAAATTTTAACTACCTTAATCATTTTCTCTAAATTTGATTCAGAATTTTAAAATAATTTTATATCATCCATATATAATAGATGCGAAATTGTACTACTCTCTCCTATATTTCCCTTAATTTTTATTCCAAACTTGCTTTTTATTAACATTTTAGATAGAGGATTTAATGCTAAGCAAAACCAAAGAGGACTCAACGAGTCTCCTTGAAAAATTCCTCTTTTTATTGAAATGCCCGGTACTACTATTTTCTTACCTTTTAAATTGATAAATAAATCTGTATTCCAAAAAGACATAATATTTTCTAAAAAGCTAATAATCATTGGATTAATTTTATATATATTCAATACTTTGATAAGCCACGAGTGCGGGACACTATCAAAAGCCTTTTGGTAATCTATATAGCAAGTATGTAAATTACGTTTTTTATTTTGAATCTGTTTTAGAATTACAGAATCAATAACTAATTGTTCTTTACATCCCATATGTTTTCTGCGACAACCTTTTTGTTGTTCAGATAAAATATTTTTTTCATCTAAATGATTATATATTAAATCTGTCAAGCAAGAGGTTAAAATTTTATATATTGTCGGTAAACATGTAATGGGTCTATACTGAGAGGAATTATTAATATTTTCGCTTTTAGGCAACATATAAGTAATGCCCTTAGTTAGAAAATTTGACTAATATTAATAATATTTTTAATATTTTATTTAATTATTATTTTTTTATATTTTATTATTATTATTATACTTATATTTTATAGTTACATATTCAATATTAAATTATTAATATTTTTGATGTATACCTACAAAAATTGTTAGATACCGGTTAGTTCGTAAGAAGTTATGATGCCTTTTACCATAAAGGAACTTTATTTTTTAAGAGGAAAAAATATTGTGTGGTATTTGGTAGCTTTGCAGTAAATAACAATAATGTCTTAAATTTACTGCATGGAATATAATTTATATCCTGTGGTATCTTCAGCACTTTCAGTATCGGTTAAAGATGAGACGGTTAATCATTTTTATGTTGGAGGAAAAAAACGTAAATGAGTATTTTGTTTTTTTTTTTTAAATATCTCCAAACTTTGATACAAAACTTCAAAATTTCTTCACATTTTGTAGTTTTACAAAACACGCGGTAACTACCTGTATATATAAATATTCATATGAATTAAGAAACATATATTTTAGTTTATGTTTAGTAAATAGATATTATTGCGATTACTTTAGTTTGAAGTTAAAATGGTTTTAAGTAACTCTGGTTAGATGCGTATCTAACAAAATGTTTTTTATTTTTTTTTTGTAGAGAATACCTCACAAGAGTCCTAACTGCTTCCGTCTGGAGCCAGTGATACTATGGCATCCCCAATTGGAGTATGTTGAGAGACTGAAGGTAAGTAGGGAAGGGAAGAATATGTAGAAGAGGAAGGTGGGGAAGTACCTGGATATTCACTAAACACGGCTAAAGCCATTATTAAGCAACGTTTCAATTCTGAATAGTGGTCTTACACCAGTGCGATACTCAGAGTATCTTCCACTCTGAAACGTGCCGCAAATATAGTATATATTATTTTTATTAATTAGTTGTGAAATAACATAAATTAATCAAATAAAATTTATTTGCGAACGCCAGGTTCGAACCCGCGACCTTCCGATTGGGAGTCAATAGTCTTACCAGTCGATTACGGACGGCCTAACTAACTAGCCATCACGCCGTTTCCACGCAGGGGTAGTTAGAGAGGACGGACCGCCAAACAACTCGGTTTCGGCACACACTTCTTGCCTCATTCACATCCATTGATCTTTTCATACATACTCTTCTATTATTCTGACTCTTGACATGGCCCGACTCAAGTATCTGATTCACTTGATCATGTCATGTCTTCCTCGGGCGTCCTCGGCTTCTTCTACCATTCATATTCGCGTTATAAATTCTCTTTACACTCCTTTCTTCATTCATCCGTATCTATAGATAACTCCAAAAAACGTAATATATGTGACTTGTTAGAGAGATTATGAATGCTAAATCTGTACAAAACAATTTGAGTTCTGGATTCGGTAAATAATTTTTAGCAAATTATAACTTAATCAATAATAAAATAACAGAGAAACAACGAAAACTTCTCCCGTTAAAAAATAATCAGGTGAAAAAAAAACGAAAGCACAGAACACGTTTATTTTAGTACAAAAACAAAGTGTTATTGCCAAAACTTTTCGTTTTATGTACGTACTCAGGTTAACAGTGGAGAAATCTCAAATAAACTTATTTTAATCAGCCAAAGGAACTATATTGTTTTTAGTTTCTTACATTATTCGTGTACCTACCTATTCGTATATTCTTTCTGTGGGTTTATTACGATATTCCTCAAAATGTTACTTTTACAATTGTTTTTATTCTGTAAGTATTTCCTCGAATTATGGCTTATGAAGCAAGATTTCATCAGCCTCTTTTGATCTTTTTAGATGAGCGACACATTTATTTTCGTTTTTGCCAAGGATGTCAGACGCCTTTTGAGCTTTAAATTTAACATGAGCCAAGGGAGGAAGGTTGAAATAAATTAAAATATTAAATATATTTTAAAACTATAATTTGCGCAAGTACTTATATTTTAAGCCCCTTTAAAAAGTGGATACACAATAGTGTTGGAATTTTTTTTAAATAGATGTTTAAATATTTTTTAAGTATTTTCTCAAAAACGCTGTACTGAGCTTCACATGATTACAGTCTAATAATATGGTTACAAGATTTCACAAACATCGCGTCGTTTGGAATGACGTGCTCCAAACTCAATGTATGCACTGGAATTGAAATGATTCTTGTTTACTACCGTCATAAGCAAAAATAACAAACTAATCTTAATAGGAGTACCTACCTACATAATAAAATAAAACAAAAGTTGTTAAATATTGCCGCTCGATCTCACATAACAAACTATTCAATATAATTATTATGTTATTTACCCTCCTCGGAACAGACTTTGTCTAGTGAGGCAGGTAAAAGAACAGAAAAATGTAAATCAACCAATTTATATTAAATAAACGCCCGGGTTGCCGGCACTGAAACTGAAGTATTCAATATGTAATTAATTTGCCAATTTCTATTTTAATATGTACCTGGACCCCTAGCACAGTCGATCGATAAGGTTTCTATCGATAACTTTCGGTATAGTCTCATCGTTTCTTGGCTTGACTGCAGATCGCCAACAAATAAATAACGGTTAACAATAACTAATAAGTATTCATAATAACTGTTATTTGTACCTTGTTGATCCGTTAGTTGTCCTAGGGAACGATGAGAAGTAACCGAAAGTTATCAATACAACCCTTATATTAGTATTTATATTGTACTAGCCATCAAAATCTCTAGTCTATGTTAAATCTCTACACCTGAGGCCCTACCTAGCACGCTTGCTCTATATCGATCGGTAGGATAACTATCGGTAACTTCTCATCGTTCCCTAGGACAACTACACATCGCTAACGTACAAACAACAGTTGATGTCGAATATGTTAAGGACACTTAGTCATTGTGAACTGTCACTTATTTGTTGGCGATCTGTAGTCATGCTAGGGAACGATGAGAAGTTACCGATAGTTATCCTACCGATCGATATAGTGCAAGCGTGCTAGGGCCTCTGGTTTGTGTTTGTTTGCTGAAAATATATACCCACAGCATTATCTTGCTATTAACAAATTAATAATCATCACCAAGAATAATTAAACTTGTACTCATGTACAATTTCGTTTAAAAATACAATTTTGCTGCAGCAATTCTTCCTGTGTTTTAAAATGTCGGTGAATACCTCCAGCAACTTCATTAGAAAAACTGAAAGTAGAGCATTCAGTCCCGACGCTCGTTTTTCCTGAATTCCAGTCACCCTTCAGCCGACACAGCCGAGAGTTCCGCTGGGTAAAGGAAGTGGCGAATGATAATTGGCCAAACTACCCTTCAGCTGCGAGGTTAGGGGTGGATTAGGGTGGCCCCGTGGGAGGGTGGGTGTCGGGCAGGGTGGATCTCTTGTGACCAATTCAACCCCAACGGATTTTATTCGAATTCGAATGGAATACTGTTTTCAATTTTATTCATTCCAACGATTGTCATTGTCATCTGCTTGAATGGTCGAAACACTAAAAAATAACCGGAAATTTTATTGAACAGTGTAGGCAATCCACTGTAGTTTTTTTAAACTTCCTAACTATTTTTCTATCGGTCCATAACGCTATGAAATTGTTGAATTTATTATTGTGGTAAAACATTTTTTTATTAAAATAATTTTTAATGACTTTTGAAGCTTACACCCATCGATTATGTATTATTGAAGAAGAAGTTAATACTAAATAAATCGAAATAAAATCATGAAACAGAACAAAACACAGAAAAATAAAAAGGTAACGGTCACAACTGGGACTCGAACCTAGGTTATCTCGTATTAACTGGATACATCGGGGCATATGTATACAACGTTGACTAAAGAAGAAGGTAGCGCAACTTGGCATAATACCCGAAAAATAAATCACAATTATAATTTTCGCCTCGAAAATCTTAAAAAACAGATATGCTTATATTTGTAGAACTAGAAACACGTTACGAAGAATTTTTTTATACAGGTAAACAACTCTATTACCTAATACCTAAGTGAACGTTTTTGAAAAAAAAAACTGATAATATATAATTTTATCGAAGGAAGCAAATACTTTGGGGTGTTACATTATATAGGAAAGAACACACCTTGTAAAACGCCACTTTTATTTTTGAATTAATATTCAACAGCCAACCAGGTTTCGCTTATCTCAAGCTTCGTAGGGGCTTATTATATCAATTATAAGCGAAAGCCTTGTAAAACACCACTTTTATTTTTGAATTAATATTCAACAGCCAACCAGGTTTCGCTTATAATTGATATAATAAGCCCTGACGAAGCTTGAGCTAAGCGAAACCTGGTTGGCTGTTGAATATTAATTCAAAAATAAAAGTGGTGTTTAACAAAGTGTTTTTCTTCATTTAAATAAAAAATGATAATATATACCTTTAGGAGTACAACAATATATCCTTAAGTGATGCATTAAGATGTGTTTAAGAATTGTCTGAAAACTAGTTTTGGTTTATCTACAGTTAGGTATTAAATTAAATTAAATGTATATAATATACCTTATATGTAACTCATACATTTTCCTATTAACTATAATTCCACACTTCCCCGGTATAAACATTTAATAATGAATACAGGGAGTTTATAAAAATAAGAAGAACGCATGCATGAATTACAAAAAATGCTAAAAAACACTAAAGTTTTCAATACTACAAGCCGTTAATACTATTTTATTATTACTATTTACTATTTATTATTTTAAAGAAGAAAAATGTGTAAATTTCTGATGCAACAGATCATAACATTTATTAGGTGTTCTAGTTTAATTTTCATGTATGTTCGCAGTCTGGTATACCATAGGGTAACGTGTATGATTGTAAATAATAGGGATCAGTGGCGGAACGTTATTGTATTGTCTAGATTATGGTAATCGAGTTAATTTCTTGCATCGCAGTGGAAGGATTGGATTCATACACCTGTCACTCCTGGACACATTGATTGCCAGATTCCTACCCACCCCATGCATTTTTTATTTTTAAGACTTTCTCTCTTCCATTTTTTTTAAAACACCATTCACACAGCATCCCCAAAGATGACAAGGATTTTTTTCTCAGGGCCTCCTGTGAATAGGTAACGTAAAAAAGTCATATAAGTAAATATGACGAAAATGTAATACGTTGTGTGGTAAATAAAATGATAAATAGGTGATTATTCAAATTTGGTGCACTGTAAATATTGTGGACACAAGAAGGTGATAAAATTGGTAACATCTCTGCCGTTAAAATAATAAATATGGTCCTGTTATGAATTAAATTACTGAACACTTGTGATTACTAAGTTATATCTATCCACGTTTAATCTTCCCTGTTTAGCTCGTGACGAAAAGAACCCTAGCAAAATAGACCATTTCTACAAAACCATAAATGATCACGTGGCATCCACATCGACAGTCCACTCTCAGAGCATCCAATAGTTTTTTGTTAGTCCTTGGCTACTTATTTTCGACAGGATCATACAGTATGACAATCACGTAGTGTTACCAAATAATATTACTGACTAAATCAGGAAAGACCTCTCCATTTCAGACTGTGCATTGTGTTTTCACGTTTGGTCAAGGGAAATTCCTGAAAATACAAGTATACTGTATCCTTCTTCAGGAGTTATTCTATTATTGTTGTTTGTGGAAAAACCTTTTTTTGTTTACTCGGCGATTTGACATTGGCAATAAGGTTTCCTTGTTTGTGTGTTTTCCTTGAAAACGATATTTGATGTGACATTTTCATAAAATGGTTTTCTGGATGAAATCTTATTATTCTAGGCCATGTTCACCCCTCATAAAAGCTGTTATTTTTATTGTATGCTAAAAAATTGGTGGCACATGATCGATATTCTAGAACTGAATTCCAGAACTAACAATATGCGATAAGTAACTATAGTGGGTTTACTGGTGTAAATTTATGGGGTTCTATTGAGGAGTAACCCAAAATAGCATAATCAATTTTGAAGACAATATAAGCGAAACTCAATCGAAAATCTGAAACAGAAAAATCAGACAAAGATACGGTCACATCTGAGACTCGAACCCAGGACATAGTCCCTACCCGTTTCTGTCAATTTAACTATATCCTTCGACTGAGAACTACCAACATTATCTTCATTTTCTCAACGCATATCATTTTATTGGGTGCTATCTTTATATATGATTACAAGATTCAACTCGAACTAAATGCAATCAATAAGACATAGTATTCAAAATTAAGGGTTAGAATGCGTAAGAAAAAATCTAGAAACAATCCCCGCTTTTGTTTATACCCAAAATGTACTTCTCATTCTTTTTCAATATAAATGAGTGTTTCAGGCTAATAATTATTGCTTATAATAAATGTAAACAAAAAATTTAGACAGAGATACTGAGAGCATCTTCCACCTACAAACGAGGAGTCAATACATATTTTTCTGGTTGTAAAAAATTTCTGAACAACAACTTTTTTAAACTATCGTCCCAGACAAAATGAGTTCACTCATTACGGCGGAGGTCCAATTACAAGGTCCAAGTAGATTCTATACCATACCTTTTTAGCAGACCGTCAAACCGATCGACGATTGAATAGTGAGGCATTTGCCCCAACACGCCCGGCTTCCAGTCAAAACGTAGAATTGGAATGGTGATTATGTAATGACACTTTGGAAGCGTATTTTCATGAATTAATTACATCCTACCTGCAAAAAGTGATATTTATTATGTGTACTCAGTTCGTTGGATTTGAATTTCAGACGTAAAATACACTAGTGTAGACTGTATACGATGGGAAGCTGAAAAGTAATTCACAAATGCTAGTACAGTGCGAAGAGAATGACCTTCAGAAGCGCGCCAGGTAGAATGTGGAAGTGACATTCCCCTTGTATACACATGCCGGTCTCTGTGTTTCCTTCCTCCTGCAATATGTGTCTCTTCAAGACCCAAGTTCACCCCTTCCTCTCCTCAAAAAGAGTTAATGTAAAAAAAAGTTGCGTAGATCGTTGAATTCATTTTTTATATATTTTTTTATTTATTTAAATAGCATATAATACATTCGTACAAAATAAGGGTAGTCCCACAAAGCTGTCATATGGCAGCTTGTCTGTAGGTTCTTCAATTTAATACTCTTACGTAAGGAAATATTTGTTAATACATTAATAGTTTTAAGGAAACCTTAGGATAGATCATATAATAATATTAGATTATTTGAATTACATCAATAAGATATTTCAATGTACATGCCTAATAATAAGATATGTAGGTAGCTACATTAAGATAATCAATTCAATGTATTTAAAGATACATGAAGTTTTCGTTAATTAACCACATTTTTATCATTTTAGGGTCTGTCATTTTTTCAAATTTTAAGTTTTTATTGATTTTATTGAAAATCACTGGTATTAGGTATTCGAGAGTACGGCTTCCATATTTATTTAATATTCGAGGAGTTTTTAGGCCCTTTCCTTCTTTAAATCTTGTGGTATGTTTGTGTATTAGTAGGTGTTTTTTAAATGAGCTTTCCCCGCGTTATCCATAATAGTAATGAACCAAAAGAGACCTTTTATTTTCAAATACGCTCTTTGAGCCATATAGTAGTTTTAAGTTATTTCTCTCTCTGTGAATATTTGATGTAACAATTTTTTATTATGGCAGTTTGTAAATTTTGAATGTATTTAATGTGTGTGTATTTTGTACAAAACCCCCCCGAGCCGTTAAAATTTGTGCACTTTTTGAGGGCTTGCGAAACAAAAATCTATCATGGACTGTACTGTAATCCGGGTAGCAATGAATTGGTGTACATACATGTCAAAAGGTCATCGATGTACAACGAGAGTACAGGTGTACTCTCATGTTATCGAAAATGTCAATATTATAATGTTATAAACACTCGTTGATCTCTCGTTACCGCCAAATTGGAAATGTTAATATTGCTCTGATGAACACCATTTTGATAATACGCCATAGTTAAAGCGGAAAATTGAAAAATGGTTTGATTTTTAAAATAATTACTTGGCCATTAATATTTTGTAAATTGTTGAATTGTTGACACTGTTCGGTGAAATCATTTGAAATTTGAATGTTTTCATGGAAATCGTTTTTACATCAACCACTTTTACGATGCCGTTGAATAAATTAAAAATCATTACTTTTTCAATATAATTTTATTTATAAAAATCATTTTACAGCGCGAAGTATTTTTGTCAGTCTGCGTTACATTAAAATACTTTTTTAACTTCATCAATAATCAATTGCTGCCGTCTGAAGCCAATGATCCCCAATTGGGGTTTTTTGTAAGGCTGAAGGTAGTGGGGAGGGGAAGGAGATAGGAAAGAGGAAGGCCGGTAAGTACCTGACTATTTAGATCTGGTAACTAAACGCGGTTAAAGCATCTTCAAGCAACGTTTCAATTATGTATGGTGATCTTACACCAGGGCGATACTAAGAGTATCTTCCACTCTGGAACGTGTCGCAAATATACTATATATACTATTTTTAAGGTAAGACTTCTTTAGGGCATTATCAAGAGTATCCCAGATAGTTTTTGGACGGAAATAACGTTCGATTTATATTTCATCGTGTTAACGTTGTAGATATGTAAATTGTGAGTGTGACACCTAACGACGAATAACAAAACGTCAAATCAAACTCAAACGTCAGACGTCATACGTGAATCTTGTTTAAACAGGTTTTTTTATGTTTTGTTAATTTTTATATGATTTAACTAAACATGAACATATTGGTTTGTCTTATTCTTGTGAATTCTAGCTATTAAGTAAAAAGTAAAAAGTGTGACAATAAAAAAAAGTATTATTTACAATTTAAATGGCTAAATCGCAGGAAAATTTTATAAATCGTCTATAAATAATTTTAAACAACCTAATCATCTTCCTCCGCCAAAAAAAAGTTTTTTTCATTTAGTTTTTAGTCAAAGAAGTTTTACTTCAACTGCGCATAAAGGTTAACCCGTTTAATCACAGGAGACCATATTTGTCCCAGCTCACATAGGTCTCACAGAAATCGTTGTTTCTCCCTTACTATCATAGTCAGAAATGTGATCTAAACGGTATTGGAAAGAGAATACAACAAACTATATAATCAAATCTAAAAGAAAACCACAAACAAAAAAAATTTTACCCCTTTCTGAAACCAAAGTTTCCGATAGCAATTTGAAAAAAAATTATGGAATTTTTTATGATTTTTTTTTACATGAAACGAAAAAAGTGAGGTGACAGTAAGGTTTATAATTCATTTATCTAATGAAATAAGTATGTGTTTTATTTTTTTATCATTATCAGTAATTTTAGTTAAAAAAAAAGTAAATTGAGCCATTTTGAACACTTTTTAAAGTTTTCTCAAAAAAAAAAATTATTTAAAAAAATACATAGTAATTTGAAAGCCTATTTCATCACCTTTCGAAAACAGTTTTTAGTTTTCGAATACGTTAACAAATGTTCCATTTATTTGGATTTTATTGCAAAGCGGGAATATTTTTAGCCTCTGATTAGCCTCGCCAATTTTTTTAAGGGTTAACGCACTCAATTTTTTTAAAACTAAATATATACTAGAAATAACACAAATTCATCAAATAAAATTTATTTGCGCACGTTGAGATTTGAACCCGCGTCCTCCGGATGGCCAGTCCAGTGAATCTCACTGCCAATGAGGTTGAAATGTTTGAATTTTTAGGTCATAAAACTCATTGTGCATGCATTTCTGTCTTCTTCTTGAATTAACGGTTCGGCCAAATGTATTTGTCCATTATCAGGGTATATGTAACAATGTTTGCTAAAGAAAATGGAGTCTGAAAGAATAACAGAATCCCAAGAACCAAGAGTTGGTTTTAAATAAAATAAAAACCTTCTTTAATTGGTTTGATAAATCTTAAAAAACTGTAGAAATATCTGAAAAAAAAACATTAAATATAATTAATAAAGTTTTCAATCATCTAGGGGTTATTCTTATTTCCATAAAATAACATTAAGAGGGTATTACCAGAGAATACCGGAAATTAGTCATTTTTAAATCAAATTCTTGAGGTATTGACTTTTTTTTACAAAAAAAAATTAATTGATTTTGAAAGATTGTTATTTTATCTGGTAAACGCATTTTTTTAATTTTAAAAAACTAAGTTTATTTTTAATATAATATACTAAGGTTATACCGTTGGTCGTTGGCAGATTTGTTTAATTTTGAAACGACATATATTGTATTATGATAGCACACAAATTTCAAATCATATAATCATAGAACAAAATAAATCAATACACAATAGATTGTGTAAGTGTTTACTAGAGTAAACACATATTTCAGAATTTTAATTTTAGTTAAATTAAAATCATTAAAAAATAAATCCGAGGACGTGTTTTGTGATGAAAATACCTTAGTTTTTCTATTCATAAATACTTATGATCAAAAAATAGTTATAAGAAGAAGTATTGAGTTTTGAGCATTTTATTGCTTACTTGAAGGTAGGCATATATTAAAGCATGTTTTGAATTAAATAAATCGATATAAAAATTTTAATTTGATACGAGGAATAATCGAGCTTTCTCATCGGAACCTTTCTTTTTTAAACGTTTATTCTCAGCCGCTAGTCAATGGCTCTTAATGTGCTTTGTGAATGTGAAAAAAATTCGAAAGGTTTTGGCTGTGTTTGCCTCAGGCAGGGCGCAAGCTGCAGTTTGTCCTTGGAGCTGACCTTCAAGTGTTAAACTTTCAGAAAAAACAGATTTATCATTGCCAAAGCACCTTCATAGATCTTATTTCTAGCTTTTACTACTTTTTGACAGCGTTTGGTAAAACAATATAGAAGAATTTTTACAAGTTTAATTAGTAAAGTTATTCAATATTTTATTTTCTTATTTGGCAGTATCTAATAACTTTTTAAAAAGTCAAGTCATTTAAAAAAAAAACCGTTATTCGGGAACTTTTATCTAACTTTATATTTTGACTAATTTATTCACTAAGAAAATAAACGTATCTAAGTATGGGAAAGAATTTATTATTATTATTTAATTGCCGGCAACCCGGGAGTTAATTAAGGTAATATAATATTTTATAAACATGTAAGTTACCTGCCTCACTAGACGATGTCTGTTCTGAGACGGGTTATAATTCAAACATTAAAAAAGATAAATGGTGTACATGAAAATTGACACATCAGCAAGAGTAAAAAAAAGAATTCATATGTACAAATTAACTCCCTAATAGTTATATGTATAAAAATATATATTCATATACACACAAGAATGTCCGATGCTTCCATTTTCCAGATCTTAATGTGCCCTGTAACCTTATATTGGATCTGAATTACTGGCCCCCTAGCACACTCGATCGATAAGGATCGATAGGATAAGTGTCGGTAACTTATCGTCGTTCCCTAGGACAACTGTAGATCATTAACGTACAAAATATAGTTGATATAGAATATATTAAGGACACTTAGTCATTGTTAACTGTCAATTTTTCGTTTGCGATCTGCAGTCATGCTAGGGAACGATGAGAAGCTACCGAAAGGCCTATCACTCCTTATCGATCGAATTTGTAGAAACATATTCGCAAAAACGCTTTTAATATTACCAGTTTATTTTAATTTGATATGAATACCGCACAGGAGTCCCAACTGCTCCCGTCTGGAACCAGTGAGACTACGGCATCCCCAAATGGTGTATGTTGTGAGGCTGAAAGTATTGGGGAGGGGAAGGAGATGGGGAAGAAGATGGTGGGGAAGTACCTGGCTATTCAGATATAGTCGCCAAACACGGCTAAAGCCATTTCAAGCAACGTTTCAATTCTGAATGGTGGTCTTACACCAGGGCGATATTGAGAGTATCTTCCACCCTGGAACGTGCCTCAAATATACTACATATTATTTTGTATTAATTATTTGTGAAATAAAACAAATTAATCCAACAAAATTTATTTTCGCACGCCGGGTTCGGATCGGGAGTCAAAAGCCTTACCACTAGGCCACGGAGGCCGTTTCACAAAACCAACCATCTTTAACCCGTTTAATCACAGGAGACCATATTTGTCCCAGCTCACATAGGTCTCACAGAAATCGTTGTTTTTCCCTTACTATCATAGTCAGAAATATGATCTAAACAGTATTGGAAAGAGAATACAACAAACTATATATTCAAATCTAAAAGAAAACCACAAAAAAATTAAAATTTACCCCTTTCTGAAACCAAAGTTTCCGATAGCAATTTGAAAAAAAATTATGGAACTTTGTGAATTTTTTAAGATTTTTTTTTACATGAAATGAAAAAAAGTGAGGTGACAATAAGGTTTATAATTCATTTATCTAATGAAATAAGTATGTGCTTTATTTTTTTTTATTATCAGTAATTTTAGTTAGAAAAAAAAGTAAAGTGAGCCATTTTTAAAACTTTTTAAAGTTTTCGCAAAAAAAATTTATATTTAAAAAAACACATAGTAATTTTTAATATAGAAATTTGAAAGCCTATTTCATCACCTTTCGAAAACAGTTTTTTGTTTTCGAATACGTTAACAAATGTTCCATTTATTTGGATTTTATTGCAAAGCGGGAATAATTTTAACCTCTGACAAAATACGCCAATTTTTTTAGGGGTTAAATCTACGACGAAGAAGCTCCAAGTCCCAAAATACTTCGTATACCGGTCGCACCGGGATAAGTTCTCCTGCACCCCTAGCATTGTCGATCGATATGAAGTTACCGACTGATTGTCGGTAACTTCTCATCGTTCCCTAGGACAACTGCAGATCGCAAACGAATAGGTGAAAGGTGTGTACCTGAAATCGTATTACATCTTTTTTAGAGCAACGCTCATGTTAAAAAGGCGGTAGCGTTATGAACCATATATTAAATAGCATTTTAAGAGATTTTTTTAGAAAAAAAAGCAAAAAAAAATTACTAATAATAGATATGAAAAAGAACAGAAACAAAAAATTATTGATAAAAATTTAATTTTATCGAAGGAAGCAAATACTTTAGGGTGTGACATTATTTATTTAAATGAAAAAACACACTTCGTAAAACTTTTATTTTTTGAATTAATATTCAACAGCCAACCAGGTTTCGCGTAGCTCAAAGCACGCTTGCTCTATAACGATCGGTATATCTGCAGATCTGCTATATTTATAGATCTGCAGTTGTCCTAGGGAACGATGAGAAGTTACCGACAATCGGTCGGTAACTTCATATCGAGCGACCGTGCTAGCACACCTGGTGTGAACTGTCACCTATTCGTTTGCGATCTCCAGTTGTCGTGGGGAACGATGAGAAGTTACCGATAGTTATCCTACCGATCGTTATAGAGCAAGCGTGCTAGGGCCTCAGGTCTTATTATATCAACTAAAGATAATTACGTACAGACACACATATATATATATATATAGATAGAAATAAAATAATAAGTGAAAGAGATAGAAATAGAAGAGAAGACACCTTATTGGTGCTAGAAAGAGATACAAAATAAAAAAGAGTGAGACAAAATTATTAAAAAATGGGAAGGTTCATTTAAATATAAAAATTATTATAAGAAATATCAGGTTTTATTACTAAGTGATATAGTAATAATGTGGTTTTTTGATATTGTAACCAGTGGACCCATTTTAAACCCAAAACCTACCATTGTAATTGGTGGACCTATTTTAAACCCAAAAGCTTCACCGTTACCAAAAAGCTACCAAAATAACTAAACATTACTATGCAAGACGCATACTGTGCTTACCCGGTGTAAAATATTATATTACCCAGTGTTTAGATGTTCATGAATAATGTAAGATACATTTACTACCCGCGACAGTCTCCAATATAAAACCTCACTGAAAAATATGCACGCTTATTGCAAATATTAAAAATAAAATAATGGCGCCCGTTGCGGTAGATTCTTGGTGGCAATTTCCTCACAGGATACAGATGGCAGTGCACTGTTTATGTTTATCCCGCGCTGTCAAAACAAGTTATGGCCGCACCGCCGCCCAGCGGTAGATTCCGGCACTACGAAGGCGAAAAATGAACGGAATCATGTCGGGGGAAAAGATGAATAAAAAAGCCATTGACGGTACGATGATGTGAATCTTTGTTTTGATGTTTTGGCCAAGTTTGATTTAGTCTGCTGTATTGGAATTTTTACAACCATTGATGAAAAAGTTTGCGCCTTTGAAACATAAAAGACCTTTTGTCAATATCCAATATCTAAAACTACATAAACCCTTAATCAACAAAAACTAGTGCAGATAATGAATTTAGAAAAGTTCATTTTATACCCAGTTCTTAGATAATGCGATCACTTTCAGCTAGCAATGTCATTACGAGATTTCCAAAACCAGCTATGAATCTTTCTTAGTAACCCAAAAAAATGTATGCCATTTTGTTTTGTTACACATTTTTTGTTTAATAAGAAAAAAAAAATTAAATCGGTTTTCTAACCTTTGATATAGAACATCATTGATTGAGTCGGAAAATGCTTAGAGGGTGGGTTTTGATGTAAATGGGTACATGAAATAAAAATACTTATTGCTATATTTTGGAGTTTTAGAAATTTTATGAGGGATAATTTCTGGAATTCGAGATTTTAGTGTCATCGACACCTTTGACCTTTAACACCCGACCGTCCGGCTTTGTGTTGATTTAGCAATAGCCTTTATCCACTGGAGTGCCTATTTATCTAAATTACCTCCGCACAGGGGGCCATGTGAGAAAAATCCCTTAGGGACAATGTCAGCTTTAGGGATGCTGTGAGGAGAATCTTTTTATGGATAGAAAGTTCTGTGGTAGCCACCTCCTTCGTAGACAATAGCGGGGAGCGTTTGTCTATGGCTTGAATAGCAAGACATTCTTGTACTTGTACGACTCCAGTTAACAGCTAATAAACGATTACGTTTTATAATATTAAAAAGAGTGTTAATCACTAATTCCCGTGAAAGTAAAATAGTATAATCATCAAAATACTACAGAGCGGTAGGTACGAATCTGAAAGTCAATGTGTCCGGGAGTGATGGCAATGTGGACGTATGAATCTACCCCTCCCACAGGCGATTGGTCGAGAGTGTCCGACTAGAGAGGTCAACATCTCTTCCTTAGTAGGTGGGCATTCGCATCCGCCGCCAAAACGTAGACAAACCTCAGCCTATGAACCCGGGCACCCCTGCTAAGTCACCAAACTAGCTGGGGCGACCAATGGCAGTAGTGTTGGTTATCCAATAAATGGTTAATTAACTAATTTCCGTTGTATGTCTGTCCTGCATAATGGTAGATTCAGACTGGGTCGACGTACGTATGCATCGCTACGCCTAACAATATCTGGGCTACTTAGCAACCATAGATTTTCAATGAAAATTTATGTTTTAGAATCACATTGGCCACACGCATCGCGAGGTGCGATGTCTGTGGCCATTTTCATAGAAAATGTATGGTTGCTAAGCATTGTTTGGCGTAGCGATGCGTACGTACTTCGACCCAGTCTGAATCTACCTTAACTCTAGTTAAATTTACGCTAAAACTAGGATTTGCTTTGATTTAAGTGTTATTCTCAAAATTGGAAGTGTTTATTTAAAGAAGTTAGACAAGCGATAAAGTATGTACCTAATTTAACACTTCCTATATAATAAATTAAATTAGTGATTTTTGACGTTTTTATCCACACTTTTTGCTCCCTTAGAAATGCGTTAATAGAGCCCATCTCGGAGAAATTCATTTTCATTGTATTTTACAACAGTTTTCCAACCTTTGATATAGAAAATCATCGATTGAGTCATAAAATACTTAGGGGATAAGTTTGATACACCTATGATATAAAATAAAATAATTAAGTATAAACACTTTTTGCTATATTTTGAAGTTTTAGAAATTTTATAAAGGATAATCTGTAGAATTCGAGTTTTTAGTGTCATCGACACCTTTAACCTTTAACACCCGAACGTCCGGCTTTGTGTAGCTGTTACAATGGCCTGTATAGTTCTGCCACTACGGGAGACGCTATTCAACCCACTCTTTCTGTTACATGCGTCGTTCATCAGAAAGAGGGAGAGGTTATAACGTAGCTATTAACGGCACGCCTTCAATATACAGATGTATCAGAAAGTACATCCACAAACTTTGTATGTGAAAAAAAGTTATGTACTTTAAACGTTTTACCAAAGGCAATCTACATTTTTTATACGACATAATCGTTTGACAACTTAGTGTTAATACCAACTCGGTTTCAACCATTAACCTCATCAATCGACAAATAACACACAATCAAATATTGGGCGCTATATTAAAACAGGATATTTGAATATCGATTGTGGTTTTAGATTAAAAAGTTAATTGAGTCTGAATCGAACTTTTTCTTCAGGGAAGCCTTAATCGAAAATATTAGTTAGTTAAATATTGTTTATTCCGTATTCTTGATTACCTCCTGTGCCAACAGTTACCTATTCTATTTTGGTTGAATTTTATTATTTATTTATGCGAATAATTTGAAACCTATATTATAAAAAATGAAATTAATTTCTCGTAAGGATTTATTAAAATTTCCCAACGCTCAAATTACATACTCTGATCTTGCTTTCGAGGCGAATTTTTTGGTTAGACAGTGTTATATGAAAAAAAAAAACAATGTTTTAAATAATCATTTAGTAAAAAGAACTTTTTTGTCAACTGGTTTCGCTTTAACCTTAATCAGAACAGTACTGGAACGATTTAAGATTTTGACGGCCAAAAGTATTTTTGTTGTTTTTTTGGGGTGTTATGCCGTGTTACACATTTGCCCTGATGATGAACACTTTGTATTGTTGTCCGAAACGTTGGCTGAAGAAGGAGGTAGCGTAACATGGCATAACTCCCCAAAAACAAACAACAAAAGGTACTGGAACATTTTTAACTATATATTTTTGCAATAATTTTTATAATAATAATTTTATATCATACTGTATATTGAAGGCATGCCGTTGAAAGCTACATTTTAACTTCTCCCTCTTATGGATAAACTACGCATATACTAGAAAGAGAGGGTTGAATAGAGACCCCGTAGTGGCAGAATTTTAACCACCGATTGCTTTGTTGCCAAAATATGGCAAATATTCTCTAGATTCTTTAACATGTTTTAAATTTAACGATTTAATACAATTTTCATTATAAATCCTACGACTATTGTGATAATAGGTGAATTATTATTATAGACTATTAGCTGACCCAGCCACGCGTTGCTGAGGCTAACGGAACTCAACGCTATCTACTAGATGGTTACCTAACCTAGATAACCAAGTCTTGTGTCAATAAATTAACTCACACCGCCATCTGTCAGAAACTTATGGAACTAATTTCAAATATTTGTCCCATTAAATATATTTAATTCGCAATAATAAATATTGAGATCAATAATCGAGATAAAAACTATCCTATCTTTTAAGTTAGACTAAATTACACACAGCAAGCCAAATTTCATCAAAGTCGGTTACGTAGTTTGCACGATCAATCCTGAACAATTTTCACATATATAAAAATAATCAGGTTGTATAATTTGGAGGTATGATTTTTTTAATGTGGGCGGAAAAATTTCCTTGAGCAATCCGAGAAAAAATGTTTAAACTGCTCTGGCGCTACAGTGGATATTATATTAAATTATAAGGCTATTGTTACATCTTATTTTTTTTTATTATATTATTATTATGTTACCGATTCTGCTATGTACTCCATTACTAATACTTCTGTGTTCGCTTACTTAGGAATACTTCGATTATTATCACATGTTTGTTTTCATAACTACTATTTTTTTGACTACTTACAACTGACATCACACACACACACACATATGTAAGATTTCTAATTTTATCATTGTCGGTATACTTAAAATATTCTAATAGCTTAAAAAAAAGAAATATATATGATTCAAGTAACTTTTGATATCCACGACGATACCATGCTCACGTGTAACAGAAATGTAATTGATAATCTTGAAGACATTCATAAATATAATTGGGAATTGTACGGTCTGAAAATTATTCACCAAAACATAAGAAGTATTACCAACATTGATGACTTTCTCGTATTTCTCGACCAACTTGATTTCACATTTGATATGCTAATTTTGACTGAGTGCTGGATTAATAAATACTTCACCTCCAAAGAGATACAAAATTATACTGAGTACCACACAACCAGGATAATAAATAAAGCTAGTGGTATTGTAATTTATGTCAGAGACGGTATACAAACGCAAGTTGACGAACTCACTTTATCACAAGCTAACTGTCTTAAAATTGTGCTTAACAAAAGCCTATGCATTTTTGCAATCTATAGATCACCATCATTCCACAACATTGATACCTTTCTCAATTCACTCCATTCTATCGTTAACAGCACAGATAATCCAGAACATCAAATAATCATTGGAGACTTGAATATTAATACTATTCTAGACAATCATCGTCAATCCGATGATTATTTATGTTTTCTTACAGAAAACGCTTTCACTCCGACAATTGATACCCCCACTAGAGTACAAGGCATAAGTAAATCCTGTTTGGATCACATTAACGTTAAAAAAATTGACTTTATAGACTCGTTTGTCATACACACAACCATTTCAGATCATTATTCCATAGCGCTCGGCATAAGAAATAAACCTTCCTCTCCTGCAAAAAATAAATCTATTTCCAGAATAAACTACAGCGGTCTAATTGAGGAGTTGCGTACAGAAAAGTGGCAAAACGTAATATATCAGACTGACACTGACCAAGCAATGCAGCAATTTATCACAAAATTACAATACTACATATCTAATCACACTGTTATCAAAGTTATACCGAACAAACAATTACAACTCATGCCATGGATCTCCCCTGGTGTGCTAGCACGGTGGCTCGATATGAAGTTACCGACCGATTGTCGGTAACTTCTCATCGTTCCCTAGGACAACTGCAGATCTCAAAAGTACAAACGACAGTTGATATCGAATATATTAAGGGCACTTAGTCATTGTGAACTGTCACCTATTCGTTTGCGATCTGCAGTTGTCGTAGGGAACGATGAGAAGTTACCGATAGTTATCCTACCGATCGATATAGAGCAAGCGTGCTAGGGCCTCTGGTCTCGTAAAATCTATCCACAGAAGCAACCAACTTCACAAAAATGCTAAAAGTCAACCAGATAATATTTTAGTACAAATACAATATAAGAAATATAGAAACTTGTGTAAAAAACTAATTAAATCAACTAAAGAAAATTTCTACAAAAAAATATATTTACGAAAACACCAAATCATCTGGGAAACATTTCGAAAAATTACCAAAACCAAAAATAGCAACTCGTCTTTATACATTCATTAGATATCAAAAACACAAGTACTACTAACCCCAAAATGATGGCTAATTTTGCCAATCACTATTTCACTTCAGTAGGAGCCTCTCTCGCAAATAAAATTCTTGAGAAATGTAAGAAAACTGAATCCGAACTAGCCAACATACCTTTAACTTTTCATAATCTTAAAACAGACGAAATACAAACAACGAAAAATGAAGTCATGAAAATGATAGATGAGCTTAAGACAACGAATGCCTGTGGGCCAGACAAAATTTCCTCAAATCTGCTGAAAGTATTGAAACCGCTTATAGCAAGTCCTCTTGCACATATTTGTAATCTTAGTTTCAAGTCAGGCACATTTCCAAACCACTTAAAACAATCAGTTGTTATATTGATTCACAAAAATGGAAACAAATCGGAAATACATAATTATCGGCCAATATCTCTACTCAACTCATTCTCAAAAATTATCGAGAAAATCGTAAAAAATCGTCTCAGTCTCTACCTAGAAAGTCATAAGATTTTATCTAATAACCAGTTCGGCTTTCGACCAGGAGTGCTAGCACAATGAAATCGATAACTTTACAATATCGAATAGACAGAGGCAACTACCGATAATATTATACCGACTGACATTGGGTAGATAAAGGTTTGGTAAAACACGCTAGCAACACTGGAAAGATTTTCTATGTTGTCTATGTACATAAAACGTCAAACATATTGTGTCAAATGTCAAATTATTTTATTCAAACCTTAGCGGTTAGTATACATTAACAACAAAATGAAAATCATCATATTTCCGTTTTGATATATTATAAAGATCGATTTAGATACATAACAAACACAGAATATTTGAAGTGAGCATAATAAACAACATTTTTATTACATATCTGACAATCGGCTAGCACGAACGGGCAATAGGCAACGAACGATTCTCCAACTGTTTTCACATTTATTGGAGTTTTTTTTTTTTATTTACAAAAGATTTGAAATCATTATTCTTTTTTCTCATGGAATTTCGTTGAGATGGACAAATACGTAACGGCAGGTTATATTCACCACAAATATATTTTATCATTTTTCTTGTTTTTTGTTTGAGCAAACATTACAGCTTTTTGTTTTTTATCCGTTGCGGGTATAGGTCACGGCATATGTTTAGCCAGCATTTTGGCAGAACCGTAATGGAACATCTTGTGACGCACGTGGACCAACTTCAGGGTGCGACGAAATATGATATTTTTCTAATAATTGTCTTATAACATATACTTAATTGATAATCAGGAAAACTAATATCTTTTGAACTAACGGTTTTGGGAATTATGTATGAATTCGGTAAATATTAATATGTAGGATGAAAGAAAACTTTTTTGTACCACTTAATTGATTTTCGTAGGGCATTTACACTAGTTATATCCGATTTATCTCTTAAGCCCATATTTTTGTTATAATCTTCGATACAATTTGGATTTGAAATTATTTCTCCTCTTCTAAAATTTATTTTCCCTGTTGGAGAAACTATATCATCGTGAAGCGTTGTTAAAATACGCATTTATCCTTTGTCGTGCCATTTTAATACTATAGAATTTTGATATGTTTTTACGGTTTTTTCGAACTGTTCCACATACGTAGGTTTGGTAGTCATGCAGAAATTTAAATGATATTTTATTAGTGTACCAATAATTATCTACATACAATTTGTGGCCTTTACCTACGTAGTCTTTTAATAGAGTGGTGACAACAGCTCCGGAAGCCCCAAGACATTGTTCGTCAGTAACATCCATCACTTCACCACAATAAATAATTACATCTAAAATATAACCGCCTGCACGTTGCACAAAACAAATATTTTTATTCCAAATCGTTGGCGTTTGGATGGAATATACTCCTTAAACTTAAGACATCCTTTGAACTCTATAATGCTCTCGTCAAGCATAGATTTTCATACGGCACCACTGAGTCCTTAAAAATTTATCCAGTGTAATTGACAAGAACTCGAATTTCATTTAATTTTTCTCCAGCAATTTGAGTAGCAGGATCTGACACATGCATACAAAACTAAATGTAAAAATAGAAGAGCAAACTTTCAATTCAGGTATAAAAACACAAATCCACATTTCAAAAACATTAAAATAAACTTTTAGAACCACTCCACTTACAATGAGCCAACGCGTAATTTCTACAGACTCGACAAAGCGCGGGATTTTGAAACAAAATGGGCGAAGAAAAATGCACTCCTTTTTTGGATGCTGCTTTGAGTATGTTAACAATATAAATAATCAACTTTTTTGGGTGATCTCGCTAATAAATGGTTCATTATATTTTTACGAAGTAATATTTAGCCCCATATACAGTTAGAGCTTTGAAATATCATCCTTCGAACATTTACACCCGTGATTTACATCTTCCGTTGTATGATACCGTTCCGACGGTTTATATCGAATGTCCTAGCACGCTTTCACCGTTGCTAAAGAAACCGATATCGGAAGGAAAAAAATACTAAGTCGGTATAAGATGGCAACACTGGCACCTTTTTGATGGATTTACGTTACTAAATTTCAAATGAGATATTTAAAAATTAAAAAATATTAATAAATTGACAATTTCAAATTGAAATACTAACTTTAATATACATCGGCGCTTCGCATTTACTTTTTGCGATCTCCGGGAGTTAAATAGTTGATACGATCCAAAGACATATTTTATCAAAGTTCGTATCTCGAAGCTAAAATGAATAAATTGATCTCGTCTTAAATGAATGCATGTAAGTTTATGGGTCGCATATACGATTTCTTTAAATACTAGGAGGTTTTTAGGTTAACCTCCATTAATTAATAAGTCAGTTAACTTGCATAACGAACGACATTATTTAAATAAAACTGCATATTGATATCTTATCTGACACTACGGAAGCCGCGCTAAAATCAGTGACCTTTATCTACCGACTAACGGAATAATCTTTTCACTGTGCTCGCAATTATTGCTAACTGACCATAGACAACGAATTTAATGAATTTCATATCTATACTTGGGTTTTATCGATGGACCATGCTAGGGTCACAGCCAAGATCGCATACGATTTGGCGAGCTTTTGTCAATCGTCGGTTGGATTATGTCTTATCAATAGGTGAGTGTGCTAGCACATATTGATAAGTGACCAAAGATGACGGATTTTGTCAATGTAGTATAGATATAGGGTTATATCGATGTACCATGCTAGCACCCCAGGTCTAGGAACAGAAAATGCTATTGCTAAGCTTGCGGATATTATATCCAACAATATTGACCGGGGACATAAATCCATCGCTCTCTTCTTAGATCTTGCCAAAGCCTTCGATACCATATCGCATAAAATACTTCTAAAAAAACTACAGGCTATAGGTATTCAGGGACAGCTATATAAATGGATGGGTAGTTACTTAGCCAACAGATACCAAAAAGTTAAAATAAATGATACGGATAGTGACCCGGCTCTTGTAGAATTTGGTGTACCGCAAGGGAGTACCTTAGGACCTATTTTGTTCAGTATTTATATAAATGATTTATGTAACAGCAATTTTTCCTATAACATTTGCAGATGATCCTGTCTTAATATTTGAAGGAAGAACGTGGTATGATGTACATTGCAAAGCAGAAGATGGAATAAGGAGGCTAAAACTTTGGTTAGACTATAATCTATTGACTCTTAATTCGGAAAAAACTAAATTTATACGTTTTAGTGCGACAGAATCGGGCCAACCCAAGGAAGTATAAAATATTTTTATACACAAATGCACTGACTCAACTGCCTGTAGTTGCTATAAACTAGAATGCGTGGACAGTATAAAATACCTGGGTGTTATATTTGACAAATATCTTAGATGGAACGGACACAAAGATCTAGTTACCACAAAGGTTAGAAGGCTTACGTACATGTTTATAACAATCAGAAATATCTTACGTAAAAAAGAACTTAAACTCATCTACGATGCTATGTGTGGGTCACTTCTAGACTATGCATCCTTAGGTTGGGGTGGGTGTACAAAAACAGTTTTGGACAAATTAGCAAAAGCTCAAAAATCTTTGCTAAAGGTAATCCTCAAAAAACCATTCAGATATCACAGCGATGCACTGTTTGAGGAGTTACAAGTTCTGGATGTTAGACAACTGTACATGAGGAAATTAATTTTAAACACCCATAAACAACGCCACCTCTACCCATCTATTAACCACTCTCACGACACCCGACACTCAAGGAGAAATCCAATTGTACCACTCACAACCAAAACATCCCTAGCTCAGAGAAATTTGTCATTCTTAGGTCCAAAACTATACAACTTCATGCCTGATGCTTGGAAAAAGGAAAGCACAGGTGTTCTTCGTAAACTGACCACTACTTGGCTTTATCAATTAGGGAGAAAAGAGAGTGAACTTTTACTACACCAGACACAAACCTAAAACAACAACAGAAATTTAAAAAAAAAATAATAAAAAATACCAGAAAAACATTGTAAAACTTACCTTTATGTTCTAATCTTATGTAAAACTTGACTTTATGTTCTAATCTTCTGTTTATTTATATGTATGTACCTACCTATTTCTTTTAAAACAGTATGCCAAAAAGCAGCAGATAATTGATTTTATTATATTCTTTCTCCTCTCTTGGTTATTTATATTTATAAAAATATATGTATCTAGGCTTATACTATGCAATGCAAACATCAAAAACCTTTACATTGTAATCCTCTTTTATTAAGAAAACATGTATAATTTGACTGCCCTAAAACGGGATTCATCCTAGTTGGGCAGCCAAAACATTCAATAAATAATGTATATATGTAAAAAAAAGGTAAATAAATAAAATTAAAAAAAAATAAAATAAAATCTACAAAAGCCGGATGGTCGGGTGTTAAAGTCAAAGGTGTCGATGACACTAAAAACTCGAATTCTAGAGATTATCCTCCATATAATTTCTAAAACTTCAAAATATAGCAAAAAGTATTTACACTATTTTTTTATATATGATAGGTAAATCAAACCCACCCTCCAAGTATTTTCTGACTCAATCGATGATTTTCTATATCAAAGGTTGGAAAACTGATGTAAAATACAAGGAAAATGAAATTCTCCGAGTTGGGCTCAATTAACGCATTTCTAAGGGATAAAAAAATGCGGATAAAACTTTTAAAATCACTAATTTAATTTATTATGTAGGAAGTGTTAAATTAGGTATATACTTTATCGCTTGTCTGATTACTTTAAACAAACACTTCCAATTTTGAAAATAACACTTAAATTCAAAGCAAATCCAATTTCTAGCGTAAACTTAACTAGAGTTATGCAGGACAGACATACAACGGAAATTAGTTAATTAACTATTTATTGGATAACCAACATCACTGACATAGGTCTCCCCAGCTAGTTTGGTGACTTAGCAGGGGTGCCCGGGTTCATTGGCTGAGGTTTGTCTACGTTTTGGCGGCGAATGCGATTGCCCACCTACTGAGGAAGAAATTTTGACCTGTCAGACACTCTCGACCAATCGCCAGTGGGAGGGATAGATTCATACGTCCACATTGCCATCACTCCCGGACACATTGACTTTCAGATTCTTACCTAACACTCATACAGAACTTCCTATACATAAAAAAAGATTCTCCTCACAGCATCCCTAAAGCTGACACTGGCCCTAAGGGATTTTTCTTACTTTGCCTCCTGTGCGGAGCTAATTTTAAAAAAAAAGTTATTTGATTTTATTGTAGTGTATTGGACTAGCAGGTTATGCAAGTTAGCCACAGATGGCAGGAGTTATTTAGCTTCGACTGGTTTCCGTCAGATGGCGGGAAAAGAGAGTTATCGAGAGGATCAGATATAGGCGGTGAGCACACACAGAACTTACCTACCAGTCACCTTAGGATAGTCGCGCACAGAGTTATTATTATCGTAAATAAACAGTTTGTAAAAGAATCAAGTGTTATTAAGAATTTTCCAACTGTGTTTGAACGTGGTTAAAGCAAACATAACAATTATTTTGTTGGTTATGTTTCTTACCCAAGAACATAAACCAAAGGTTAATTAATACATTCGATGCCATTTAATATCCATAATAAGATTGATGTCTAAATTATTGACATCCAGTTTATTAGTTCCCGAACTATGTTCCTGTTAATTACGAATTTACGGGGCTAGTAGGGTGGTGGGAATATCAGGGAATATCGGGGGAGCGCGCCCCTGATTTATCCTCGCACTTAACTACAGGCATTCCTGGACTAATTATTTATTTCTCGCAACGGAACACGCACGAAACATGAAACAAAATACATAATTAAAGTGATGCTGTGTACGGAAGTTTATGATCGTAAAATATGAAGAAGCATCATTTATGCCGAAATTGTATATAAGGCTGTTGAAATAAGAACGTTTCTTAGAAAAACATTAATTTGGATTGGTAGGATTCCAACCCCTAACATATTTCAACCTTGATTACAATAATCTCTAAATTAAAATAAAAATAAATTGAGGTTGCAACTTGCATTATGGTAGATTCAGACTGGGTCGACGTACGTATGCATCGCTACGCCTAACACAGATATTGACTTAGCAACCACAGATTTTCAATGAAAATTTATGTTTTAGAATCACATTGGCCATTTTCATGGAAAATGTATGGGTTGCTAAGCATTTTTTGACGTTGCGATGCGTACGTACGTCGTCCAGTCTGAATCTACCTTAAGTCTCTCCAGCGTTAGGGTGGTTAATGGAGCGTATAAATAGTCCCAACAAAATACTAAGAAATAAAAAATAAATAATAAATGATGTACGCCGCGTTATCATCTCAAAGATTATGGTGATGTCTCTATGTAATAGATTAAGGCAACAAATAGATTTAGCTTAGAAACTAGACGTTATGCAAATCTTGCAATACTTGGTTTTAACATAGTTCATAACTGTATTGATAGCCCGTTCCTCTTGGAATACTATGGCTCATACTTGCCTGAAAACTTCAGCTGTAGTCGTCGACACGCTTTTTCAAAATACCTTCGTAAATATAATAAGTTTTTTTTTGTTTAATTATTTTCCTACTGTTAAGATTGTCAAAATGAGAATTGCACAATAATTAAATCTGTTGTACAAGTACAATAATAAAAAAAAATTAAAATATGTTGTATGTTATATGTTTTGTCCATACATTTTTTCTCTGGTAGAATGTCCTTGAAATTTTACCATCGAGTATACGTCACCCAGTTTCATCATACTAATGATATAAATATGTTCGTTTCTCGCCTATTGAATTAATCATAGAACTATAATCTTAGGATCTTGCCTATTCAAATAACCAGGAACATCCCTAACGTGATTATTTTGAATTTTGATTTTGAATTAATTCTAACAAATATAATACAAACGCTTTGTCGATAGAGGTTAACATCAATCTGAACTGCTTGATAATTCGGCAAATTGTCACTAATCAACATGAATTCTTAACCACTCGAACGCTTTTTGCCACATTATGGCACTATTTCTAAACCACGGATTGCTTTGTTGCCAAAATGTGGCAAATTTTGAAATTAAAATGACAATATAATAAAATATACATTCAAAATATAACAAAATAACTATTCTCTAGGTTCTTTAAAATATTTTAAGATTAAAGATTTAATTATATAGAATCATATAAATAAGTCGTCTCAAAGTGGTCTAACTTCTAACATATGTTTTAAAATGGCCTTGTAAGCCTAACTTCCTGTCACAATAATAAACAAAAAACTAAAATACTTGCAGAACTTAATAATAACATTATTTAATTTAATTTTAATATATTTAAAAAATTAAATGTCAAGTCTTCCTCGGGCGTCTAATACTTCGTCTACCATTCACATTTGCATCATGTATTATTATCCTTACACTCCTTTATCAATTCAGCCGCTCTACATGTCCAAACCATCTAAGAATCTATTGTCTCAAATATTTTCTCAGTAAATCGGTTTAACCAGTAATATATCATTTTAGGCACCTTCAAAATTGAAATTTAGAATCATATAAATAAGTCGTCTTAAAGTTTTGCTAAATTTGAAGAAATCTAACATATGTTTTAAAATGGCCTTGTAAGCCTAATTTCCTGTCACAATAATAAAAAATAAACTAAAATACTTGCAGAACTTAATAAGAACATTATTTATTAATTAATTTTAAATATATTTAAAAAAAAAAAAAAATCATGTTTTCCTCGGGCGTCCAATACTTCTTCTACCATTTACATTTGCATCATCCTTATTATGTATTGTATTATCCTTACACTCCTTTTCAGGCCAATTCCAATTCAGGCGCTCTACATGCCCAAACTATCGACGCGTGCCATTATTAATCTTACCAATTACGCTTATATCAGCCTAGCATTCTTTACCCAGTTACGCATTTTTCATACCGTCATAAATAGTGTTATCTTCCTTCTGTCAGTTCCATGCCTCGCTGCCATAATTCATGGTTGGTATATATACTTATACTCCATTGTGGACTATTAGCTTCTCCTCTTTGAAGAAGTTACTCGATTCCCAATAGCAATTCATTTCGTTTCACTTCTAAATAGCATTTTCAATTTAATTCAATCGAAGTACTCCATTTGACCTCGGTCAAAAGTTGATTTGGCCAAGGTCGAATCACAAATAAACGAGATAAATATCACTGAATCAATTCAGCATTCCAGACGGCGGCGTCAAAAATTATTTCCAGTGAAGCAGTCTATCTTTAATTCAATCTATGGATAAGTTTAATCAACGGTTCTGAAGGCAGACCGATGTTTAGAATCAACTGGTTGTTTATATTGATTATGGGTTTTAGCGTGAAAGCTTTTAGGTTCAATAAATGTTTTTTAAAGATCTTTCTGTATGGTTGGGACAGCTTTAATGGACCTATTTTTCAATGTCATTTACTATGGCTGGACTGAAAACGAATAGGAGGTAAAATGAAACAATAGTGATTTATCTGACTATTGCTGTGAGTCGAGTCTGAATATTTCAGAAATATTTTTTTCCTTCTCAAAGTCTGAAAAACTGTAAATGTGATATTCATTTAAGCTCTTTTGGAAAAATTCAGCGCTCACTCCTGTCATCAGAGATATTTATTATATAATAAATGTTATAATTGAAGTAATTTTATCTACGTAACTATTTATTTTAGACTATTTTAATGGTCGAATAAAAGTCATGTAGTTTTCTTCAAATTCACAAGCCGACATCTTTTTTTCGGGTCTCAATATTATTTAGAATAGACCCTTTTATAAAATCCGTGTTACCTTGGAAATAATTTTTTCATAGTAAATGAGTAAAATAAGTTTAACAAATAAAAAATGTCCACAATGCAAAAAAAAATGCTTACATAGGTACTATTTATAATACTTAATAGCGATTGACCAGCGGCTGAGAATAAAAGTTTAAAAATGACTGCAACTGTACAGGGAGGTTCCAATAAGAAAGATCGATTATTACCCGTATCAAATTTTTTTAATTAAAAATTAAAAACTTGCTTTAATATATATCTACATTCAAGTAAGCAATAGAAATGCTCAAAACGCACGATGATAAAATAATTAAATATCTTGTACTTTTTGTAAGTATTTTTTGATAATGAGTATTTACGATTTTTCAATAATGCCTAAACAAAATAAGTGTGTAAAAATTTTTTGAAATATTTTAGTTTGTAAGACATTAAATTAATAGAAAAACTGAGCTATTTTTGTCACAAAACACGTTCTAGGATTTATTTTGTTATGATTTTAATTTTAATTTAATTTAAATAACAATCTTTCACAATCAATTTGTGTTTTTTTTTTTAAAAGAGAGTCAGTACGTCTAGATTTTGATTTAAAAATGACTAATTTCCGGTATTCTCTGGTAATACCCTCTTAATAAGTTATGTACATGATGGATTCTGTGATATAAGGGGATTTGGATCCTTAATTAGTCATAGTTTTTGAAAAAGTTCTGGTTGTGATACACCCGGGACGAAAAGTTCAGTCTTTAAAATTATACTGTTTTTATACATTAGAAGAAAGTTAAAAATCAATAAATACTCTTGTACGAAGCAAAACTTTTCTTTTCAGGTAAATGCAATTAATTTACTGATGAAATCATAGTTTTATATTTCTTTCTTTGTTTCTTGGGGCAAAACAGTTTTACAGCACTTGTGGTTTGCATGCTCTATGAGAGACCCATAGATAATAATAATAATAATTTGTGAAAAAATAAGAAAGTATACAGATTTAGCAAATGAAATTAAAAGAATTTTTCATTATCAGACTAAAAAAATTTTAACATTTGTTATTTCGACTACTGGCATTATACCTTTCATTAAAAATGTAGGCGTATCAGATTTGTCAAAGAATTTGAATATAAAAAGCAAAAATCAGTCATTTAAAATACATATAGGAATACGAAAGATTTTTTTAAATATTTATATTGAGGGATCAGTAGGATTTATCGGTCAAATTAGAAATTCCACTGAGCCGAACCCTCTGATATGAAAATATCTGGAGTCGGTGAATTATTTTCCCATTTAATAGTCTGGTAGGTTAACATGTTGTTCTTTTATTGTTTTGTAGATTTTAATTATACTTATATGATACACTTGCATAGCATGGATTTACTAGATGATCATTTTAATAAAAAAGTGTGTGAAAGGGTTTAGTTTTTCCTATGGGGACAACTATAACCGAACTTAAAAGATTTGTGCGTAAAAAAAAAAATCATTTATTCATCAACGGATTTTTTTTTTACAATATAGCTATACATTTTTGATTACACATTGGTTCTATTGACGAAAAGGTCACTGCTCAGCTGCAATTCAGGTTTTATCCTATAATAATATTCGAAACGAAGAGATATTTAGTATAGAAGCTTGTCGAGCTACAAAAAACTGTGTGGACTATCAAAACGACCATGCGATGAAAATTGTGCGTTTAGTCAGTTTAGAGTGAAGGTAGAAACAAAGACAGGTATTGCGATTTACATTTGAATATGTGAACGATATTTGCGACGCTTTTGTTCGCACGGTTTTATACTAATAATAGTTCGTAGCCAATCTTCTTTGTTTTTATCATCTGTGTATCTACCTTTACGTTTACTCGGCGAATTATTCAGTTTATTCAATGAAAAGCTTTTGTACATTTTGTAAGTATCAACATATTTTATGGATGCTTTTTATTAACAAACAGAATGTACAATGTGCCTACATAATAAACTAACCACGTTATGTGCTCTTGAAAAGTAATGCCACGAAAAATATTCAAACCTCTCTAT
This sequence comes from Limnephilus auricula, assembly GCA_951813805.1. Taxonomy (NCBI): domain Eukaryota; kingdom Metazoa; phylum Arthropoda; class Insecta; order Trichoptera; family Limnephilidae; genus Limnephilus; species Limnephilus auricula. The sequence goes on along the minus strand of OX638400.1, from coordinate 8,933,943 downwards.
ATCATTCTTAAATGCTTCCGTTTTGTATTAAACGTCACAAATAAAGACAAAGAATGAAAAAACAAAATAAACTACAAAGAATAAAAATGATGTTTATCATCAGTAGCTGTTTTCAGATTAGGAATATACACAGTGGGCCAATAAAAACCGAAACGATTATTAGTTTCGTTTATTAAACTTAACGTAACATACTTAATAAGGTTTAAATTATTAATCATGATATCTCTTCATCTATTAATGTATCTTGATGTATCTTGATGTCTCTTGACGTCTCCTGATGCCTCTTGATGTCTCTAAATGTCTTTTGATATCTCTTTTTGTATCTTAATGCTTATTGGTGTGTCTTGATGTCTCTCGTTTTCTCTTTGTGTCTTTAGACATTTCTTGAAGTTTTTTATGTCTCTTGATGTTTCTTGATGTGTCGTGATGTCTTTTGATGTCTCTAGATGTCTCTTGACATCTCTTTTTATATCTTAACGCATATTGATGTCTCTTGATATCTCTTGGTGTCTCTAGGCATTTTTTGAAGTTTATTAATGTCTCTTGATGTTTCTTGATGTGTCGTGAAGTCTCTCGATGATTCTTGTTGTCTCTTGGTATCTTTTGATGTCTTTTGATATCTCTGATATCTTTCGGTGTCTCAAAGTGATGCCTATTGATATCTCTTCATGTTTATGGTGTCTCCTGATACCTTTTGATTTTTTCCGAGTGACTCTGCTCTCAAACCCCTCCATGCAACTCAAAGGTGTGTAACAGCATTGTTCTTCAAGGCAATTGAATTCAATCACATCTTTCGTGAATTAGGAAACATGTAATAAAATGATAAGAATTGCAATTCAGGTGTCACCGCGGGATAACGCGGTGCAAAAAATTATTCATCAAATTACTGTAAAAATCGAACCCTTGGAATAACAAAGTTACGTCTGCAATAATGCACTCTAAAGTAGCTTACTATAGATCCATCTATCGCATGACGTTACCGCGACTATTACCGCGACAGATGGATCCTTGTTACTCCAAACGCTCGAAATAGTAATTATAATCGACGGAAAATTATCCATCTTTTTGTCACGATATTGTGTCACGTTTTAATTGTAATTTTAACGACGTGAAACACAATTTCAACAAACCATGCTTCCGTGACGATGGCTGGTTAGAAAATGGGCACGATTTGAATCTGGAGCATAGTTTGCAAACATTTCCTTGCTCCGGTGTTACCATATTAGTAAATATTTATACTACAAACATTACATTGTAAATAATTGAAGGGTATCTAACAACGTGGGTGTTATGGAACTTATGTAATGCCTCTAAGAAGAGATGGTGCCCATAAATCGCTCGTTACATAATCATACAGGATAGTAATTTTCATACAAAAGTACCAGTATTGTGTATTGTGATGTATTTAATTCTTGTTTTAATGTGAATACCTCACAGTCCCGTCTCGAGCCAGTGAGACTATGGCATCCCCAATCGGGGTATGTTGTGACGCCAGCGGTAAGTAGGAAGGGGAAAGAAATGGGTAAGAGGAAGGTGGGAAGGTACCTGACTATTCCGATCTAGTCACCAAACAGATCTGAATAGCTGGTTCCATTCCTCTTCCCATTTCTTTCAGCCTTACAACATATCACAATTGAGGTGTGTAAAAGCAAAGGCAGCGATCTCCATTTTGGCCAGATTGCTAAGGTTGCTTTTGAAATGACCTGGAGATCGCTATCTTTACTTTTATGTACAATATTACATACAAATATTGTATACTCGTATATTACGTTCATATTTTGACATTTTTTATTTTAATTTTAATATATGACCTCACAAGAGTCCAGTCTCAAGCCAGTGAGACTATGGCATCCCCAATTAGGGTATGTTGTAAGGCCGGCGGTAAGCGGGAAGGGGAAATAAATGGTTAAGAGGAAGGTGGGAAGGTACCTGGCTATTCCGATCTAGTCACCAAACAGATCTGAATAGCCAGTTCCATTTCTCTCCCCACTGCTGTCAGCCTCACAACATATCACAATTGAGGTGTGTAAAGGCAAAGGCAGCGATCTCCATTTTGGCTTGATTTCTAAGGTTGCTTTTGAAATGACCTGGATATCGCTATCTTTACTTTTATGTACAATATTACATTAAAATATTGTATACACGTATATTACGCATAATATTTTATGAAATATTGTACGCAAAAGCAAATATAGCAATCTCCAGGTCATTTCAAAAACAAATATAGCAATCTGACCGAAATGGAGATTGCTGACTTTGTTTTGACACACCTCAATTGGGGATGCCATAGTATCACTGGCTCCTGACGGGAGCAGTTGAGACTCTTGTGTGGTGTTCATATATAAAAAAAAAAAAATGAAGCCATTTTAAGCAACGTTTCAATTCTGAATGGTGGTCTTACACCAGGGCGAAACTGAGAGTATCTTACACTCTGGAACGTGCCGCAAATATACCTTATATTATTTTTAAATATTAAAATTGAAATTATTTATTTTCTATGACAATCATTCTAGAAATACGAATAACCTGACAGAACTTGAAAAACTTCTATTACTCTCCTTATAAGCGGAAAACGTGCAAAAATGGAGGATTTAGCTAACGGAGAAATTTAATTGCATGTATCTTGGTTGCATATATATATATATATAACGCCGGTATAACAGCGTTTGTTAAAAAATAAATTAAAAATATTATTAATAAATTTTACAACTAATTAAATCAAATTTATTCTTAGAGAAATAAAAGCGCTCCCAGCTTTCATTCAACCGGAGAACACTCTGAAAACACACCCTGAAACACCTTAAATTCACAACTTTTCCCAATTCTGAGATATCCGACCCTAAAATCAGCGCTGTTTTAACTGCCCCACAGGGTACCTGACTACCAGTACCAGCCTATGCGATACTTGAGCGCTCTTTTGGCTTAAAAACATGCTTAATCCCGCTTCCCGGGCATTTTTCATCCTTTCCTTGAATAAGTATTCCGGTACCTACTCGACATTGTTATTCCGTAGGCTGGTAATATCCTGGCTGAAATATGGCCCGCTACAGTTGCTCCGGCGATGTAAAAAATGGCAAGTAATTCTCGCACCTTTACAGATGAACGTCATTCGTTTGTCACGTCGGAATTATTACGTATCCAAATGAATACGCGTTCCGCAAGAAGGCATTATAGTCTGTTTGCTACATGGCTGGGTAATATTTAGTATTATGAAGTAATTTAAAACGGCATGTTGCCATTCAAGTTTAGATTTTTATTTAAATTTCAACATAATATAATAATAATAAAGTGTTTATTTCGGCTGAACAGAGCGGTTTGTGCAATACTCTGCCTGGCATATAAAAGTTTACATGTAAATAAAATGAAATTAAATATAAAAATAAATAAAATAAAATGGTGAATACATTAGCAGCCTTACTAAAAAAAAACACTCCGCGGCCGTTAAACGGTGTTTCTGTAGCACGTTGTGTAAAGTCTGTACATTTCGTTTTTCAAATTCTCACTAAACAAAATATATGGTTTTGATCTGACAACGTCGCCATTTTACCAGCCTTACTAATAAACTTTCTGAAAATTTTGTACAATGGTCAAACAACCATGTATGAAGAATCCTTACTAATTAAGAACTGACAAAAAATTGTTCATGGAAAGATATTTACATTGCTTACACGGCCAAGGAGGGTAGTTTATCTGTTGTATATATTTGTTCCATTTGTAATTTTCAACGAATTTCGAATTTTTTTTTTTAATGTCCTATATATTTATTATTTTTTTGAGATGTCGTAAAAACAAATACCATTTTAGAACCAAAATTTAGTACCTTTAAGATTTTCATATCTAAAATATACTTAAATGTTTAAAAACTGTAGTAATTTATATGTATGTAGTATCAAGTTGAAAAAAAAAACTCACTTACCCCAAACACTTTCTATTAAAACATTGAAATATTTGGAAAAATTCAAAATTCAAAAAACACAGTCCTTTTATTTAATGATTTTAAAATAAATCTGTCACCTCACTTTTTACTCCTTCAAACAATAAAAAAATATAAAAAATTCGCTTTTCATTTCAAAAAATTTACAATAAAAAAACTCACGTTTGAATACATTGCTTGCACATCTTAAGGCATTAATTTCTTTGATACGTTTACTAAAATATGTATTAGACATTTTAGTCACCAAAAAACATCACTTTCAAGAATTTATAATAAAATAAAGATCTTAAAATGCAAATTATTTCTGAACATAACCTATGAACCATTTTCTGACAGCTTAATTTAGAACACACGAGTTTAGTGCCACAATTTGACTTAAACTAACGAAAAACAACACAAATTAATAGTAAATATATTGATTACATGAATACTAGTGCGAATTATTCATAAATATTGAAATCATTAACGAAAACATTATATTAATCACATACAAAATCGCGACCGACTTTATTCTGCATTCGCGGCTATTTTTTTCAGCGGTAAAGCAATGCGCAGGCGCATCAATCACACCACCTAGCGGATTATTATGAAAACTCCAATTTACAAGTAAAATTTCGAGCGTTGTCATATGTAAAGATTCACAAAAACACCGTTTAACGGCCGCGGAGTGTTTTTTTTTTAGTAAGGCCGTTGGACTTTAACTATGATGGCTTGATAAAAATTCTCCATCTATGGTGTAGGGGCGCTCCCTGCCACTGGGCGAATGCCTGGACAATAGTGTTTTCCGATCTCCTGTGGCGCATTAAAGCAGCAAACTCATGCACATCTGCTAGGCGCTGCATCGCCAGAGGAGGCCAAACAGGGCTCTGTATGCGTGGTTATACTGTACTCGGAGTGTGTTCATGACGCCTCGTGTGTATCTCGTCCATAGCTCGCTAGGGTAAAAGCTCATACAGTATGTCTGGAATAGTTGCTTCTTCATCGGAGGGCTGCACTTGTTGAATCTCCTGGCGAGCACGTTGGCTCGCACGCTCAGTACTCTTCTTTGGCGTTCTACGTCATTTTCATCGTTTAGGTCATCAGTGACGATATGACCCATATATTTTATTTCGCTGCAGATTTTTTGATTGGTTCCGCCAACACGTATGGGTGGAATGACTGTGGGACTGGTATTTGCTTTAAATTTCAGCAGTGATGATTTGTACATCAACCCGTGACTTTAAACGTATCTTTGCATATTGCCAGAAGTTTACTCATTGCTCTTACCGATGGGGCTAGTATGAGCATGTCGTCTGCATAGCTAATATTATTCATACATACGATTCTTGTTGTGTTCAGTGTTTTACCAATATACACGTTGAACAGAACTGGGGACATTTAGCCTCCTTGTCTAACGCCGCACTTTAATCTGGCTATTTCTGATAGGCTATCATTCCATCATCTGACAAAGTTTTCCTGTTGGATACCATGTTGTTAATATTTTAACAATTTGTGGTGGAACTTGTCGTTCGGTCAGTTTTTTCCACAACGCATTATGCCAAACCCTGTCAAAAGCTTTGCTTAAGTCCAGGAAGCATGCGTACACCGTTGTTTTTCTGGCTTTATAGTATTCGATTGTTTGTTTCATGCTATATATGGATCAGTAGAGCATCCAGATTCTGTATTGAGCTTGTCTTCCGTTAAATTTAATATGGCTTTTTCGAAGATTCTTTTAAATTATTGTGGCAAGGGATATAGGCCTGTAATTAACAGATGATGTTAGGTTCAATTGGCGGCTTTTTAGGATCGGTATTATTATTGTTTTGGACAGCTCTTTCGGAATGTGTCCGAGACCGATCATTGCAGTGAAGAGAGAGGCGAGCAGTTTTGGTAAGTACTCCCCCGCATGCTTCACAAGTTCTATGACCAGATTGATCAGTCCATCGTGGCCTGCAGATTTACCTTCTGCCATGTTGCGTTGCCTCTATGGGTCATCTTAGGTAATATGACGATGGACGGCTGTTGTTCTTTTTGATGCGTTGTTGTTTCAATCTATTTAACCATTATTTGCGGTTGAACTGGAGCGGACTCAAATGTATTCCGGAAAACAGTTATATCTTTATTTACAAATTTTCCATCAATCTGCCTCGGTGCGATGTATTTCCCTTTCAATAAAACAATGGTTTTATTCCAGAAAGATTATATAAACCTGTGGCTAGTTTCTAAAAGCGGGTCTGTTTATCGGTATAAACATTTTTTAGCGATTATGCGTCAAAACTTGGTTATCTTCCGTGTTTTAAAAGAACCTTTCGATTTCAAGAATGGATTTTTTTTAATTTTCGGGGGCTAATGTTGCTCTAGAAAAACACTAAAATTAAAACCTACTAAATAGAGCCAATGAAAACTTCATAAAAATATAACTTCCTGCTCCTGTAAAATTTGCAAATGTTCGTTTGGACAATTAAGCACTCAGGCGACGCTCTGCCTCCAAAATACCTAAGTTAGGTACTTAAAATATAAATCGCTTAATGATATTTTTGAAGCTTAAGCTGATATTTTTATCAAGAAAAAGATAGAAACTTCCTTTTTTGAGAAAAACTAAATATTGCAAAAAATAAATCTGTATTGATTTTTTAAAGAGGTCGCATTACCTACATCCCCGATCGTTTTGACTATTTGGTCACCTGGACCCCTAGTACACTCGATCGATAACGATTAACGATAACTTTCGGTTATTTCTCATCGTTCCCTAAGACAACCGCAGATCGCTAACGTTCAAACAACAGTTGATGTCGAATTTATTAAGGACACTTGGTCATTGTGAACTGTCACTTATTCATTGGCGATCTGCAGTCATGCTAGGGAACGATAATAGGTTACCGAAAGTTATCCTATCAATTGTTATCGATCGAGAGTGCTAAGAGAGCTGGTCACATTGCTGAATCCACTGAATAACAGATAATGCACATCTAAATGCTTTTCACGTAGATTTAAACAAAAACCAATGTCGCCACTGACTTAGTAGATACCTTTTTTACCATTACATTGAGAGAGCCAATCAACACTCTCTTGCACTGCTTGACGTCGTATTCGCTATTCTATTGATTTTGAATCTGCACACGTCGAATTGAAACACGCCCACGTCGCATTTCTTGTGTTCTTCTTTATTCTATGTCTGTACCAATTAAAATTATTTTGGTTATTTCTTTTTCCAAGCTGATTTTATAATTATTAAAAAAATCACAAAAAAATAATATTTTCTAGTGAACACTACCAAATTTTAACAAACTATTTACATGACAAAACAACTCACAACACACAACATTGATCTGTGTTGATATTGTATTTTTCTGAGAACTCAGCATTTTCTTTGAATATTTAATGATTCTACTTAATATTTAGTATGTCGAGGTCTACGTCGGAATTTTAAAAGCCGATTATCTTTTGTGCACTTTAAAAACTGTTTAATTAGTATTTTTATTTTTATTTTTATTTTTAACTTAACGAGTTAAACCGCAAATTATAATATTTTAATTATTGCAGATAATATTAGCGAAACTCAATCGAAAATCTGAAACATAAAAATCAGAAAAATATACGGATACATCTGGAACTTGAACCCAGGACCTTCGGCTTTTCGGGCCAAGCGCTACCACTGCGCCAACTATCCCGATCCGATTCGATCATATTTAACTGTATCATACTTCGACTGTTGGCCCGGAAAGCCGAAGGTCCTGGGTCGAGTCCCAGATGTATCTGTATTTTTTCTGTTACAGATTTTAGATTGAGTTTCGCTAACATTCTCTTCATTACTTAAAAAATGTTTAATTTGTTTTTTTTTTATCATATTTCCTTCAAATACAAATTATAAAAGTTCAATCAATGCTTCTAAGATTCAGTAAAGAAAATATTATGGAAGTAATTGAAGTAATTAATTAAATATTAATCATTGTAAATATGGGTAAGTACTAAAAATCATTCCATTATACACGCCATGAATCATGTTCTATTCTTTTGCTGCCATCCATCAAATAATGACGACTTATTGTAAGCACACACATGAACTCGGTATAAACTCATGTTTGCGGTCTTTTGCGGAAATGGTTGGCAAATACAAAAAGATTGATGGAGAATCATGCGTGAAGGAAAGTAATTGATCAAACATTCTCCGCACTGGCATTTTTCTGACCGTTCAGAACCATACGGGTTATATAATATTCCACCCAAAAACACAAGATTGCCACTGAAAAAATAAATGAAAAATCTTATAAATCCAAACACTTTCTTGCGCGAAAATTTGTTGAAAAAGTTTTCTTTGAATTATTTGCGATTAGGTACGAGCCCGCTTTCGTTAAAGTTTTATTTTAAATTGTGCAAAAACAAGTTTTAAAGATTTTCTCAGAATTTACCGGTTAAATTCATTATAATTTTATTTAAACTTTTTACGTTAAAACGTGTTCCGGCTTGCTACATTTTAAAAATAATATTCCTTTTCGCGGTTGTACAAGCTTGACAATCACAACTTTTGAAAGCAAAACTTAAATAATTGCTTTGTTTTACTCGTATAATTTATTCAATTCATTATTCAACCCTTGGAAAAGGACGACCGAAGTCAAATTTAACTATTTATGTTTACACATAAATAAATAGTGATTACCGTATTTGGTTCGTTAGTTCGTAATACAAATGTTTTTGAAAATGTTTTTTACCTGCGAAAAAGAAAACAACATCCCGAAACGTCCACAGGAAATCCAAAAAAACCTTATACAAAACAATTAATAGAACGGTCTTGACCTATGGATGTGAGGTGGGAACACTGACAGCAAAGTCTGCGGAATGGCTAGACATCTTCGAAGGAAAGGTACTAAACCAATCACACCTTTAACTTCAATAGTGGAATAGAATTAATTCATTGTAATGTCAATGGCATTCAGTTGGATAAACTAGGAATTTTAGAGATCAGAAAGAGTGTGAATGCCAATTTGAATATTATTAATAATCAAAAATTGTTTTTAAATGAACCAATATTAAACCTATTCCCTTCGTAAACTGTTCCCTTATTGCCCCTCTTCCCCCTACCCATTCTCATATTTCCATTTTTACCATCGTCTACGTCTATTATTTTTTCATTGACACTATTGTATTTGTCTATTATTTATAATTAGTATTATTAAAACACTGAAGAAGTGAGCGTTGCTCACGAAACACGTTGGTTTTTATAAACAATAAAAGTGGTAAAAACTAAGTATTTTATTAATTTGTATTTATTTATTCGTAAAAATAGTAGTGTAATACTATACGTATTGATTTAATACTCTTGTTTTAAGTTATTTTATATTGCAAATGATATCACAGCAAGGTGTATTAGTAATTTAAGCACCGCAATGCCCTAAGGTTATTGCTCGTAAAGCGTGTAACGGCTGGATTATTCAACTTAGTGTCCGAAATGGACTGCATTCAATTTACTAGCATACGTTAGAATACAATACACGTCGTTTGACGGATATCGTATCGCCTGCAATCACGATCAAACTATCAACCTGTAATGTATTAAGGTCTAAGTTATTGAATCTGTATTTAGTACCTCGAAATTACAGTAGTTCTACTATCATAAGGGGTGGTATGTTTGTAGCCTGAAAAAATTAAATAATGTGTCATTACGCGCATTCAGTTCTCAGCGGTTGAGTTTGCATCACGTTTGCGTCCCAACCAGGCTTCCCTTGTTTAATTCTTCGGCTGGCTAGGTCCTCCATCACGACATAAGCAACATTTTCCGCTTACTCTGGCGGTAGTAGGATAATTTCAAATATTGTCAGGTTATTCGTTATGCGTAACTCAGGAATGTTTGTCTTCCTTTTAAAAGAATATATTTTTTTAAATAACAATAATTTGTATCTCAGTTGGCCAAGGTGCTAACTGACATTTTTTTTCAATAATTACCTTTGAAAGCAAGAATCTAACAACATTTCTTTAACCACTGGAGCGACAGAGCAATTTAATTATTTTTCTCGGATTGCTAAACGAAATTTTTCCACCCACATTAAAAAAATCATACCTCCGAATTTGAATATGGAGACAAACAAACTGAATAGTTCTGTGTAGCCAAGGAATTTCCCTATCTTTTATTTATTACCATATATTTATAGAATTTAAAAAAAAATATATATAATTAAATCTTTAACCTTAAAACATTTTAAAGAATCTAGAGAATATTTATTTTGTTATATTTTGAATGTACAATACATAAATAATAGTTTTAACAAAAAAATAATTTTTCAGAATTTGCCACATTTTGGCAACAAAGCAATCCCTGGTTTTGGAAATAGTGCCATAATGTGGCAAATAGCGCTCGAGTGATTAACTCCATTCCATGATAAGGCCATGTCTAAATTGAATAATTTCCTTAATAATATATTATACGAAAATACTTTACCCAAGATTCAACCTCAAAATCTGAAATTGTTAAATAGATTACGAGAAATCGTTTTTACAAACGCTGACACCTCATATCTCAGAATAAGTGAAATTAGAACCCTGTCAAACAAAAGTGACGGTTTATTTCATTCAGTTTCATGACAAAACAGAAAATTTAAGAACAGAAATTAACAACACTGACCTCATCTAACTTAACTAACGCAACCTAACCTAACCTAAACTGACCTAACCTAACCTAAACTAACCTAAGCTGGGTTTTTCTTTTATCGTGGTCCGTTTTTTTTATTTTATTTTATTCATAAATATTTTTTTAGCCTGTTTTTTTTTAAATTTTCTTTTTATAGAGAATACCTCACAAGGGTCCCAACTGCTGCCGTCTGGAGCCAGTGAGATTATGGCATCCCCAATTGGGGTAGGTTGTGAGGCTGAAGGAAAGTGGGGAAGGGAAGGAGATGGGAAAGAGGAAGGTAGGAAAGTACCTGGCTATTCAGATCTAGTCACTAAACACGGCTAAAGCCATTATTAAGCAACGTTTAATTCTGAATGGTGGTCTTCCACCAGGGCGATGCTGACAGTATCTTCCACTCTGGAACGTGCCGCAAATATAGTATATTTTATTTTTATTAATTTTTTGTGAAATAATACAAATTAATAAAATAAAATTTATTTGCGCACGCGCGCCGGGTTCGAACCCGCGACCTTCCGATTGGGAGTCAAGTGTATTACCACTCGACCACGGACGGTTGTTGTTGTTGCACACGCTTTCAAAATTAACATTAATATAAAAGTCGAGTAAAATCAGATTATAAACATTGAAATGGATAAGGATTTTTTTAACTAAAAATACATTATTCTTCGAGAAGCAAGGCTAACAGTCCGCAATGGAGTTCCGATTCCAACCCTGATGTATGATGAGGCATGGACCTGACAGAGGAAGGATGAAATGTAAACCCTCAAAGAAGAAGAGGACTCACTTGCCTACTGCAACATTGCCTGCTGCGTCTCTTAACTAATTAGTCAGTTTTTCTGCAATATATTTGTAGCGTTCTGTTATTTAATACAGACACTAACAGATTCTCCAATACTTTGGATGGAGATTACTTCTTGAAATAATAGATACTTTATGTTATTATATGCATTTATTATACACTTCGCGGTTTACAATACAGATCTCGTTAGTCGACCTAATTAGAAGCTGGCTAAATGGAATCTAAACCATGCATACCAGTGAACGCTCTCTCAGAGCTGTTCGACCCTCTCTTGGTTCCCACAGATACTAGCCTACCTGCCATCTAGCGGAATCTAAGGACAGCTCTTAGCACTGCCATCTATATCTACAAGCCGGAAGCTTTTAGATACTCTACAATATTTAAAGCATAAAAAACAAAGAGGACTCATATCATCTAATTAAATATCAAAAAGAACTATTTATAATTGTATCTGTGCAGACCCATCACTACTTTGTGAACAGTAAGTATTCAGTATTCCGTTGCCCAAAGCCAGTATCCGTGGCATTGTTTGGCAACAGACGGATCGTTAACCGGCCCTCGTAGTGGATTACAGTGGACTACTCGGAGGACGTGCTCGGCAGATCATAGAACGGTATACTGCAGGTCAACCGCATCCCCTAACAAACAATCCATGCTCTTCCGAATATACATCTATAACTAACTCTCTGGTAAGATGAGAAGCTCGTAAACAATTCCGGTGCACTTATTGGTCAAGTATCGCTGCTGGTTGTAAGTTTGTTATGATAAAATTGAAATATAACTGTTTTTTATAACAATGTACTGTAGTTATGTTTGACGTATAATATTATTATTATTAGTGTTAGTGTAATGGATGGCAAAAGATTTATTCTTACTAGGTAATGTCATGTAGGGTTTGTGTGAAATTATCACATATATGTTAATGTAACTAACTTTTTGTTTTGCAAATATCTTCTGATATTTAACCGTACATTTAATATCCGGTAATTAATAAGAGTGCTAAGGAAATACTGCACTCGTAGTAAGGCAATGAACTAATTTACTTTTGCCGATCTATTTTAATGGGCATTATTTTTTTTTTTTTTTAAGGCGGAGACGGTTTACAAGCAGTTTCCATGAGCACTTAGGCCATAGGCCCATTGTACTATCTCCCATTTTACCTCAATCCTTTAATAACAACCCAGTCCCTTTAATAAAGTTCACCAGGGTTCAGTTTCAGTTTTCAGTGCCGGCAACCCGGGCGTTTATTTAATATAAATTGGATGTTTTACAATTTTCAGTTCCTTTACCTGCCTCACTAGACAAAGTCTGTTCCGAGGCGGGTGTCATTGGATATGTGGCTATGTCTTCTGGTTCTACTGTATGTCTCCCCAGGTATCTGAGCCTAGTTCCCACCAGGGCAGGACATTGGCACCATAGGTGAATTGGAGTCTGTTCATCCTCTTCACATTTTCTGCATATATTAGTGTTTTCCACTCCCAATATCCGCATGTGTCTCCTGAGATGGCAGTGTCCCGTTAATAGTCCTACCTAATAGTAGTTATTTTATTAATTTTATTGTTTTATTTATTGAAATAAATACTTCTTTATGCACGCTTGACTTGAGCGTTTATATATTACGAAAAGGGAAATGTATCACATTGTAGAAGCAAGAGATAGCAGTGCGCGCGCACATTTTCTTTCTTTCTTCCTCTTATAGCCAGTGCATGAAATATTTTTGTCAGTATTTTAAAATACCAGTGACGCGCCAAACGCGGGGGGAGCGGACGTCGATGATTTTTGGAATTTAAATAAATATTTGTAGAAACTTAATATACATATAGACATATATATATAGACATACATATAGGTGGAGCTAAATCAGTATTTACTTCAGTCGTGTGGTCTAAAGCACACTGGTATTTATTTATTTATTTAAACGCCATAAAATTATTTTAAAATAATACATAAGTTTACAGTGGTACACAGAAGGGAAACAGATTAAGAACAAATATAATGTTATAATATTATAAGAATAAAACAGTACCTACATTGGTTACAGTGATGAAACAATTGTCAGATAATAAATATTTCATAATGGCTAGGTTGATAAATTTCCTTGTAATGTTTTATAGGTGTTTATTAGTAACTGCCAGATGGTAGTGCGCGGAGAAAAATATTTTTCTAAAATACGAAAATTTTATTCGTAAAACGGTTAAAAACGGGACTGAAGGTCTTACTAACGAATTAACAGGGTTTCAAGGTTTATTGGCGGAAAATGTAAGAATAATAATAATAATAATTAATTATTATAACAAATTTTGTATACCAACAAATTAGTCTTACATTTTCCCGCCAATAAACATTGAAACCCTGTTAATTTGTGCGTAAGAACTTCAGTCCCCTTTTTAACCATTTACATATAAAATGATCGTATTTTAGAATTACTTTTTCTCCGTGTGTATAAGTGTTTGTGTATGTGTATGTGTGAATATGTGTGTATGCATGCACAATATATTTTTTATCATTGACATGATGCTTCTTATAAATTTCCGCAGTCAATACGAAAAAATTGAGATGTTATAGTTTAGAGAAATATTTGTAAAGGTGTGAAAAGCACGGAAAATCGGCAAATTAGGAGCTGCATTTTTTGAAAACTAAGCGTGTGTAATAGCGTTGCATGGCGTGTACGTCTTGAAGGTATATTAAAATTAATTAGTGATAGAAGTTGTAAATTCTATGTATGTATGTTAAATCATTGCATACTTAATATGTTCATTCAAAGTTATTGATGAATTTGGAGATAAGATTTTTTATAACTTTGTTTAGAATAATTTGTTTTTAGTATCGTTGGAAAGGCAACCTTAGTGAACATGTCTCAAGTCACAATAATCCGGCGAAAAGCCGCACCTCGAATTCAACAAAATAATATATCTGAGATACATGAACTGTAAACGTTTCAACACTGCCAGGCACACTCCGTTTTATCACAAAATAGCTTAGTCCACAAATAATTTTGAAACATATGCCAGGAACGCTTTGTTTTTTCATAACGTTGTTTAATTCGCAAAAACTTTGAGCCATCCATTCGTGACAAATAAAAAAATACTATTTTAGATGTTAATGAGTTGCGTGCGGAAATAAGGCTGATTTTCTGCCCCTTTTTTTACACTACCCTCTTAAAAACTATATTTTGTATTTTAATTTTATTCTTTGAAGTGGAATGAAGAAGAAGTAATGTAGATTTTATAGAGTTTATCACATCCTTCATAAATATCCATTTTACGAACAGCAGTGATACAGAATTCAAAATATGGTTACCACATTAGAGAGTAACTTGACTTTATGTCCACAAACAATCATTGCTTGTATCAACACCAACGTCAGCATAACCAATATATTGCGTATCATAAGGATTGAGAAGACTTGAACGTCGTACTAATAATATATTATTATGTAACATTATATTTCAATATTATGAAATGGGAAACTACGTTATTATAATACAATAATATACAAAATTACTCTCTGATTTGAATCAATATTATAAATATGTGAATAAGTAGTATATTTACGGAATGCCATTGGAAAAACTAAACGTTCAAATTTTATTCAGTTTTTTTGTAGTAGCGTTCATGAATAAGATAGAAAAAAAAAATTTTCATAATCACGGGTGAAACTTTTAATTACTTTTACTTTAAAAATATGTCAAATATTGGAAAATTAAAATGAATCCCTTTCAAAAAATAATATTATATTTTCATAATGTTTTCAGTATTTTTTTATTACACTTCATTCATTAATAAATGTCAGTGTGTTATAATTATTTTTAAATGGCAATGTTTCTGTAAGAGTTTTTTATTGTCGTTGTTTTGTCGGAACGCTTGGCTACCAAATAATAAAAAATATATAATTTTAAATTGGGTCGTTATTTTGAACAGTACCAATCTACTCATAATAAATACGAGCTTTATGCGAAAATGAATTTCAATTTCAAACTTTGTGAATTTCTGTATTCAAAAGATCTCAGCCATTTGAATTATAAAAAACACTATTTTTATTGTCACACTTTATAGCTAGAATTCATAAAAATCAGAGAGATAAATAAGACTAACCAAAATGTTCATCTAAAATCTTTAGTTAAATCACATAATAATCAACAAAAAATAACAAAAACCCGTTCAACTTACCTTAAACATTAGTAAACAAAATAAACAGATGACGTCTGACATTTGTGTTTTTGCTTTGACGTTTTGTTATTCGTTGCTAAAATACATTTTTTTTACAAAATAAACGGATACAAAACGTTACAAAGTAAAGGGATGACGTCTGACATTTGAGTTTGCTTTGACGTTTTGTTATTTTTTTTTTTTTTTATAGAGAAACCTCACAAGAGTCCCAACTGCTCCCTTCTGGAGCCAGTGAGACTATGACATCCCCAATTTGAGTATGTTGTGAGGCTGAAGGTAAGTGGGGAAGGGAAGGAGATGGGGAAGAGAAATGTGGAAAAGTACCTGGCTATTCAGATCTAGTCACTAAACACGGCTAAAGCCATTATTAAGCAACGTTTCAATTCTGAATGGTGGTCTTACACCAGGGCGATACTGAGAGTATCTTCCACTCTGGAACGTGCCGCAAATATAAAATATATAATTTTTATTAATTAATTGTGAAATAACACAAATTAATCAAATAAAATTTATTTGCGCACGCCGGGTTCGAACCCGCGACCTTCCGAATGGGAGTCAAGTATCTTACCACTCGACCACGGACGGTCGTCAAATTGATGTTAATTAACGTCAAATTCGTTAATTTGATGAAATATAAATCGAACGTAATTTCCGATTTAAAATGTTACTTCCGTCCAAAAAAGATCAGGGTTACTCGTCGTAATCCGCCTAAAGAAGTCATATTTCAATTATGTTACCTATTAGGAGAAATTAAAAAAATGAATTAAGTAGAGGTGGAAGGGTAAAACTAGCTCATCATCATAGCCTATAAACTACAATATAATGATAATTGAGTTTTTTTTAAACTCTGAATACCGCACCAGATTCCCAAACTGCTCCCGTCTGGAGCCAGTGAGACTATGGTATCTCCAATTAGTAATTAATAGGTGGGGAAATATTTTCTTAAAAAAATGGTTTGGGGACAAACGACAATGTTCTTCACGGTCCATTAAGTTGAATTAGAGTGAATTTTATCACCTCGTCTGCTATCCCAAAATAAAGCTTTTTAGGCCAGAAAATAATATAATGCTTTTCTATATAATGTTATATCACTTTCATATCACAATTTTTTTTTATGGACTGGGTAGTGAGCACTTAGTTATTTAATGTTTCCCACTTCATCATTTTTCTATGTTAGTCCCTGGCAACTATTGGACTCCGTGCTTTTAAAGAATTTCATATATTCTTCCTGTGAACTCTTTCATTCTTGTTTATACCCATTTAAAATATTTGTGGACGTTAGTAAGCCTCCAATTAATGTTTCACGCTTCGTTTGTTAGTTTTGCACAAAAAAAATTTTAGCAAGTTATGCAAAAGTCGCCCATTGGCAAATCAATAACTTACCTGTACCTTTCTTTTTATCATGTCTGTTTCATGGAAATCATACATAAACTATTTATTGGTTTGCTGATCCAGTAGGGTTAGCTAGCGCCTAGCATTATCTTTCATCGCATCTTCTTGCAAAACTTCTTTCTTGGTTTAATTCACAACTTTCATTCTCACTTTCTCACATCTGGTCGCTTGTCAAATATTTAGTGAGAAATTACCTTCGACTATGTACATCAGTGGTCACGAACATCCTGTCCGTGAGCCGGATAAATGCGGATAAATAATTCGTATGGGATATATTAATTTTATTATTTGGTTGTGTATATTTCAATTCATAAATTTGATTAGGTAGTATGTAGTGGACCCAAAGTAAAAAAAGTTGGGTATTTGAGATAAAAAGAGTTTTCTGTGTTTTCAGAAAATTCGGTGTTGAAGGCGACTAGATGTTCGTTACTCAAAAATTACCAGGATACTTTCATTAATTTGTTGAAATTCTAAGAACGTAGTGCAGGCAAAAAGATAAAAAGGGGTACCTAATTTAGGCAAAACAGAGGCCGAATCGAAAATATTTAGTCGCATTTCAAAGTTTGCAGTATACATACGCAGCGTTTGATTATCGTGATAGCTTGAAGTGGAATAATAATAGTTGATTATTTGTATATTTATCTTTGGGGTTGTTTCTAAAACTTCGATTCAAATTCATTAAAGTGTAGTGGTCCAATAGGCGCTGATGTGAAGAAGCAGTTCGAATTAAAGTTTTTCGACTTTAAAAATTGTTCAATTGCACTGGATGAGAGTGAAGATGTTAATCACACGGCTCAATTGTTAATTTATATCCGAGGCGTAACCGAAACGTTTGAAGTAACAGAAGAACTAGAAGGATTAAAAAGTTCATTCAATTAAATCCAGTTGGATTCTAATCGGAATAAAAAAATCATCCGGCCCCCCAGGTTTTGAAAACAATCAATCCGGCCCATTTCTTAAAAAAATTGGTGACCACTGATTCTAGATACAGGAAAAACAAACGCAAATTTTAAACATTCTAAAAATATTTCTACCGTTCGTGTAACCACAGAGTAAAAGACAAAACATTTGTAAAAATAACCACAAAACAAAATATTTCTCGGTACGTTGTGGCAGAAATTACCATATTTAATATTAACATAACATTTTGTCCATTCAAGAAACCACCTGTCCTGTCTTCCGTTTGCTTCTACCAAAAAGCACCCTGCACCATTGCAAAATGGATATTTTCATACCAACTGCATCGACCCATCCGATCTGAAATATTCATCAGAAAGAACACACAGTCGCTCCACGCTATGAATTTTGCATAGGTAATTTATATTCTACAGTCTGCAAACAGAATATAAATTTCCACTTGTTTATGTTCGTGCAGTCCATGCACTGTGCATTTATATACAGCCAAAATGTTGGAAGAAGAGACAGTGGGTGGTTTAAATTACATCATTACGGACGTAACTACATTCTGGAGGTTGGATGGTAAAGTACCTCAAAGATTTTGATAAAAATGTGTGTAATTTATGGTCGGTTCCCACCCAAGAAACCATGTTTATTAAAACCGCTTTTTTCAAATCTCTACCAACTTTGCTTCTCTGAATCTTATTTAAAAAAACAATAGTGTGTGTAATAAATAATTGTGTACGTAAAATATTTTGTTACAATTACATTTCAAAGCTTCTTAGACAAAGACGGCAAGATTATTGTGTGGTGAAGCGTTGGTCTATAAGCAATAATTAAAGCCGTGCCTTTTTATCAATAAAATTCTGATTATGAGCGATTGACCAGCAGCTGAGAATAAAATTTTAAAAGTGCTTGCAACTGTACAGGGAGGTTCCAATGAGAAAGATCAATTATTCCCCGTATCAAATTTTTTAAATAAAAAAATTTATGTCGATTTATTTCATTCAAAATTTGCTTTAATATATACCTACATTCAAGTAAGCAATGGAAATGCTCAAAACGCACTATGATAAATTATAAAATTTCGTGTACTTCTTGTAAGTATTTTTTCATCATAAGTATTTATGATTTTACAACATAAGTATTTTTGTCACAAAACACGTTCTCGGATTAATTTTTTAATGATTTTAATTTAACTAAAATTTAAATTATGAAAACTGTGTTTACTAGATTATGTATTGATTTATTTTGTTGTGTGATTTTATGATTTGAAATTTGTTATTTTTAATAGAATCTATCGTTTGAAAATTGAACAAATCTGCCAACGACCAACGGTATAAACTTACTATATTAAAAACAAACTTAGTTTTTCAAAGTTTTAAAACTGCGTGTACCAGATAAAATAACAATCTTTCAAAATCAATTTATATTTTTTTGTAAAAAAAAGAGACAATACGACTAGAATTTGATTTAAAAATGACTAATTTCCGGTATTCTCTGGTAATACCCTCTTAATTAGTGATGTTTACGAGTATATCTAAATACAAACTTTGTTAAAAAAAAATCTTTTTTTTTTATTCCACATTTTCAAATTTCATTTACAAAATTAAGAAACTTTAGCGACAGCAACAACAAAACTGCTTACTTCTCGTTAAAAAGGTTTTGCTCAGGTTTATATTGGCAGTCAAAAAATAGGCTGATTATTGAAAAAGTTTGCCATCAATTTGCGTGACCTTTGAATTGCTCGGAAAGAAAAAACAAGTTCAATTTGTCGTAACAATGAAAAGAACAATTTTGCTTTCGATAAAATTAAATCTCCTTATGATGTCTCGCAAAAATAACATATCGATAATATTTTTTATATTTAAGGTGAATGTCAAAAGAATTCATATTATAGTATAGTATTTTTACTTATAAACACTTTTTACTAGTTACGCTTTGATATATCAAGTAAAATTTATTGTTCACGGAAGTACACAAGCATTATGAATATTAACAAATAGTTTTGTCAATTAAAAAACTCTAATCTTTCAAGAACGGATAACAAATACAATATTTCATCGGTGATTCAATCCAATATTGTATTTGTTAGCCTTTCTTGAAAGATTAGAATTTTTAATTAACAAAACTATTTGTTCATATTCATAATGCTTGTGTACTTCCGCGAACAATAAATTTTTCACAATATTTCAAAGCGTAACTCGTAAAAAGTTTATAAGTAAAAAAAAAAATACTATACGCGCGCCATCTACGAAAGCGTAGAATGTGAATTCTTTTGACATTCATCTTAAAACATTGAGGATTTATTTGCCTTTTTTTGAACTGGAAATACCTACATTATTAGTATGCAGGTAGGTACCAGCGATATTCGAGTCTGAGGTACTTTACAATACTTTTACGATTCTTATATAAACGCCGCACTAGAGTCACAGCTGCCTCAAGCCAGTGGGATTATGGCATTGTTATTTGTGGTTTTACGGAGAAGAAAGGGAAAGGATGTTGAAGGCTAAGCTTGGGAAGTACCTGTCATTTCAAATCTGGTCACAAAACATGCCTAAAGCCTTTAAAAGCAACTTTTTCGATTCTGATTGGTGGTATTTCAATTTAAATTGGTTTCATTTTTTTATAAGAAAAACTCTCTTTTTAATTTTGAAGGTTATTCCCATGTATAAATAAATGAATTGGTTAGAGCTCCCGTCCCGGTAAGACGTGAGATCTGGGTTCGAGTTCTAGTTGCAACCATTATGTTATATTATTTTTCTGTGTCTCGATCATTTTTATATTTTAATTTATATTTTTCTTGTTGTCTTCTTCTCAAATGAAGTTGATTTATGTAATATTTCTCCACATTTGCGTAGTAGGTTCAAAATAAAATTATTTGATGTCCTGTAATTCATAATTTAAAACATAACGGAATAAAGAAAATAAGTTTCAGATATTCACTTCTTTTTAAAAAAATTCTTTATTCATTCCATTGTTAATTATACAAGTTGAGAATTTTTCGACCATGCTAAGGTTATGCCCGTGCATACCTTTTGATCTAAAAAAAAAAACAGTTTGGTATGGTATTTTGACCTCAAACGAATCCAAAATAAAATTTGTATAAAATAGGTGGCACAGATGTTCCCACTCATACACGGAGGTCGTCACTTTAAATTTGACTCTTGAGCAATGAGAATTTTTCCAATGAAGCAATTTTGCTTTCTTCGAAAATAAATCAGGATAATAATTCCGCTGAACACGACATACTTTGGCTCAAACCGATTAAATACAGCGTGAATATAAATCCCGGTTTTAATATAAAAGAAATTCCACTTTCGTTGACAGTTAAGAGGGTATTACCAGAAATACTGGAAATTAGTCCTTTTTAAATCAAATTCAATATGTATTGACTCTTTTTACAAAGAAACATAAATAGATTTTGAAAGATTGTTATTTTATAGTTTTAAAATTTTGAAAAATCAGTTTATTTTTAATATGCTAAGGTTATACCGTTGGACGTTGGCAGATTTGTTCAATTTTCAAACGAAACATTCTGATAAACAACACAAATTTCAAATCATATAATCATACAACAAAATAAATCAATCCATAATCTACTAGACGCAGTTTTCAGAATTTTATTTTTAAATAAATTTAAATCATTAAAAAATGTATCCAAGAACGTGTTATGTGACAAAAATACCTCAGTTTTTCTATTTATTTGAGGTCTCACAAATAAATAGAAAGTATTTAAATTTTTTTTACACACTTATTTTATGTAGACATTATTGAAAAATCATTAATATTTATGATAAAAAAATACTATATAAATTATCATCGTGCGTTTTGAGCGTTTTTATTGCTTATTTGAATATAGGTATAAATTAAAGCAAATTTTGAATGAAATAAATCTATATTAAATTTTTATAAAAAAATTGATACTGGGAATAATCGATCTTTCTCATTGGAACCTCCCTGTACAGTTGCAAGATTTTTTTAACTTTTATTCTCAGCCGCTGGTCAATCGCTCTTAAAGACAGCGTGAATATAATTTCCTGATTTTATATAAAAGAAGCTCTACTTTCGTAGACAGTTAAGGCTTCCGCGCAGCTGACCGCAAGGCTCCAACCATACCCCTTCTCACCCTTAATCTCCCCTTATTCACCGCCCTCTCTACCCTTTCTCATTCGGGGTTAGGTAATTAAGTACCCGGATACAATCCCCACCCCCGTGAAGAAGTAGCTGCAATCAACACTGTCAACTACGTGTTTCTGTAAATAATTTATCAAGGGAATTCGTGAGGTTCGCGCTAATTCCTGAGGTCCTTATCGATCAAAGTGCCGGCGCTTTGTTTCCGCGACAGCTCGCTTTATCAGAGCACGATATCGTTATACTAATTATTGTACAAATGATTTAAAACATTAATTATTTGAGTTTCTTACCAAAATAGAATGTTCTCAGTATCTCCCTAACCCGAGAGACATCTTTTAATTAATTTCAGGAAATACTGAACTTTCTCGACTTCTTACATGATTTTAGGAACCAATTCAGAATTTTAATGTGTAATGTCAACAAAATCATTACGCTTTCCGTAAATTCATTATTCCTATTTACGGCGAACTTTTTGTATTTCTTAGGCATTAACTTTGTAACAATTTCTAGACATTTTTAATTTAATTTTAATTTTATGTGTGCTAGTGAATGGCACAGATGTGTCAAAACCGGTAGCAGATATATAGAACTTATTTATTTATTTCACGCCCTAATGGGCTTTTACATTAAAATTTTCAAATTTCTTTATCATTGTTTTGGTAAATACATTCAAATTAAAACAAAAAAAATATTTAATGTTATGAAAAAATCTTTCAACAAAGGCATAAAATAAAATACATACGTAAACGTTTTAGAAGAGACTAAGAATTGGAATAAACAATATTTATATTGATTATTTAAAAGATAAAAAATAACTCCAAGATCAGGATATTTGTTTCCAAGACTCGAAGTCTCGGAATCGGGGAATTTTGATAAGCCAGTGTCCTGAGGCCCTAGCACACTCGCTCGATAACGACCGATAGGATAACTATCGGTAATTTCTCATCGTTCCCTAGCATGACTACAGATCGCCAACTAATAAGTGACAATTAATAAGTGACAATAAACATAATGTTGGTGGTTCTCAGCCGAAGTATGATACAGTTAAAAATGACCGAATCGGATAGGGATACGTTGGCGCAGTGGATAGCGCGTCGGCCCGGATTGCCGGAGGACCTGGGTTCATGTCCCAGATGTATGCGTATCTTTTTCTGATTTTTCTGTTTCGGATTTTCGATTGACTTTCGCTAATATTATCTTCATTAATTAAAATATTATAATAAGTGACAGTTGACAATGACTAAGTGTCCTTAACATATTTATCATCAACTGTTGTTTGTACGTTAGCGATGGCCAGTTGTCCTAGGGAACAATGAGAAGTTACCGATAGTTATCCTATCGATCGTTATCGAACGAGTGTGCTAGGGCCTCTGGTGTGCTAGCACGGTCGCTAGATATGAAGTTACCGACCGATTTTCGGTAACTTCTCATCGTTCCCTTGGACAACTGCAGATTTCAAACGTACAAACGACAGTTGATATCGAATATATTAAAGACACTTAGTCATTTTGAACTGTCACCTATTCGTTTGCAATCTGCAGTTGTCGTAGGGAACGATGAGAAGTTACCGATAGTTATCCTATCGATCGTTACAGAGCAAGCGTGTTAGGGCCTCTGGTATAGTTAAAGTAAAAGGGTAGTTAATGTCGTCCAGATCTTTTGGATCAATTTTGTAATGCAGTAATTTATGTAATTGCATTAATACTGTGATTATTTTTATTTCTGAAAGGTTCAACTGGAACAATTTATCCAGAATGTAATTATAATCAATGGTTTGTTAAGGAATATGCATTATATAGTTTATATACCTCAGGAACTTAAATATTGAATCTTGTCGAAATAATTATTCAAAATCAAAAGTATTAGTTAAAGTTAAAGTTTTAAAAAAAAGTATTAGGTAGTATTTGAAAGATTCTTGAGGAATCCCAAATCTGCGAAATTCAACGACTCAAAGCATATCTTTCTGCAATAGGGATTTCTTTTATATCTTCTGTAACTTGGTAATAATCAAAGCTTGCTTCCAATTAATACCTATGCAATTCAATACTTATGCAAATTTTATAACACCGGCGATTTTTTAAAACAGGCCACGACAATGCATCTCCATTTGGGCAAAGTGGTGGTAAATTTGTGGCCGAAAATTAGTTTCTCAACAGTATGAGTGTCTATCACATCTATCATTCTATCCTTATTTAATTTTAATATACCTGTAAGACGTACACGCCATACAGCACTATTCCACACTCTAAATTACAAAACAAATGCAGCAACTAATTCGCCGATTAACCGTGATATTCATACATTCAATAATGTTTGCCTAAACTCTAATATTGACATTTTCTCAGATTCGCTGCCCTAATTTAAAAGGAGCATCATGTCAATGATATAACTATTTAATGCGCATACATATCCCTTCACAGATCACCACTTCTCAGACATACACACACACTCAAACACTACGCACATCACCCGGTAGTTATTAATTATACATTGCACTCAAGACATTACAAAGAAACATATCAAAGGTACCCAACATGAAATATTATTTAATATCTGTAAACTCTGTTATCACACTGTAATCAATGTACTGTTTGTTTCTATAAAATAAATAAATAAATAAATATGGAAGAGGTGCACTTAATTGAAAAACATCAATTTATTGTCGTGTTTTCTCTCATCGCGTCTTGGCCGAACCGCAAGACTAAACGCTTTACCTAGAGGTCATTAAAACTTCAAAGTAAAACAAAATTAATAGACACTAGACTAGAGTCTGATTTTTGATAATCTCTGATTCATTTCCCATACTATACGTACATCAGTGGAACACAGATCAATGGTTCATAACACATTTCATATAAACGCTTTCCAACCGAACAAAATTCCCACTTACAAATGGAAAATATTAAGAGAAAAAAATAGGTTTGCATCAAAGCATTCTAAAATAATCCTTTTTTTCTGTTTGAGACAGAGAGCATTCCTGTGTGTCCCTCGTGCCTAACTGCCAGTATCCAGAAATTTTCAGTTTGAATTTGCGATGTTCAAACAATGAAAAATTCTCTTACAAATATATTTTGGATATTACCTAGCGTAAAAATACTTTTATTTGGCTCCAGGTATTTTCAATAAAAATATCTTTATTGTTAGGTTTAAAATCAGATGAAAGGAGTGTAAGGAGAATATATGACGCAAATTCGAATGGTAGAAGAAGTCAGGGATGCCGCAGAAATAATGGCACGATCAAGTGAATCAGATACTTGAGTTGGGTCATATCAAGTATCAGAATAAAAGAAAGGTTTATGTCTGAATATGAATGTGAATCAGGCAAAGAGTGTGTGTGCGTGTGTGCGTGCGTGTGTGCTAAAACCGTGTTGTTTAGCGGTCCGTCCTATCTGTCTCCCCCTGTGGTGGAACGAAGTGATGTTATTGTTAGTTATTTAAAACTTAGTGGTGGAACGAAGTGATGTTGTAGTTAGTTATTTAAAACTTAGTGGTGGAACGAAGTGATGTTGTAGTTAGTTATTTAAAACTTAGTGGTGGAACGAAGTGATGTTATAGTTAGTTAGTTAAAACTTAGTGGTGGAACAAAGTTATGTTATAGTTTGTTAGTTAAAACTTAGTGGTGGAACGAAGTGATGTTATAATTAGTTAGTTAAAACTTAGTGGTGGAACGAAGTGATGTTATAATTAGTTAGTTAAAACTTAGTGGTGGAATGAAGTGATGGTACAGTTAGTTAGTTAAAACTCTGGAGAGGTAACGGTGAACGGGAATCATTAAATTTGCATAGTTTTATCTGTCTGAAAACAATCAAAGATAAGAAGTTTTAGGTGTGCCCTCTGAGATTAGACGAAACTTTGGCAACAAGAGAAGGCGTTGTTAGACAATGGTTCTTAATTTAATAGAGCGATTTTCAAGAAATAATTGTTTTTCTAGGTCACTGCAATAATTATGAATGAAAATATTATATTACTTTTAGTACAAGGTTCAGAATCAGAAAAATTAACTTTAAATCATACACATATTTTTAACGGTTTTTATAATAATAATAACAATAA
The DNA here is from genome assembly GCA_951813805.1 of Limnephilus auricula. Lineage (NCBI taxonomy): Eukaryota > Metazoa > Arthropoda > Insecta > Trichoptera > Limnephilidae > Limnephilus > Limnephilus auricula. The sequence continues at coordinate 8,907,958 of OX638400.1, read as the reverse complement.
CATAACATTAATTGTACAGCGTAGTTTTGTGATGTTCCACTTCAAGTGCGCTTAACTAAAATAAACTTAAAAATTATCCTACAGTGCTTCTTACGAGTCCATTACAATATATTAATAAAAATTCATTATTAATAAGAGTTTTTTAAAAAATATACGGTTTACCTACACGAAACAACAAAAAAGCAGAGAGCAAAAGTTAGAATTGATTTTTTAAGTGTTCCCGGTACAAGTGAATTTACTAGTGACTTCTGGATAATTGCGGTAATTACAGGCGCTATAACCGGAAGTCATTGCTTAAGAGCCAGGTGCGTAAGGGATATTGAGTGCATTGTTTATTAGGACAAGACATCAGAGTACGCGTGACATTTTTTTCCGTTATTACTGCGAAAGTAGAGAAGTCACCAGAAAGCGAACTTAGTGCTGCGCCAGAAAGCGATCCTACCACACTGAGGGCCCGAATGTTTCAACCTTATTTCTAAAGCGAGGATGTTCGCCTCAAGGGAGGAATCAACTTTAATGTGGCTCTCTCCAGAGAAAGTCTTTATGTTTTGCTAAAGCTTACGAGGGTCATTTTCTGACTCAATTTGGTCACACCAACAGTTTGATTTTTTATTTGTCACTTATACCTTATAAAGTTTTTGCTTTGCAATCCAAAGCTGCCGATTAATGGAAGTCGGGTCCTGTCTATATGTCCTCTCCAATTTCCGCATTTCCCTTTTCTTTTGAAGACATTCAGCATCGAACCATTTACTGAAATTTCTAATGCGGCAGACCTTCTCTGTGAAAGGAGCATTTTTATCAAGTAATGCCAGTCTAGAATTATATAGAGTAACTAACTCTTCTACCTGCATTCCGCAATACTTTTCCTTATCACAGAGAGGCGAGGTTTTCAATTCGAGGTAAAATGTCTCGAAGTCGATGCAAAATTTAACCTCCAGTTTTGGAGAATCTGTGGCGACCTGTCTATTTCTACCTTCGGACTGCATGCGCTAATTACTTAGGTAGCCACTCGCAATGATTAGTACTGCGCGCCTACTTACTACCGCGCTACGCCGTATTTTGGACTACCTTCTCGAAAAGCCTGGAATCTGCAATAAGCGAGGCACAGCACTGCGTCGAAATTTCAGAAATGTTCCAGCGTAAGGCTCCGTCAAACAGAAGGCGTACTTACCGCGCGCTAAGGCGTCAGCGTAAAGGCTCCTTCAAACAGGCACCAACGCGCTGTAACGTCGCGTACTTTCTGTTTGAACGGCTTCGACGTGTTCAGTACAACACAACGCAGCGTTTATACGTCCGGGACGTTTTGACGCCTTGACGCGCGTAAGTACGCCTCCTGTTTGTCGGAGCCTTTAGCGCATTTTGCCTGCGGTTCACGTACCTGCTACGCCCGGGCTATAAAAGCGGACCAAGTGAGTCTTCAAGTCTTAAAGTCAACACTCATTCACTCGGCAAATAACCTCGGCCGCGTAATAGGCCGCGCACCTCGATGCTCTTATGTCTGCAATTCACGCGTTGGAATAACCTAACCATGTTTGTAAAACACTGTACATTTGTGAATAATATATACATCATCATCCAGTGTTATTATTCCGATCAGCACGCGTGGAGGTATCACAGCATATATATTTTTATATATTTATATAAAAATATATTATTCCGATATTTTTCCTTTCAACGGGAGGCCCAAAATCTCCTCCTGATCTCACGAGGCCCGAACTCATTTCGTTATCGAATTTTATAGTCATGAGATTGATTTTCTTTTCCAGGTGAATAGTTATATCTCCTAGAATAATAACTTAAGTCAGCGCGGCCTTCTACCACGTAACCTTTATTTTAGAATGATGTAATGGCATGTAATTGTATCTGTATATTGTATCGTCCGAAACAATAATAATTCGGGAGTATTATGCAAAACCCGACAAAACGTGCCTAATTCCTGCTTCTGCCGGTCTGGAATCGGCGTATTTGTGTACCTTATCCACTTTATACTATAATTACCTACTACGAAGCGTGAGCACGTTGGAATTGCTAAGGACTATTGAAAACATGCCAATAAAGACATTAATGCTTTATATCGTGGGGTAATAACTACAACTAGGATAGGATGGTAATCAATCTGATAAATCGGTTGTTGTATATTTATACTGATATTTTTTATGCATTCTTTAAAAAAATGGAATTACTTACGTAGTTGTTCCGTACAAAAATGCAAGGATAGTTAACTTAAGTATTTCCTCAAATATTAGAGATACGAAAAGCAAGGTCTAGTTGCCTAATTGAAACATATTAAAACACTGTAGTAACTCCTGTAGATTTACCTAATTGTAGAATTATTAAACGATGCCATTTTTTGAGATATTTGGTGATTCCAGTGCGTTACGACTTTCCTGTTTATGGCATTTATAGACGATTAAATAGAATTATGATTTTAGTGTGCAACTAGAAAACGCTGATTTCAGTGTTACCTTGTTGTAGTAATTACCCCACGATATAACACATAGCTATATAAACGTAGTTATATCCCTGCATGTTATGCCCTTTTTCGTAAAACAAATACCAATATAACTTTCCTACTGCATTATATATGTAGGTAATCAAATTTTTGGCTCTAATTGACAGTTTTGCATTCGAAATTCGATAAGGTCTCAATTTCCATATGTGTCCAAAGCTATTAGCTAAAATCCAAATATCATTCAATGTGCTTTGTCACCCTCAAAGGATTTAGCAATAACATGCAGTGTGCTGGACGAGTCCACTCAGCCAAACGTTGGGGCTAATTAGATAATGGAAGCAGGGTGTACTACTATTTTTTTTTTTTTTTTTTTTTTTTTTTTTTTAATTGGCAAAATTTTTTGATACATACATTTACAAGTAGATACATACATAATAACATAAATGAAAAGGTAACAAAAAAAATCCCACAAAGGCGAAGCCTGTGCGTGGGCATTATAATATGTGGGTATAAAACAGTGGTGGTTAAAATAAAAAGATTAAGAATTAAAAATGTAGTACATATATGTGCAGAGGTAATTGATGTTGCAGGAATTTCTGTGATTGTATTTTTATATTTAGATGTGGATATATATACATATATATATATGTACACACATGTACATACACATATACACATGTATACATACTCATACTCATACATATATACACATGTATACATACTCACATACATGTATACATACTCACACACATGTATACATACACATACACGCAATTTTATATATATATTTTTTTTAAATCTAACGATTCGGAAAGACATGGCATATTTTAGTTATTTAAAATGTAAACAGTACAAAATTATAGGAAAAAATTATTTACTTCCTTATTTTTTAACCAACTTTTAGTATATTTTTTATATAAGTTCAAGTTTTGGCATGTGTTGATGGAATTGGGTAAGGAATTGAACAATTTTGGGGCAATACAGTTAATGTGCTTTTGGGCCAGCCTGGTTTTGCAATGAGGCACTGTGTACATGCAAGTGGTGAGTCTTTGACTAGAGCGATTTGGGTTTTTATCGAAATTGTTAGGACGAGTAAATATAAATTTGAGACATTGTAAACAGTAGATCTGCCTTAGTTCCATAATTTCAGTTTCCTGAAATAACTGATTAGTGGGATAAGTTTTGGTCTTCTGGTACATTATTTTAATGATGGACTTCTGGGCAGTTTCTAGAGGTTTCACATGGTTATTGTATATTCCTCCCCAGGCGATTATTCCATAGGTAATGGATGAAAGCACCAATGCATCAAAAACAATTTTCATGGTTCTTATATTGACAATATTGCTCATCCGTTTGAATATGTAACTTAGGTATCTCAGTTTATTGACTGTTTTCTCTAAATGGTAGGTCCATTTGAGTTGGCAGTCTATAGTTACACCTAAGTACTTAGTATATTTTCCTAATTTCACATCTTCGCAGTTTGGGCATGTAGCAGGGTTACAATTTATATTATGGAACTTCAGGTTAAGATTATTTTTAGGGGATGACTTTAGGGAATTATAGAAGGGAATTTTTTTTTTTTTTATAGAGAATACCTCACAAGAGTCCCAACTGCTCCTGTCTGGAGCCAGTGAGACTATGGCATCCCCAATTGGGGTATGTTGTGAGGCTGAAGGAAAGTGGGGAAAGGAAGGAGATGGGGAAGAGGAGGGTAGGAAAGTACCTGGCTATTCAGATCTAGTCACTAAACACGGCTAAAGCCATTATTAAGCAACGTCTCAATTCTGAATGGTGGTCTTACACCAGGGCGATACTGACAGTATCTTCCACTCTGGAACGTGCCGCAAAATGTAGTATATATTATTTTTATTAATTAATTGTGAAATAACACAAATTAATCAAATAAAATTTATTTGCGCACGCCGGGTTCGAACCCGCAACCTTCCGATTGGGAGTCAAGTGTTGTTACCACTCGACCACGGACGGTCGTCAAATGGTTTTATCAAAATTTAGACTGAGAAGGTTTCTATCCAGCCAATATTTGACTATTGCAATGCATTTGTTGGCTTTAGTGGTTGTTTCTTCCCACGTTTTACCTTGTACTGTTATTGCAGTATCATCTGCAAAGGAGAGAATTTTACCGGGTATTGCAATATTGCATAGGTCATTGATGTAGATTAGAAAGAGAATTGGCCCTAAGACAGTTCCTTGAGGAATGCCATGTTTTGCTAGATCATAAGTGCTTAAGCTTAACCCTATTTTATCATTATTTTATCATTGACTATCATTACATTGATGCATTTACTTAATTAATATTGATGGCTGCTTTTCCCATAAGTATTCACTCTGATATATTACAATTTAATAAACTCTATATAGTTAAGTTTTGACTGTTGACAAGATTTCAAGGTGTCGACTGTGTATTGTTGCAACGTCAGTTGTTGTAAAACAACTTAAAAACAACTTAAAATCAGTTAAAAATATGGTCGCATCAAGGAATTGAACCCAGGACCTTAGCCTTGTCGGCTGACGAGGCAACTGAAACCAAACTAAAACTGGCTGGTTGCTATGGTTTTCACCCAAACTTTGATCACGGTGCTACTCAATTTTATGATTTCTGTAATTATCTCAGCTTGTGTAACAATAGACGAAGAAAAATCTGTCATCGCAGTCATCTGTCACTGTCAAATTGAAAAAAAACCAAATAAACACTAGAAAACCGACAACAAAACTGGCGCAACCATGCAAACCGGCATTAACCGGCCACGGCAACTAGCAGGTTTTTTTTTTTAAATTGTGTATTGTGCGAGCCATCACATTGACATACACAATGAATGTCAAACTGGACAAAATGAATGTCAAACTGGACAAAATGAATGTCAAACTGGACACAATGAATATCAAACTGTACAAAATAAATGTCAAACTGGACAAAAAAATGTCCGACTGGACACAATGAATGTCCAACTGGACACAATGAATGTCAAACTGGACACAACGAATGTCCAACTGGACACAATGAATGTCCAACTGGACACAATGAATGTCAAACTGGACAAAATGAATGTCAAACTGGACACAATGAATGTCAAACTGGACAAAAATAATGTCAAACTGGACCAAATGAATGTCCAACTGGACACAATGAATGTCCAACTGGACACAATGAATGTCAAACTGGACAAAATGAATGTCAAACTGGACACAATGAATGTCAAAGTGGACAAAATGAATGTCCAACTGGACACAATGAATGTCAAACTGGACAAAATGAATGTCAAACTGGACAAAAAAATGTCAAACTGGACAAAATGAATGTCCAACTGGACACAATGAATGTCAAACTGGACAAAATGAATGTCAAACTGGACACAATGAATGTCAAAGTGGACAAAATGAATGTCCAACTGGACACAATGAATGTCAAACTGGACAAAATGAATGTCAAACTGGACAAAAAATGTCAAACTGGACAAAATGAATATCCAACTGGACACAATGAATGTCAAACTGGACACAACGAATGTCCAACTGGACACAATGAATGTCAAACTGGACAAAAAAATGTCAAACTGGACCAAATGAATGTCCAACTGGACACAATGAATGTCAAACTGGACACAATGAATGTCAAAGAGGACAAAATGAATGTCCAACTGGACACAATGAATGTCAAACTGGACAAAATGAATGTCAAACTGGACAAAAAAATGTCAAACTGGACAAAATGAATATCCAACTGGACACAATGAATGTCAAACTGGACACAACGAATGTCCAACTGGACACAATGAATGTCAAACTGGACAAAATGAATGTCAAACTGGACAAAAAAAAGTCAAACAGGGCAAAATGAATGTCCAACTGGACACAATGAATGTCAAACTGGACACAATGAATGTCAAAGTGGACAAAATGAATGTCCAACTGGACACAATGAATGTCAAACTGGACAAAATGAATGTCAAACTGGGCAAAAAAATATCAAACTGGACAAAAAAATGTCAAACTGGACAAAATGAATATCCAACTGGACACAACGAATGTCCAACTGGACACAATGAATGTCAAACTGGACAAAATGAATGTCAAACTGGACAAAAAAATGTCAAACTGGACAAAATGAATGTCCAACTGGACACAATGAATGTCAAACTGGACACAACGAATGTCCAACTGGACACAATGAATGTCAAACTGGACAAAATGAATGTCAAACTGGACAAAAAATGTCAAACTGGACAAAATGAATGTCCAACTGGACACAATGAATGTCAAACTGGACAAAATGAATGTCAAACTGGACACAATGAATGTCAAAGTGGACAAAATGAATGTCCAACTGGACACAATGAATGTCAAACTGGACAAAATGAATGTCAAACTAGACAAAAAATGTCAAACTGGACAAAATGAATATCCAACTGGACACAATGAATGTCAAACTGGACACAACGAATGTCCAACTGGACACAATGAATGTCAAACTGGACAAAATGAATGTCAAAGTGGACAAAATGAATGTCCAACTGGACACAATGAATGTCAAACTGGACAAAATGAATGTCAAACTGGACAAAAAAATGTCAAACTGGACAAAATGAATATCCAACTGGACACAATGAATGTCAAACTGGACACAACGAATGTCCAACTGGACAAAATGAATATCCAACTGGACACAATGAATGTCAAACTGGACACAACGAATGTCCAACTGGACACAATGAATGTCAAACTGGACACAACGAATGTCCAACTGGACACATTGAATGTCAAACTGGACAAAATGAATGTCAAACTGGACAAAAAAATGTCAAACTGGACAAAATGAATGTCCAACTGGACACAATGAATGTCAAACTGGACAAAATGAATGTCAAACTGGACACAATGAATGTCAAACTGGACAAAATGAATGTCCAACTGGACACAATGAATGTCAAACTGGACACAATGAATGTAAAAGTGGACAAAATGAATGTCTAACTGGACACAATGAATGTCAAACTGGACAAAATGAATGTCAAAGTGGACAAAATGAATGTCCAACTGGACACAATGAATGTCAAACTGGACAAAATGAATGTCAAACTGGACACAACGAATGTCCAACTGGACACAATGAATGTCAAACTGGACAAAATGAATGTCAAACTGGACAAAAAAATGTCAAACTGGACAAAATGAATGTCCCACTGGACACAATGAATGTCAAACTGGACACAACGAATGTCCAACTGGACACAATGAATGTCAAACTGGACAAAATGAATGTCAAACTGGACAAAAAAATGTCAAACTGGACAAAATGAATGTCAAACTGGACAAAAAAATGTCAAACTGGACAAAATGAATGTCCAACTGGACACAATGAATGTCAAGTGGACAAAATGAATGTCCAACTGGACCCAATGAATGTCAAACTGGACAAAATGAATGTCAAACTGGACAAAAAAATGTCAAACTGGACAAAATGAATATCCAACTGGACTCAATGAATGTCAAACTGGACACAACGAATGTCCAACTGGACACAATGAATGTCAAACTGGACAAAATGAATGTCAAACTGGACAAAATGAATGTCAAACTGGACACAATGAATGTCAAAGTGGACAAAATGAATGTCCAACTGGACACAATGAATGTCAAACTGGACAAAATGAATGTCAAACTAGACAAAAAATGTCAAACTGGACAAAATGAATATCCAACTGGACACAATGAATGTCAAACTGGACACAACGAATGTCCAACTGGACACAATGAATGTCAAACTGGACAAAATGAATGTCAAAGTGGACAAAATGAATGTCCAACTGGACACAATGAATGTCAAACTGGACAAAATGAATGTCAAACTGGACAAAAAAATGTCAAACTGGACAAAATGAATATCCAACTGGACACAATGAATGTCAAACTGGACACAACGAATGTCCAACTGGACACATTGAATGTCAAACTGGACAAAATGAATGTCAAACTGGACAAAAAAATGTCAATCTGGACAAAATGAATGTCCAACTGGACACAATGAATGTCAAACTGGACACAACGAATGTCCAACTGGACACATTGAATGTCATACTGGACAAAATGAATGTCAAACTGGACAAAAAAATGTCAATCTGGACAAAATGAATGTCCAACTGGACACAATGAATGTCAAACTGGACACAATGAATGTCAAAGTGGACAAAATGAATGTCCAACTGGACACAATGAATGTCAAACTGGACAAAATGAATGTCAAACTGGACAAAAAAATGTCAAACTGGACAAAATGAATATCCAACTGGACACAATGAATGTCAAACTGGACACAACGAATGTCCAACTGGACACATTGAATGTCAAACTGGACAAAATGAATGTCAAACTGGACAAAAAAATGTCAATCTGGACAAAATGAATGTCCAACTGGACACAATGAATGTCAAACTGGACACAATGAATGTCAAAGTGGACAAAATGAATGTCCAACTGGACACAATGAATGTCAAACTGGACAAAATGAATGTCAAACTGGACAAAAAAATGTCAAACTGGACAAAATGAATATCCAACTGGACACAATGAATGTCAAACTGGACACAATGAATGTCAAACTGGACACAATGAATGTCAAACTGGACAAAATTAATGTCAAACTAGACAAAAAATGTCAAACTGGACAAAATGAATATCCAACTGGACACAATGAATGTCAAACTGGACACAACGAATGTCCAACTGGACACAATGAATGTCAAACTGGACAAAATGAATGTCAAAGTGGACAAAATGAATGTCCAACTGGACACAATGAATGTCAAACTGGACAAAATGAATGTCAAACTGGACAAAAAAATGTCAAACTGGACAAAATGAATATCCAACTGGACACAATGAATGTCAAACTGGACACAACGAATGTCCAACTGGACAAAATGAATATCCAACTGGACACAATGAATGTCAAACTGGACACAACGAATGTCCAACTGGACACAATGAATGTCAAACTGGACACAACGAATGTCCAACTGGACACATTGAATGTCAAACTGGACAAAATGAATGTCAAACTGGACAAAAAAATGTCAAACTGGACAAAATGAATGTCCAACTGGACACAATGAATGTCAAACTGGACAAAATGAATGTCAAACTGGACACAATGAATGTCAAACTGGACAAAATGAATGTCCAACTGGACACAATGAATGTCAAACTGGACACAATGAATGTCAAAGTGGACAAAATGAATGTCCAACTGGACACAATGAATGTCAAACTGAACACAATGAATGTCAAACTGGACAAAATGAATGTCAAACTGGACAAAAAAATGTCAAACTGGACAAAATGAATGTCCAACTGGACACAATGAATGTCAAACTGGACACAATGAATGTCAAAGTGGACAAAATGAATGTCCAACTGGACACAATGAATGTCAAACTGGACAAAATGAATGTCAAACTGGACAAAAAAATGTCAAACTGGACAAAATGAATATCCAACTGGACACAATGAATGTCAAACTGGACACAACGAATGTCCAACTGGACACAATGAATGTCAAACTGGACAAAATGAATGTCAAACTGGACAAAAAAATGTCAAACTGGACAAAATGAATGTCCAACTGGACACAATGAATGTCAAACTGGACACAACGAATGTCCAACTGGACACAATGAATGTCTAACTGGACATGAATGAATGTCAAACTGGACAAAACGAATGTCAAACTGGACAAAACGAATCTCAAACTGGACAAAATGAATGTCCAACTGGACACAATGAATGTCCAACTAGACACAATGAATGTCAAACTGGATAAAATGAATGTCAAACTGGACACAGGATAGCGAGTTTAGTTGCAAACTGGTTTTTTTTTCAGTTGCCTCGTCGGAAACACTTACACCCTGATATTGATTGTTAACATTTTATTTATTTTATAACCTGACAATATTTGAAAGACACTTATTTTGTTATTAAAACATAAATTTAACCATTCTAAATTAGTAAGTACAATAGTACAACAATAAACAGATAAATAAATATGGAAAATTACCTACACCTACATATGTGTTAAAACTTGTTGAATATTATTATAATCCAGAAAAATCACATTTCCTATGCACTTACGTACAAAGTTGTGTATTATTGTGCGCATAATCTAAATTTCAATCAATTTACAAAATAAATAATAATGGCTCCACTAAAATTAGTCATGTATTATACTTTAGTATTCTATTTCAGGGCACCTGTAACCATAATTCCGTAATAAACATAACTCCCACAAATCTGTACTGCAAAGGTTGGTTTATCCAACTACTGTAGGTGTGGGGTGGGTTGTGCAGCTGTACCGACTATATACCAGGATAAACATTACACTTCGTATCCCTCATCTAGTGTCTCGACCGTGTGATTTGTCCAGTCACTAACCCAGTGTTAACTTTGCTTTGCCCACTACCCGGAGAGGATTTACCAACGTGGCTTGCGTGTATATTTTTATATTAAAGCTACGCTCTCCATTACTTTTATCCCACCCCTGAAATAATATTAAATTGATGTGGAATATTTTTTAATAAAATTTTATACTTTGAATTAGAATTTATAAATTGGCAAAAAAGGTTAGAAAGAATCAGATACGTATTAGAAAGATACTGATAAAGATTAGAAAGATAATGCTGCATATTTAAAAGATACAATTATATATTAGAAATATACTGACAAAGATTAGAAAGACACTGATAAAGATTTGAAAGACACTGATAAAGATTTGAAAGATACTGACGCACAATAGAAAGATACGTTAAATATTAGAAATATACTGATAAAGAGATTATAAAGTGACTGATAAAGATTAAAAAGATACGGTTAAAAATTAGAAATATACTGATAAAGATTAGAAAGACACTGATAAAGATTTGAAAGATACTGATGCATAGTCGAAAAATACTGATGTATATTAGAAATATACTGTTAAAAATTATAAATATACTGATAAAGATTAGAATGAAACGGATAAAGATTAGAAAGATAAATGATGCTATTAAGGTCGCCGAGGACACTATTAACGGGTAAAAATTAATTAAATCTATGAAACACTAATTTGTTAAGAATGCTGGGCTTTCGAGAATAACAATGGGATTTGGATTTTGTATGAGATTTGTATTTATTAATAAAGATTCCATTGAAAAACGTTACAAAAAAAAATATCAGACAAGGTAAAACGGCCGACGTGGTCGAGGAGTAAGGCTTTTGACTAGTGATTCAAAGGTCGCGGGTTCAGATCCCGGCATGTACCTACAAGTATTTTTTTTATTGATTTGTGTTATTTTACAATTTGATCGTTTAAAAAAAATAAAAGATATATTTGGAAGACACTGTCAGTATCGTCCTGGTAAGGCACCATTTAGAATTGAAACGTTGCTTGAAATAGTTTTAGACGTGTTTGCTGACTAGATGAGAATAGCCAGTTACTTCCCAACATTCCTCTTCTCCATCTCCTTCCCCTTTCCACTACCTACAGCCTCACAACATACCCCAAACGGGGATGCCATAGTCCCACTAGCTGCAGATGATTGAGAGCAGATGGGACTCTTAAGCGATATTCACATTTAAAAAAATAATAATATAAAGAACACGATACGCTTAGAGTATCATTGTTTGAAGAGTGAGATTTGTTAAACTAGAAAGTCCCCGATTTTTAAGGCATGCAGCGACGGTGAAAGCGATCGTCCTGTTGGTTAGTCAGACATCTCTCAATTTGTCTAATTTGCGTTAATTATGTAGTTATATGTACAACTGTATCCTCTATATGGTATAATACTCAGATTACTACTACAACCAAATCAATTATAAAACAGAAAAAAAACTTGTAGTGAATTAAACAAAACCAATTATGTTTTCTGGGTTACTACTAGGAAATTTCAAAATGTCTTTCCAATATACCAGACCGTCATTCCTCTCGGTATTATTTCTGGGTAAAAATATACTTAGTGTTATTTATACTCTGACATTACTAACCTGGGATTAATTGTTTATTTACAGAAATTTAGATCCATTTTGCACGCGAAACAATGATTATAATAAAAGAAGAAAACGTTAATTCTTATGCATTTTTCGATTCCGCCGTTACAGAATTACGTGAAATCATGTAAAATACGGGATTTAAAATAAAAAATAATAATAAATAAAATTTGTACATTTTCATAATTCCCATTCTTTTTAAGGGGGGGATATCAAAACTCGGCTTCACTGCAGTTAGGTATTTTTGGTACTTGTACAGCCCGCTAGCGAACCACAATTTTTGCCGTCTATGGGGCAGACTCGGGTAAGATTGACACTAAATTGGTAAACCATTTAGCATTTTGATAAAGTACGAAATAAAAAATACACTTGCTCAATAAAATTTAAATTTGTTTACTAGATAATGGATACAGCTAGACAGACAAAAAATCATATTAGCAATGGAATGGATAGATAGAAACATCTTTTACGCCCTGAACCTTTTTTGACGTCTCCGTTTTTTACTCAATGAGACTTTGAATCTAATGGTGTTTTAACGTAGATTGTATGGTTTATAAAATGGTAATAACTGTATTTATAATATTACCGGAAAATAATGGGTGTGAATAAAGGGAGATCATAAAATAAAGTTGGGACAAATATTTTTAAGTACGTGCAATAGAAATGACAAAAGGTGGTTTTGCTTTTGAAAGTTTATTTCGACAAATTTTTTCGTACTCAAGAAAGAATATATTTCAAAATATTAGCTCAGATAAACAAAAAGTAGAATGACGCACATGAACGAAAAATCACAAAATTTAATACAAATTGATATAAAATCAACTAAATGTAAACTTGGTATGCAAATATTCAGCATAATATCCTACAAAAATTGCCAAGACTTGTGGATTTTAGAATGATATTAATTTTATCTTTAGTACTTGTGTTAAACAGTGTCAGTCGTACGGAATTTTTAAACCTCTCAACAATAATAGTAGAATCTTTTTTTTATTTTTATATATAACTTCGCACAGGAGGCCCGGAGAAAAATTGTCTTTAAGAGCCCCATATTGTATGAAGGAGGAAACACAGAGGCCGGCAAATCGTTTCACAGCTGAGCTGTTGAACTCAAGAATGAGTGGTAGAAGCGACCCGTTCTCATGTGAGAAATTTCGACCGTGTATATATGTTGGGAATGGTATAGGAAATTTTTTATAACGCCAGAGCTCAGCACTACATATAGAAACCATTACAGGTATGTGCACAACTCACCAAAGTTTCTTTGCAATTGGAGTAATGCTTTAGGTACCGTATAAGGAATTACGAAGGTGTGCATTTAACAACTTACAAAAGTTTCATCACAATCGGATAAACAGTACAGGAAATAAATTCATAACGCTAGAGCTCACTTGCACTATAATATATATAGAAACTTTCAAGGGCATGTACACGTACACGAAAAATCCGCCAAAGTTTCATCGCACTCAGATGAATGCTTTAGGTACCGAATAAGGGACAAACAAAGAAACATTAATTTTTTATGTATTTTTTTTACAAATTTCATGACGCCAGAGCTCACTATTATTTATAGAAACATTGGCGGGTGTGCACATAACAACTCACCAGAGTTTCATCACAATCGGATAAATGGTATAGGAAATAATTTCATAACGCTAGATAGGAAATAATTTCATACACGACAAATCGCTATCGGATAAATGCTTTAGGTTCCGCACGAGGAACAAACAAAGAAACATTCATTTTTATACGATAAAATAATTAATTATTTAATTTCTACTTTGCTTGTATAACACCCATTTCCTCATTCATTGCTTGACGGAACTGCAATGCGAGCGCGCGACCTCTCCCCTCAAATGTCCATTCATTACTGAATAAATTTCCAAAATGTTACCGTAAAACCTGCGCCTTAAATCCAATCCGTTCAAATAAATTGCCGAGTCATGCATGTTCAGTGTCATGCAATAAAATACTGAATTGCAACGAATTTATTTCTATGACTGTCGACTTAGTGCCATGAAGCACAATTTAGTTATATTTCATACATTTTTACAGAATAAATTAAATCCAAATAAATGTACTTACATACATACTTGTAGAAGTATTTACAAGCCGGACGGAAAAATTGTGTTAAACACTCTATCTTTTGATAACACTGTCTAGTTATTCAGTTATATTTATTTGTCCTAATAGTTTGGTCTAAGCTAAACCGGTTGGCGTTAAATATAACATTTATTTCGTAGTTTTATAAAGAGTGCATGTTTGATTTAACAAATAATCATTTTTTTATGAGTTACTACAATGAAAATTTCATATAATAATCATGTCAAAAAAAACCCTCGACCCTTTGCAAAAACGAGCGGTTCGTTTGATAGATTATCCTATCTTAATAAAGGGATTGCAATCTTTAGAGCACAGGCAGCGGGTGACAGTGCTATCCTTGTGCTACAGGTATTTCAATGGATGATGCTCCGAAGAACTAGCATCATTAATTCCTTCGGCACTGATGTACAGTCAGGAAATATGCCAAACGCGCGCTTTACATTTGTACACAGTTGATTTTTGTCAGAACATGAGAACAGGTTTTGGGGTTTCTACGACTCGTTCTACAGTTAAACAATTTGCTGGCCTCTGGATTTCCTCCCTCCTGCAATTTGGGTTTCTTCAAGACCCAGGTTTATCCTTCCAATCCACAAATAGCCCCACACAGCATCCCCAAAGATGAGGCCCTGAGGGAAATTATTTTCCTCGGGGCCACCTGTGTGGAGTTAATGTCAAAAAAATGTCGTTAGTTAATTCAAAAAGTTTTTTTCATAATGTGAAGAGATTTTTTTCTCTAAAAAGTGATTTCCCGTATTTGATGTACCTACGCCATTATTGGACGAGTAAATGGCTAATTCCTTACGGCATTGACTCTAATAGTTTCTACCATATTTACGCTATCGAGTCAAATTCTATTACTCTTCATTGACAACATTGGAAAGATTTGCCAATACTAATTTATTGTAATTATTCTCGTATTTATGTCACTTGTTTCCTATCGCTACAATATGTTTGGTTTCAGTTTGTATTTTTTTAATGTTTTTATCCAAACTAAAAAATATATATAAATTAGATCCGAGCAGCATCAATGATAAAACGAATGTATGAGAATTTATGTTCAACAAAGAAGTATGATGCTGATAAAGGGGTGAACAAGTATTCACTTTTTCCCTCAATTCCACAGTGCATCATGCAAATATGAATAATGCAGTACGCTGGTGGTTGAATGGCCCGAAACACGACGGCAGCGGAGGTATCAAAAAATCTGGATGCGCTCCAAGAACTTAACAGCGCCGCTGAAATATGTGTAAAGCTCGGTCCTTCAGTCCGGGCCCGAAGCTCGGCTCCCAAAGCTCATAAAGTGGCCGAACAAAGGCTGCCCTCGAGAGCCTTTACCCCTGGAACCTGTTCTGATAACGGGATAGCGAAATTTCAGCGATTATATTTCCTTGCCACTGATTTACCGTACACTAGTTTTGTACATGGCATACACGGTACACAATACACAATTCCCATTGAAATTATTTACAATGCTTTCAGTGTGCTATCGTCCTGCAGCTTCCCCCCACATGCTTCCCTACGATTCATTGTCTGATATTCAATAATATACAATAGTATATCTAATATTCATTATTATAAGCAATAATAAATTATCAGCCTGAAACACTCATCCACATTGAAACAATCTTCCGAGAAAATATACATGCCGCCGACGGGACTCGAACCCGCGCCCTTCTGATGTCCGGTCAGGTGCTCTTAATCCACTGAGCTACGGCGGATTACCTCTTACCCGCCAAATGATTCAATATATACTAGTGTTTCATTCAACAACTACCTCTTATTACATTTTTTCACCTGCAAACAACCAACTTTATTTTTATATGAGAAAGGCATTGTTAGTGCTAACTTTCCGACTAGGTGGCGTGGAGACATATCATGTCTACATTTTTTGGTTAAATACTTTAACTCGTCAAATATTGATTAGTTTATCAATTAAAAATATAATATTCATGTTCATATTATTCTGACCAAGAAACCTTGGTTTCAAAAATTGTGATTATAAATGTAGTGTATATAATTTGTTTTAATTTGATTTTTTGAATTTGGGGAGATTGAAGAATTAAATATATAATAGTTTTGTGGAATTGAATTGATAACATGACTTGATTGTGAACGAACATGACTTCCGAGTACATGAGAGAGACAAGTAGATATTAGGGTATTTAAACCATTGTCATAGAAAGTCTCACTCTCTCATAGTTAAGCTCTCAGCTAGTCACTACGTATCATTCATCTGTACTCGTTATATTATTAAATGTAAACTGTTAATTACGCGCATTATTTCTCATCAAGTATACTGTATTACGAGTATATGTATACTAATGCATTATAATAATTAAACCTCAATTGGTAATGTATAATAATTAAAGACAATATTTCGTCTACAATATTTCTAATATCATTGTCAAGCGAAAAATATAAAACTAACCGTTTAAAGTTTCGTTTCTGTATTTTTTACTTTTTGAGATCAAGAAATTTAATTTCATACAAAATTTTAAAAAAAGTTAACTTTGTAAAAAAAAAAATAAGAAAAAAACGATTTAAATTTTTTATCAGATCCCAATAATGTTCTTCGAGATGGTCGATTTTATTTCGGCGTTCATAATATTATTATTTTTATTCTAAAATTGTTATAATTCCAGTGCGTAACAAATGTCTTTAGTGTGAAAGTTTATAAAAAATAAAACATAAAGAATACGAAATTCTTTAAAGAAAGATCAGCCTCAAAGTTTTAAAACTTTCAACCCAAACTAGACCAGACTTTCAAATAATTTCCCCAAAAAAGAAATTAATTAGTTACCGAATAAATTTCGTTATTATTAAAGACAGACATCCTTATTACTAATAAACTTGTTCAAATTTTACGCAACCCATAAACACACATTTGTTACCACTTTCAAGCGAAAAATATAAAACTAACCTTAATATAAACATAACTAACTATTGATGGAAAAATTATAATAGAAACGATTACTACGCTGTTATCACGGGTCTTAAAAAATATTTGTCATTAATGAAATAACGTCACTGAACATAATATAAATTTAATCATTAGATAAGATTATATCAATAAATTGGATAGACAAGGTGAAACAAAGTTAGAAAATAAAAAACAGGTAACGGTTGCAACTGAGACTCAAACCCTAGTCCTCTCTAGTCTAATTAGGACTCACAATAAAATGAAAAAAATTAAGAAGCAAAGTTAGTAATTAAAAAATTAAAGTATAACAAAGATGACGTAATATAAGTAAGGTGACAATAGCGCAATTAAAAGAGACGCCAGTCCCGGTAATTTTTTTTTTTTTTTTTGTAACATTTGCTCCACACAAGAAACCCCCAGGAAAAAAAACCTCAGGGTTTATGTCATCTTTGAGGATGCTGTCTGGAGGATCATTTTGGAGAAAGAAAAAAGAGGAAGTTCTGGGAAAAAAAAGGTTTGAGAAGTGGGTAGGAATCTAGCGGTCAATGTGTCCAGGAGTGATGGACGTATGAATCTATACCACCCACTGCGGTGCAAAGCGATGGGTTGAGAGAGTCCTACTGGAGAGATCAAAAGTTCTCTCCACCAGTCTCTCCCGGTCTGACCCGCCAAGCTGTAGGTGGACAAAGGCATCCGCCGCCAAGACTAGACAAACCTCACCCCATGATCCCGGGCACCCCCGCTAAATCATCAAACGTAGCGAACCACTTGGTGTAATCTACGGCAGAGGTGTTGGTTATCCAAAAAATGACCGCTCCCAAATTTTAATATGTCAACTATCAATGACTAATCAAAAGCGATACTATGTTCGAGTCCCAGCTGGAGTAATTGACCGTTGTTTTCTGTGTCTTTGTCTGTTTCATGTTTTCGTTGAGAGTTATTGACACTTGATGTATTCTTCCTCAATGATTATATGAACAACGGAATATAAATAGCTTATCCCTAATAAAATATAATATTTTTCGGCAGTGGAAGGCTTATCTCGTTTTTCTAATATCAATGTCTCCTTCCAATTCAAAGCCCAGAATCTTGGCAAAACAAGTTGTAAAATCTACTATTTTTATGAACTGTGGAATAAACATTTTTCCTTTTTTTGGCATAATGGAATATATTTTATTTTCCAGAAATATCTCTGACATGGCAAGAGAAGTGGTCGGTTAGGGATTACCTTTCAAGGATATAGACATGTAGATGTGGGAAGAGGGTTCCTTGAAATGTAATATGAATATTGTGGTTTTTATCGTTTCTCAAAAACAAATTAAAGGCCCCACATGCGCAAAATAATTGTGTTATCAAAATAAAAATAATTTTAATCCTCAAGTTGTTTCACATTGTCTTAGCTATCTACTATGTTCGTTGTATTTATGTAGTTATTTGTTATTTTTAACTTAGGGCCGTCTTTTTCAACGTTAGCTACAGTAAAAGTTAGACTACAGCAGTTACTAAAGTTAAATTTCACCAAAATGTATTTTTCAATCAATTTGACTGCTTGTTTTACGTTACTTTTAACTTTTGTTTTTACTTTTTGAAAACAGAGAGTTAGCCTAGAGATACTCCGCCATATTGGCATATTTGACAGTTCTATTGGAAGTAAGCTACGAAATTGCGTGCTTCAAAATCGATTACTAATGATATAGTAGAAGATTATGATAATGACGATGAATTCCTCATCCAATATCTCTTGCAGCGAAAACCAAAAACATTTCGACCCCGCGTTAAGAATAGGGTTATTTGGGACGATCTCAAATTTTTGGCGCGATATAGGATGTCAAAAAAACACATAAAATTTGTGACGCATACAATTTGTGACACATCAAATAGGTACAAGGGGATATTACTTATATTTTTTTCCATGTAATATATTATAATGAGTCATCAGTAACTTCTAAATACTCACAAACATATTTTTATAGGAATGTCAGCGCCATTGACCAAGTATTTCGCCATTTTTAAGAATTCTTGTCTGATTCGTTGTAGAATCAATGCCGACAAACATTTGAATCATAAATAACGGAAACAAAATACAGTTGGATTTATTCACAGTTCTTGTGGTTTTCAAATTTAATTTGTGGTGTTACCTCACCAAAAAATATTGCGGTGCGTTTTTTCACACATTTTTGAGGTATATTCTGCTTTTTAGAGTGGCAACACTAACTATTATTACTTTAGCTAAAGTACGCTTGAAACAGCGCCTGGTCCTGTTTATCTTCCCTATTACCATAACTGTTAGTTAAAATTTAAATTTAGTTTACGATTTAGCTTTCTGGTGAATAATATTTTAATTAATTAAGATAATATTTATATCATATTGTTATTGATAATATTGTTACATCAGTGTTAATTGTGGATGGCGGAAAAATAGCCAATGGACTGTAAATAACACAATGTATTATCTCGAAAAACAGGTGTAGAAATCAGTATTTTTTTATTCCTTTCTGCTCGCTCTCTCATGTTCTCTCTTTCACAATGGACGTCAGTCGCACGGTCGTTACATTTCTTTTTACATTATCTCCACACGCGAGGCCTTGAGGAAACAAACTCCCTCTGAGTTTATGATATCTTTGGGGATGCTGTGTGGAGGGTCTTTTTAAGGAAATTAAGGAGATGAAGTTCTGGGAAGGAAAAAAATGGAATGAGGGTTGGGTAGAAGTCTGGGGTTAATTTGTTCAACAGTGACCAAGGTACGAATCCATCTTTTCATCTGTACAAGGCGATGAGTTGAAGGGGTCCGACTGGGGAGGTTAAAAGATCTCCCTCTACCAGTCTCTCCCGATCTGGCCCTCCACGCAGTAGGTGGGCAAAAGCATCCAACGCCAAGACCTAAACAAACCTCGAAATTACACCGGCGCATTTTCTGCTAGAATTACACACGGACGAAATTGCACATGGATGAAATTACACATGGAGAGATGGATTCTTAAACTACACCTACTGGAATTGCACACGTAAAAAATATTAACATTACCTTAATATTGTTTTTTTGTTATTATAAAAATAATTTAGCACACGCAAGCACTCTCAAATTTAAACCTTATAAAAAACAGGTTTTTTGACGTCTGTCGAAAGTAGGCGAAATTCGCTCCATTTTCAATTTCATCCATCTGTAAATTTTGTCCTGACGCTCTTCGGAATACCTACGTCATAAGCCTCCTGAAATATTAACATTTTATACCTGTAGCTTTAACGAAAAAATCTATATTAGATTGATAACTTTTTATGAAAGTACAGAGTAATATTTTATCTAATTTCCCTTGTGAATCAAAATACATTACTATTATTAACGTACTTACCAGGGGTGGGTCGTGACTTTTTTTCCAATTCTCAGATCAAAAACTGTTGTATATTTGTTTTCCTCAAATTTAAACTTAGTTTTTAAATCGACTTGGTGAAAGAGAAATCTCCCGACAGACAATCTAATAAAAAATGTCAGTTAAAACAACATTCTGGTAGAACAAAACAGATAATAAATTGACAAAACACAAAATGAGTCATTGACGAAGTTTTTCTTTATTATTTATTTAATATTTGAATGTTTTTACAATAAGTATACAGGCCAAATTCGAAATATGAGATTAACAAATACCCGTCCCGATAAGACGAGAGGTTCTGGGTTAGAGTACCTGTTGGGGCCGTTATTTATTATTTTTATGTGTCTTGATCATTTTCTTATTTTCATTTAGATTATTAGTGTTATCTTTTTCTTCAATGATATATTACATTGATGGGAATAACCTTCAAAAGTTATAAAAAGAAATAAGTTTTTATAAAAACTGAGTTTTCAGTATAATTTAATTTTGTTTTACATTAGCTCCACACAATTCCTTCAGGGCCTATGTCATCTTTGGGGATGCTGTGTGGAGGGCCTACTTAGGTAAATGAAGGAGAGGAAGTTTTGGAAAGGAAAAAATAGGAGAGGTGAGTAGGAATTTAGGGGTCAATGTATCCAGGGGTGACGGACGTATGAATCCATCCCTCCCACCGCGGTGCAAGGCGATGGGTGGAGAGAGCCCGGCTGGAGAGGTTCTGATAAACCTAGAAAGATCCAGACCTATACCCGTGAACGCGGGCATTCCTGCTACTTCACCAAACGTAAGTGACCAGTTGGGATTACCTATGGCAGAGGTGTTGGTTATCCAATAAATGGTTCCCGGTGCGGCAGCACCCATACCCGCCTCCCAAATTGAAATTCGGTCCACATTAATTATTTTCAACACAACCATTATTTAAGGTACTGATAAAGCCCCTATTCAAAATGCTTTGGCAAACTATAATTGATCAACTCCAAACCGATAAATACAGTTTGTCATTATTGTTAAATCCAGTTTTATTTGTTAATTAAATTGTATTGTAGTACTGCATCAATCTCCCCTTAACCAGTAACCGCCACAGAGGATAATGGAAATAATTAGATTAATATGGCTGCAACTAAATTAAATGGGAAAAACAAACGCATTTATTCAATTATTTTGGTATCAGCGAACACAAACAAGTAAAATATTCAGGGTATCGATCGGTAGGTACTATTTATTTCACTGTGCTGACGATAGTCCGTTATTTTTGACACTCCTAAATTCATCGAACACAAAGGACAGATTACTTGAATCACATTTCATATTAAATAAATGAAGGAAGGAATTTGTTTGATAATCTTCTTACTATATAAAAATAAATGTTTCTTTGTTTATCTCTTATACAGTACAGCAATCATCCGATTTCCATTAAACTTATGTGATTTGTCGTGCTTATTTTTTTATTTTTATTTAAATCTATTAAGGAAACATACAGTTGTGTAAAAAATCATTTAACATATAATAGTGAACATAATATCAACCAGCTTAGTTCCATTTATAATTTTTTTACAAGTAATAAAGCATATAATATTTTTATTTTAAGTACATTGTAAAATTATATTGGCTTTAAAAGATTTAAGGGTACTGTGGAAAATGTCAATATCTCAATTATAATAATCTCAATAAGGCATTATAATATTTGAATATACGCCCAAGTAAGGAGTTTTGTGCGTATTTCGATTTGAAATGTTGTATATAATAAAAGGCATTCGATCTGGTATTGCGTTCAGGGCAACGAAATGCAATCTTTTCTAATAGGGCTGGGGAGTCAATGAGGCAGTTCACAACTTTGTAGAGAAACAGTACGTCAGAAATATTTCTCCGTTTGTAAAGAGCAAAAAAATCCATAAAAAACATAACCGACTTCAAAAGAAACATTAAGACATATTATGGACGCGGAAAGGAAGAATTTTACAGCCAAACAAATATTAACGCTTGTATTGTGTTATATTTTTTTATAGATATGTTTTATATTTTTTCTCGTATTATTTAAACACAGGTATTTTTTACTATAATTTAATCACGTAAAAATGTACAATGCGTCATTAGAACGCGGTACCCCAGTACGGACACATTATTTTATTTAAAAAAATATAATAAATAAACAAATAGGATTATTTCTTCAAACTTCGCAAAATCAAATGTAAGAATAATTTGTTTGTATACGTAATTTTGTACGTATACCAAAAAATTGTTCTTACATTTTCCCGCCAATAAACATTGAAACACTGTTAATTTATTCGTAAGAACTTCAGTCCCGTTTTTAACCGTTTTTACGAATAAATTATCTATTTTAGAATAACGTTTTTCTCCGTATGGCTACGTATTTGTGCTGTGTGTGGCCAGCGCAGCGCAGCGTTTACATAAGCACTTCAAAAAACAGAATTAAAACCCGAACAATTTCTTTCTTTGAGTGGCATTTCAACGCATGCCTGGTAATCGCAAGTATAGAATAAAGAATAATCTTCTTTAGAAGTAAAATAATAGATACGGTATTTCGTGTAAGCTACCACTCTGGTCGCATAGTGCTACGAGTATATTAATTTGTGTGTTACATGACATCAATAGCCGTTGAGATGCGTTGTGATGTGTCACCAATTGACACGTTCTAATAAAACTCATAGTATCTTATTTTCTCTTGTGGTCAGACATATTATCCTAATTAATATTTTTAATGTGAAGGTTTGTTTGTATGTGGAGCGCCGAATGATGTGATTTTTTGCGTATGGATAGTTGGATAGTGACATATTATGCCGTTTTCATCCCGTAAAAACATTTCATTCCCGTGGGAAAATTCTTTGTACAGTAAATCCTTCCTAATACCATACGGGCGAAGCCGCGGGTAAAAACCAGTGATGTATTTAAAAAAAAAAATTGAATATTTATTTGTACAAAATGTAATGGTATTTGTGCATTTTTTATTGTGTTTTGAATTATATAAAGCTATTATTAAGGAATCCTATATTTTCTTATAGACTATTAAATAATTCTGATGCTAAGTATTTGAGTTCCGTTGACACAAAAAAAAATTCCGTTGACACAAGAAACATGTACATTTGCTTGAGATTTGCTGTGTTTCGGAATGTGCTGTGTTTAAAATATCTTCTCCACTTGTAAATTTTCTTGATATAGGAACAGAGTATTTAATTTTCCGACTTTAAGTTCTTTGAATACGAGTTCAGAAGGAGATAAAAATGATATCTAAAATTATTTAAATTGTTAATTTTTGCGCAATGTTAAGAGATTGTATGTGGGTTTCATAAGAGCCACCCTACAATAGATTGACAGAAATCTAATATAATTCTAATTCTTGAATTTGTATCAAACAGCTAAAGACAAAGGTAAACTTTCGTACTCTGTTTTTGAGAATGGTTGTATGGGTATATTGTTGACCATTTTAGGTATTGGTCCATAGTGATGTTAGGTATTAAAATAAGGTTTTAATTTCATTATTAGTAAGTTATAGTGGTTGATTCTTTGGTTGGTACTTAATGAATTCTACTTTCATGCGGCATGTTTTATTTTTTTATGAAAAAAGGTTTTTAATATGTTTTTTTAGCGTTAAATGTCAGCAGGATGTTGTTAAACGATGATTCTAGGTGATTGATGTCTATATTAGCCTTTTTATTCAGTTTTAACCGTTTATTTTCTTTTAAGAGAAGTAGGTACTGCGTCAGCAGCTACGTATAAGATAATTTCTGAATATTCAGTAACTCCATATGAATCATCTACATATATTATTAACAAAAGTGTTCCTAAAACTGTGCTTTGTGGTCGTTTAACTTAGAAACTTATTATCCATGAATTTACCATTCCATTTATTCCAATTAATAAAATTTTATTTTACATACCGTTAAAAGAGGAACGGTTGCGCCACCGGTTTCATACAAAACGTAGTTTTAGATTTGAGACCAAAATACTTAACAAAACTGTAAATTTATTTTTGTAATAAAAAGGTACGTCAAATATCTAGCTCGGATAGGAGCTACTTTTTTGCCTTTAAATGATGACGTTTAACATACAAGTTATTTATAATTATAAAAATAAAAAAAATTATTATATTACTTTAACTCGCACAATTTTTGAATATGTCTCAAAAATTATTTACTGAACACGCTTTGCTACACAGCAACAGTCTTATAATAACATAAACATTACTCGATAGTTAATAATATTAACCATTTGAACAAATACTGAATAAAATGTTTTGTTAAATACGCCTTTCAAGGACGCGATTGACTTGATAACCACTCAAAAATATTTATTGGTTACCTGTATAAATGGTTTATAACAGATGATAAATATTTAAATTGTTCTTAACAATAATTATGTATCTTCTTACTATATTAAATAAAGACGGGTTAGTTACACCATTTATAAATTTTATTTATATAACATAACAAATTTGAAATAGATTAAACTCGAATGGTTTGAAAAATAAGCGTATTTAATAAATGTATTAATCTACCGTTAAAATATTTTACATAAAACGTTTTAAAATTTTATAACAGGTTTTTCAATTATAAATTTTTTTTAAGCACCAGATTTTATTTTTGTAGATGATGAACTAATAACTTTCGGAGGGATTCGTTTATAAACATCTGACATTTTATTAATACATTTAACGGAATTCATTAAAATAAACCCTGCGGAAAGATCAAATTCCCAGGCCTGCCAAGGCGAATTCGACCGTAGGTCCGTCTATTACGCCTATTATTTGTGTAGACGCCTTCTTCTCTTAAGACGTTAAGAGCGATTGACCAGCGGCTGAGATTAAAAGTTTAATAATGCTTACAACTGTACAGGGAGGTTCCAATGCAAAAAATCGATAATTCCTCTATAATTTTTTTTTAATTAAAAACTTAATATCGATTTATTTCATTAAAAACTTGCTTTATTATATACCTACATTTAAGTAAGCAATAAAAATGCTCAGAACGCACGATGATAAATTATAAAATTACGATTTTTCAATAATGTCTAAACAAAATAAGTGTGTAAAAAAAATTTGAAATATTTTAGTTTGTAAGACCTTAAATAAATAGAAAAACTGAGGTGTTATTATCTCAAAACACGTTATCAAATTTATTTTTTAATGGTTTTAATTCAACTAAAATTAAAAATCTCAAAACTGTGTTGACTAGATTATGTATTGATTTATTTTGTTGTATGAATATATGATTTGAAATTTGTGTTGTTTAAGAGAATCTATCGTTTAAAAACTGAACAAATCTGCCAACGACTAACGGTATAACCTTAGTATATTAAAAAAAACACTTAGTTTTTCAGAATTTTAAAACTGCGTATACCAGATAAAATAACAATCTTTCAACATCAATTCATGCTTTTTTGTAAAAAAGAGTACATATGTCTAGAATTTGATTTAAAAATGACTAATTTCTGGTATTCTCTGGTAATACCCTCTTAAGATTCCCACATTATTATTTGTTAGGGCAAATTCGACATTAGGTCCGTCCAGTATCCCGGGACGCAATCGCATATTTTTGTACACGCCTTTTTCGCTTACGTCTTTAAGATTCCGAATATATTTTAGGGTTTTGTGTCGGACGGGTCGGTCAGTTAAAAATAACATTGATAAAATAAATCCAAAATAATTTCATTCGCTCTAGAACAAAACGTGCACTTGAACATCTGAACGAGTTAGCTCTCCGATAATAGATACACTCAAGTAGATAACATATTTATAAACTAAAATAGATTACGTTTATCTATGTACGTGTGTCTTCATCTCATTCAGGCGACGGAGTTTATCTTTTTATATTACTTACGTAACACAAGTGGACGTGTCCATCAGCTAGAACGCGGAGTCTATTTCGGCCGTTCTTCTCACAAGGTAGCGTGGCCGAGCGGTCTAAGGCGCTGGTTTAAGGCACCAGTCTCTTCGGAGGCGTGGGTTCGAATCCCACCGCTGCCAAAATGTATTTTTTGTTATGATTTTTTAAGCGGGTTTTCACGAGGAACTACATAATATATATTATATAGGTAAGAATTTATTTTCAGATTTTCATTTTAAAAATTTAACTGAATTTGTGCAGATTTCGAATTATGTGGCTTTATTACTTGACTGCTCGTAAAGAAAATTCTAAATAAAAATATGTATTAAAATAATCTACCAAGGTATTTTTTTGTAAATTAAAAAAATCAGACATTATTCAAATAACATAATATTAAATAATATGTAAATATTTTTTTTTTATCTATTTGTTTTTTTCCTGATTTTTATTTTGGTGTTTTCTTTTTCTTTAAAATAATTATTTCAACAAAAAAAAAATGTTCAACTAATCACAGTGACATTTCTTAATATGACGAAAAGTATAGAATGTCATTAAATAAGACCGAAATCAGCTTCACTTAACTACATACAATTTTGTAGTAATTTTAATAAATATTATCACGTGTCTACTTACCTATAAAATCTAATCTTTTGCGGAGTTTGTAAACAAATTGTAGGAACCCTGTTTAACAAAAGATCCGATTTCCAAATAATAAACCATGAAAATTGCTTCGGAAAAATATTGTCCTTAAGGAAAATTGTCTTACCTCAACCACTTTCCTTTGATATTTCGCTCTGGATTTCTTAGGTAGACAATCAAAAGATGTATAGAAATATAATGCAGGAGGCTGACGGCTAATTTGTCAGAGCATTCACTTGAATAATGGGATCCCATACCTACTCATTGAGAAAATATGCCTTGTTTATTATGTAAACATATTTTATTAACAGTTTTTCTTTTGGTGGGGATACTAGAAAGACTTCTGTAACCTGAGAATGACAGTTTATGTGAATGCATAATTTCGTCAAGAGTAATAGACCAGCGGCTGAGAATAAAAGTTGAAAAATGCTTGCAACTGTACAGGGATGTTCCAATGAGAAAGATCGATTATTCCCTGTATCGTATTTTTTTTATTAAAAATTTTATATCAATTTAATTCATTCTAAACTTGCTTTAACATATACCTACATTCAAGTAAGCAATAAAAATGCTCAAAATGTACGATGATAAATTATTAAATATCGTGTACTTCTTGTAAGTATGTTGTGATCATAAATATTTACGATTTTTCAATAATGTCTAAACAAAATAAGTGTGTAAAAATACTGAGGTATTTATGTCACAAAACACGTTCTCGGATTTATTTTTTAATGATTTTAATTTAACTAAAATTTAAAAAATTGTTTTGACTAGATTATGTATTGATTTAATTTATTGTGTGATTATATGATTTTAAATTTGTGTTGTGTTGAAAATTGAACAATTCTGCCAACGACCAACGGTATAACCTTAGTATCTTAAAAATGCACATAGTTTTTCAAAATTTTAAAACTGCGTGTACCAGATAAAATAACAATCTTTCAACATCAATTAATGTTTTTTTTTTGTAAAAAAGAGTCAATACGTCTAGAATTTGATTTAAAAAAGACTAATTTCCGGTATTCTCTGGTAATACCCTCGTAAGGTCTTAGAACCTATCATCTTATTGTATTTAGGTTAATATTAAACTAATTTTTTTATAAGAAAAACTATCTTTTTAAGTTTTGAAGGTTATTCCCATCAATTTAATATATTATTGAAGAAGAAGATAACAATAATAAACTAAATTTAATATATGAAAATTAACAAGACACAGAAAAATAATAAAAAATAATGGTCGCAATTGGGTCTCGAAGCCAGATCTCACGTCTTACCGGGACGGCAGTACAGATAATAATCGGATGAAATGGCTGAATTGGTAAATCTGGGTTCGAGTCCCAGTTGCGACCATGATGTTATATTATTTTTCTGTGTCTTGTTCATTTTCATATTCTTATTTAGGTTATTTATTGTGATCTTCTTCTTCAATGAAATATTAATATAAAAATTGTTCAAAAATATTTTTTTTAATTTTCAAAGCATTACGTTTCTAAAAATGTTGAATTCATGAATGAAAAACAATTTGAATTATGCATCCATAGAGAATGATCACTATTAGGTTCCATCCAAGATTCGAACTAAGAATCTTTTTTTATCCGGGAGTCCACATTTGCCAGTTTCGCTACCGAAATCCTTTCTCTTATTTGTATCCATCTCTTGAAATTATGTGTGTTCTTTTATTTTTTCAAATTAAATAATGGTATTTTTTTAAGGAATTCACAAATTTAACTCAGCTTTAAATAAAGCAGAGATTCGCTTGAGCTTTTATAGCTAGGTCTTTTGGCCCCATTATGGTTGTATTCAAGGAGATGCTGGTAATACGAAGATATATTTCCGTACCAAAATTGTATTTCTTCTCTAAAGGCAGCTATGTGTATGAAATCATACATACGAAAATTAAGTCCCAATATATGTAGTCTCCATATTGTACTGTAAAGGGCCCGCAGATACTTTAATAGTGCATAACAGCTAACCCTGTGCAAATCGCAAGTGCGCCCACGGTTGAATTTGGCAGCCATCTCTGGTCAGGAACCCCAATGTACCTAAAAAAACCCTCGACTCTGTGCAGAAACAGGCGGTCCGCTTGAAAGTTTCTCCCGTCTTAACAAACGGATTACAATCTTTAAAGCACAGGCGTCGGGTGGGAATGTTATCCTTGTTCTACCGGTATTTCAATGGAAGATGCTCCGAGAAACTAGCGTCATTGATCCCCTTGGCACCGGTGCATAGTCGGGAAACACGCTAAACGCGCGCCCAACATATTTACACGGTTGACAATTGTCACATGAGAACGGGTCGCTTCTACGACTCGTTCCTGTGTTCAACAGCTCGGCTGTGGAACGATTTGCCGGCCTCTGTGTTTCCTCCTTCCTATAACATTGATCTCTTCAAGACCCACGTTTACTCCTTCTTCTCCTCAAAAAGACCGTCCACACAGATTCTGCAAAGATGACATAATGACATAGGCCTTGAGGGAAATTATTTTCCTCTATGTGGAATTAATGTAAAAAAAAAATATATATATATATTGGAATCAGTATGAAAACATCATTGAAAACCACTCCATTTTCCATAAGACGCTCTTCAGAACTGAATCGCATTGGCTCCAATTTCAATGATACTATTTTGCAAAATTTCAACCAATGTTTTGTTCGGTGATTATGGGCATCTTTAAAAATATTTTATTTACTTGGTTTGGTGGTGTTGAAAATTAAACAATTTTGGTTTTGGATGTTCGTTTACTTTATTACAATAACTAACACATATTCATCATTTACATTCATACATAATTAAAAATACTGTTATAATTATAATTTAGACTAATATTAGGGGTACACGTTTGGTTTTCACTTCAGGATACAATAATTAAAATTATATCCATCATTAAATAAAATCACACTGGATCATACATTTTACTAAAGTAATTATAAAGACTAACCAATACGGTACTAACTAATTTGTAACTAATACGGAATCTAACATGTCTACAATACTCCCAAATTTATTGTCCAAATAATGATGTAGTTTATTTATAAGTGTCCGAGCCTCATAATTTGTTTTGAAATTGTCACAGAAAAGGGTAGCAAGCACTTCGTCTCGCATTTCTGGTCGGTAGGTAAAGCGAGAATTTCAGGATTGTCAATGCAATCTTACTAATATTATAAACGCGAAAGTTTGTATGGATGTATGTATGTTTGTTACTTTTTCAGGGAAAATTTACTGAATGGATTTTAATGAAACTTTTTAATAATATAGCTTATACATCAGAATAACATATAGGGTATAATTTATAAAGCTAGCTATTTATTTTCAATACATTGAAAAAAATAATAATTGTTTAATGGAAAATGTCAAAATTGTATAGATTTTACTTTGCCCTTTTGAATGCTTAATTATTTATTTGCTAGTTGGGAGCGGCTCGGTGCGTTGTGCGGGCGTCAGGTGCACGGAACCAACGAATATAAGTACCCGGAAGTTAGCGAAGAGTTGTGTGATTTTTTTACCATAAGTTCATTTTTTTCCCCAGATTTCTATATTATAATATTGTCTTACTTCCCTGAATTTATGAAAATACTTACTAAAATAACATTATTTTAATTAAATATAAACATATTTGAAGGTAGGAAATTAAGATATAATCACAAAATATAAATTTGGTTTGAAATGTAAACTAAAGTTGTTATATACCTCATTTTTTATATTAACTGTATATTTTGAAGGCTTACCTTTTAATAATGTACTGTATGTATTCAAAACTTTTTTTCTTTAATTTCATAAGTACATAAGCTAAATGATACTCTGTACGTCATTAAAAGTTGTTTACAAAATTCCCGGCTGGGAAAAATATATGAAACATTATGAAATGAAAACACATTTTACTGTACGCTGCATTCATTTTTGGTCGTTCAAATCAATAGTCATTATACGAGTACACTTATCAATACTGGGCCCCTATCACACTCGATCGACAAGGATTGAACTGTCATTGTGAACTGTCACTTATTCGTTGACGATTTGCAGTCATGCTAGGGAACGATGTGAAGTTCCTTATCGATCGAGTGTGCTTGGACCCCAGGTAGTATATTTTCGTTTAACTCGATAGAAAACTGAAAACACCCCCTCAGCCAATATATTATACCTTTTGATATCATCAAGTATTATATGAATGATAATAAATGAATGAAAGAAAAAACATGGATATTCTCTAATGAATTTTGGAAGGGAACCATCGAAATTATTCAAATAAAAAAATTGGTAGATTGATAAGGTTTTAATTTACTTACATTTTATACTATTATTTAAGTCTATTTTTAAAGTTATACTCCCTACAGGGATGAGCTTTAAAATAGTGTTTAACCTACATAACACCTTACCTTACATTTAACTTGCCTGCATTTAGCATACCTGCATGAGTTTATGTATAGATTTTATTTTATTTTTATTTAATAGAATGCCTATTGCAGTCCGTCTGGGCGAAGTTTAAAGACGGAATAAGGTAGGGATTAAACCAAGGGATTTTTGCTTTAACTTTTTTTTAAATAGCCTTATAAATGAGGCCCTTTAATAATTTCTTTCATGGCATATGTCATATTCGGGGAATTATTTTATGAAGAAAATACAAATGCTGGCAGATTTTTAATCGTTTACCGGACCATTTAACTGTTTACAGTAAAGTTGTCCAGGAAACTTCTCTTCGTTGAGTTTATCTCCCAGATACCTTCATATAAATAGAACGTTCAAATTGATTAATAAATTATCTTTTAATCTACAACACTCATTCAAATCATTCCTCCACACAACTTAGTCAAAGATAATGTTAGATCTTGGCCAACTAAAGAATGCGTTTGATCCTTTGTGTACTGCCAGAATACTGAATCCAGAGTGGTGATCGTTGATTTTTCGCCTTTTACCAAATGGCGTTTCTGCGTCGACCATCAAGCATCAAACACATTCTCTTGCCTTGCCAGACTAAAACAGTATAATTATAACAGGTTTTTGTAATATTTTTTAGAGCCTTAGACGTCATGGAGAACAGTGGTCGCAATAACAACCTTCCTTTTCGCCGCAAGGATATTCCTCCGTTGATGAAGACAGCGATTTGTGTTGTATCGCCTGACAACCTCCATAATCCTAGTCGAAATCCAGAGCCACAGAATCGTGTAGGCGAAAACGAGCAGTACCAGTTGGGGGTAATAGATCGCTGGGTGTCCTTTCATGAAATTCGCAATGTCTCTGAATGAGATCACTTTCATCCCAGATGTCACGGTATGAGGTTGTGGATGTCCGCCTTCAGTCCAAAGTTTTTCACGTTCGTTGTAGTAAAGATAAAGTGCAAAGCGTGGATCTATAAACAATGTTCAATATTTTTATATTATCCAAAAATATTATAAAGTAGCCCCCACTCAAAAAAAAGATAAATTTATAAAAAAACAAAAGCGTATTTTTAACAATGACAATAAAATAAAATTTTAAAAAATTTCCATGGCAGAGAATTAAACCCCGACGTAGACAACTTTGTAGATTTTTAGAAACTTTTAAATTATTTTCTTCATGTAAACGCGGTACAGTTCACCTGTGTTGCGGGGGACATTTTTAAAGGTAAATTGATTCAGTACATAAATACTGTGGAAGATTTTGACCATAATATAAAAAGGAATTAACATTTATCTGTAAGAGCAATACAATTTCGACACAATAAAATGTCTGTATTTACCGAGGGTAAATTGTTTCGGTACAATGGAAGACTTTAGAATAATTATACAAAAACAATTTAAAATTAAAATACAAATGATGAACAATTTAAACACAAACTACATTTTGATATTATTTGTCAATGTTAAATTGATTTAGTGGGTACCTATAACGGAATAATAAAAAAACAATTCGATAATAGAAATATGGAAATAATTTCAGCACTATAAAACATCAACAAATTTCAAGGCTAAAAATTACAGAGGAAGACTTTAAAATAACAGTTTTTTTAAAGCGATTCCAATCATTTTAAACAATTTCAACGATTTAACAATTTCAAGAAATTTATCTCAAAAGTAAAGAAACAAATGTCCAGTAGTTTTACACTTCACTGTGACTTACTATCTTCATATTCGTCGTGGGTTTTTTTTTAAATTTATTATTTACTTGGTTAGTTTATACAACATTAACATAAACTAATATAGACAAGATAGTATTTCATTTTGTAACTTTAAATATTTTTTACAATAAACATGACATTTCTTTTTAAATATATTCATTCTTCAGACTTTCAGGCATTTCATCATACATCTTTAGTCTTCTATACATTAGGCAGTTCTGTGATTTAGATTTATTTATATGTGTCAATCTTATTCTATTTACATCTCTGGTTTCGTAATTATGTACATCTTTATTAAAAACAATTTCATCCTTAAAATATTTTGGCATTTGGTTGTTCATGACTTTATTGACAAAATATAACACATAAAAAACAGTCTCTTTTTTACTGGAATCCAATTAAGCTTCTCTCTCATTTGATCAACCCTAAAGTATTTGCCTTTTCCCAGTATTCATCTCATAGCTCTATTATATATAACATTTAGCTTGTTCAAATTTCCTTCATTGGCCACATATAACATCGTAGAGCAATAATCGAAATGTGGAGCAACTATAGTTTTATGAAATAGTATTTTTATAATTTTTTTTTAAGCGATTATATTTCAAAATAGATTTAAACAATTTTAACGATTCAACAATGTCAAGATAACCTACTGGTGGCTCCACAACATCAAACACACACCCGATTTACATCAATCCTGGGTTGCGTAGTCCCTAAAACTCATTCGCTCAATGCTCCTAAAATATATAATGCATTGAGTATCGACTTAAAGTCAAATAATTCTAAATCCCCCTTTACGGCCATTTACAACATTGGATATTTGAAAGGGAACGAGCTTTCTTCGAAGAATAGATAAGTTCTTAATACTATTAAAAAAAATGATTACTTATTCTGTCACAGCTTTTTTCTAATTTCTTTCATATCACGAAATTTCAATATGACGATGTACTCTTGTAGATTAAATCATATAAAATCAATTCACAATGTACCTTAATCAAAACTATCACTTCTGTATTATTTATTATTTTCTTATTCACATTTTTTTGTTGATAATATAATTAATATAATTTTAATTAAATATATACTTTTAATTAAAAACTTACTTCAGTTATATTGTTACGATTACAAATCAGTAATTATAACAAAATATTATAAATAATGGAAATTAACTTGTTTACTGTGCCAATTATTTTATGTTGAATGATTTTTTTAAAAACTGTATGTTTCCTAAATCAACTTAAATAAAAATATAAATAGAATAATAATTATAATAATTACATACCTTAATGTAATATTACTTAATACTACTATTATTCTAATCTTAATCCTTATATAATATTATTAATTTCTTAATTTTACTTTAATTTTAAATCTTTATTTTTAATTAAATTTATCTTAATCTTATGTCTTTTTTCTTTTTCTTCACCAACATTATATATATATATTTCAAATGTATTATGTATAATTATTTTTTATATAAAATGGAGGCCTCAGCACGGTTAAACCACCCAGTGAGGCCAACATTACTGGTTTGTTATTGATAAAAAATATTTTTTTTATATTTTTTATTTCTATCATTTTAAAATGGGTCGATATTTTTTTTTTTTAAATTTTTGTGCTTACTTTTTTTTTATATCTTTATTTAGTTTTATTTATCATTAAATATGTATTTTTCTTTTCTTCTTTCTTATGTTTTATTATCTGTTTCTATAAAATAGCATTTTTTAGTTCTTATATGAATTATTTCACGAACGACTACCACAACACGGGCATTAACCGAAAAAATGACAAAACACTGTAACCCATAAAAAATTATTAATGATAAAAAATTAAAAAATTTATCTTTCAAGTAACAAAACAAATGTCCAGTGCTTTTACACTCCGGTTTGACTTACCATCTTCACACTTGTTGTCTTCGGCATTGGTGAAATAGTGTTTTCGGACTGTCTGGGGATAGGACAGAGTGGCAGCAGTTTCAGTGACCAGCGTGGCATCAGCATTGTTGGCGATGACCCCAACGCATCGCACGCGGAGAATCGGTCCATCGAAGTATTTTTTATAGAGAATCAGTTTCAGGAACGCTCTCAAACCGACACACATAGCTTTCACCTGTGATAAATAGAAGTTTTAAACAACATTTTACAAGAAAATAACAGTTTGTATTCACCACTATCTTTAGTTCCCGGCTTCAACAAGCATAATTTCAATTGCTCAAGCTCATTTATTAAACACTTATAAAATATGGACCAAACAATATTTTCGAATGTTCACATTTTTTTTAAAACTAACTTAATATTATTAAGCTCATACAATAAAAATGATTGTTTTGAACTAGAAATTCCTGTACAAAATTGTTAAAATGTTTTGTTGCAAGATCACTAACTTGAGAGTATTTTCAGCAATAGAAAAACAAAGATTGCGGATATGATTCCTGTTTTTTTAACTGTTTTTGAAAAAATTACATCAAAAGAAAATATTCCACGTAAATAGTAAATTATGTGTTGCCCTTTTGCTACAGAATGCATTTACCTTTTTTTCTAATAGTCAGGGGGTTTCTCACCATCCTCCCAATAGCTTATCTACCCTAATAACGAATATAATTAAAAATTAAATTAAATTACTCGCAGTGGTTAGAAAACTCGGCCAACTTATCCAATATTATAGCCACTATTCATAGGTTGGAGTACCGAATTATAAACCCAACTTAATAAATAAATAAATCGAAAATATTTGTTTTTAATGTAGATAAGCTATTGGAAGGATGGTGAGAAACCCCGCAGTCTTGATTCTATAATACTTGGCAGTAAGTAAAATTTCGTTGAATTCCCGTACCGTACGTTCTACATAATTTATGCACTTCACCATCAAAAATGTTCTTATGGTTTTCATTTAAACTAAATGTTATTCATAAGGCCCTTCTTCCTCAGGGATACGCAAATATCCGATACTCGATAATTCAAGTATTTGGTGACTAGGAGATTCATACATAGGCACACGTTGGCGAGATTTTATAAATTCGTCGGCGACGCCAGTCTCCGGCAAAGACTTTAAACTTAGCGAAGGTGTTAATAAATACGATAGTCTAGCAAAAGTGATATTCTCGTCGTCACTTGTGTCAGACATTATGTAACGATGCATCTGCTTTAGATCAAGGCTGCGAATAAAAGAGTCAACAAAAAATTACAGCTACAGCATCTGTTTGGTTGTGAATGAGTTTACGAAAGCTAGTTTTGACATTTCGAGTTTACAGCAATATTGTCTCGTGATTTCAGTAGCAACGTTTATGGACTGTGCTCGACAATTAAATGGACAACAAATTTTGTTTGCGCATGAATACATAACATCAGTATCGGTTGTTAGCTTTTCCCTATGGAAGAAGGGCCAAAATTTTTATTTTGATAAGCTTACCTTAATGTTGTTTACATACATCGATATATCTGTTCTGGGGTTGGATTTGGCGACAGTACAACTTACACTCAAAGTGTCCAACAATGCATAGCTCTCCTTTAACCCCTCTATTACGGGGAGTTTTTTAGGAGTAAATCCTAGAATTTCGAATATGTTTTTATATGGAATTAGAATAATCAATTAAACTTAATAAAATCTAAAATCCTGGTAATACATTTTTAATAACGACTTGTGTCTTTTTCAGATTTTTTTGGACTTTGGAGAATAATCAAACTGAAGTAAAGAGCTCCAGGCCAAAAAGGCCCCTTTCCTTTTCATCGCGAGTTTATATTATTTAATTGTTCTGACATGCAGTTTTAATAAAAAAAAATTTTTACCTAATACGGTAGATTTGCTTGACATACTGAAGCTGTTAATGTGGTCGTCTCTTCTACCAGTAACTTTACAGGAGTAAGTTCCAGAGGCAGAAATGGAATCCATCAAAACCTTCGTAGAGCAATAATCCAAATTGCATTCGATGCGTTGCATTTTGATAACTGTCTTATTGTCAGGCGAACGATAATATTGATAATGATTTTCGTATTTTGGCTCTCCATTTGATGATTTGGCCTAAAAAATCATAATTTAAACAAATATAGAGATAATTAGATAGGTACCTAAATGTAAATAAAAATACAAATCTACTGATGTATTAAATTAAACATATTTCAAGTATAGACATACAGACCACAAGGAACTCCATTTTTATTATTGTCTTCAAAAGCTTAACAAGATTGACGTTCAAATCGACCATCTATTTTGAAAGTTAAACGTTATAAAAGTCCCCGTTATACATTGACTCTCAGCCAGTTTCAGCTTTTAATCAATCATCAAGGGTTGCAGGTTCAGGAAGTAAAGGACT
This sequence comes from Limnephilus auricula, assembly GCA_951813805.1. Taxonomy (NCBI): domain Eukaryota; kingdom Metazoa; phylum Arthropoda; class Insecta; order Trichoptera; family Limnephilidae; genus Limnephilus; species Limnephilus auricula. Next base: position 8,870,210 of record OX638400.1, on the reverse strand, counting down.
GATAAGAATGTCGATTTATTTTGATTTAATTTGATGAAAATATATTATATTTACACAGTTAATAACGACATTACAATTAGTTTTTCGATGTGAACTTGGGTAAAACATATGCTGCGGTGTCTTGGAACCTGAAACCAGCCCTAGAAATGGAGTTCTTTGAAAAAGAACCACTCCTCTCGGAAACCCGGAACCTGTACTCATCGCTAGTCGTCACACGCTTTTCGACTGGCCGCAAATGTCAACATTTTGACGGCTTATTTCTTCGTTACAATTCGATTTTTTAAAACTTTCAAATAGTTCTGTCCTCAACCTGCTTTAATTTATATGATTTATTTATTTAAAGAAGTTTCATTAAAGCACGAAGTAAATGATTGATAAATGAAGGTAAATAGAGACCTACCGTAAGAGAGCATGTGCGTAGGAGACTAAATCCCATCCCATGGCTAACACTATTTATAAAAGCATATTATTACACAATACATACAAGTCGGAGTCCCACGAAGTCTTGTGGATATGTGAAGAACACCTGGCCATTCCTTGACCACGTCACACCATCAATATGGTCAAAGTGCTCCCGATAAACACAATCTAATTGATTCCACTGACCGACCTCGATTACCTGATCAACCTTCAGATAGGGAGGAGGATACGTCGCATTAATTTGCGATTTATACACTGGAAGTAAAATGAAATCATTAAACAAAAATATATTTAAAAAAATGTATTAGTTATTTAATAAAATATAAAATAATCATGGAATTCTTTCAGAGAATATCTTCATCATAACATCATGAACGGACTCAACCAATGAATGAATATTTTTCTCAAAGCTGCCTGGATGGAGTCCCTCTTGATGGCCCTCTGGAGACAGAATACTATCAAATTATGCATCATAAAAGCATTTTTTAAGTTTTATGATTAATTGTTTTTAGTTCTATATAAGCTCCTCCGTTTAAGGAAGATATTATCTAGGTATTGAATTATTCTACCCCTGCATGCCTTATAGACTATGAAATAGAAAAAAAAGCTTAAACCAGAAGGTTATTGCAACGACTGGGATTAACGCTAAGATTTTCCGCAAACCAAGAGGCTTCTATAAAATGGTAATTCTATCGCGGAAACTTTGAGGACCACCGTTTTCTTCCAACACTTAGGGTTGGCGTAAGCTGGATTTAGCACGTGCAGACTTTGCAGGTGCAGATTTTGTAATTTATGGACTTGAATGAAACAACGAACACTGAGAGGCAGACATCGCTTCGTACAAGTCCATACATTACAAAATCTGCACCTGCAAAGTCTGAACGTACTGCGTCGCCTGAATCTCAGCTTACGCTGACCCTTAAGTGTTTGGTTTTAGTATTAATTCATGTTTTTTAGTTTTCAGTCAATTACGGAAGAGTCCGACGTTCAAATCCCATTCGCGGCAATAACAATAAATAGATCACTTATGTGAACTTACATAATTGTGTTGAGAAAGGCTTGGTGTAGATATTGTATTTTAGGAATAATGTTGCATGCAGTTACATCGTAATAATGTTCTACCAGTCTAAAGATGGTTACACCTCATACGTCTTTATACAGCATATTACAATAAAACCAGTATATTGCGACTATTTCAAAATACTTAAAGTAAGTTTAAGGAAGATATATTAGAAAAATCAAAGCTAAGAACTTTTTATTGGAATATATAAAAAATTGGCGCCTCCGTTGATTGATGTTAATCGCAATACATAAAAACAAAAATTTCCGTGATTCTGTAATTTTTTTCTTATAAAACCAATCTCACTCCCTACTCTACTGAGACAATATTTTAGACAAATTTGCAGTGTTAATTCTCAAGGAACATTTGAACAGTGTAAAAAGTATGTTTTTTGGTGTAGCGGTGATACCTTGTCACAGCAGTTAAAATTATATAATTTAGGTTAAAGTGGATCCTTCTTAAAGTATCCTCTAAAGCCGGGTACCGCGAAGTGTTGAGTGTTATTATACCCCTATTAATGTTGATTAAGTGCTTGTAAATTTCAATTGCACCTGTAATTAGAGAAGCTCGATAAGGTTATGGTCTTCAAAGTTAGTATTCTACGCTCAAATTCTAAGAAATTACAGGAGCTTACAAATTTCTGACTTCTTTAGCTTTCTTTTATTCGGGGTCCTATTGACGTAAATTATTATTTCTTTATGATTATTATTTATTAGACATCATCGCATACCAAAGAACTATGTTTAAATACTTTGTTTCTTTCAACAGGAAATACGTATCTTACTGACCTCAAAATAAGTATCTTCAGGATAAAGACATTTTCTCATAAAGTTAGATGATGTTTTAAGTCATAAAACTTTTTGTATTGGCCTTGAAAATCGGTTTAACAGCAGTGTTTTAACCAGCGATTTCTGAGCAAATTTGGAATGAAAAATGTACACGTCATTTTACTGTCCGATAATTTTTTTTATTTTTTAATGAAAAACAATATAAATATTATTCCATCACACGTCGCAACTGACTTGTCGGGTGTTATAGCTTAGTTTGTCACGTGACAAAAAATCTGTCTCGGTTCAGCAATAAGGTAACACGTGAAACAACGCGCATATCACAGGAGCGTAATCAATGGCGAGGTGTGATTGAAAAAATATGCTGATTAATATCCTTCGGATATGTGCTGTTGTATCCTGTACGATTATAATGAGTAGGTGATACAAAATTTACTCTAAAAAATATTGATATTGGAGATTTTAAATAAAATGAGTGACATATATATATATATATCAATATTAGCAAACTCTAAGAATTGTACTGCGACTAAAATCAAAGCACCACATCTCTTAGTATGTAATTTGCTTAGTGTGTATGATGAAAAATTGGTTAAATATTAGAAAATAATATTGGAAATGGCTTAAAAGCTGTACATTCTACATGTACCTAAATGTTTTATTTACAATTTGCAAGCAACAAGTGCCTAGTCAATCAATTCGTGTTGAAATTTAGCAGAGGCAATTTATACTTTCGAAAATGATAAATGTATAGATAAGCTAGCAACTTTTTGCTAAATATCGGTTTAAAAGCTATGCATGGTTAATATTATACTTGTTTTTTATGTAAATCCTGCACAAGATACCCGACTGCTCCCAACCGTCTGGAGCTAGTGAGACTATAGCATCCCTAATTAGGGTACGTTGTGAGGCTGACCGTAGTGGGGAGGGTAAGGAGATGGGGAAGAGGAAGGTTGGAAAGCACCTGGCTATTCTGATCTTATCACCAAACACGGCTAAAACCATTTCAAGCAACGTTTTAATTCCGAATGGTAGTCTTACACCAGGGCGATTTTGAAAGTACCTTCCACTCAGTTGTATTTCAGAAATAAGAACATATTTGTGGAATGAGATACCAGCTTGATTGGTCGAGATATTCTTCCAATAGGCTAACTAAAGGCATGTTCGCACTATACATACAGCACATTGAGGTGATTGTTCACAAAAACGGCGCAATACAAGTCATTAAAATTTTATTAATATTATTATTATACCGAATTGAATTACCTAGTAAGCATGCGGTACTTTAAAATTAGTATCAAATTAAAGAAATTCAACTCCACAAGAATAAATTTAAATTAAGTAAATTTAAAAAATCAAAAATGCAAATGAAATTTTGGTCTCCAGTGACATTTTCGATTTTTTTTTTTTTTTAATATTTAAATACGTAACATTTTTTAAGCCATGCGCGAATGTGTATTACGTGTAACGCCCCACAGTTATCAATTAATAGTATTTAGTAAACTTATATTACTATTTTTATATAACAATAATAAAAATACTGCTTCGAGGAAATGCATTTTGGTAGTACAATACTCTTTTTCATCCATGTTGGTAGTGGAAGCATCTTGAACTTTTTTTTTATTGGAGTACGTATTTATAGTAACTAGTAGTGGTATTTATAGTAAGATTCAAATAATTATCACCTTCTACCCCCGAGGAAATGTTTTATTAATTCTTATAAAACATAATGTTTTCGTTGTTTTGAATCGTAGCAACCTTGCGATATTTTTCCAATCAATGATATCTTTAAACAACAATCGTAAAGTTCAAATATTAGGTGCAAAAAATTAAAGCAAAAAACCAACCAAAACCAAAAACTGAATCATTTCATGGTATCATGATCGCTCACAAATGATTAATTTTGTAAAAACTAAAATAAAATATAATTCGCACGTACGCAACAAAGCCATGAAATTGTTGTCCTATTATTATTACTCATAGATTCCTATTTTTAATACGGAAGAAAAACTAACAACCATTTATGAGCATGCTAAAATAGGAAGAAAATTACGTATTAATTGTACGTATCATACATTACCCTCAGTTGTTTGAAAAATAATTTAAAAATTTTCATTTTCATTTCTTTGGAAAATTGGTTTGAAAATACTTACTTTCAATGCTTAGATGGTAGGTAATTTAGCAATTATGTCAAGTTTAAAATAGAAATTTAAAATTCTACCAAGCTTGATGCAAAAGTGATGAATTTATTCATAGTTTAAAAGCATGTTTATGTTGTGTTACTTAAAATGGGTATTATTTTGAGTACATTTGAAAATATAAAAAAACATACTTCATCACTACGAAAGGAATACTGACAATAAGCCATTTATTTTTCTCGTAAAAATGATTGTGATTGCGCAATTCAGAGTGTTTCTAAAATCAAATATTAGTGTGAAAACAAGGCAAGGCATCTAAAAAAATAAATATTAGCAATACTTAAAAGCTATTAGTCAAATAGAAAGCATAGAGTTGAAGTGCATTCACATATGAAATTATTCATATCTTAATGAAACCATTTTGAATTTTGTTAAAATATTTTATTAATTTTATCACATTCATTTTCACAACTTATTTTAGGTATTCCATAAGACATCCTTAAATACTTTGCCGACTAACATTTTATTTGTTTTAATTTTGATGAATTATGAAACCACTTTTATGCAAATAGAACAGCTTCAAATATTTGAAAAAAAGTAGAATTTCACAAATAAAAAATATCTTAAATTGACAGCAACAATAAAAAAATTATTGTTTATTTTGTAATACTTTACTTATATTTACATTAAGCTACCTATTTTTAAGTGGATAGAAATTTATTGCTAAAAGATATTATTAATTCTTTAAGATTTATCGATATTTCATGTAACTCATCCATAAACAGATTGCAGACACGAAGAGGTGAGCAGATATAGTTTTTTTGCCTGAAAAAATAAAAATAATTTTGTAGAATCGCCAATTGGAAATAAAAATTTCGATTGAGGAAAATCCTCTTGTTAAATTTTGAAAAATAATATATAACGGAAATAAAAAGGAGAAGGGTTGATAAAAAATTTATCATATTTCTTGGTCGTTTTTAACGTTGAAACAGAATATTATAAATTTTGAAGAGTAGAAAAATCTTCTAAGTAAAACATTATCTGCCACGTAATATACTAGAGCGAAGCAAATTATTGATCCAATTTGCTTTGCAGAGCATAAAGACACGACAAAAATTCAATTTAGTAAAATTTCCACAGTTCCAGAGATAGCTAAATGACTGCATCGAAGCTTATTCATTGTTGACAATTTCCAGAAGAAATTTGACGCAATTGTATGTTTAGATTTCTGCACTGTCTAATTAACAATGAACCACCAACAAAAAAAACAAAGCAAAATAAGAACCATAAGACAACGATATATTTTTTTACTCGACGAGATGAGAAATAAAATTGTTCTCAATTGAACTCAGATTATTTCAATTGAACGTTACACGATCAGCTACCATTCTTAATTCTGGGGAATTATTTTCATAAACGGAAAACTTAGCGTTAATCGTCAGCTCAACATAATTCCATTGCTGACTTATGGCAAAAAATAAGAAATATGACGTGAAATGCGTATACTTTAATTAAATTTTAATTTTACGTAGAACGAAGATCTCGATTTTGGAATTAAGTCAGTATTAGAACAGGAGCACACACTGTTTAATTTAATGGACAAATTGTTTTTCAAACATAATGAGTTTTAATTGTATTAAGTTAAGATCGCTTTTCACCCGACAGTTCTTATAATATTCAAAGTCTAACATGAATTCATTCAATTTAAAGAACATTTTCATAGTATAATTTTTTTGAAACGTAAAAATGGATAAATTTTAATTGTTTAAAAGTTCTATACGACTTTGAACAAAGTCGACTAGAGTAAATGCATAGCCGCATAAAATCATTGCTGCGTGACGGATTTTGAGGTGTCACGTGACCAATTCAGTGCCATCGAGCAACCAGAACTGCGAACGAATAAAAGCTTTAAGATCTTTTATTATAGTGTAAACTTTTGTATTAAAACATTATGACATAGTGAATACATTATTTTAAACGTTAATCTTTACATCCATATAATCAAAAATAACAAATGACAATTATTTTTAACACAAAAATTAACTATATAAGGCCATGCAACTCACCCGAAGCACTAGGCCATTCCAGTTTCTGAATGTGTAGGGTCTGTGGTACAGGCAGCATGGCTGTGACTTCTGCCACAAGTGCAGTGGCGGGCACATCGGCAAGGGTTCCCACGCACTTGACCCTCAGCAGCGCGCCCATGAAGTGCTTGCGGAGGATGTTCATAGTCAGGTCCACGGTAGTGGTGAATTCGTTGTTCTTTTCGTATATCCAGACTGACGTGTAGGAGTGGTGGACCTGGGAAGAAAAAGAACTTGATCAAACTGGAAGAGAGAAACGTTGACGCTGGAAGATGGTGGAATGCCGACATTGAGTAATTAAAAAAGATGTCGGAAAGTATGCAAATCAACGGTTAACTACCGAACTGTTTATGTAATGGAAATGGTTGTAGATATTTCTTCAATTTACCTCCATTCCGTTGACGAAGAACGTCAGGGTCGCAGGAGGAATGGAAGGTGCAGAAGTGCATTTGACATTGAGATCTTCCCCTATGTCGTAGGTCGACCTCATCCCTTCTATCCTCGGCTTCTCTTGGGGGAGAGCTAAGGAAAGAAAATGTTATTTATTAATTTATTATAGTGTCATATTTGTATTCTAGTAGCAAAATCACAGATTACGTAGGTCATCGTTTCTCAAACTCTTTAGTGTCGAGACCCCCTTACGATCCAAAAAATAAAGTAAAAATCATTACGACCCCCTCACTACATATTTTAACGTTCACTCATATGTTTTAGAATGTTTGGATTGGGAAATATTAACAGCAATTATATTGGCTGACAAAACTTTACAATTTGGAATTTGTAAATTCATGTTATTTTTGTTTATTAGGGAAAGAAACACTTATACAAATTTTATTAAAATAATTAGATGTCACATGATTGCATGAACCAGCGGAAGTTTCCGCCTAAAATTCATAATATTACATACAGAAAAACATAAATAATTATAGAAAACATAAAGTGGATTTGGTAGGAAAAGATTTTTTATATATATAAAAAAACAGACTAAAGTATATAGGATAGAAAATGTGAAATTAAACTATGACCCTTGACAAAAATAATACATCTTTACATCATAGGATAATGGACAAAACATGAATAAAAAAGAAAAAACAACATAATGAGGAAGAGAAAATGCGGGGGTAGGGGTTCGTAATTAACAATTTATTATATTTTTTTCTAATATACAACTAGTAAATTGACCTGAGGACAAATGGAAAATATCAACGGCAGAAGAGATTTGGATCTTGTATTTTGTGCACGTCCTTCTGAGAAATTAATATTGTGTGCAAATAGGTACACACCGTCATAATATTTATCGTGATGCGAATTAAGTACTTCAATGGCAGATATCATTCCTGTTAGCTGACATTTTATCAAGTCACTACAAAATGGTTCAAATAATTATTTCCCTTTTTGCTGCCGTTAAAAAACTTAAGGAAGCCATTTTTTTAATCTAATGGTCAAAGATGGGGAGTTTTGAACTTACCGATTGTAATAAAACTACTGTAAAAAGCCTTTAACTAGACAAACTAGAAAAACTACCAAGGAAATCTAAGATACGCGAAAAAAGATTCGGAGAATTAGGCAATTTGACGTGGAATAGGCCATGTAATTATACTTAGGGATCCCGAATTAAGCAGATACAATCTAACCATTTTTATAAAGGCCAATCATGGAGATAAAGGGGTAAGAGCGATGTTTTACGTGAACAATAAAAATAGGACGTTATTCGCAAAATACAAGAACGAAAATGAAAGATAATGTTGATAAAAATGTAAGTTATATAATTTAATGAATTATTATTCCGTGCGGTCTAACATAGTTATTTTTTATATTTACTACACATAGGAGGCCCCGAGGAAAACATTTCCCTTAGAGTTTATGTCATCTTTGGGGTTGAACGTATGCACTTCAGGGGGAACATCTGGAGGTCTAGTTTGGTCAATCGATTAAACCCTACAATAATTCGATAATGAACAACTCCGTCATATATGGACAGTTGTTATCAATATTTGCTAATGTTTATTAAGTTCGGCAAGTGTTTTAGTTTTTGTTATTGTGACAGCTATTTCGGCTTACTGTCTAAAATGGTTTGAAAATGGCCTTGAATAATATAAACTAAAACATTTACAGAACTTAATAACAAACATTATTTAAAAAAAATAAAAAAAAATATATATATGTATATATATATATATATTGTTAGCAACGTATTTGAATATTGCCACCAGAGGTACTGCTAGCGCCTCTGGCGGCCAACTGGGAAACTACTACTGCCCCTGCGTCGGTAAAGAAGGGATTGACACCGTGGGTTGGCAAGACTGCTCGGACCTGCAACTGCACAGCTACCAACCCCCCGAACGCAAGCCAACGGCTGGAATTTGAATGGCGAGATGTAGTCTTGTCGAGAATTGGATATTATTATTGTCATTTACCTTGGAGACAATATATTTCATTATAAAGATTTTACTTGGCGTTTCATTATTGCTAACATCAGAAGTGGGATTCGTAAAAGCAAGTGTCAGCTTTCATTTCATTCGCCTGACTTTGTTGTGTAAACATACGGCCGCCATTACGGATTACGGCGTCGGTCGAGTTTTTGTTTGTTTTGATACCGGTGATTTTGTTACCTGTTAACAATTTGTGTATCAGCGTGAAATATTTGGACTTCTATTGTGAATTTACGTAAAAATGCCGCGTAATTTCTGTGATGACAGATGTATGCGCTTGATGACGAAGGAATTCGTGGAGTGGAATTATTTTCCCGCGAAATTGCGCATTGATGAATGCATCATTGAAGATTTTAATAGTGTGCTTGAAAATTCATCTGTGATTCAATGGATTTGCCGAGAAGACTTTTCCCTTTCGTATTTAACCTCGTGAGTCTAACTTGATCGAAGACATTTACAAATAATGTCAACATGGCTGTCAAACAAAGTCGCTGGCTTGTGTGCCGGGCGCGTGGCCTAAAATCTGAAATACGAAGTGACTCGAGGAAGGTGACTTGATGGCCAGCAGGGAGAAGATGGATTACTCTTGATAGCAGCAAAGTTGATGCTGCGTTGACAAAGTCTGATCTTGGTGCTAAAAAGCTTACCTAGCTGCTAAAAGGATGACCAATTCGGCGATTTAACTATGGACATCGCAGATGCCATGCAAAAACTAAAATTAAATACTTGTGCGAAAATTAAAAGCCCTTTTATGTGTGGCGATAAGGAGTTGCACTTATGTCGACTATCATGTCGAGTTACAATCATGTCGACTATCTGAGTCGAAACCCTGTGTTATGGTTCGAAGTTTTTAGAAATGGCTCGAAGCTAATTGAAATGATTCAAACTGGTTTGAAATGGTTCGGAGATAATCGAAGCGATTCGAGATTGTTTGAAATGATTCAGAGATAGTCGAAATGAATCGAGGTGGTTTGAAAGATATTCGAAATGGTTAACATCTAGAAATTTCATGTGTGACGTTTTTTTGGATTCATCACAATGTGAGTAAACATGAAGGTGTTTATCAGACACTGGCTGCCGTCCGGGACAAATACTTGTTTCCGTGGGTGAGGAATGTTATTACAAAATATGTGACAAACGATTCTAAATGTTTGGATGGCAAAAGTGATACTGGCTGATGTAATATGTAAGCCCGGGATTTTATAAAACGGAGATATGTTTTGCTGTTGCATTGAGCATGTAGATCGATTTATTATGATCTTTCGTGAAGAGTGTGGACGGAATGCAGCATGTTATTGCTCTCCAGGATGGCTTCACGAAAAACTGTCGATTGGAAGCGATGGCAGAAACAAATACGAAAGGTGTCATCTAGACGCTTTCGGCGATGATGTACCTTTGGAGTGCCATGGAGGCTTTTGATAAGTATCAAAGGCAGCAGATGAAATGGTTCAACTCGAACCGATTCATAATCGAGTGACGGACCTTATGGTCGTACGTACTGTGACACGGAAGCTTTTGATAAGTATCAAAGGCGGCAGATGAAATGGTTCAACTCGAACCGATTCATAATCGAGTGACGGACCTTATGGTCGAACGTGCTGAGACACGGAAGCTTTTGATAAGTATCAAAGGCGGCAGATGAAACGGTTCAACTCGAACCGATTCATAATTGAATGGCAGACCTTATGGTTATACGTGCTGAGACACGGGTGCTTTTGATGAGTATCAAAGGTGGTAGATGAAACGGTTCAACTCGAACCGATTCATAATCTCACGTTGGCTGGTGGGAGGCAGAACCTTCGGGTTATTCGTGCTGAAGCAGCACGGTGTATATAAATAATCCCACGATAACTAGTGAGAGGCAGAAAATTCTTGTTATTCGTGCTGAAGAAGCACGGTGTATATAAATAATCTCACACTGGCCGGTGAGAGGCAGAAGCAGTTATACGTGACAAAGCACGGTGTTGATAAATAATCTCACGTTGGCTGATTAGAGGCATAACCTCTGGGTTATACGTGCTGAAGCACGGTGTGGCTAAATAATCTCACGTTTGCTGGTGAGAGGCATAACCTCCGGGTTATATGTGCTGAAGCACGGTGTGGCTAAATACTGTCACGTTGGCTGGTGAGACGCAGGACTTCAACGTCGAACATGTTGAGTCATGGGAACTTTTTGATGAATATCCAATGGTGGCAGATGAAACGTTTCCACTCGAAACGATTCATGAAACCCTCATGTCGTGTTGGCGACATGGCGATCAGGATCTCCAAAGGAATTCCTGGATGCAAAAAGGTTAAAAGACTGGATTATATATATATATATATATATATAATGTGGTTGAAGTTTTGCTGAACGATCGTTTTGAAGTGTTGGGTACCAGACCCAACGGAAGCACTCTTATAAGAGTGACGGTAACATATTTATGAAAATATGAGGAAATGGACAGCTGAACAAATTTCTGTAATGGTCAGGAAGGGCGAACAGTGTGATCTGATTGTCAGTACCATTGTAGGGTTGAAGAAATTTCAACCCATTTAATTATTATTTTTTTTTAATTTTAGCTTCCTGCTTTGAGGTCAAAGCAGTGGTCAGTATGGCCGTGTTAGCAACGTATTTGCATATTGCCACCAGGGGTACTTCTAGCGCCTCTGGCGGCCAACTGGGAAACTACTACTGCCCCTGCGTCGGTAAAGAAGGGATTGACACCGTGGGTTGGCAAGACTGCTCGGACCTGCAACTGCACAGCTACCAACCCCCCGAACGCAAGCCAACGGCTGGAATTTGAATGGCGAGATGTAGTCTTGTCGAGAATTGGATATTATTATTGTCATTTACCGTGGAGACAATATATTTCATTATAAACATTTTACATAGTGTTTCATTATTGCTAACAATATATATATATATATATTTTTTTTTTTTTAATTTGAAATTAAATGGAGCTTTACAAAAACACAAAAACAAGAAAAAAATTAGAAAATCAATATTTGCCATCACGGTCAACAATTATTAAGAAATATTTCAATAATTATTAACCTGAAACACTCATCCACATTTGAAAAAAATCTCTCGAGAAATGATACTTGACGCCGACGGAACTCGAACCCGTGTCCTTCTGATTTCCGGTCGAATGCTCTACCACTGAGCTACGTTGGCTTATCTCTTACCCGCCAAATAATTCAATATATACTAGTGTTTCATCAACATAAATTAATTAAATTAATATTAACTTATTAAATAATTTATTTATTTTTTAATTTAATTTTTCTTTATTTTTTTTTCAATGAAACACTAATATATATTGAATTATTCAGCGGGTAAGAGATAAACCGAAGTAGCTAAGTGGTAGAGCATTTGACCGGAAATCAGAAGGACACGTTCTTCAATAATATTTCAGGATGCCATCAGGACCAGTGGTTGTTTTGCTGGGAAGATTTTTTAAGGAGTTTAAGACATCTATATGTGTGATTTGGCAATTATTAAGATCAAATTGAAAGAAGTCGTATACGTGGTCCATAGACTTAAAAAATTCAACTAAGACCCGACCAATTTATTCCGATCGATCTTTGAGAAACTAAAGTGGTTCATATATGGCTAAACCTGACTAACTAGTTAATTCCTGTTTAGTGTCAAAAAGTAAATGTGGACTGCCAGTGCATATTTTGTTTACTGTTTTTATTAAAATTTGACAATTTATTAATATTTTTACGTAATTGCTTGGCATCTGATATTTCGGGGTGTCAATTCTTAGAAAAGATCCCCAGTGTAGCCAACGTATATCAATTTCTTATTTATTCCCTGTCAATATCGGTTTGGTTGTCAACGCTGAAACTGTACTCGAGCAATCGAAATAAAATCATTGGAAGTTACGCCTATCGATGGGATATTGTAAAGTTATCGATTTCACCGTGCTAGAGCTCCAGAAGAGATGGATAGTAGAAAATGATACTCACTCATAACTGACACATTCCTCGCCTCCCGGATATATCTGAAGGGCGTCTCGGTGGACACCTCGCAGGAGTATGTGCCCGAAGCGTTGACGGACTTCATGGCCAAGTTGACGCCGCAGCGGTGATTATCGCACTGGTCCAGTTCCGGCTCCTGGATGTCGAACTCGTGCAGAGGGAACACCAGGAAGGGGCTGGGCTGAAAGAGCAACATATGTTAGTAAAATAAGATAATTGTGTATTTTTATGAGACTCCATGACAAAACAGAACATTGAAGAAAAAATACATACACCTAACCTAACCTAAACTAATTTATCCAATCATTTTACCTTCATCTATTTGGTAACTGTTCTATTTTTGCATCAATTGATTATCTTCTGTTTTGTTACAGCTCTGGTTTACCTACCTATCATTTTATTATCATCTGTTTTCTTACTGTCCTGTTTTATCCATCATTTTGTTCTTATCTATTTTATCACTGTTTTGCTTTATCAATCATTTCGCTCTTCTTCTTTTTTCGCACTACATGATATTATTATATTTAATAGTTCTGGTTTACCTACCTATCATTTTATTATCATCTATTTTCTTACTGTCCTGTTTTATCAATCATTTTGTTATTATCTCTTTTTTCACTGTTCTGCTTTATCCATCATTTCGCTATCTTCTTTTTTCGCACTATCCTGTTTCGTTATCATGATATTATTATATTTATTATGAAAATATTATTATAACCTGTTTTCTTCTAATATTATTTGTCCCACAAATAGCTATCCACACATTTCCAAATAATTAAATTCAATCACAACTGTTCTGCCTAAGTGTTAGTGTATTAACTTTAAAAACCATCTGTATTACTGTAAGATTTAAATCGAATTTATTCTATTGTACAAGATTGTATTATTATCTTTTCCCTGTTTTATCTTTGAACCTTTCGTTTAAAATTCATCCGCAACAAATTGTTTTGTAAATACTGATTTTCCAGAACTTTAGGTTGTTTTGGCTTATCGTTTTATTTAAATGGTTCACAAAGTGTTCTTTAAAGTTTATTTAGAAATAAGGTTATTTCAGAGTTTTGAAAAGCGCCTTAAGTGATGTATTTATCATTAGTACTTACAAATATTAAGGCTCTTCAGTGAGAATAATAAACAGTGAGGCTTTATGAATTTCTATGACATCTAGAATTATGAAATGAACAAATCCATTAAATGTAAAGTTGTCATTATTTGTGTACAATTATATTATTATTAGGAATCCGAAAACATATTTTGTGAATGACAGATTCCTACACATTGTAATACTTATTACATAGCAACCCCAGGTGCTTGGGTATCAATGGGCTCTACACACGGTGCTGCGAACAGCCGGCTGTTAGCAGCTGGCTATTGTCTCCTGTCTCCCTTTTCCTCGTGCGAACCCGTAACATTCTGTTTCACGTTGTCTTCTGTCTCTTTTATTAACACAACAAATTCAATATCACCATCTCATTTCCTCGGTTGGTACTAACGGCAGACGGTTTCTTCCAATTTGCAGTCAACGTGAAACAGAGTGTTACGGGTTCGCATGGGAAAAAAAGAGACGGTAGACATCCTCCAACCTTCGTTTTTTAGCCAGCTGCCAAAAGCTGCTGTTCGCAGCATGGTGTGTAGATAGTATAAAATTCCGTTTAAAAAATACAGATATAATCTTACTAATATTATAAATGTGAAAGTTTGTATGGATGTATGAATGTTTGTTCCTCTATAAATCGAAATTTAATGAATGGATTTTAACGAAACTTTACAATAATATAGCTCATACATCAGAATAACATATAGGCTATAATTTATAAAGCTAGGTATTTAGTTTCAATATATTGAAAATAATAATTATAGTTTAATAGAAAAGATCAAAATTTGAGAACGACATTTTGCAAAACAATAGTTGTTAAATCAAAATTCTATTTTCGAAAATATTTAAATTACTGAATTTATTTAAAGTACTCGCCTAATACTTTGAATTGAATCAAGAATTATAAATATTTTAAATAAATAGGTTAAGAATTTTGGTATAAACGTAGATGGGACCTAGGAAAAGAAAATAGATTATTCGAAGTACTAATCCTACGCAGACGAAGTCGCGGGCAGAAGCTTGTATACCATATTACACATCTCTTTCAATTACATTACTAACTAATCAACCACCAGATAATTCCATAACTAACTAATCAACCATGATATTGTTAACTAACTAACCATCAGATAATTACACAACAAACTAGCCAACCATTAAATAATTACATAACTATCTAACCAATAATATGAACCGCCACACACACTCAAGCGCCCTTGAGGTGATTTTCTCAAAAAAAAATCATCCAAACTTTACTATTATTGCTATTAAACTATGGCATGACACACACTCTTTGATTCACATTCACATATCCTCTTATACATGCCTTTCTGTTATCAGGACTCTTGATATAACTTGACTCAGATATTAGTTTATCTTGACCGAGGATAACCAGCTCAGACATAAACCTGCAGTCTCAACATCTAGATCTATGGATATTCCTTAAAAGAAACCATCAACTACGGAAAATGCCAATTTATACCTGCTTTCTAGATCTAAGCAAAGCGTTTGAGCCTCTTTGTCACAATAAACTAAGGATTCGGAAGGATTAATAGCGATTTGTAATACGCGCCAATTAAAACCAACGTCGCCACAACGCGCCCGGCTGACTCATATCAAATTTATTGGGTAAGTTTGTACCCTATACTAAGTATTTTTTATAGGTATGTCTTTTTGTAAGGGAGAAGTTGGATTTTCGAAAAAAGTTGTTCTATGTATATATTTTTTTTTGTAATATGAATACCCCACAAAAGTCCCAATTGCTCCCGTCTGGAGCCAGTGAGACTATGTCGTCCCCAATTAGGGTCTGTTGTGAGGCTGAAGATAGTTAGGTGGGAAAGAAGAAGGTGGGGAGTACCTGGCTATTAAGATATGGTCACCAAACGCGGCTAAAGCCATTTCAAGCAACGTTTCAATTCTGAAGAGTGGTTTTACACCAGGGCGATACTGAGAGTATCTTCCACTCTATATAAGTATATAATACAAAAGTGTGGTACTTACTTGATGTGAAGGCACATATCGGAAGAACTCCCGATCGTCCACGTACCATTTGACTGAATAGAGACCAAGGGGTGATGTGTCGTAGGAGCAAAAGAGACGGGTTGGCTGTCTCGTATCCGCCACGGCTGGTATATTGATCACCTGGATCTCGAGGGCGGATGCACTACCTGGAAGAACAAATACGAATTAACATCAGATAATTTTTTTATTATTTTGGGTTAGAACTCATTCATTCTAATGCTAAATTATTTGAAGGGTTCTCGAAGGAATATCGCTTGCTGAGGGTTGGTTTGTACTATGTCCACTTATGGTTTTTTTTAAACTGTGAATGCAGTAATATTTATCGTATTTTTATCTACCATATCCACACACACACAAAAAAAATTTCAGCGGGAACTTACATTTTGAACGTCACTTTTTGTTATCCATATATCTCCATAGTAATTACAAAAAAATGAGGGTTGGAGTGGACTATGTCCATTGGCCAATACTTTTACAATTTTTTTACTATTATTTATAAAAACCTTATGTACGTGTATGTAAAAATTACTTATGTTAGATGACTCCATACATTTTATTAATTCATACGACAATACTAAATATTCTCATTTCTAATAAATAATTTTGAATATTTTTTATTTAATTATTATTTATTAAATCCTTATGTATTTGAATGTCAAATTATTATTGTTTGATGTGCCATTGGATGAAATTACTGTTGGTTTGGTCGATCTCTGCCCAGAATATGGATATAGTATAAACCAACATTAAATATGGTCAGGGTACAAACCAACATAAATTTTTTTGCTATTTTGTTAAAAAAATGTCCTTTTATTGTCTTGATTATGCTTTTATTCAAATAAAAATTCAGCCAATTATGTTGTTCTTTTATCTAAAGGTAGATTAATTCTTGTATTTTATATTTTTATTTATAACAATTAGTTTGAAGTAAAGGAAACAAAAAAGAATTTTTTAAAACTTCATACCTCCTTTTCTTGATACGAGTTTTTGTGGACATAGTACAAACCAACCCTCAGCAAGCGATATGTTCACAGAAAAATAATTCATGGGCTATGACATACCTATTTGATAAGATATTTTTTGTGCGGAGGAAAGAAAATTTGGAAGAGGAAGATTAGGTTTTACCTGTAGATACTTGAATTAATGTAACCAGTGATTCCTGACATTATTTGGAGTATAAAATGTAAATGAAATTTTGGTCTCCGGTGACTTTTTTGATGACGTTTTATTTTTTTTTCAAAACCAAACAACTTTTTTTTCTTTCGCATGTCATTACTGGTCACTCAACCGAGTAACCACCCAACCTCTTATCTTGCCCTCAACTCTTCAACACCTTCTACTTTTTTATGCGTTTGTAGAAAAAACAAAAACAAAAACAAAAACGGCAAGATAAACATTCCCGGGTTACAAATAATGAATAAATTTCCTGCAAGTTACAAGAAACTTTATTTTGGTCCTAGAAGGCTACCGAAAATTACAATGTCCAATCGTAACAATGACTTACAAACATACAAAAATAATAATATGTCAACACACATCGGATTTTTAGGGGTTGATCGACTTCAGCCCCTCGCGCGTCGTCCCAATCGGTCAGTATCGGTAAGCAATTGTCTGAATCTGATTTGACATAGGATTAACGTGTGCAGACAATCGGAATTACTATGTTTGATTATTTTGAGTTTTTTCGATAGTTTGTAAGTAATACGCCAAGATGGCAGTCGGGCAGATGTAGTTTATTTCTAACAGATTCTCCCCTCTTTTACGCGAATTCTTAATAAAAATATTGTTTCTATAAGTTAATCATGAAATTTATTCCTTATGCATCAAAATTATGTAATTAAGAATACAGACGTGTAAAATTAAAGAATTTAAGTGGGTACTTTTAACTATAACGTACTTAGTCATGTACCATCATATGCCAAAACCTGTAGAGAAATGTCGTGATCGTCAGTTACTTAATATTAAGTACGCGTCGTACCTTAAAACACTTCGATACATGCTGAATAATTCAGACAGGACATATGGGACCCCAGTAACTCCTGGTTACCGCTACACCGTAGGTACCGAGTACCCCTCAATAGGAAGTGGGGAGATCGGGTAGAATGTTATTATAGCTTTCAGACGCACATATATAGGGCAGATTGCGCTGCTCCGAAGGGTCATTGTGTATTTGTTATGGTAAAGACGCACAGCAATACGGCAGTTAATGTCGTCCTTTGGTGCTAATATCGAAAATATTAGCAATTATCTATGCGGAAAAGCGTAAAACTATAATACCCCTTTGTTAGTCGATACTTGATAGTAATTCAAACACAATATCCCTAAGGCTAATTAGTTTTGCTTTTGTGAAAAATCAGCAGTTAATGTCGTCCTTTGGTGCTAATATCGAAAATATTAGCAATTATCTATGCGGAAAAGCGTAAAACTATAATACCCCTTTGTTAGTCGATACTTGATAGTAATTCAAACACAATATCCCTAAGGCTAATTAGTTTTGCTTTTGTGTAAAATCAAATATGTCTTATTTAAATCGTCGTCTCCCTTACTATCATGGTGAGAAATATATGATCTAAACGGTTTAAGAAAGAGAAAACACTACGTTGTATATTCAATTTAACCACAAACTAGTTAAAATCTACACCTTTATAATACCTACCAAAGTTTCCGATCGCAATTTGAAAAATAAAATGAAACTTTGGGAAATTTTATTAATTATTTATATCTACATGAAACGATAAAAAAGTGATGTGACGATAAAGTGAATTATACGCTTGTCTAAAAAATATATGTGTGTTTTTATATTTTTTTTATTATCAGTAATTTTAGCTAGAAAAAACGTATGCTGAGCCAATTTAAAGCAATTTTATGATTGTTCAAAAATTACATCTGTATTTAGAATTATAAATTTTGAAATCGTATTTTATAACCTTTCAAAAATAGTTTTATTATTCAGGTATGTTCAACAATATTATTTTATTTTTGTAATTTATTGCAAAGCGGAAATATTAAAACCTTCTGACAAAATATATCAGAGGCCTCAGGGGTTAAAATATTTTAATCTCATGAATATTAGTAATAATAAAGCAAGAATCGGATTGCAAAGGTATGAGTTAATAAAACTGTTAAATTCCTTGCTTTATACTCGTATATATCTCGTGCTGTGGAGCTTCGAGATATCAAGCAACTTTCAAATGAAAAGAAGCATTGTTTGATGTATATCATAGATAACATGTACTTTAAGTATCGCCATGTTGAAAGACCACCGTTCACAATCGAAACGTTGTTTGAAATGATAAAAATAGTATTTGGAGGCAAGATCTAAATAGTCTAGTACTTCTAAACCTTCCCTTCCCCATCTCCTCCCCCATATTTTCCAATTAGGGATACCGTAGTCTTACTGGCTCCGGACAATCCGAATAAATTAGTATATATGTGCAAGTAGTGCTATCTTTGTTTGATGGCTTAGCAGAGGCGCCCGGGTTCATGGGGTGAGGTTTGTCTGGGTCTGGTCTGCTCACCAACTGCGTGGTAGGCCAAATCGAGAGAGACTGATTGAGGAAGACCTTTCGACCTGTATAGCACAGCTCTCTGGGAATGTCCGTCACTTCTGGATACACTGACACTTAGATTCCAAACCACTCCTCATACCTTTTTCCTTCCCAGAACTTCCCCTTCTTTCTTTCCTAAAAAACAATGATCACAGCATCCTCAATCCCAATCATTAATCATCCTCAGGAATTATTTTCTTCCGGGCATCTTGTGTGGAGCTATTTAAAAAAAAAGAAGTTTTCGGTGTTTGATTCACTTGTAATTATTACCTGTAAATGAAATTACAATTTTTTTTATAAATTTGTTCTTTTTATACACCATTATCTCAAAAACACTTGGATTACGTAAGAAAACTCAAAAATTTGTAAAAAGTTCGGTGACCCAAGCATTTTAAATTATTAGTTTTAATGTATAATGTAATTTTGAACACGTTCACAATTTATTTAAGTACGTGAGTACCAAACGTAAAGCAAAAGAATCGTAAAAATTTATACTGCAAACTTTGCAGCATTTACTGTAATTTTACTATCAAAATGAATTACCTGTTTACCATGGATAAACTTCCAAAAAGATTCAAATTTACTGCCGGATTTTGTTTGTTTCACATTCGAGTGAATGCAAAATCATAATATAAAGTATATTGTATAATATTGACATATTCAGCACATTTCCCCGTCAAGAGGTGATATTGAAATATCGTAAGTTTGTGATTATTTGGCAGTATATTTTCTCACCAACCAAACAGTAAATTTGTTTACGACGTGATATTTTAGTTGAAAGCTTAATGGGGAAAGAGATAAAGCTCGTGACATGGAAGTTTAGTTTATCACGTCATAATATATCGCAAAGAGTGGCGTTTTTAAAGATGTACGTAGGTAGCAATAAACAAAGTAATATTGACAGGAGTGGCGGCGGGTGAATTTAGGTAAGATAAAAAAAATCGTTAAAAAAATATTTTCATTGTACATATACAGGGTGTTAAGGTACGTACTTGAGTTACTTTAACCAGTAATTCCTGACATTATTTGGAGTAAAAAATGTAAATGAAATTTTGGTCTCCGGTGACTTTTTTTATGTCAATTTTTTTTTTTTTCAAAACATTTTTTCTTCAAAATCAAACAAAAAAAAAAATCTTTCACATGACCTTATTGGTCACTCAGACGAGTTACCGCCCCGCCACTTACCCTGCCCCCAACTACCCAACACCTACTATTATTTATGTTTTTGTAGAAAAAAAAAAAAAAAAACATCAAAAATGTCACTGGAGACCAAAATTTCATTTACATTTTTTACTTCAAATAATGTCAGGAATCACTGGTTAAAGTAACTCAAGTACGTTCCTTAACACCCTGTATAATATATTTTGTTTTAAGTTAGACTTCTGGAGGGGCATTATGTGTGACGATAAACATAGTGTTGTTTAGAATTCAAATGGCTGAATCGCAGGAAAATTTTACCCCTTCGTCAATAAATAATTATAAACGAAAAAATCAACAACCTAATCATGTTACACCGCCTAAAAAATGTAAGTTTTTATTTTGTTTTTAGGTTTTAATCAAAGAAGTTTCACTTCAAAGCACTTCTACTTAAGCCTCGGCAAGTTTTCACTGGAAAACGAACTCTTTATTTACATTCTCTTTGTGAAATAATCGGCTGTTTTGAGGAAATTTGTATTTCGTACTAGCTGATACCCGGCATGCGTTGCTTAAATAAATAAATTGTTTCTCCCTTCGTTTCATTTCCCATTCGTCCCCGTTCCCCTTCCACATCCTCTTCCTCTTCCCCTCCCGCGTTCCTTTCCCCTCCCGCGTCCCCTTCTTCTCCTGCGTTGCCTTTTTACCTTCTCCCGCGTTCCCCGTTCCCTTTCCGGTCACCCCTTTCTCGCGACCCTCACGCTTTCCGCTTCCACCTTCTTTGCCTTCCCCCTTAATTCCCCATCCGACCCTTCCACGTACCCCTCCCCCCACCCTCTTTTCCCTGCCACTAACTCCATAAGATACACCCATTTTTCCAACAACTGGCGTGACCTGTTTCATTTTTTATGCAGATTTCATAACGCAGAGCTCACCAGTACATATACATAAATATTCACTGGCATGTTCACAACAATTTGACCGGTCAGTGGTTGAGTAGACATCGCCTTTGGGTCCCACCCAGGCGTTCCGTGTTCGATCACAACACAAGCAACCTCTTCCGCTTAGTGTGGTGGTAGTAGGAGATTTTCAAATGTTGTTGGGTTATTCGTAACCCGGGAATGTTTGTCTATCTTAAAAAAAAAAAAATTAATAGCAATCGTATGAAATTATAATCGCAATCGGATGTATTGTGTATTAAATAAATTCATAACGCTAGAGCTCACTAACCTATATCATCCCGGGTATGCGCATATCATATTCCCAAAGTTTCATTGCAATCGGATGAATGGTATGGCCGCGCATAACATACGAACACACAAACAAACAAACAAAAAACAAACAAACATCCATTATTATACATTATATTTTGAATCGTTCGTATTTTAACTTCTTCTTCAATAAAGTATTATATTATAAGTGTGACCTTCAAACGTTCTTATAACAAGAGTTATTCCAATAAAAATTAAAAAATATTTTCAGAGAAAACTTTTTTTTTACCATTAAGTCAAATTAAAAATAAATTTCTAAATATGTACCTATCAACCCTATCGATATAATAATACAGTGAAGGTACATGCCAAACACATGTTTACACAATGGATTACGTGAAAAGTATGGGATTTAAAATTTGTATGATGTTTATTTTAACCAGCGTTAGCCACTAGTCTCTGCAACAGGTGAATTTCGTTGGGCTACTCCACTTTTTCTGTTTGCTTTGTTTCGATTTAATTTATTATCAATTATGACGCCTACTACTCTGGGCATTGTGTTATATATCGATGGCTTTAGTCTGATGAGTTAAATGGATGTTGGGTCTTATAAAATTAGGCAAATTCCGTTAGCGTACCTTTACTGTAATGTGATTTAACATTCTCGTTTGTGCCAAATTAAAACGAAGTAAAAGCCAAACCTTTAATACTATATTGTTTGTTTAAAAAAAACATTACCATATTCTGTGAAAAATAAGCCTTGTTTATTGTTTTCGTATTTAATTCGTAGAACTGCATTTAATTTATTAAAAATTGATTTGTATTAAATTTAATAATGTTTTTATTAAGTTCTGCAAATATTTTAGTACTTTACAAAGCCATTTTAATTTGTTCGTTTGAAATTAGCCTTGTAAGCCGAAACAGCTGTCACAACAATAAAAAAGTAAAATTCTTAAAGAACTGAATAATAACATTACTAAGAGCGATTGACCAGCGGCTGAGAATAAAAGTTTAAAAATGCTTGCAACTGTACAGGTAGGTTCCAATGAGAAGATCAATTATTCGCCATATCAATTTGTTTTAATTAAAATTTCATTCAAAACTTACTTTATTATATAACTAAATTCACGCACGATGATAAATTATTAAATATCGTGTACTTCTTGTAAGTATTTTTTGATCATATGTATTTATAATTTTTAAGTGTGTAGAAAATTTTGAATTATTTTAGTTTGTAAGACCTTTAATAAATAGAAAAACTGAGGTGTTTTTGTCACAAAATACGTTCTCGGATTTATTTTTTAATAATTTTAATTTAACTAAAATTAAAATTCTGAAAACTGTGTTGACTAGATTATATAATGATTTATTTTGTTGTATTATTATATGATTGGAAATTTGTGTTGTTTAATAGAATCTATCGTTTGAAAATTGAACAAATCTGCCAACGACCAACGGTATACCTTAGCATAAATTATAAATATACTTAGTTTTTCAATATTTTAAAACTGCTTGTACCAGATAAAATAACAATCTTAAAAAATCAATTGTTTTTTTGTAAAAAAGAGTCAATACGTCTAGAATTTGATTTAAAAATGACTAATTTCCGGTATTCTCTGGTATTATTACCCTCTTAAATTTAATTCAAATAAAAAAAAATAAATAAAAATATACCTTGTGTCCAAAAATGAATGTTTCAAATTAACACCAATAGGGTTTATCCACGATTGTTTTATTTGCTTAAAAAAATGAACCAAAAATTACGATTATTATGGCATTTTTATTTTATTTTTATGTTCACGAATAAATTTTCTACAGCGAGTCTAAATAAAAACGGCATTTTCGACGTGTGACGTCATAAGAGTCGCTCGTTATTTAAAAATTTCCGACAGTTCTATTTTGTTTGTTTGATGACGTGCGTACGAAGCGTCGTTTTGGTTTCGTTGATTTTTGAGCGTTTTTAAAATGAATACATTTGAAACATACAATGAAAACGTTAAAAACAAACATTTTTAATACGGTGATTAAAATCAGAAAAATCTTTAAATATTCCATACATTTTCAACAGAATCCCTCGTTTGTGAAAATACCCTAATCTAGAGGAACCATAATGCTGAAATATATACCTACTTGATTAATAATTGATTTCGCTCCTTACAAGATTTATATTTTTTAATAAAATTTGTATGTATACCTATGTATAACCTAAAATAATTATTTTCCTTACAAGATCAATTTATATTTTTTCCGTGCCTAGGTATCGGTTACTGCGGCGCAAGACAGGTTAAAACGCCCACCTTCTTGAAATGGAACCGAAACTTAACAAAAATACAGACAGATGAAATGCCAAATAGTCTAGTTAAAACAAAACTTCGCTACGCTCACTAAAATTTAGATCAGAGGAAAAGAGAAAAAAACATTTCTCTTAAAAAATCTATCTAAGGAATGATCCCCTTGCAAAAATCAATTATTTACTTTGGAAGATATCGATAATTGAATTTCAAAGATTATAAACCCATTAAAACTTTCATCAATCATTCGAAAGAATTCACAAATAATTTTCAAAAATCAGATGTTTTAAAACATTGGAAATGCCAGAAGTTAATTAAAACTTAGTGAGATGTTTGCAGCATTTTGATTGAGGAAAATATGAGATTTGTGTGAGTGATAGGATGAAAATATATAAATTTACTTACTGCATAGTAGTAGAATTCCAAGGGACGACAGGAGAAGGGTTAGCTTTCTGGTAAATGACATCATTTTTGGAACTTTTATTGACGGTCGTAGTCCATTTCGTTGAATCACATTTTATTTATCTCGTTTATTTTAAAAAACCCTTTTAAAATTTTCAATTTTATTTTTTGATTTTTTGATATTTTCACTTTGATATAACACTTGTTTGTAGTCTGATGGATTCTAGAAAGAAACACAATATTACAAAAAATATGTAAACAATAAGAAATCACCATTTTGATACTTAATCAGTTATCAATAATTATAATTTTAACACTACCTTTTCTCATTAAGTTGGTTCATAATAATTTTTATTTAAAAGATTTTAGAAAACTCGTGAAAATCACGGCACATTTTTTAGGACTATTTTATTGATGCATGTAATAATCATTATATAATAATATACGGTAAGCATGTTATAGTCTGTTAAATAAGAGTCGAAAACGTAGGAGGGCGCCACTGTTCTTCATATGGCAATACTTAAATTATAACAGACGGTGGAAATGTAAAGCTGTGTGTTTATAACAAAACAAAAACACATAAAAGTGGGAAAAATATTTTTTTAGTGCAATATGGATACCCCCTGATCCCAAAATTAGAATTGTATGTACATATGTATATTACCTAATCCCTTGCAAATTTTGTGTTAACACAATGAAGTATTGAAAAGTCAGCGATTAAATTGAAGGGACCAGATCTGATGAACCATGAAATTAACCGATTAATTTACTTTTTATATTTTTGATATGTTCTTCAATGTTCATGTACCTAATCCTTAAAACTTGGCTAAAGATGGGTAGTAATTTCATTCAACATTTATTTACTGAAAAAATATTAAGTTTATATTACCTGTAGTAAAAGGTAGAAAAAATCAAACGCCTTTGTGCTTTATCAATCATGTAGATCAAGTCACCCTCATAAACAATTCGTCGTAGTGAAACGTAAATCGAATAAATGTACAATTCCCAAGCGGTTCCCCATTACAGAAATACACCGCTAAACAGCTATTTGTCTTGGCTTAACTGCTTAGCCGATGAATTTTAATATAGGAATTAGTAGTTGAGACAGGGGAAAAATGCTTGGTATGAAAGAATAGATACTCATATTATAAAAAATATGATATTATTTACATATTGTTGTGATACTTCTCATGGCACATAAGTAAAGTTCGATTAATGGTACAGAAGAAAGAAATTATTGTCAAATTAATCCTGTTGTATAACAACACACCTAAATTTAATTTTATGATGGAGTGCTGAAAAGTGGGCAGGTACAGTTGAGATGGTGACCCGACACTTCATCCGGCAACACCTCATCTCCCGACAGTTCATCCGACGACACCTCTTCCCCCGGACACTTCATCCGGCAAACAGTTCATCCGATATCCACTCAAGTTTGTACAGCTGATGTCCACTCAAAACCCCTAAAGATAAAAGTATTTAGACATGCTATCCTATTTGCATACTGATTTGATTAAATAATCCCGTAAAATAATATTTGAGGGGATGAACTTTCCGAGGTTTCAACTGTCCGAAGGATGAACTGTCCGCCGGATGAACTGTCTGTCGGATGAACTGTCCGCCAGATGAACTGTCTGCTGGATGAACTGTCATATAACGATATGGCTTCGAATAAATGCATTTTAAAGCAATTCCATGTAAGTAATGTGTAAGCGCCTTACCGAAAGCCTTTAAAGAATTTAAATTAAATTTAATAATGTTTATTAATAAGTTCGGCAAGTATTTTAGTTTTTATTATTGTGACAGCTGTTTCGGCTTACAAGGCCAATTTCAAACTGTGGTATTCCACAATTAGACGACGATATTTATACGATTTAAAATACAATTTTGAAAATGAGTAAATTGATTTATTATCGGTTAAACCGATTTCCTGGGAAAATAATAGATTCTCCCCCAGGGGTATTTAAAAATTTGTAAATGTGTTCTTAATTGTTTAATAATTACGTTACTGCTATGAATATTGTTTAGGTTTTCTGATTATACTAAGAAGGGGTGAATAGATTATTTTCCTTAGTTTATTAATTAATGTTAAATTAAGGTAATTCGTCCGTTTATTGATTTCTAATTGTTCGAGTAAATTTAATCGAAGACCTTTTCTTTCTACACGTGATGGTTTACGTCCCTTGTTGTTATGTGGATTGTGATTATTCACCAAGAGATGTTCTGCGAATTTTGAAGATGTATTTTTATTATTATAACATTGTATAATAAAAAAAAAATATAAAAAAACTAAAACACTTGCAGAACTTAATAATAAACAATATTAAATATAATTTAAATTAAATTTTAATAAAATAATAATAATTTTAAAAAAATATATTTTTATGGTGAGGTAAGGTTTTTCTAACCTGTTTTTCTTGTGACAGTTATTATTTTTCCTATCTAGAGTAGTTAAGACTACAATAAAAACATAACTTATTATTAACCACAAAAAATTTCTGCAATGCGATAATCAGCTAGACTCTAGCTCTTCAGTTTCAAAAAATCATTATGAAAAGTTATGTTCGTAAGTAAGTTTACAAAGACTAAAGTATATTAGTTCAGTTAAGGCAACAACTTTGATCCAATGAAATAGAACACACAAAAAGAGATTTACTAAAAAATGTTAACAATTTATCGCTTCTATTTCTGATTAGAAGACAGTCCACTGTTTCTTTAACAATGTAAGTCATAATTAAAATAGTGTATTTTGTAATTTCTTTCTCGTGTAATTTCAATATTATTATCAGTTTCTACTCACATGAACACTCTACTAAGATCTACTCTTTATTTATTGTTATATTAGATGCTCGAATCATTAAAGAAAAATGTAAAATATAAATTGTAATTAGTCATATAATATTGTAGTTATTATTATTGCAAGCATATAGAGGAGAACAAAATGCTCCAAGAGCTTAATATAATAGCTTTTAAGGGTTGGAGAACTCATCTAGAATGTTGTGAAACAATGTTTAGAACATTCAAACTTACGACTTTGAGTAAAGCTCTCACACGTCTGTTTGCCGGAATGCATAATTAATACTTCCACACTACTCAGTTCTTACGAATTCATAAGACATAAAGTTGCTTGCTAACGAGTTCTCTTGTACCTGAGTCATTAAATTGTGAAATCCACATTTTCTCCTCTCCCTATTCTGGCAAGTTGATAGGGGAATGTTGGAAAAGAATTGAGAAAATTCTTTTTAAATCCACGGAACGTATCTTTCGGGATTTCGTTTATTCGCACACAGCTCAAGAAAAAAATATGTCAACTCAAAGAAATAAATTATTGCCTTTCTCTGAGCGGGATTTCGGTTTTCGCCTATTCATGGTTTTATTTGACTTTCACGAAAGGTTATTTTTTAAACACAAATAATAAATAACGGTTAAGTTTTTGTACACATCGTCCTTAAACAGGCTTCCCGTAAATAAAGTATGAGATAGCTCTTTTCTCTTAGACACGATTATATTCACGTGCCTCCGTCATGTCGGTTACAAACAATCATCTATTAACATGTTGGGCTTTGACGGTTCTGGAAAGTTGTCAAATAATAAAAGATTTCAAAGGGAAACAGAAACTGCCAACTGCTCCCAGTGGTATGGAGCTAGTGATACTATGGCATCCCCAATTGGGGTATGTTGTGAAGCTGAAGTTAAGTCGGGCAGGGAAAGATATTTTAATATGGCAGGCGGTTATGGACAGACATTATCACCAAAGATGACATAGACCATCAGGGAAAAAAAACACGGTGCCTTTTTTAAGATTTTCAATGAATACACTTATTTTTATTTCTTCAAACTTCGCAAAAAAACATTTTTACTTATCACGGCCGTGTTCAGACCTGGTCCACAAACACGGCTAAAGCCAATTCATGTAACGATTGCGGTCTTTCACCAGGGCGATAATGAAAGCATCTAGCACTCTAGAACTTATTATTATTTTATTTTGAAACAACACAACATATTCAAATAAAAATTAATAGCCCACGCCGGGATTTGAACTTGCTACCATCGGAGACGAGGATCGTAACATCTCATAACGGAGGTATTTTTTTGTTGAAATAATATCTTCGAAAAAATCGTGATTGATTAGTCAATAGTAGCCTAACCTACAGTTAAAATATCAATTTTTCTAAAGATCTTATCAAAAGGGGATACAGTTCGATTGTACGGTTTGGTCTATGAATAGACAGTCCTACACGAAACTGGACTTTTATAATCACTAAAATAATTAGGCTTCAATAATGCTCTCTTTGTAGGCAAATCCAATGAAAGAATGAGAGTCCATATTTAAGTTGTAAGGTTGGCTAGCAAAGGCAGATTTCTAAAATCAGAAGGCTAAATTTCTACAAAACGTTACGACTGTTGTCGCTTTTGTTGTTATTAAACATCACAATATTTGGCCCCTCGTGGGAGGGTTATTTTATAAATGGTAACAATCATTATAAGCAATAATTATTAGCCTGAAACACTCATCCATATTAAAAAAAACCTTCCGAAAAAAGATACATGTCGCTGACGGGACTCGAACCCGCACCCCTTTGATTGCCGGTCAAGAGCTCTGTTGTACACACCGGCAATCAAAGGGGTGCGGGTTCGTCTGTTCATCTGTTAGGTACCTAATGGATAAACACACAAAATGTATATGTCGTAAACTCTATAATTTAATGATTTTGTACAAATATTCATTTCAAACCATGACTTATAAAAGACTGCATCTTCTCTTTGAGCTGCAAAATATTCCAGTTTTCATCAGAAGGCTTTCCCTACAAGACGCTGCAATCAATTTGGAGCACGTTCATTGTAGTTCAACGAGGTTGCCGGTAAAAGGTTTTGCCTACAAAAATAACATCGCGTTAAGAGTTAGTTGCCAAGCAATAAAATTACCCGCTAGTGCCAGCCAAGTGCGCTAGCCAAGAAAAATAACGTTGAAAGCTTTCAATTTCTAGCTGCAAGGGATGTAGGAATTTGTCTTGAGGGAATATGCTAAGGGTTGCGAATGTTGCTTTATGTATGTTGCTAAACCGCTAAAACTACCAAAGGATTCTAATTAATAGTTGAAAAGCTTCGTTTAAATCGAAAAATAAAAGTTGTTTCGAAGAGTATTTTTAATAAGAGTATGAACACTTTTCTCATAAATGTTTTCACTGGAGCGGCAGAGGAATTTTAAACTTTTTCTCGGATTGCTAAAGGAATTTTTTCCGCCCACATTAGAAAAAATCATACCTCCGAATTTTAATATGGAGACATAAAAACTGATTATAGTTCTACATACTAAATGAATTCACCTATCATCTTTTGTCAATTATCACATATTCGTAGGATTTATGAAAAAAAATTATAAAATCGTTAACTTTAAAACTATTTAAAGAATCTAGAAAATATTTGCTATATTTAAGCAGCAAAGCAATCCGTGGGTTTGGAAATAGTACCATATTGTGGCAAAAATCATTCGAATGGATAAATAAAAAAGTACACATCGAAAGAGATTTAACAAAAAAATAGTCTTATAGACTTGAAGACATTTAAGATTTTAATGTTTAATCTAAAAAGTAAAATATATCAATCTTTAATTCATGAAACACTAGCTGAGGTCCCTGACGTTGCCCAGGCTTGCAGTGTAGATCAACACGTTCTATCGATAAGGATTGATAGGGTAACCTACCGTAACTTCTCTTCTTTCCCTAAGACAACTGCAGATCGCTACCGCACAAACAATAGTTGACGTCGAATATATTAAGAATACTTAGTCATTGTGAACTGTTACTGTTCGTTGGCGATCTGCAGGCATGTTAGGGAACGATGAAAAGTTACCAAAAGTTATCGTATCAATCCATATCAATCGATTGAGCTAAGGTGGCCAGATACTCTAATTAATGAGAAGTAACTAAATTTTGCTTTGGGTGGGAAATGAGGATGTAGGTTAGCGTGTGTCGCTCTCCATAGAGAGAAAAACAATTGCCTCTTTTTTAAACGCCCGGCGTCTCAAAAGATGCGTATGATCTGTAGCTATTCGAAAGGGTGAAATAAATAAAATTGGTGTTCACTATTAGCTCGCCAAAATAGTCGGAAGTTTTGAAAAAAATTAGATTTCGTGATTCGGGAAAATAATAAAACAAAGGGTTTATATTTTATATTTTGTAGCAAACATAATTTTTATTTCATAACTGTTGTCCAAAAAACGCAAAAAAAATATTTTTATATCACATGTGAGATGTGTTTTTTTTTCAAAATATAAAAGGGGAAAATAACATTAACAAAATTTTGACCACCACAACACGGCCATGTGCCTAGCGTGGTGGTCGTAAAATTCGCAAAACATGTAACTAGCAGTTTTGAATAAAGAAAAATTTAAAAAAAAAACACTTCTTCTCTTACTAAACAATAACTACACAATTTTTTTTAACAAAATACAACGAATAAAAATAATCAATGCTTAAAATTGAATGATACCATGTTTGACAACAGTAATTATTATTATTGTGAAAAAAATATTAATTATCATAATTCAAAAACACACCTTTAGGTGTTTTTTTTTTTCTGATTTTCAATGAATTTTAACGAGCTAATAATAAAATTATTTACTTTGCAAGACGCAACTTTTAAGATATCAGGCGTTTCTGAATTCAAAAATGAAATAATTGACACACCGTAATGCAGGTGGTTTATCTTAATCTCATGTAGACAATCACCTTCCTTGTTTGTTTTTGATCCGGCAGATCCGCCCTGATCGTCGGATCTGCCGGATCTGCCCTGATGATGGACACTGCAACGCTGTCCGAAACGCCGGTTAAAGAAGAAGGTAGCGCAACACGGCATAACACCTCAAAAACAAACAACGAAAATGCTTTTGGCCGTGAAAATCTAAAAACGTATCAATCACCTTCCTCTTTATTTGAAAGTCTAGTATGCAAAACGTCATCAATCTGGGAATAAATCTGTAGATTTATACAATTAACACAGGCACCCGCCATTAACACTCTTATTTGTATGTGAAGAGATTATATTATAAATAGGTTTGTACATAGATATCTATCTGTTTATTTGATATAATAAAAACACTCGATCAACTTTTTTCCTTTTGAATTCCATGATTTTTCTATTATAGTTAAGTACTTACATGTATCTAAACATGATTTTAAAAACCTTTCTTTATATTATTTCAGATTCAGCGGAATACTTTCTTTCTGCGAATGGAAGATTTTGATAATATCGTAAATCTTCCGACCGTCTTTCCATAAAATTTCTGATAATGTAAGAAGTCTTATATCTAAAAAGCAAAATATAAAGACATGTTTCACAATTGCTAGCTGTAAAAATGCCTCTATTTTTAAATGATAAATATGATGATAAATTATTAAATATCGTGTACTTCTTGTAAGTATTTTTTTAACATAAGTATTTATGATTTTACAATAATGCCTAAACAAAATAAGTGTGTAAAAAAATCTGAAATATTTTAGTTTTTAAGACCTTAAATAAATAGAAAAACTGAGGTATTTTCGTTACAAAACACGTTCTCGGATTTATTTTTTAATGATTTTACTTTAACTAAAAGTTAAATTCTGAAAACTGTCTTTACTAGATTATGTATTGATTATTTTTCTGTATATATATGATTTGAAATTTGTGTTATATAATTCAATGTTTCGTTTGAAAAATTAACAAATCTGCCAACGATCAATGGTATATATAACCTTAGTATATTAAAAATAAACTTAGTTTTTCCAAATTTAAAAAGTGAGTTTACCAGATAAAATAACAATCTTTCAAAATCAATGTATGTATATTTGTAAAAAAAGATTAAATACGTCTAGAATTTGATCTAAAAAGGACACATTTTCAGTATTGTTTGGTTATACCCTCTTAAGATGTTTTAAAAAGTTTTTTCTCTTCATTACGGATAATTTAAAAATAATTGATATTGCAGTAGAAAATCAATATATTCATTTCTCATAACACTCGTCACATTAAATTGAGATTGATGCAAGTGATTTTTTTAAAATTAGGCCCAATGCAACATGTTCCTACTTTACTTAAGTTATTCTTTTTCCTAGGATAATATTTCTTGTAGTAAGTTAATCCAACTTACTAAAGAAACTGTTAAGAGGACTATGGTCTTAGGAGTTTAAATTGTTTCAAAAACATTTTCCCGACGTATAATATCTACAAAGGTTGAAAGGTTCAAACAGTTGCCGAGTTGTATTGTTAGTATTACGCTTCTGGGAGCTCATTAATATTTTTTCTGTTTTTACAACAGAATTGAAATGTAAAAACTTTGTCAGAAATTAACTTAGAGAGGGAAGAGTTCTTTCATCCATTTCTGTTTGCTATTTCAGCTAATCAAGTGTAATACTTCGAGCAAAAAATAACAAAATCTGTCGAAGAAAATAATGTTTTTGCTAGCAGTAAAAAAATAAGAATTGAAGAAATTTCTTAAAATACTTGGTTGAGTCGACTAATATTTATACTATCTGTATAGTATTTGTTCTACTCGTAGTTCAGAGAAAGATATTCCCAAAATTAAAATTAAATCAAAATTTAACTCGGTTGCAAGATGAATTACTGACTTCTTTATTTCATCTTTTCCTACAATATGGGTTACTTCAAACCCCTCTCAACTTCTTCCTTTCCACTTATGGATCTTCCATAAAGCATACCCATAGATTAGTGTAGGAATACGTGGAGTTATTTTTTAAGGATATAAAAATCGAAGAAAACATTGTAAACGCATGGCACATTAGCAATTTTTAATTGGCAAATTAATCTAATTTTTACCCCGATTTTAACAAAGCAATTTAGTGGATTTCTACTTCTTTTGACAGACTGACAGACTTTAATTACGGTTTTTCTTTGTTATAAACTGATAGATGATAATAAATAGCAGTATTAAACAATTAAGAACACATTTACAAATTTCAAAATAGCCGTGGGGAGAATCTATTACTTTCCCAAGAATTCGGTTTAACCGATAATAAATCAATTTGCTCACTTTCAAATTGACATTTTGAATCGTATAAATATCGTCGTCTAATTATGAAACACCTCAGTTTGAAAGTGGCCTTGTAAGCCGAAACAGCTCTCACAATAATAAAAACTATAACCCTTTGCAGAACTTAATAATATACATTATTAAATTTAATTTAAATTAAATTAAAAAAAAAAGGAATTCTACGAATTAAACACAAAAACAATAAATAAATAGAAAACAGTTTGCATCTAGGTATTATTATTTGATAAATATCAATATAGCTTAGCTGACCTCTCCGCCCAACCACTGCAAAGTATAAGGGGGTTGGAACATGCCACGTGTTAGGAGATCTGTTTTTCATCATCCCTTAGTAACCCCTCATCCCTCCCTCTGGGGGGAGGGTAGAAACATCACCACTGTCAGCCGTTTTATGTGAGTAATCATTTCGAGAAGCTGAGTGAAAAATGCACGATTTTCACCGAAATTGGCTGTAAAATCAATTTGTTATCCTTAAAAGTAAAATATTCTTTCTTCAATCTTTGCAAATTCACTTTGTGGTATTATTTTATTTAAATGAAACAAATTACTTTTATGAAAATCATTGTAATCCATGTTATATATCTTCATGTTTCAAAACTATTGGTTTCTTCGTCAGGATAATAAAATGAATAAAAATAACAAAATAAACAAACAAGTATAGACAAAACTATTACAGAGAGATGTGATTAATTACTTTAAAATATTATTAAAACAATTATATAAAATTAAATTTAAAAATTATTTTAGGATATGTTAACATTACATTATGTATTAAAAGAATTTTTTAAAAATTAACAAAAGATAATCAGGTGGTTAAACAACAATAATAAATTATTATAAATATAAGTTTTAATATTAAAATAAATTTAAGAGATTGTTATTTAAAAAAAAATATTTGATCATTAATTTAATGAAGAAACCACCGGTTCGAAACATTTAGATATTAATTATAACATTGAGTAGAGTGGTTTACACAAAAGTAATTTGTTTCATTTGCATAAAAAATTATTTTAATTAATGAAAATAATATTAGCGAAAGTCAATCAAAAATCCGAAACAGAAAAATCAGAAAAAGATTCAGATACATCTGGGACTCGAACCCAGGACCTCTGGCAATCCGGGCTAACGCGCTATCCACTGCGCTAACGTATCCTGGGTTCGAGTCCCAGATGTATCCGTATCTTTTTCTGATTTTTCTGTTTCGGATTTTAGATTGACTTTCGCTAATATTATTTTCATTAATTAAAATATTATATTTTGTAAAAAGTTTAAAAAGTTAAAAATAAAAATAATAAAATATTCTTTTTTGTAAAGTTGTTTTTTTTCAGAATTGATTTGAAACCTTTGATTTTGTTGTGAAGAAAAGTTTCTCCATGGTGTTATATTGTCTGTAAAAATGGGTTCAAAACTACCGACAAAACATTTTACAAAGTAATAGCAACAAATTACTAAAACAGCATCTCAATTCACATAGAAATGAAATACTGCTGGTCTAAACTTACACATATATATTTATTTGTGATGGCAGATTACTCAGAGTGGTATTAGTATCGCCCTGGAGAAAGAACTGTTGAGAGACCGTTGAACTGGAGAGAGAACGGGGACGAATGGAAAATGACACGAAGAAA
Source organism: Limnephilus auricula (assembly GCA_951813805.1). NCBI lineage: Eukaryota > Metazoa > Arthropoda > Insecta > Trichoptera > Limnephilidae > Limnephilus > Limnephilus auricula. The sequence continues at coordinate 8,834,944 of OX638400.1, read as the reverse complement.
CTTTTTTTAAGTGGAATTCCAACGCATGCCGGATATCAGCTAGTTATAAATAAATTACCCACCTCAGAACAGTCTTTGTCTAGTGAGGCAGATAAGGAAAACCGTCTAACAAAAAAACATAATAAAATAAACGTCCGGGTTGCCGGCACGGAAACTGAGTCGAAACGTTACTTGAAAAGGCTTTAGACGAGGTTAGTGTACAAATCTGGAGAGAGAGATATCTACTTCATAACATTCACCTACGTACCATACTCATCTCCTGTCCCTCTCGACTGTTTTTTGTCACATAGCATATTCTAATTGAGGACGCCACAGTTCTACGGGCAACGTCAGATATGAATGCTCGTTCAAGAATAGTATATATAGCATAGGGTTGTAAATGAATACATAAATCAAACGCACAACCAAATGGTTAATAGCAAAACTTATCATTGTACTAAACCATAATCAGGTTTCAAATAAATCATTTTCCAATTATCGCTTTGTGTCGATAAAATCGTGAAAATCAATTGTTTTCTCAAAAGCAATTACAGGGTCCTAGAGAAACGATCGGGGTTCTTCGTACGTTACCAGGTGCCAAGCGAGTACAGTGCACTCCTAAGGTTTTTTTGAACCATAGAGGTCAAACGGGTGAACTGTGAAACTTTTCCGGCACTTTTAAACAAAGTCATTAACTTTTAAAATATACTTAAAAAGTTAAGGATTTTAGCTCTAAGAGGTGAATCAGAAATGAGACAGTTATTTTAGGATACAATAACCTCGCCATAAAGATACCTTGGTGTACAGTGTACATGGTCAACGGTCTTATTATCATTACTACAAGGGCAGTCCATTTAATTAAGGTCAACAGTCATAACCCAAGCTTCAAAATAAAGCTAATGGTCATAACAGAACTAATGAGTCTATCAAAATACGAGGGTTAAAACAATCCAATAAATCTTGGTTGAATTATCCAATTAAATATTAAACAGCAGAAAATAATACTATACCGTTCATGTACTCCCGAGCATTTACAAATCTCCCTCGAATTCTTTATTAAAAATACTTACTTCGGGTTTGACTCGGTCCGTTACCACGCCCACGCACGGTGCGATGATCTCTAGAATTTGGTTTGGTTTTGAGTTTAAGATAAAACCCGGTGATGGAGAAATTTGAAAAAATAGATTTTACTAAATTACTAAAATTTTACTAAATTGTTACTGTCACTATTGCTCTTACTCCACCGGATATCGAGCGAAAGGGACAATGCACCTCGGGCTACTAATACCTAACTAAAATCGAGATTTTGTATTCCCCACATTTCTCCTCCAAAAGTGGACTGATTTTATTTTTTTTTACCAACTACATAAGAAAAACTATTCTATGTCTGTAAAGTCTATGTTATGCTTCTTTAAAAAAACATTGTCTAGTTTGTATACTGAACGTCTTTTGATGGCATTTAAACCAGTCAATTTTATTAATTTTTGGAAGGTCATAACTTCTATAAAAAGTATCTTATTAAAAAAAAAAGGTACCGACACGCTAGTAGTTGATATCTATTATATGTAAAAACAATATTTTCCCTAGGGTTAAAATCCAGAGAAATAAATAGGGAATACGTTTGTATGGAAAAATCATCGCCGGATATCCCGGTATCATTTTCAAAATTGGAGTCGATTGTGGGAACATAATAATTAAAACAAGCGATAAGGTAGGTACAATATAATCATTTTGTTCATTAATGCTTTTGTTTAGATTTTTAATCGGTGTTAATACGAAAAGTAAATTTCTGATCATCTCTACAATTAACAATGTTTGTTTTTGAAAAGCAATCATCTTAATGTTATTTTTTTTTGTTTCAGCCTTGCAAATCCAGCAATTATTATTTTATACTGTAATTTTTCAGGGGTCCGCCTTAGATATATAATAAAAATATATATTTCCAAGGTATTTCATACTGTTTTGTACGTTAACCTAATAATATTAAATATTTTTAAGAATTATTTTTATGCTTTCGTGTTTTCAATTTACTTTTGTTGATTATTGTTTTCCTACAGGTAAAAGAAAAAAAAATGAGATTTTAAACTACTGGAATAGCTTTTCCAACACAGAATACTCTAACAGTATGGATGTGCCTTCCATACAAATTTGAATGGAAAAAAATGTTCTATTTAGCACAAACTCCCAGATAGATCTCCATATCATTTGTATTTCGAAAGCACAGTTTTGATTGGAATTATAGACATAAATTGGGCCAATAATTGGACCACGAAAAACGCCCACAGAGCACTTGTTGCGTTACCATTAATATGGAACTGTAAAAATAAGCTACATTAACGCACTTTACAAATTCCGAATAAATAAAATCATCCAGAAAAATGTATACTTATTTCACTTGACTGGATATGAAAGTGCTTATATTTTTTTGTGGAGTCATTAAACATAAAGCTTAGTTCACTCACGTCGATTAGTTTTTTTTTTAATATTGAAGAGCGCAAAAAAAGATATTTTGGGATTGAATGTTGAAGGCCGACATTACAATTTTTGGACGGGAGACCAAAGTTATTGAAGGGTACTGAAATCGTCAAACATACTTATTTCGGTTGTCTGTGATGTGCGTTAGATATTTATTTTGTTACTGTTTCTAACCGCCTGGAGCTAATGAGCATCACTAATTGGGGTATGTTGTGAGGCTGAAGGTAAGGTGGGAAGGGTAAGGAGATAAGGAAGTAAGGAAGTACCTGGTTATTCAGATCAGGTCACCAAACATGGCTAAAGCCATTTCAAGCAAACGTTTTAATTCTGAATGGTGGTCTTACACCAGGGCATTTATGATAGTATATTACGCTCTGAAACGTGCCGCAAATATACCTTATATCATTTTAAATTATGAATTTCTGAAATAACACAATTTATTCAAGTACAATTAACTTACGCACGCCGGAATTTGAACCCGTGACCTTCATTAATTATTCTGTTTTAGTTATTCAGTTATGCCTTCATTTATTCGTTAGTTATTCCAATGTGACATCTGTCCCAATAAACTCAAATTTGCTTTGAATTTAGGGGTCATTTTCAGAATTGGAACTGATCGTACGAGGAATTCAAATGGGCGATAAAAATACATACCTGTAATATTTTAATAGAAAATTATTACTCCTTGAATTTTTTATTGTTTATTTATGTTGTCTTTACTAAAAAAAATTTTTCTCCTTAGAAAATTAATTTCAAAGCATTCCGAGAAGCTACACTACTGAAATTAAAAGCAACGACTTGAAAGATATTGATGTTTAATGTCCTTGTCCTTGTACAGTTTATTTATACATAGGATTAAAATTACATTTAAAAAAAAATAAAAAATATATTTATAAAATACTGATATTTCGTCGTTTTGTCGCAATTTTGACGATCGTCTATGTTTAGTAAACTTCAAAATAAAATTATAAAATAACCTGTCAAGAAAAAGCTCATTTTTCTGATGGGTAAATAACATAAAAATCTAGAAAGTTCTATTCATGTTCTGTTTTTATTTCATCACAAGCTGATTGTTTCATAGTACTTGAATATAATATTATATATTATGTAATATAATATTATAATATTATAATACCTACCTATAAATTGAAATGTAAAAATATTATTTTATTTCACTACATCTATATTCTTACTTTTACTTATCTATTTCTGTATATCCAACTTAATAACTGATATGATACTCAATTCCACTATCAATGTATATTTGTTAACATCCTATATAAGTTTATGTATTTTGTTACCTCAAATTTTTTATTCTATTTTATTTTTTCTATTACCTTTGTAATGGCACTACTCCCCAATTCAAACACGAGAAATGTTTTTCTTTAATGAATTGGGTAGATTTCGTTAAAAAAACTATTTTTATTGTAATTAGCCAAAGAATTATGTAATATTAAAGACTTATGATTTTCTTTTATAAATAAAAAAAAAAATAAATAAAATAAATAATACCATAATTTTTTTGGCTTGACTTCATTTAACAATGTATATATTTATCTTTATATTTTATGTTTAAGCTGTCTGTCTCTTACCAATAAATAAATAAATAAATAAATATTAAAAAAAAAAAAAAAAAAAAAAAAAAATTGAATAGGACTTTCACAGAACTTAAATATTAACTTTAAAATCTAATAAATAGTTCAAGTTCTTTGAAATAACCCGTCATTATATTTTCTCTATTTTATCTAGTCTTTCTTACAATAGTTAATGATGTACGCTAGGGACAACAGCAAATATATAATTTGTAAGGAAAAACCTCAGATCCATGTACTCTTAGATCCTTTATTATTACATCGCATTGTTCTTTCGTAGAAAACACGGCTTCGATCTTGTGGTTGTCTTGGCTAATCCTCCCCCACGGAAGCAGTTTGGTCGCGGACCCCTCCCACAACCCCACCCTACCCTAGCCGCTGGGATAAGCTAGATAAATGACGGCAATGGAAAAAGTTACACCTGTAATTTGCTAATTAAGCGAATGATTCATCGCAGAGTTTTTGTTTCGCAGACAGCTGGAGAAAATTGCAAGGGATCTCTAGTACCTTGGACCATCGGGGTGGAATGGATGAGAGGAATAAGATGGTGCTCACTAATACTATTGTTAGTTAAATGAAATTATTAAACTAATGTTTAAGACAAGATTTTTTTTATTTATCACAAAGAGTAACAAATATTAAACACTCATCCATATTGAAAAAATCTCCCGAGAAAAGATACATGCCGCCGACGGGACTCGAACCCGTGTCCTTCAGATTTTTACAATGTGGATGAGAGTTGCAGGCTAATATAATTATTATTATTTTTATTTTTTCCCTTTTTTTTTACATGTTACAGTTACAGTTCAATAATAATAAGGGAAACCCACTAAGGCGCAGCCTGTGCGTGGGTAATATAAGTCTTTTCATATTATGTTTGTACCTAAAAATAACAGAGTACATCTGAAGAATAAACCAAGATTAATATCTAAAAAATAAAAGAGGTAAGATTATAATTAAAAGTTGTCTAAAGATTGTACAAGACGTAAATACTTAAAATATGTCTAAGTAAAATATAAAAATTTTAAGCTACTAAAAATGTAGTAAAAGAAAAGAAAGTAAAATATACAGAAACAATATTTTTATATAATTGCTTATAATAATTGAGAATATTATTATATTCTATAAGTAGATAAAATTATAGATTATATTTCATCAATAAAAATTAAAGCCGCTATTAGCCCCAACCTACAAGCAGTAAAAATATATGTGTAAAACCCAAAAAAATGTTAATAATCCATTCCAAGAGTTTAATCCTATTATGTAAAGTTTTGAATATAAAACGAACTAATATTATTTGACCTGAAGGGATTTTTCAATAATTAGTTGGAATAATAATAAATGTGTTTTTGTTCAATTTAATAAAAGTTTTTTTTTTATTTTATATGGTAAAATTCGTTGGTGTTCCGGCATTTATTTATTTATTTTTGCGGGTTTACACTAAAAGCGTTTTAATTTTTTTAACATTATCTCCATATTATACACAACGAAATAAGGCAATCTGTTTGAAATAAAAGGATGTAAGCGAATTCTCTAGTTAATATTTTTGATCTGTCTTTTTAATTACAGTTTAATCTCTCCATAAATAAATAAAAACATATTTATAAATACTTAATAAATATAAAAGAGAGGTTCAGGTTTTGGTTTTGCCATTTGCTTTTTAGGCAAATCTAGAGTTTTATTCCGGAGATTGTTAAAAATTCGCACAATAGACCTTCAAATCAGGAGGAACGTCGTTGTCTAGATGAAATTTTCAAAAACAACTTTATCCAATTCTCCCCCCCCCCCTATCCCCCCTTCATTGCTTCATAATTGCTTTAAAACGATGTACTTAACATTATTTTTAGTTTGAGTAGAATTTTTGTTTTTTGTTCTATCACTGTCGATAACACATGAATTTTAATTTTAAATCTAAATAAAGAAATAAAACAATTTGTTTGTTGCAAATTGCAACAAATTGAAGGCTGCTTATGATTTCGAAAATCTCTGTGTAAAACCCGGACAACGCCGGTGACTTCAGCTAGTTAAACTATAAAAAAATACAAATGTAGGCACTTTAGGAGTGCTAATGAGAGAATCGACATTTAAAAAAATTTTGAAGTGCTTGTCTCTATTCTTCTTAGAGATTTTCTTACATAATCTAAAATTATTGATAAAAAAAATTTCAATAGTTGTTAAAAACATTATCGATTTCCTTGCTAAATATAAAAATATTGTGAAAAATAATATCAATGAACGTCTCTACTCTGATAATATGCAATATTATAAAAATCAAACACATTTTTTTACCATGTAGGGATCTGAAACCACAACCCTATCATCTGAATTTAAGGAGCACACACGCTTAGACTATGAAATGAATAAAATAAATGTATTTGTTTACTTTTGAATATTGCCCACCTAAAGTGAAATGTGAAAGTAAAAAGGAATTCAAAACAGAAAATCCTGAAAACCACCCTCGGCCAGCCGCCACATATCCAGGAAGTCCATTGGGACAGAAGGCGGAAGTTTACGTCAGTCAGGATGCAACGCTCCGTGGTAGTCTCAGTGCCAGTCTTCCGGCGCAAGCCATTGCTAGCCATTGTGAGATTATACCCGATTACTAAAGCAAGCAGGCCAATATCTCCAAGCTTGAAAAGCGTGAAGCTCGCTAAAGTGCTTCGGCTGCAGTCAAAGCTTCTGTGCGCATGAATTCAATGAATTAAATTCAATGAATTAATGAATTCAATGAATTAAATATTATAAAAACAATAGCAAAGAACAATGGATACAAAAGCGAAACTATTGATAGTTTATTAAAGAAAAAGAATAAAAAAATTACATTAGCAATCATGTCACAAGGCCTCGTAAATAAAAATGAAATCACAAAACAATGGGTTAAAATTCCTTATATTGGCGAAATATCCACAAAAATATCTCGACTAACTAATAACGATAAATGTAGAACAGCATTTTGTAATGTAAATTCTCTAGGGAGAATTTTAATTAATAATAAAGATAAGAGAGAAAAACTGGAAAACTCAGGCGTTTACCAAGTGAACTGCTCTAATTGCCCGTCATATTATATAGGCCAAACGGGAAGATCATTCAAAACCCGTATAAAAGAACATTTCACAAATTGGGTGAATGATAAAGGTGAATTGTCGAATGTAGCGTCACACCTATTAGAAAACCAACATTCGTTTGATAAAGACAGAGATATTAAAGTACTCCACACTTGTAATAAGGGTCATAAACTTGATAAACTAGAATCATTAGAAATAACCCGCCTAACAAAAAAAGTAGACCCTATATTTGTAATGAATAAGAAATTAGAATCATTTGCAAAATCTCCACTATTGTATCCATTGTAATTTTCTATCATATATGTTCCAAGTAAAATATGTACTTTGTTTGTATTAGGTCCATTATAAGAATAATCCTACTCCAACGTATCCCCCTTTATAAAATCAATTGTTTAATCAAAAAAATTCCATAACATCATAAATATAATAAAGATTGTAATTAATAATAGACTTGACAACAATAAAATTAGGTGCTAATAATTCACATTACTTGTAAGGTATTTCCCAAACAATACTAAAGTATGTAAGCTACCAACCCTATGTAATTAGCCTACTGGGAATAACCAAAAAAATAATTAGATAGTTGGACACTCAAGACCACTTAACAACAAATGTAATAAAATCCATAATTGAATAAAATCCCTGTAGACCACCCCTCCCTCCCCCCGCCCCCTCCTCCCCCTCCCTAATATGTTTTGTATAAAATCCCTAGGTTAAGAATATTTTTCACCAGTCTGAAGATGGCTTTGACAAGCTGAAACCGGTTACGGTCATTAAATTAAAAGTGGAAAAAGTTTTAAATTTGTTTTATTATACTATTATAATGAGATGTATGGTTATATTTGGGTGAGGTGACTAATTATTGCACGACCTTTTTCGATGATCCATTGTTTGATCAGGATTTGGTATTTGTTAATATTATTCGATTGTCTTGTTTTGTCAGGTAGGTAATTTTATATTTTAGACGCAATGTATTTGAAATTTCTTTGACCAAATATTGTGTTTGTTTTAGTTTGTATGAGTTCTTTGGTTTTGCGCCGCATGTTTACAATATTTTGGGTATTTTCATAAAATGTATGTATTTTATTTTTAAACAGATGATTTAAGATAGTTTTTGTGTAAATTTGTCGAATATATAATACATGGAATTTGTTGAATATATCTACAGTACTTATTATTTATTATGGGAACTTTAAGAATAACCTTCATAATTAATTTTTGTGACATCGATAATGAATCTATAGCTGATAGTGTTGCACCTCCCCATGCGATTATTTCATATTCAGTGATTTATTGACAAAGAGAGTAATAAACAATTTTCATTGATTTGGAATCTAGAATGTTTCTAATGTTTTTGAAGAAAGAAATATTTTTCTAAGTTTATTCGTGATAAGTAGGCGATTTGTATTCCACTTAAGATATTGATCAAATGTAAGACCAAGGTATTTGATATGGTCCGTTCGATCTGGGCAAGGACAATGCATTATTATTGAGGAAAATCAATCCTACCTGCCCCCATGGGACAAAGCAGTAATATCCGAAAATATGCCCAAAGTTTCCCGATGGCAGACAAATTAAGCATCGCAATAGTAACTAATAAAAGCCAACTCTATCTATAGAACTTAACAACTGGTAACCCCTAACAGTCTTATTGTTTAATTTTGAAACAGCTTTGAGACTACTTCATATATCCCGTGGTCCTGTTCAAATTATTTTCTTCTCCTTTGTTCCTCTCCTTTCCTCAAAGCCTTACTTAGGAAGCAGTAAAAGATGAAGATGCTCAACATTACCCATCGATACCAGTTATAAAATGTTATTGTACATAAATGTGAAAAAGTACCCACATAATTAGTAGAAATATTGTCGTTGTCGTGTTCGGATAAGTTATTGAAACTTGTATGATTTTTTTATTCAACCCTGTTCACTGTGCCTCTTAAGTAACCCGTAGCTGGAGAGTCTAATACAACAACCATTTGAATAATTATTTCGTCTTCCTTATCCCTAGTGATAAAAATAACTCCATCGAATACTTTTAGTTTTTTGAACCAAGATTTACCGAATGCTTTTCATATTTGCCAATATTTCAAAAGCTTTCACCAACGTTACCAGAAGAATGGAAAACATGAGCTCATTTGGTTGATATATTTATTTTTCAATGATCTATAGATACATGAAGAAGAATAGCATTTAGTTCTATTAGAAACGTGCCTTAAACACTTAAAGTAAAAAATACATATGTACGAATACCTCCAAACGAAAATTCATTGCATTTTCAAATCCAATTACTAAGTTGTCAGCGGTGGTTTGGACATGTGCTCAGGAAGCCAGTTAAACCACCGCAGAACAAAAATCGAAATCTCGGAATTTTATCCTCTTCTATTTAAATTAACTACACGTGCCTCGAATCCATTTACTTTATCAAATAGCACATTCCATAATGTAAATGATTTAAAAAAAATCATAATTTGCTAATTCTCAATATTATTAAAAATACTAATTTCCGCCGTTACTCTCTCAGTAACACCGATTCAATGAAATCTATAACTAGTTTTACGGTGAATTTAAGAATCATTTTCAAAATTAAATATGTGTATTGAAAGAATTCATAAAATATAATATTTATTATGATAAATATTTAGATGAGCGAACTAACTAAGCGAAAAAATTGGTGCTCATTTTTTACCACAATAGACTAATTTTATATACAACATTCCCAACGCTCTAATGCCGAACGACCGGATACTACCAAAACCGATCGTCGCGTACTTCTTTCGCGCAATATTAGTGGAATACATTTCGAATAGATATTAAGAGCAATATGCAATATACCCTCTATGATTATCTGGACTGGGTTTGCGCTAGAACATAATACTTACTACAATTAATAAAAAAAAAACTTTACGTAATGCGATCTCTTCTAGTTATATAAATTATAATACATTTTTTCGTAATATTCTTCTTATTCCTATTGAAATTGTCGAAGACTTGCATGTACTTTCTGAATTCTTTACTATCACGTATAAAACACCTCACTTATGTAGAAAGTATTTGTTCTGAATATTTATACAAGCATATGTAGTGGGAAAAATAAGCAAATGAAAATATAGAGATGTTCACATATTAACATGTTTCCCTGTGAAGGCCATTTAGTTTATCCTATTTCGATGATCGAAAATATTACACCCTTCAAGTTTGTTTTTGTTACAAAGAAAGCTTCCTGCGTTTAATTTGAGATGGGAGATTGTAGGGACGAGGGGAGCTTATTCTGTTACTTGGTACTTTGCACAAAGTAATTACTTTTGCGGCGTCACGGCGGCAATTTAGTACAAGTATGAAAGTACCTTACTAAATACTCTATATAATATTATATTAGTATATATTTAGTTCCTAATTAAAGAGCAAAGTTTCCCTGACATAGGTTGTGATGTTTAGATAGGGGTTATTTTATTGTAAGTAAAGTGGGTATTTCACTTTCGATGTCAAAATAGAATACTCGTACATCAAAACCTTAAATTGTGAGATCACTGATAATTATTAAATATGCTCAAAGATCCTAACTTAATGATGGATTTGTATAACCTCTGTACGAAAGTAAGTATTTAAAAAAAAGTGTTTTGACTGATTACACAAAAAAATTACAATAAATCAGATAAGGAAAAAATTTGTATGCCTCAATATGGACTATTTTATGAACTATTACAGATACGCAGGGATGTGCCAATAATTAGGGGTGCCATAGTCCTTCTGGTTACAGATGGTTACAGTTGGGGACTCTTGTAGGGCATTACAGAAAAAAAATGGTAATACTGTTTCGTGTATTGTCCGTTTGAGAGGCTTCTAGAGTCTTAACTTGTTTTATTATAATCGGAAATGATTTCAAAGCAAATTACAAACAGTACAGCAAAATTTGTGTTGCAACAACTTGATTCTTGTCGTATTGTTATTTATTTAAGTTAAATAAAAGGTGGGCCTATCGGGTTATATGGAATCCCCTTGTTAACAAAACCATTAGCGATATTCATTGGCAAAAACCATATTTAGTTGCAAAAGGGTCAGAAAACCATATCCCAGAGCGCCCCAGATGATTCCGGCAACTTTCTTGAGACGATACTCCGCGATATGTTTGAAAACTTTCTTTAAAAATATGAAATAGACAGAAAATAAAAAAAATAATGTTCGCGACTTGAACTCGAAGCCAGATCCTCTAGTCTTACCGGTACTGGTACTCTACCGACTGAATTATTGCCACCTAATTACATTTCGTCATTTTTATCAATCTCATACCTCCATTTTTCTGTCTGTTTTATATTTTTTATTGAGAATTGTTGATAAGTGTAGCGTTCAGGAACTGTATTGGTATAATATTTCTTCAATAATATCCTCAGTACTACACAATGAGTATATGTAATTAATACAATAGAGGTTTGTTATGCGAGATCGTCATTTATTGAATACAAATTGTTACAAAGTAAACGTCCATCGCTCGCTAAAGCGCTCCCTAGAAATGACCCACTTCGGTCCGCAACTCCGTCAACGTTCGGGACGTTGCTCGGTGGTAGAGCCCGCCCATCTAACATAGAGTAACAAGCAATGTTGCAAACACCACAATAATATCTTCGTTAAGTCCTAGAACGGGAGATCTACCTAGTTGGACAGTCAAAATGTCAATATAATGTAAATGTATTTTTGTTATAACAAAATAAATAAATAATTAAATATTACAATGACGTTTATGAGCTACAATAAGTAAAGTTATCTCTTTAAAAAATAAACGAAATTGTGAGTTCTTTGGAGTTCTTCCCAGAGCACCAGACACAATATTGTAAAGGAAGGTTATTCAAGAGTTAAGGTAAATATGACCAATTTTAAGCATTTCACTGTGGAGTTGATTTTGGATGGTGATGGTGCGCATATATTATGGAACCCCTGATGTGTTTGTAATGTGGGCCCAAGGTCCACATTACTTGCACTGCTGTTTTTTTAAAATTCTAACTATATTTAATTTAAAATGATTTATTAGCATACAGTATTATACATTAACCTTTTTCAATGAATTTGACTTTCACCCTTGAAGGGTGTTTTAGCCAATGCTTCAAGAAATGTCAAAAGAAAGGCGAATGTAAATTTTAAGCCGGTTAAAATGTGTATATTTTTAAATTACCATATAAATTACATCTACTTGACGTAGAAAATTTCTAGTGTGACATATACAGTATACCCAGTACACGCAAGTAAGTAAGACTTAGACTTTAAAATATTGTTTTAATTTAGAGTGCCGCTGAGTTTTTCTGTGGGACTGGTTTCCGAAAAACCAATAATTAATGTTACAATGGTCACAGATAGAAATATGAAAAAATTGTAAATTTAAGTATCGTGGTGGGAAATAGTACATAGAAATGCGTAAAAATGTATGCACATATTATTGACAATAATTACTGTAGAAGAAGATAACAATAATATTCTAATTTTTTTAAATATGAAAATGAACAAGTCACAGAAAAATAATAAAAGAAAATGGTCGCAACTGGAACTCGAACCCAGAACCTTACGTCTTACCGGGACATACACCTCTACCAATTGGGCCACTGCGATCTATTATGAGACTGTCGTAATTGTCAACTTCATTTTTAAAATTTCAGAATTAACAATATTATCTTCGACTAATGTTTTTTTTCCATATTATTGGAAGCTACCTTTATTATTGGAAACAAGTATTCAAATAATGTATTTGTTACCTAGATAGTGTCTTGGATAAATATATCCGATTTTATTTTTATGGAACACCTATTGACTTTTTATAAAAGTCTAAAAGAATATTCATTTTTTTTATATAAGAAAAACTCTCTTTTTAACTTTTGAAGGTTATTCCCATCAATGTAATATATCATTGAAGAAGAAGATAACATAATAGATCGCAGTGGCCCAATTGGTAGAGGTGTATGTCCCGGTAAGACGCAAGGTTCTGGGCTTGAGTCCCAGTTGCGACTATTATCTTTTATCATTTTTCTGTGTCTTGTTCACTTTCATATTTAAAAAAATAGATTATTATTGTTATCTTCTTCTTCAATGATATATTACATTGATGGGAATAACCTTCAAAAGTTAAAAAGAAAGTTTTTCTTATTTAAAAAAAAAAAAATCTATAATTATCTTTATTTTAAACTACCTCTACTTAGTAAAGTTAAATCAATATTTCAATGAGAAAGAGTTGAAAGTAAGTACTTAAGTTCTTTCTCATATATAACTTTCATGCCAATTACATACAAAAGAAACAATAAACTACATCTGCGCCTTTAAATAATTACATTAGTTTCATTGATACCAAAAGCTTTTCTTTGTTGAATAATACAATTATTTAAAGTTCCGAACTTCGTACACAACCGCCAGAGCAGTCAGTGGAAAGCTTTCAACCACCGATATAGAAAATGCAAGAAGGACCTCCCAGTTTATAGAAATCGAATAAACTTGGTTTAATACATAAGATCTATATAATTGTGGACGATTAAAATGTTTGATTTTTATCCGTTTTGCAACTTTTTCATAAAAAGTTTTTTATTAAAACATGCCGATTTCTTTCTTTTAAATTTCAACAAAGCTTTTGAGTGGGGTCTACGTCTACAAGGGTTTTTGAAAATTTTTCATGGTTCTCTAGAAACGTTTGTTGAAAGTATCGTTATTTCTCATTATTTTTATCGTAACTTTTTCAAAGTTAATAATATAGTTAAGTGTGTAGAATCATTTCGCATTTTAAGTATAAATATGAAGGTTCTAAAAACAATCTGAATTCAGCAATATTCTGAAGCACAACAGAATGTTTATTTTGAAACAAAACATACTTAATTTTTCTCTGGACCCGACAGGCATTTGAAATATTACAAATTCAAATCTGAAGAGCGATTGACCAGCAGCTGAGAATGCAAGTTTAAAAATGCTTGCAACTGTACAGGAAGGTTCCAATGGAAAGATCGATTATTCCCCGTATCATATTTTTTTTAAATAAAAATATGATTTTTATTTTAAAAAAATATGATATTGATTTATTTAATTCAAAACTTGCTTTAATATACACCTACATTTAAGTAAGCAATAAAAATGCGCAAAACGCACGATGATAAATTTTCGTATATATAAGTATTTTTTGATCATAAGTATTTATGATTTTTTAATAATGTCTAAACAAAATAAGTGTATAAAAAAATATTGAAATATTTTAGTTTGTAAGACCTTAAAAAAATAGAAAAACTGAGGAATTTTTGCCACAAAACACGTTCTCGGGTTTATTTTTTAATGATTTTAATTTTATTAAAATTAAAATTCTTAAAACTGCGTTGATTAGATTATGTGTTAAATTATTTTATTGTATGATTATATGATTTGAAATTGTTGTTGTTTAATAGAATCTATCGTTTGAAAATTGAACAAATCTTGCCAACGACCAACGGCATAACCTTAGTATATTAAAAATACACATAGTTTTTTAAAATTTTATAACTGCGTGTACCGGAAAAAATAACAATCTTCTAAAATCAATTTTTTTTTTTTGTAAAAAAGAGTTAATACGCCTAGAATTTATTCTCCGGTAATACCCTCTTAAGTCGCAGCACCGATCATATTATGTTTTGTCTTCATGTGACATTATTTTTTTAAGTTAAATTTAGTCTGACTCAAAGCTATATCAGTAAGCCAAACTTGTACTTGGTATGTATTTTACAAAAAATTAACTCTCAATTATAAGTTGAGTATTTTAATTGATTGCCTAATGAGAGTTTCAACTGCCCGGAGACAAAGGAATTATGTCTTTCCAAAATGAGGTGTGTAGAGAGGCTGAAAGGAGTGGAAATGGGAAAGATATGGGAAAACTAAAGGTTTAGAAGCACCTGACTATTCAATTCTAGTAATTTAATACGGTTTAAGTCATTTCAAACCTTGTTTCAATTTTGAACATTGGCCTTTCACCAGGGCAAAACTGGGAGTTTAGAGAGAGAACAAAATTGGTTATTTTTCGTACTTTGAAGGTCAATCTGATGAACTAAATATCAAAGCTTTCAGTCAATTCAATGGAGCTTCTGCGAATTGTTAGTTGGTAAAAGCGTTTTTAATACAAAGTATTAAAGTTACTCCAGTAGTTATCACAGACAATACGCAAACTAGGAAACACTCCCTCTAATTCAATTGAAAGTACCCCCCGTACTGCAATATTTATGCACCCTTAACTTGTTTCGAAACCGACCCTTCCTTATTCTCGATGATTGCCTTGAAACTGTAGTTACTTCTTGGGGTATATTTTGTTAATGTTGTTAATAATGTCAAACCCTTCACAATGAGCAGTAAAAAAAATGATAACTATACAAAAAATCTTTACATCCCCAAATAAAAATTACAATACATCAGCTTCAATAAAGTTTAACTTTGAATTTTCATATGATTTTTTAATCAGACAACAAAATCTGTTTTATTTAAAGCAATCTCTTTTTTCTATAAACACAAAACATATAATATATATTCGTAAACGAAAAAAGCTTAGGCAACATTGAAACTTTTATTCAATACTCGTAACGTGGAATCTAATCAGTGAGGGGAGGAAACAGGAAAGAAAAATTGGCTCAAAAGTACCCTCGCAGATAGAACAATACAATTCAAGTAGTATTGGATATAGTTTCGTCTTCCGAAAGAAATTCTTGCCGAGCCTCGACTTTTATTGAATTCCGTGAGGTTTCCTCTCTATTTGAAGTGTGTGAGGAATATAAACGTAACTTTGAAAATATTAGATTTTTTTTAGAAATGTTTTTTTAAATTAGCACAAATTTTCGTATTACGTAGGTACCAGTGTACTAAGATTTTCTGCTTCAAATTGTCCAAATACAATCAGTGAACATTTATTAGTTCTTCAGTTTGGGTAAATAAACAAACAGGAATAAACAGTAAACACCTATTATTATTATTATTATTATAAATACGTATACATTTTTGTGTTAAAAATAAGTGGATTTGATTGGAATGTTTTCTTTCCAGAGAGAAGATGTCCTGAAAATTCTTTAAATGTGTTCAGGAATCATGTCAAAATTAACATATGGGTTATCATGCTGTGTTGGGCTTCCTTCTTCTTTATCCAACGTTTTGAACAGCGTAAGAGTATCCATCATCAGGACAGATGAGAACACTGTAACCCTGATGACGGACTAAAGGATGAGGTAGCGCAACACGGCATAAAAACCTAAAAAATTATTACGACAATAATTTACGCCGTGAAAATCTCAAATCATATATTTTCAGGTGTTGACAATGTTTCCTTAGCATTTTCTCTCTTTCGTATTTGGATCTCTTTCATATCAATTATATTTATACTTCCATAAATGTAATTTACTTAGATACAAAATTCTCATATAGATATCTTTTCAACATGAAATAAACGGGGACGTGAGGTGATATTATTTTCTGATTTTTAAGGTTTTGGCCAAAAAATCACCATCTAAGAAATCGATTCCGAATAGTAACAGTTTTTCACGGAAATCAAAAGATAAAATCAAGAATTCACTACCCATTTTCAAAGCTCATTCCGTACTGGTGGTCAATAAAATAAATCTTAAAACGATATTTGTTATTTTGATAAATTCTGTATTTTTGGAGCTGTGAAAATGTTGTATCACCGAAACGAAATTTATTTTTCCTATTACGATCCGAATAAACAGAAATACCTTACAGGACCTTTACAATAACCACCAACTCATTTTTAATACCTTCTTGGAATTTAGCCACATAAGTAAGGAGTCACGACAAATATTCTCTCCAAAATATACTAATTTTTATCGAGGTTAAATTTTCTTAAAAACCGTGTTTTTTTTATTTAATTTTTGATTTAAAGAATGACACACTTTCCCGGGTCACGAATAACCTGACAATATTTCAAAATCTTCTACTACCATTACAGTATACCGAAAATGTTGCTCATGTTGTGTCGTGACGGAGGACTTAGCCAGCCGAGGAATTGAGCACGCCTGCGAAACGATCGTTTCCACCAATCAAAACAGGAAGACAAACCTCTCCCCCCATTAACCTGGGCACCCCTGCTAAGTCACCAAACATAGCGAAACACTTGGGGTAACATACGGCAGGGTTTTAGATTATCCAATAAATGATTTCCGGTGCGGCGGAACCTATATCTGCATCTCAAATTGACTGATTGTTGAAGAGTGAGAGTTGAAGATACCAATAAAGTAGATACAAATAATTAGTCGTGCAATAATTAGTCACCTCACCCAAATATAATCGTATATCTCAATATTGTTACCACTACCTACCAACCTGAATATTTTGTTAAATATTTTTGCTTTATTGAAAAATGTACTTTATATAATAATAAAAAAATATTTGTAAACTAGTCTGTCTCGACACAGGAGTTCCTAGTGAGACAGGCAAGGCCAAAAAAAATGTAAACCTTATGATATAGATTCAATAAATAAAATAAATAAAAAAATAATAAAAATAAAGTAGATACCAATAATATTTTATTTTTAATAATTAATTAAGAATTCTTTATTTGAAATGTGTATTTTTGTGTAAGTTTTCTAACGGTATTCATTGGAAAGCTAAATTTCTGCTCGTCTCCAAAATGTACAATGTTAAAATATTTTTGTATAAATGTTTTCAGCTTCACAAATCCTATAGTAATAATTATATATCCAATTATTTTTCACCGATCTGCTCTATATTGTAAATAATATTTAATCTGTAATATCAATAAAAAATATTTAAATGGTTTGTACAGCGCTGTTTTGTCAGATCACCTCAAAGGCATAGTAGTTACCGTTCTTTAATCAGTGACTCAACATCTTGAAAGAAACTTTTAGACAAACCTCAAATTTAACCATACCTTATTTTAAGAAAAGTATCGGTCCAAGACTATCGGTTGCATAAGTGTATTGTTGCAACCAAGTTGGCTTAATGCACATTTTTCTTAGGTAACTGCAGCATCACTCAGATCAAATGGGTTAGCTCTCGAGAGAACCGCCTTGCATTTTTTATCGTGTTTTAGCAGCATTAGCTTCAGCAAAGTATAAAGGAAACTGCGCAAAACAGACGAAAATAAAATAAACAAAGGGTGGATACCGAGATGGTTGGTTACTTTAACACCAATGCTACGAAGCTCCTCTCCCAAGAAAGATAATTTTATGTTGAATGAATTCCTCTACTTAATATTTTGCTTTGAATGAATTCTTTCTACTGTTCTGTAAAAATTCTGCGATTATTTCAGTTTTATCAATCTCTTGCCGTAAAATGATATTATAACAGAACTTACCCAGAACATCAAAACTAACTTAAGAGGGTTAATAGAGAATACCGGAAATTAGTCATTTTTAAATCAAATTCTAGACGCATTGACTATTTTTTTACAAAAAAATATAAATTGATTTTGAAAGATTGTGATTTTATCTGGTAAACACAATTTTAAATTTTGAAAAACTAAGTTTCTTTTTAATATACTAATATACCGTTGATCGTAAGCAGATTTTTTCAATTTTTAAATGAAATATTGTATTGTACAACACAAACAAAATAAATCAATACATAATCTAGTAAAGACACTTTTCAAAATTTAGTTTTAGTTAAATTAAAATCATTAAAAAATAAATCCGAGAACGCGTTTTGTGACGTTAATACCTCCGTTTTTCTATTTATTTAAAATCGTACAAACTAAAATACTTCAGATTTTTTACACACTTATTTTGTTTAGACATTATTGAAAAATCATTAATACTTATGATCAAAAAATACTTTGAAGTATTTTGAGCATTTTTATTGCTTATATATATAAGCTGAAAATGTTGCTTGTGCAATGATGGAAGACATATGCTGGTAGTGTATTGAAACCGCGAAGCCTACGTGAGAACCCGAGAGATAAGTTAACTCACCTACTAGCCTTTTATGCATTTGTGATAATGTATAAAGATCCATATTGAAAAAAAAACACCTCGAGGGCGCTTTAAAAGTATTTATTTTTAAAGTGTAGATATCTGTTATTAGTTGTTTTTGCAATAGTCAGGTTTTTTATTATGTTCTGTTTACGTTTATTATTAACCTGAGAGCCAAAGTCTTTCATTTGAAAATATTCAGACTTGAAAATATAACATAACTTATTTCTTCAATCTTTGCAAAATTATTTTGTGGCTTCATTTTACTTAAATGAAACAAATGATTTTATGTAAACCACTATAATCATAAGTTATAATACCTATATGTTTCACAACCAATGGTTTCTTCCTTCGGGTAATAAAAAGAAGAAACCATAGGTTTTGAAACATGTAGATATTATATATACTTGAGTCGGGCCATGTCAAGAGTCAGAAAAATTGAAGAGTATGTATGAGACGATGTATGAATGTGGATGAGGCAAAGAGTGTGTGCCAAGACCGAGGTGTTTGGCGGTCCGTCCTCTCTGCCTACCCCTGCGGGAAACGGCGTGATGGTTAGTTAGTTAGTTAGTTTAGATATTATTACATTGTGATAATAGTAGTTTGCACAAAGTAATTTGGTTCATTTAAATATAATATAACTTTTCGTTATCATCGAAAATTTATTAAATACTTGGCAGTCATTGATGACCTCCGTGCTCGAGGGGTAAGGCTCTCGATAGCAATCGGAAGATCGCGGGTTCAAATTTAGTAAATTTAATTTGATTGTTGAGTTTTTTTTTTTTTTTTCTTTTATATATTCAATAATATTATTATTCAATGTATAAAAACAGTTTATTATAAATAAGTTCTGCTTCGTAATTATTATTATGTGTTACAGCTTGATACAGATTGTTGTGTTATTTCACAATTAAATCAATTAAAACAATTAAAATAATAAGAGGTGTACTTGCAGCACGTTCAAGAATTGAAGATTTTCGGAAGTTTTGCCCTGGTTTAAAACCATCATTCAGAATTGAAACGTTACTTGAAATGGCTTTAGACGTGTTCAATGACCAGATCTGAATAGTCAGGTACTACCCCATATCCTTAATATTCCCACTACCTTCAGCCTCACAACACACTCATTCATGGGTATGTTGAGGTTCATGGGGTAGGGTTTGTCCATGTCTTGGCGGCGGATGATCTAGATACACTGAACCCCAGATTCGTACCCAACCCTCATACCTTTTCCTTCCCAGAACTTCCTCTCCTTCCTTTCCTTAAAAATACCCTCCACACAACATCCCCAAGGATGACATAGGACCTGAGAGAAATTATTTTCCTCAGGACCTCCTGTGTGGACCTAATGTAAAAAAAAAAAAACCCCAATTGCGGATGCCACAGTCTAAGGCGTTTGGGAGCAGCTGGGACTCCTGTGCGGTATTCACATAAAAAGTTTATAATAATAAAATATCTTATACTGATTAGCATTTCTTCTTTGTAGAACAATAAACAAAAATATTCTAATTTTTCGTGATGGAACCATTGCGTCGTATCGTGAAACAAGGGTGTGTTTGTGAGGACCTAAAATGAATTGTGAATAGGTCTGAATAATCAGATATATTTTCCCAAATAGCTTTGTGTATGTGCCACTCCCCTTTTTAATCCATTATTTGAAAAAGTATTCTGGAGGGACCCTAATATAATATAAAAAAATTATATCTTAAAACAATGTCTTAGTATCATTCCATTACAAAATAATTTAATAAATAAACCTCCCTTATAATCTAATAGTTTTTTTTAATAAATATCGGAGGCACGAGGTATTTTTTTACCAATAATGATAAAATACGATTACTCTCTTATTACAAGGCCGAAAAATATAAAATTGGATAAAATGGAAGCGTAGGAAGGCGTCACATGGCATTAACGTCAATTAACTTTATATCTCTTTATCCGAAAACCTTGTATAAATTTTCTTCAATCTTACCAATTTGTTTTAAAATTAGTCAACGTTCCATTTTCAAAATATTTAATGGCACAAAATTTATTAATTTGTAATTAATTGACGTAATTAAGTTATCAAAATCAAATCAAAAAACAAATATGTTTTCTATTAATATTTAAAAAGTTATTTGACAAATTTATTCAATTAATTTCTTTCCACGACATATTGTTTGATTTATATCTAACTAGCTGACCCGGCAAACTTCGTACCGCCTCAGAATCAATAAATGTTGTTTTTAATTTATTAGCTGAAATAAATTAAGTTTTTATTAAGTTAAAATAAATAGGCACCTACCTACTCTAAGTTCAAAAAACGAAATTGAGCTGATGACTAAGCACGAAATTTTCGGCACACTACACCATTGACAGTTCGAATTGATTCAAATTATGTCGACCAACGCACATTATTTGAAAAGCCGTTCCATACAATCTATATGAAAAAAATTATTTTCTTCATAATTATTTTTTCGGATGTTTTAATAATTATTCTGTTAATCATGACGGAGACAAATTCAACAAATGAAATATCATAAAAATCGGTTAAGCCGTTCTTGAGTTATAAATGGTGTAACTAATCCGACATTGTTTTATATATTAAGATATTTATTCAGTCATTGTTCCCTGAAATATGTAAATACCTTGAATATTATGAAGTGCAGTAGAGGTCACGAGTGGTAGATACTCTCAGTAAAACCACCATTCCGAAAAGAAAAGGCGCTTTAAATGGCTTTAGTCGTGTTCGGTGATCAGATATAATCAGTGGTTGAGTGGGCATAGCGTTTGGGTCCCACCCAGGCGTACCGTGTTCGATTCCTCGGCTGGCTAAGTCCTCCATCACAACACAAGCAACATCTTCCGCTTAGTGTGGTGGTAGTAGGAGATTTTCAAATGTTGTTGGGTTATTCGTAACCCGGGAATGTTTGTCTTTCTTTAAAAAAAAAAAAAAATTAATTGAACAATTACTTCCTGATCTTCCTCTTCCTATAATCTCCCTTCACCACTCTCTTAAGCCTCACAACATTTCCCAATTGGTGAAGCCCTAGGCCTACTGGCTCCGGACATTTGGGACTATTTGGCAACAAATACATAAAAAAATATTTTATTCCCCCACCACATTATCAAATAATATAGTTGTACAATTTGGGTATCAAAGACGCATTTTGCACTCCTTCCTCTACTCAAAAATATCCTACAGACAGCATCCCCAAAATTGACGTATGTTCGAAGGAAAATCATCTTCTTCATGATCTCCTGTGTGGAGTCAACATTTAAAAATTAATAATTAAAAATGCTCCAAAAATTTTAAATAGTGACTATATTTAAATTTCAGGAGTTTGTACAAGAAATTTAAACAGTTTAGCTATCACTAAAGGGTTAACAAACTGATCACAGGGTAGCTAGTTCAACCCCGATAAAAATCTTTTTTGTACCCCACAAAATAGTATTGGAAACTTCATTTTATCTTGCCCCCAAAAGCTCGGGTTCTTAAAACATATTATCAACATATCATTTAGTTGTAATTGTAATGAATTTGAACGATTTGAAATCATCCTTAGAAGACTAGTAAATTATTAAAACAAACAAAAAAATTATTACATATTTGTAATAAGCATTACGTTTATAGCTCGCCGTAACTGAAGGGTTCTTCCGAAACCGGTGGAGTTTAATTAAAATTTAATTGGTCTAAAACAAATTTATGTATATTTTTATTGTAAAAAATTATTTGTTGATTAATCAAAATTAGACGTTTAAAAGATTAAATTAATGTACCGAAATAGTGCACTTATTATAAATATTAAACAATATTAAAATTACATTATTAACTTAACGGTGATTTAATAAAAAAAATATATACCAACTATAAAAGTTGCAGTCCAAATGCACTTCACGACAGTCAGAAGCACAAGAACAGTTTCGAGAAAATCGGAATAATTTGGCGAAAAGGGTGCAAACTCGCGCGGGAAACCCGGTAGACGTCCGCAGTCCTGGAGGCTTGCATCCGAACTAAGGGTAGGTTGGGGTGCCTCGGGCGGAAAGTGCGCGCGCAGGGAGGCTGCATGTTCACTGTGTCCCCGCTCCTGGACTCTCCTGAAGGGAGGTAATTGCTTCCGACGATTTGTGCGACAGGATTTGTTGAAGAATCTCAGGATTTAAAAACGTTTTTGTGATTGACCCTGGATTTGAAGAAATGAGGTGGGAAAATGGGAATGATTTTTTGCCGTTCAAGAAAAATTGATAAATATATATTTTTACATTTACTCCTCACAGGGGAAAAGCATTTCCCTCAGGGCCTGATATCTCCGTAGATGATATGGATAAGTTTTTTTTTTATAAAATGAAGAAGAGGAAGTGCTGGGAAAGAAATAGGTACGAGGGATGAGTAGGAATCAAAGGGTCCAGGAGTTTACCACTGCGGTGCAAGGCAACGGTTTTAGAGAGTCTTGCTCTCTTGGGGTTACCTACGAATGGCGGAGGTGTTGATTTTTTTTTTTTTACGTTAGGTCCACCCAGGAGGCCCTGAGGAAAATAATTTCCCTCAGGGCCTATTTGCCAGGTGGAGGGTATTTTTAAGGAAAGGAAGGAGAGGAAGTTCTGGGAAGGAAAAAGGTATGGGGGTTGGGTAGGAATCTGGGGTTCAGTGTGTCTAGATCATCCGCCGCCAATACCTATATAAACCTTGTCCCATGAACCCGGGCACCCCTGCTTAGTCACCAAACGTAGCGAACCACTTGGGGTGACCTATGGCAGAGGTGTTGGTTGGTTGGTTGATTATCATAATATAATGATTACGGAACGCAAAGCTGACTCCCAAATATATTTGTACAAATAGTATTAAGCGACACAAGTGTGTTGTTAAGTCAGCAGTCGGAAAAACTAAAGAGTTCTTTTATTTACGAAAACAACCGTTGATAGAGCGAGAAATTTGTAGCTATCATCTTTTCTATCTGTGCCCACGGAATAAGGGAGAGATATTCATAGTGTTAAATTTCATAAATGATTTAAAAAAGAGAGTTAGAAGAGTACGAATGCAGGCATTTCCAGGTATCTTCGAAAAAATACGGTGATGATCTCTTCTCTTCGCTGGATTTAATTTTTTTTATTTCTCTTTCCATGAATAGACAATTTACCTCAAGCGCTATAAATGTTAATAAAACATATTTAAATAAAATAAATCTTCATATCCCATATTTGATTCCAAGAAAAAAAATAAACTTATTTTAAGGTAACCATTATTATTGGGTATTTGGTTTAGTAATTGGTTATCATATCACACATGTTATTGTGGAATTTGTTTTAAAGTTTTTAATTGTAGAAAAATAAAATTACATTTTCACTTATTTAACTAGAAATATCTGCTTAAGTTACATTAGAAAATAGTATTATTCATATTAATTATTTTTTTGTTCAAGAAAAAAATGATTTTTTCTAATCTACCAAGATAGTTTTCGTTTTTCTGGAAGGTATTTATATAAATTGATCCCTTCAAAACTAATGGTTTGCATACTATAGTTTTAAATAGTGTTTAAAAGTAAGTTATCGTGTTGTCATGTAAAATATTAAGTGCACTTGGGACGTTTTAATAAATTATGTGTTTGTGCGTATATCTGTGATGTGACATGAAGTTTTCCTGTGTAATGGTCTTAAAAATGTTTGGAATTCAAATTTTATTTTCAAATTTTAAACTATATAAAGTAGATCCCTTAATAAAATTAATTTATTGTCATCATTAAACAAATAATAATTTGAATATAAAATTGGGTATTTTTTGTTTAATTTTTTGATGATTACCTGACGGTCAATTCAGATAAACATACCTTCATAGCCTAACTTAGAGAAGATACGACTTTGCACGAAGAGGAATATTGAAAATACTTTACATTGGTATCCAAATGTCAAGTCCAATGCTCTTGCACAGCGCAGGTGTAAACTGTGCACCTAAAGTTCAAGTTTAGACTTAACTAACTAACTAACTAACACGCTGTTTCCCGCAAGGGTAGGCAGAGAGGACGGACCGCCAAACAACTCAGACTTAGCACACACTCCTTGCATCATTCACATTCATACATCTTCTCATACATACTCTTCTATTATTCTGACTCTTGACATGGGCCGACTAAAGTATCTGATTCACTTGATCGTGCCACGTCTTCCTTGGGCGTCCTCGGTTGCTTCTACCATTCACATTCGCGTCATAAATTCTCTTTACACTCCTTTCTTTATTCATTCGCTCAACATGCCCAAACCATCTGAGCGTCCCTTTCTTAATTTTATTTATTACGCTCACATCAGCCTTGCATTCTTTTCGGATCTCCACATTCCTCACAAGATCATACATGGTTTTACCACACGTACGCCTCAGGAATCTCATTTCTATAGCATTCAGTCTAGTTTCATCCTTTCTCTGCCAGTTCTATGCTTCACTGCCATACATCAGGGTAGGTACCAGTACTCCATTGCGCCGGTACCTACTGCTAGCTTCGCTTTAGACTTTTGGAATTCTATACTTCGTTCGTGTGGAAGCACTATGATATAAAACCAATATTGTATGATTTTACTGTTGCTATTTTGTTCTCCATTACGATTGGTATAATTTAATTTATTAGTTATCTTTGTTTTAGCAAAAAAAATATATATATTATAAAGAGAATTGACAATATTTATTTTTGAAGGCGATGAGATTTTTTGCAATAGATCCACACAGCCCATATCATCTTTGGGAATGGTGTGTGGAGTCTTTTTATGAAAGAAATGAGAAAAAGTTCAGAGAAGTATAGAGGTATGAAGGGTGAGTAGGAATTGAATAAGCTCTGAGGGATTTTTTCCTCAGGGCCACCGGGAAAAAAGTTTAAAAAAAACACAAATTTTACAGTAAATATTCAAGTTCTGTTATAACCCAATTGAGCAACTGGTCCATGATGAAATAATAACAGATTTAGAATTTTGTAACAAAACACTGTTTTTAGGGTGATTTGCCTGTTAAATAATTTTTAATCTCCCGTTTAATCACAGGAGACCATATTTGTCACAGCTCACATAGGTCTCACGAAAATCGTTGTTTCTCCCTTAATATCATAGTCAGAAGTATGATCTAAACGGTATTGGAAAGAAAATACAACAAGCTATTTATTAAAATCTAAAAGTAAAACACAAAATAATTAAATTTGACCCCTTTCTGAAACCAAAGTTTCCGATCATAATTTGAAAAAAAATTATGGAACTATGTGAATTTTTTTTACATGATACCTAATGAAATAGGTATGCGTTTTATTTCTTTTCATTATCAGTAATTTTTTTAAGAAATTTGTAAGCCTATTTCATCGCCTTTCTAAAACAGTTTTTAGTTTTCGTATACGTTAACAAATGTTCCAAATATTTGGATTTTATTGCAAAGCGGGAATATTTTTAGCCTCTGACAAAATACGCCAAATTTTTGAAGGATTAAAAAAAATGTGTTTGAAATTTGATGATTTCTTCTGTGAAACATCTCGTCCTTAGTAATTCAATTAGTACCGACCGGATTAACTCAAACCGTTAAACTTCTCATATTATGCTTTTCAAAAGCGAGTTCCTGTTATATTTGTGAAACCATACCCTATTTTACGGCGCCTACAGAACTCAAACGCCTTTACGGCCAACTCTGTGAAATGCGACCACCTTTTATGTGCCTTTATGCGGAATGCAACCACCTTTATTACATCTGCAGTTGTGAGAGGAAACATTTTCGGAAGCAAAATGACTTCCCCGGCGTTACCTTGCGGTACATAAATGGAATTGACTCGATGAGCCCTAGACTAGTGGCTCAAGAATCTATTTTAAGACCTGTCTTAATTGACAAATCGATTGCTGAAAACTTTCTCTATCTGGAAACAATTAAAATTTGTCCACTTCTATTCTTATATATTTCTTACAGAAATATGAAATAAATCAATAAGCAATCAATAAGTAATCAATAAGTAATCAATAATCATAGCGTATGATCTCATATATTATATCCAATTTTTCTTTACTTAGCACAAAAAAATTGCCTCCCTACATTAAACCCGCGTTCTATACTGACAACAACTTAGGTAAATTATTGAAACATACTAAAGATAGAGATCATAAATTAAGCCACTCAGGCATTTACCAACTATGTTGCAATGACTGTCCATCGTTCTACATAAGTAAGATAACAAGAAATTAAATATTACAATCACGGAACATTTACGATGCTTAAATAACAATAATTTTCGGAGTTTGCCACTCATCTTATTTCCACCAATCATACTTTTAAAATGGACAGAGGGGTTTAAATTCTTCACCGTAATTATAAAAGTATAAAATTGGATAACTTGGAAGCACTTGAAATTTAAAAATCCCTAAATAATAAAGCTAGTACATTGAATAACCAAATTAATTTATCGTTTGGTCCCATTCTAGATATATTTGCAATAAACCGGTCTATTATTGCCGGAATTCCCGCAATTACCCCTTCTTCTTTGTTAACCTACCACTTAAACACCTAATTTTTTTTGTATATATCTGTCAATATTTTGTATCATAGGTTAGTTTTAATATTCTCCAGACGAAGGAAAGTTTCTTCCGAAACCGGTAATTAAAATTTAAAGTGGTCTAAAACAAATTTATATATTTTTATTGTAAATTATGGCGAGCCACAAAGTTAATGCTTATTACAAATATGTAAAATCAATAAATTTATGTATCTATTTTAATAATATAATAAAACAGTTTTGTCCACTTGTTTTACTGTCACATGTTTCAGCGTATGCAGGCCGTCTTCAGAATGGCACAATGATTGATAAGGCTTTTGTTTAAATACAAAACATTTTTATAAATTATATGACATTTATTAAATATTAAAATCATTTATGTATATGATATACATAAATGATTTTTTTAAATTATACGGATTTTCCCATCTTAGTTGCTGTGTCATATTTCTTGACTGAATTATCTGGTTAATACCAGTAGCCATAATTAACGGAACTTTATAGAGCATTTTTTTGTTTGATTTTGGAGAAATTTAAAAAAAAACTTCAATAAAGTCACCGGAGACCAAAATTTCATTTGCATTTTTATTACAAATAAATTCAGGAATTACCGATGAAAATAAGTTTATTACGTCCCTTAACACACTGTATAAACCATTTTTAAAAGAATCATTGTACATTGGTCTTAACCAGTCTGAACCTGGTAACGGTCGAACATAAAATTAGTGGAAAAAAGTTTAAAACTGTTTTAACATATTATTATGATGGAATTCCACCATAAATTATTAGAACCAAGATAGAAATGAATATTTTATGTATTAAATAGTAGTAATAAATATAAGTATTATCAGATGAATAAAGTGGACACTTTAAAACATAGACAAATTAATGATATTTCACCATAATATGTACAATGTACTATATAATGTTTAATGTTTCTTACCTCAAGAGTAAAGTAAATAATTACTAGTTATACTTAATTACCTACTGTTATACTTTGTATAATGTATAAACTGTTATACTTAATTACTGTAATCATTATGTAAAATGTTCATATACCTATTAAGGCGTAAATAAATAATAAATAATATAAAATAAATAATCAAGCGATCAAACTCACTACGCGTAAAAGTGTAGCGGAATATTTCATCAGAAGAAAGTTTTTTTTTTATTTAAATACCATACAAGAGTCCCAACTGCCACCGTCTGGAACCAGAAAGAGTATTGTATCATATCGTTGTGAGTTGTGAAGCTGAAGGTAGTCCTAAGGAGAAGATGGTGGGGAAGAGAAACGTGAGGAAGTAACTGGCTATTCAGAACGTTTCAATGCTTACACCATGGCGATACTGAGAGTATGGTCCACTCTGGAACGTGTCGCAAATATATTACGAGCTAACCTAATCTTAAATATCACAAATCAATCAAATAATATTCCCGACCTTCGGATTGCTAGTCAAGAACCTTACCCTTCGATCACGGAGGACGTCATAAGACGACGAATGTATTTATGTCATATAAGCTAAGCATTTTGATTATTTTGATCATTTTGGTTATTATTATTTCTGTTTTTTCAGTACTAGAATCTCCACCTAGTAACAACTTACCTAGTAACAACTTAATATATGACGGCCAGCGTAGTTCAGCGGTAGGGCGTTAGACTCTCATTCCGAAAGCCGCGGGTTCGAACCCGGCGTGCGCAAATAAATTTTATTTTAATTGATTTGTTATTTCACAATTAATTATTGAAAATAATATATTGTATATTTGCGGCACGTTCCAGAGTGGAAGATGCTTTTAGTATGGCCCTTGTGTAAGACCACTATTCAGAATTGAAACGTTGCTTGAAATGGCTTTAGCCGTGTTAAGTGACTAGATCTGAATAGCCAAGAACTTCCCTACATTCCTCTTCCTCGTCTCCTTCCCTTCCCCACTTACCTTCAGCCTCATAACATACCCCAATTGGGGATGCCATAGTCTCACTGGCTCCAGACAGGAGCAGTTGGGACTCTTGTGAGGTATTCACTAGAAAAATAAAAAAACTTTGACTTGATTACGCTTGCTCTGAATATTTTCAATTGATGTGTTAATATTTGTACACATTCCAAAGGCAAAATCATTAATGTAATAATTGTGAACAATCTGTTTTCAAACAATAAATAAAGAAAGCTACTATTCAGATTTAAATATACAGGGTGTTAAGGTACGTACTTGAGTTACTTTAACCAGTGATTCCTGACATTATTTGGAGTAAAAAATTTAAATGAAATATTGGTCTCCGGTGACATTTTTTATGTTTTTTTTTTTTTCTACAAAAACATAAATAATAGTAGGTGTTGGGTAGTTGGGGGCGGGGTAAGTGGTGGGCGGTAACTTGGAAGAGTGACCAATAAGGTCATGTGAAAGAATTTTTTTTTTTTGATTTTGAAGAAAAAATATTAAAAAAAAAAAAAATTTGGCCTTAAAAAAAGTCACCGGAGACCAAAATTTCATTTACATTTTTTACTCCAAATAATGTCAGGAATCACTGGTTAAGGTAACTCAAGTACGTACTTTAACACCCTGTATTGGTGAATTTGGTAAAGCGTATTTAGCCCCTAGCATTCCTTGTGCCTTATAAAGAGATAATCAGTTTTGATGAAATTCTGAGATTTGTCTACCTGGTGCATTTTATATTGAAGGTGCATTTTATATTGAAGCTATTTTGATATTATTGTGACTGCACATCTGCACATTCCTCAATCAAGTCGTTTTTATTACACTTTGCACTGAAATTCCTTCAATATGCCGAAGTTTCAAGATATTTTGTTTTACCACTAAACATATTACGTAACATAATTGAAACTGAATCGGATTAGGAATATTTATTTATTTTTATTTGCTTACATTAACGTAAGACCAGTATTGTGTTTATATTAAATTGTATTAAATAATAAAACTTGAAATATACATGTTTTTGGGGAATGATTTTATAAATATTGAGAAAATTAGTTGAGGATAATATTGTTAATTTGATATCTTATGAGATCGACAAAAATGACAGAAAAATATAGACCCCAACGTCAGAGTTGGTTAAGACTATCTGTAACGGTAAGATAAGAGATCCTGGGATCGAGTATCGAGTCCCAGTTGCGACCGTTAGCTTTTTATTTTTTCTGTGTCATATTCTGTCTCATATTCCGGCTATATTTATTAATATTATCTTACTCTTCAATTATTTATTTGATAGTTATGATTAACATATTATTTTAATCCAAATAAAAATACATTGGAATATATAATTTACATTTAGAAGTTTAGAAGAAGTAATAGACATGAAATTAAACAATTTTTTCACTTTCTTCCACTCGTTTATTTACACCAGGACCGGTTTCGTCCTACTACGGACATTTTCAGACTCAAAATGTGGAGTCTGAAAATGTCCGTAGTAGGACGAAACCGGTCCTGGTGTAAATAAACAAGTGGAACAAAGTGAAAAACTTGTTTAAATTCATATCAATTACAATGAAATTCCACCATGAATTTACAGTTAAAAAACTAGACTCTTGAGAAGAAGTGTCAAGAAGGTAATTAATGTTTGATTGTACAGGATGGCGCAGAGCAACTTGCTTATTAGAATGCACGTTGCATGACGATGATTGACCGAAAGGTGTGCCTAGCCAACGCGCTCTTCGCCTTCGTCCACTATGATGCTAACTAAACCAAGCGGAGCTAAAAATTTATGCCCCACCCTCTCGAATGCGCCTATCCCCATCCTCCTTGCAGCAAACATCGCTTCAGGGAGCCAAATTCAAATAAGCAAGTGGCTCGGCCTCACCCTATACTACGAAAGTCCCCCTTTGTATATTACAAAAAATTGTTATATCAATTTGGGAGGCGGGAATGGGTACCGTCGCCCTGGGAATTATTTATTCGATAGCCAATCTCTCTGCCATAAGTTCCTTAAGTGGTCCGCTACCTAGCAAGAGTGTCCGGGTGCATGGGGTGAGGTTTGTCTGGGTCTAGGCGGCGGATGACCTGGACTTACTGAACCCCAGATTCCTACCCACCCCTCTTACCTTTTTTCTTCCCAGAACTTTCTTTCCTTAAAAATACCCTCCACATAGCATCCACAAAGATGACGTAGGCCCCGAGAGAACTTATTTTCTTCAGGACCTCCTGTATTTAGCTAAAATTTAAAAAAAAAATTACCATGGGAAAAATAGTATAAAATAATTAAATTCTGGCAAATAAATTGTCAAAAGAAGCGAAAATTTTCTCTTACTATCCAAAGATTCGCAAGGACAGTCACTCGATGTGACAGGAAAGAATTGCTTTCCTGCTGGTCAAAAATAAGCCGCAACGTCTTTTTTGGTACTTATTCACAATAAGGGGTATTTCTACGTTTTTTTTTGCTTAAAAAAATTTAACACAAAATTACGAATAAATTTTCTAAAGCGAGTCTAAGTTTCCCATATTTGAAATACCGAGCGTCGGCCGGCTTCTGACACATTCCGACAGTAGTACTTTGTTGTTTGTTTGATGTGCGTATTTGATGCCCGTGCCAACCAGGGGCCGTTTTGGTTTTTTCGGTTTTAGATCGTTTTTTAAATTAATAAATTTGAATGATTTCATAAAAAAACAAACATTTTTAGTAGGAAGATTAAAATCAGAAAAATGATCTTTAAATATTCCATACAGTTTCAACAGAATTCCTCGTTTGTGAATTACGCTACGCGCTACGGAAATTAATATATTTGAGTAATATTAATAATGCAAATATTGTGCGTTCGAATCAGTGCAGGCTGGTACAATAATATTAAACAATTCCAAATTGGTACAGCCGCTTATGAATTTGTATTCACCATTCTAGTTTAATATATCTTCTTCCTTTATCCCCTGGAGCCGTTTCCGTAATGCAGTACAATTGAGTTGGTAGTAAGGCCTTGTTCAGATCGGGAGTGAAAAGCTCCCAGTGCGGCGTCTTTTGCGCCCCTCTGAATATGGCTTGACATCGATTAAATACAAGCATGTTTGCAATTGAATTAACGATAATTATATAGTTAATAAAATAATTATAGGACAGATGATAATGTGTTATACAATCGTCAAAGCAACTTACAGAATCGAAGCGTTGATTGATATGGCTGCCATGAGACACCTGATTAAACAAAATTTAATGAAAAAAAAAAACAGGATAAGCTCAACCCGTATAATATTTCCTTCTCATGTACCCTTCAAAATTGTATTATAATTCATATATTTCTAGTAAAATAAGTGAAAATGTAATTATCTTTTTTCTAGAGTAAAAACATATGAAAAAAATAAATAAAGATAACACAATATCGTATTCCCCATACACACAAGCCTAGCTATATTATGGTGGTAAATCTTGTATATTACAATATATGAAAATTGAAGAAAATAATTCCCCTCAGGGCTTATGTCATCTTTGAGAATGATATGTGGAGGGTTCTTTTTAGGAAAGGAAGGAGAAGATGTTCTGAGAAGGAAAAAGGTATGAGGGGTGGGTAGGAATCTGAGGTCAGTGTGTCCAGGAGTGACGGACGAATGATTCCATCCCTCCCACTACGGTGCAAGGTGATTTTCCGAGAGAGCCCTACTGGAGAAGTCAAAAGGAAGTATAATTAATACAAAACAATACAAGAACAACATGTTAATCTACCAAACTATTAAATGGGAAAATAATTCGCCGACTCCAGATATTTTCATATCAGAGGGTCGCACGGTAGTTCCCTTAGAGGAAACTAGCTAGACAAAAAGATTTTAACGATGTTTTTATTTAGGTTCAAATTTATACTCACAGCATTGAAAACAGTCCATAGTATTATGTTCTCATTGATAAAAAAATTAAAACAATACGCACTATTCGTGGCAACGTCGTAAACACGACACTTTGGCTGTGCCAGTCGGCCGCCCAGCGGCCAGGCGCTTTCGGGTGCTCACGTTGCTCGGTCCCTAGTGGTGTTATTTGAAATCGGAGAGAAATTATCCACATGTAAAAATTGAAGTATACAGTATGTTCTTTCAAATGTATTTAAGCGATTTAATAATTGGCCTATTAAACATTACTTTAATTATTAATTTTAAAATGATGAAACTAGTGATAATATTTACAATTATTTGCCTAACTTTTGATTAAACTTTCAATTAATTGTACTAAATTGTGCCTCCGAACGAATTATTTTCATATAAAACCATTCTTTATCTATATTTTCTTATATAATTTGTCTGCACATACTTGCACTTTTGTCTTTTACAGAGCCTGTTCCAACGATCTATCGTTCAGATATTTTGACCTGTTAGAAGAGCGAAGCACTTCAAAGATGAATTGTGTTGCAACAAGGGAGTGTATTTATGAAGATATAAATATTTTACCAAAGAAAAAAAATTTCACTCGTTTTGAAGATAAAATATTAAAGAAAAAAATCGCTTCATTTCCGTTAAAAATGGATTGATGTCGGAAGAAGTACGCTAAAATTCAATTAAAAAAAAACACAAAAATGGCTTAAGGCAGCTTTTGTTCTTCCTGTGTTGATGTGTGACGAGGGGGCCACGCGGTAGACCAGAAAAATAATTTAATTTGTGTTCTTTGAAAAGTAAAACCAGAAAAAATTGAATGTCTTCCGAATTCTCGAAGTCCACAAGAGCTCTCTCATGCTGCTCAAATCAGCTTGAGGTTACATGAAAGCGGATACTGCCAAAATTATTCATCAGGCAACAAACTTTTCACCCAAATGAGCTACAAAGATTAAACACATTATGAAGAATAACAATTTAAAACACAATCCGTATTCACCCCAGGAAGATTTAGCTTTCATAATTAACAATAAATTCACCAAGCAGCAATATTTTAAGTAGTATCAGCAAGTATCCATAAAATTTTGGTCCACGGGGGAGACCATATTAGTTCCTGTATTCTTCCGATTGGACAAATGTCAGAAGAAGCTCAAGAATCACGAAATAAAGACTTAAAAAATCAGGGAGTTTCATATTCGAAAATCATCGCAAGTTCACACGAATGAATATTTGTTTCATACGCTAATTATAAGTTAAGATCCTATAATATCTAGAATATCTACAATACCAAAGAACATCCCGATGTCTTACCGAGTGATGTTTTAAAATTATTATCGATATCTATATATATACAGTGCCAGCGAAGGAACTTCAGAAGTCTGTCAACACTGCACTATAGGTGAATTATCATTTAATAGTAGTGACGATAGTGACGATACTGATGATAGTGACTCGAGTAGTTCATAAAAAAGTAATCTTATGTAGGTTATAATTTTTTTTTAAAGTTATTGCTTAAAATAAGCACATTGTCGTAACTTTTTTGAACCATTGTACGATAAAATTTTTATTAATATTTTTATTTATTTGAAAAATCTGTAACAACGGTTAAAATAAATGTAAATTTTTTAAAGTATTTTTTTAATTATATTGTGATCCTTTTGCATCATATACAATGGAAAAATATTTTTGTCTAGCTAGATTGGGATTTGGGACCACTGTGGGTCGGCTCGGTGGAATTCCTAATTTGACCGATAAATCCTACAGATCCCTTAATATAAATATTAAAAAAATCTTTCGTAATCCTACATGTATTTAAAACGACTGATTTTTGCATTTTTATATACAAATTCTTTGACAAATCTAATATGCCTACATTTTTAATGAGAGAGCTAGGTATAATGCCACTAGCCGAAATAACATATGGCAATATTTTTATAGTCTGAGAATGCCAAATTCTTTTAATTTCATTTCCTAAATCTGTATACTTTCTTATTTTTTCAGAAACAGATTTTTCAATATTACAGGAATTTGGAATAGCTACATCACTGATAATGGCATTTTTTTATATGAGAAAAAATATCCGTCAAGGCCTGTCATCTTTAAAGATGCGGTGTGGGGGGTCTTTTTAAGGAAAGGAAGGAGAGGAATCTGGGAAGTAAAAAGGTATGACGGGAGGATGGGAATATCTCACCTCATGTACCCAGATACCCCTGCTAAGTCACCAAATGTAGCAAAACACTTCGCGTAACATATAGCAGGGGTGTTGGTTATTCAAAAAATGGTTTCCCATCTCAATGTTTAAACAATACTAAATTTATACAATTTTATAAACACATTCCACAACATTTTAGTTAAACCACATAACATTAAATCTTCGGGTTACGGTAAACTTGTTTAGTATACACCAAAAAAAATGCCGGGTAAATTCAATTAAAACTATAAAGAGCACGTGGCAGATGGCCCATGCCTAAATATTGATTTAAAGGTCTTTACTGGGCGGAATTTGTGAACGGAATAATCTGTCATTAAATTCAAAATTAAATTTGGATCGGTATCTATCCGCCGGTCTTCGATTATAATGAAAAATCCCTGCAAGCAAGTTTTTTTGGGGTGCTGACATAATAGCCCGGGGTCAATGAAACAAAATAACTTAGATAAATTTGATTTAGATTTTAATAAAATATTGTATTGTTAAAATTTAGGAGGTTTCCCATTTGTAAAATGCTTTTGGAGCAGTATAAACAATTGCGATGGTATAAAATAGTATATTGGTTTAACTTTTAAAAGATATTAAGGTCCATAAAGGAAGTAGGTATATTTAACGTTTTTTTATTATTATTTCTGGCCTTTACCCCCCAAGGTGTTCTAAGCCATCATTTAAAATTATGGAGAAATGAAAGGAGAACTTATATATTAATTTTGTTTAAATGTGAAAATTTCAAAATTATAATGAAGGTAAGAGTCGAGTTCAGACTTAGAAGAGATGAGATATTGAATGGAGGGGAGCATTTTTAGATTGATAGATAGGCTTGATAGATATTTGTTCAGAGAGGGACAAACAAAAATATGTGGTCTAAAGTTCCCACTTCTAGACCACAAATGTATAATCTGGAGACTCAAGGACGTGAATTTTAAAAACGTGAGAAGTAACGGAACAATGTCCGATTCTCATTTGAATAAGTGAGCAAATTTATTGTTTGGAAAAATTGGGGAAATGTTGAAATCACGGCTTTTATGGGATAGTCCCTTTGTAATGAGGCATAACAGGCTCCTTTGGATTGACTAGCGATGTGCCAACACTCTTTCCAAGCATTGCGGGATCTATCTTTGATGATGGAAATTATGTCAGATAGGGGAATGTGGTTTACGGGGGTAACAAATAATAGGGTTTTTTTTGTTTTGTTAAGGTTTTGCTCCTTGTTTTATACATTTTTTTTACATTAGCTCCACTGAGTAAAAAAAAATTCCTCGGGCCTGTATCACCTTTGGGAATGACGTTTGGAGGGTCTTTTTAAGAAAAGGAAAGAGAGGAAGCTCTGGGAAGGAAAAAAAGTATGAGGGATGGGTAGGAATCTGAGGGTCAATGTATCCAGGAGTGAGAAGAATTATGAATCCATCCCTCCCACTTGCGGTGCAACGCAACGTCTAAAGAGTCCGGCGGAGAGGTCTAGGTTAGATCTCCTTCAACCAGTCTCACAAGGCCTAGTCAAATCTCATCCCATGAATCCAGACACCCCTACTAAGGCATAAAACGTATTGACGGGCCGGTGTGGTCGAGAGCAAGGCTCTTGACTCCCAATCATTCAGAATTGAAACGTTGCTTGAAATGGCCTTAGCCGTGTTTGGTGACCAGATTTGTATACCCAGGTACTTCCCCACCTTCCTCTTCCCATCTCCTTCCCCTCCCTCTTACCGTCAGCCTTAAACCTTAAAGAAAAACGAACAACTTCATTGTACGTTTTTTTATTTTTAAAATATGCAATTATGCATGAAAACATTCAAAAAATTGTTTTAATGACGAAAACAGCTTTAAGGTGGAGATAATAGTAATAATGTAATCGCTATAATTGGTAGGTAAGTAGCCATTTAGTATGAATAGTTAATTGCGCATCATTTCATCTATTATTGTAATGGATACGTTGCATAACGTTGACTGCAACGAGTGAATCACACTTTGATGTTGAGGAAGTACTGATGTAATTATAATTCCCTGTTAATAATAATAATAGTGTACATAAAATCAAATCACTGAACACAATATTGGCGACCGTCAATCAAAAATTTGAACACCTAGGAATTGAACCCAGGTCCTTGACGGGGCGCTGCTCTACCAATGAGACCCTATCCCCTTTGGTCATATTTAACTGTACTTTCGACTAAGAATTACCAACATTACTTACTTGAAGTAAAAAAACTTTTTCATTTATAATTCTCAGTATATTAACTTTTTAGTATAATGAATTTATTTATGTTATTAAGTTTAATTTGTAAAACTCTAGTTTGATTTAAAAAGCGTTACAGCCATTTCGCTTTCTGAAGGCATTATCAAATCTATTTTTTTCTACTGCATGATATATTTATTTTATCCATTTAAACGCCCATATGGCTTTTACACAAAAGAAACAAAATACAGGTTATGTAAAATATAAAAGTTGACTAAAGTAGATAACATAGAATATAAGTTAAGTAAAAATAGATAATCTGCCAATATCCTTCAATATATTAATAAAAAAACACAAACAATAATATTAATAAAAAAACGAACTCTAACTATAATATTTTATTAAATGTTTTCAAATTGAATATGAGATGGCAGCACTTCCGTTTGTATATGGTACGTGGAGGATGGTTGTAACAATTTTTATTTTTTTATATCTCTATATACTCTTTTAAAGTTGACGTGAGATTTTTATTGACCCCACCCCCCTTCACCTTCCTCAGTATAATGAGATTTTGTGAGATTTTACTAGATCCCTTCCCCCTATTTTTTGCTCACGTAATTAATGAATGCCCCCTTGCTATTTCTGAAAACTTTAAATTAAATCCTATTTTACTTGTCATGCTCGAAACATGCTCGTCTTCTTTAGACGAGCATATTTCTTTCAGAAAATGTGTAATGTGGTTATTAAATTTAAAAAAACCTTTATATCTTATGTTTGTTATTTGTTCATATATTAAAAATTTGTGGAGGTGACGGGTGTGTGCAGATGAGTTGTTTTTTTTTCTAATATTTATTCCAGCAGGATTGTCGCTGCATCATATGCATTCATCGTTCAATAAGAGGAGAGCTTAGTCACTTAGATGCAGCCACGTCAATGACGTTGGTCGAATTCCGACAAGTTGGCCAGTCGGTGGCAAAGTTAGGCCTGGAATGTCTACACCCTCTCTTTGGTAGACATTATAGAAGCATATTAATTTAATATACATATAATATATGTAAGCTATATCGAATATAGTTATTAAGTATTTAGCGTTTTAGAATGTGTATTTTTTTGTAGCCATAATATATGGAATTTTTTATAGGCATTTTTTCATGTCTTCAACGAAAAAAAAACTAAGTTCGAACAATCAAATAATAATACATATTTTAATTTGTGAGCTTTAGAAACCTTAAAAATAAACAAACAAAAAATAACAAGATTATAAAGCACCCTGTAAGTTACCTTTATTGGCAATGTCTCTTTGTAATATTGACTTCTTCCATTATTCTCTCCCCCCCCCCCCCCCCCACCACAAAAAAAACTCAACTCCCACTACCCCCACCTAATAAAATCTGATCATTTCTGTTCTTGTATAATTTTTAAGTAAGTTTTAAGATTGCTAGTGAATGACAAGGATGTGTCGAAACCGGTATCAGATGAATAAAAATTGATTTTTAAAGAATTGGTTAATGATTTTTAGCATATTAAGCACAGCTAAAATATGTTTAATAATATTTTTATGATGGTTTATCGGGAGTTGATCAAAAAGACAATTTTTCCAAAATAATTTTATCATAAATTTTATTTTCATTGACAAATATAAAATTCAAATATTTAAAAAAAAAGGTTTCCAAGACAGCGTTGATAAATGATCTAGTTACTATTATTTTGGCAGTCTCGGGGTTCTTTTGTCCCGAAGCTATTTTGTCAGAATACTCTTTCTTCCGCCTCCGAGGTTGAAACAATCTGATTTCTGATTGATTAAGCATCCTAATTGAATTTCTTTTTCAGCTTTCATCCCCCGAATTTCAGATAACCAGCGCCAGAATACTTTTGTTTCTGATAAACCAATTTCAAATTCTAATCTAACTTTGTATAAGTTTAATCAAAAATGTGACTCTAATGTTTATCTAGGTAATTCAACTTTTATAGGAAATGTTCCGAGGGATTTTGATGAAAAAATATATTTATGAAAATGGATTATGGGACCAGAAGTAAAGGGGATAGATTATATCTATTGAGAATGCCTAGAACTAAAAAGTTTAGATGATTTCTTGTAAATTCAACACTTGGTATTTAAGTATATTTGAGCTTTCCTTGACAGTGTATAAAATTTATTTACTATGCAGTAATTAGTAGGCATCTATTGGTTTCCAAAGATATGATATCTTGGAAGGATTTATTATACCAGTCCCGCCGGCCGCAATGTGGCCCGCGAACGAATTATAAATGGCCTGCATGAGCAAGTTTAAAAATTCTCGCCAACTCGCAAATTTTTGCAAACCCTTTTAAAATCAGTTTTGACTGAAATAATAATTTTTTATTTATTTATATATAGATACAAAAGAAAGTACAAGTTATACATTATGAAGCTTTGCCTGTCCAACTAGGAAAGTTTCCCGTTCCAGGACAGACAAATTTACAGGTTTAGTTCATATTACTCCTTAAGTACATAATTGCAAACAAAGATAAAAAAGAAGAAAATTCTTTTTTTTTTAAATTGAGTTGTGTTTTGAAGAAATATATAAAAAACATACATACATTTTTTTTGTGACTATGCAATAAAGTAATCTGTTAGCATATGTGCTATTCGGATTTACCGAATTAACCTGGTAACATATAATATATTCAGAATTACAGAGTATTAATGAATAATGTTTTTA
Organism: Limnephilus auricula; assembly: GCA_951813805.1. NCBI lineage: Eukaryota > Metazoa > Arthropoda > Insecta > Trichoptera > Limnephilidae > Limnephilus > Limnephilus auricula. The sequence goes on along the minus strand of OX638400.1, from coordinate 8,794,564 downwards.
AATAATCAATTACAACTAGAACATGCAATATTGCGTGTAACGGAAATTACAGACGACGGACTTCCTGGCGGAATCTAATAAAATGCCTCCCCCCCCATGGTGGATAATTCCTCAATCCCTATCAGTGACCCGCCTGTGATTTTAAACCGTCAATTTGGCCCGACTAGGACTGTTAAAAAGGTCAGGCAGCCTTGCTCTAGAACCTTGTGTGTATGCATTATTTTATTGCAGCGTTACGCCATTCTTCCATGGAGCTACGTCCAAGCGACGCGATCGCCGCTCGTCTGTATTTTCCATACTATTATTAGTGTTTGTAAATTCCGCCAGGTGCTACACTAGTAAAATAGTATGACAGGTAGCGGGTAGCGGCTATTTAGTCGCTTGTAAGTAGCTGCGTGAACGAAGGGCGTTATTTATATGCATAAAAATATATTTTTAAAAAATTGACAAACAAATATATTTTTCGAATTCCCTTTTGATACGATATCATTCATAATATTTAATGAATTTGTTTTTAAACATCTTTCGCCTCTCTATTTTTTGGCCACACAAATAAAAAAAAAGTCAAATATGAAATATATGTTTTATAATTAAGTAGGCTTTGATTTAATAAATAAGAGAAAATTGGAAACATCCTTTTTCGAGTTCACGGAACTACCAGTATTATAAAGCTATCTTTTTTTTTTGCTAATTACAAGTATTTTTTTAAACCGACAACTTTTATCAATTATCCATGAAGTTTTATCGACCCAAACCATGGTTTTCCGATGCTTTTGACAATTTTAGAAGATCTTTAATTTATTATTAAAGTCCAAACAATTTAATAACCCAATTTGGTAGAATTTTTTTATTTATGTTATACAGGATGCTGAGGAATTAACTTTAGAATATCTAATAATTAGCATAAATAAGTATGAGCATAATAAAATAATTTTGATTTGATATCTCAATGACGAATGGGAAGCAATCACAATTTGGTATCAACCCGTGTTATAAACTCCGCTACTATCACATCAAAATCACAATCAAATTAGTCAAAGTTTAACTCAAATAAACTTATGACCTTTTGAATAGAGTCTCATTAACTTCTGGCTTACGATCAGCGAATTTTGATGGCCCGGTTCAATTAACGAGATGTTTATAATAATCTAGTGCCGTGTGTCTGTCAAATGTGATTTTCTCGTTTGTATATTCTCGAGTAACTAAGATAATAATGTACATACTATAAATGTATTTCGTATCACCAAAGATGATATAGGCCTTGGTGGAATTATTTTCCTCAGGGCATCCTGTTTAATTTATATGATATCATTTAATGAAAAGCACTCCAGTTAAAAATAAGTATTCGGCATTTATTTACAAAGTTATTTTTATCATCATTTGCACTTTTTTGTAAAGCTACGCGGAATATGAATTACACTACTCGGTCCCAGGTGGGTCTAAGACACTTCTTAGTTTATTTGCTGAACTATGGATTAAGAAATCTCATTCTATTTTATAAACATGGTAAAACCAACACAATGAAAATCAAACAGTCAAGTTGACATGACCGACTGGGTTAGAAATCTGTTTTTCCATATGATGATTAGTTCCAACAATACCAGGGGGTCCAGCTAAGTGCCGAACCAGCCTATTATACATTTTATTCCACAGAAGGCAATGATAGTTAGTTATTGATTGTAACATCTCCTGTGCGGAGCTAATGCAAAAAAAAAAAAAGATTTATTTGTTTTATCTTCTTCTCCAACGATGAATATTTAATTGATGGCTTTAACCCTCAAAAGTTGATTAAATTGACTAATTATTTGTTTGCTGGTTGGGGTCGGCTTGTGTGCATTGTGTGGAATGTCTAGACGTTTTGGGCTATTTACTAACGGCAGTACAGAGTTATAATTGGCATGATTTACAATGTCGATTTATGAAACTTAGGTAAATATGTAAAACTTTCTATTAAAGTGTGTTTCTAAACTATAGGTAATTCTTTCTTATTAAAGTGTGTTTATCAGAAGTGACCGACCAGGTAAGTATGTTTCTGTAAACAATTGTAAATAATAAACTTAAATATAGCCTAAGAATTTTATTTTAAATTGTACAGCGCCCTTGAGGTGATTTCTCACAAAAACGGCGCTATACAAATTATCTAATTATTATTATTATTATTATTGATTTTTTTTAAATACTGTTAATATTCCTAAAAATATTTTTAAAATGTAGGCAGTATTTTTCACATTTACCCCACACAGGAGTCCCTGAAAAAATAATTTGATGCTGGCCGCTGCCACCTTAGAAAATGCGATGTTGAGGGTATTTTTAAGGAAAGGAAGGAAAAAGGAATGAGGTGTTGGTAGGGATCGGGGGGTCGGTGAGTCCAGGAGTGAAGGGCGTATGAATCAATCCCTTCAAATGCGATGCAAGGCGATGGGTCGAGAGAGTCCGGCCGGAGAGGTAAAAAGTGACCATCAATCTGTTTCTCTTGATCTGGCCCGCCATGCAGTAGGTGGGCAGGTACATACATACGAAAAAGACAAACCTCACCCCCCGTGGACCCGAATATCCCTGCTAGGTCAACAAATGTAGCGAACCATTTGGGGGTGACCACTAGGCCTAACTGGCCTTCCAAATTTATTAGTTAATACCAATTTTCTTGTTTGAGTGATCATAATAACAGCACCTTCTTGCAGCTTATCATCGTTGCATATTTATTATGAACAATTTAACGATTTTGACGAAAATGAGTTAAATATATACTTATTTTTCTTTTTTTCTTCATCTTCTACGATATAAGCCATGTAAAAATATCAAATATTTAAGGCGATAGAAAATAAATTATGTGAGTACAATCAAAATAGTACATAATAAAAAATTAAAAAGTCATATTCCATACATAATACTACACAATTCAATTACATTGGTATGTAAATAATTATTAACATCATTTTGTTATTCCTAGCTGTCAAATTTTTATAAATTTAAATGAAATATTTAGACATTATTATGGTATTTAAATTATAACGTAAACTGTGTATAGAATATGAACCATGTGAGAAAAACTGTGCATAGAATATGAATCACGTGAAAAAAACGTGTTAAAATTATTTTTTCTTGTATAAAATAATTAATGTTGGCCAAAAATATATTATTATAATGAACGAAATATATTTTTCCTACTTTATCCATAAAAAGAATTGTTAATTTCCGTGTTGTTATTATTTACTGTTTATTCGATTTTCTCAGATTGTACTCATATACATATAACACGGTTCATATTCTAAATGCAACGACGTGGGGGTAAGGGTTAGGGGTAGGCACTTAACAAAAAACTATCGTCTTTTAACAATGGATATTAAATATAATTATTGTGGTTACCAACGATATTAATAAATATACTTTATCTTAATAAAATCTACTCGTAATATTGTGGAAATATCTCTGAAAACTTGTCTACTTCAACAACGAAAGTGTTTTTCTGTGTTCAAAAGAACTTAACGTTACTATTAATGTTCACCGCAATAAGTTGTACAGGATTGTTAGGAACTGTATTTCCTCATTAGAAGCTTTAAAAATATGTTCTATTGTTACTTTTTACCTTATTACTAATGATCACCAACAATGACAAAGAGATCTGGGTCAGAAGGTCCATAGGAGCAACATTAAAATCAAATATTTAGCCTGTTATTTAAGAGGGGATTACCAGAGAATATCGGAAATTAGTCCTTTTTAAATCAAATTCTAGTTGTGTTGACTCCTTTTTACAAAAAAACTTAAATTGATTTTGAAAGATTATTGTTTTATCTGGTACACGCAGTTTTAAAATATTAAAAAATAAATGTATTTTTAATATACTAAAGTTATACCGTTGGTCGTTGGCCGATTTGTTCAATTTTTAAACGATAGATTCTATTAAGCAAAACAAATTTCAAATCATATAATCATTCAACAAAATAAATCAATACATGATGTAGTCAACGCAGTTTTAAAAATTTTAATTGTAGTTAAATTCAAATCATTAAAAAATAAATCCGAAAATTTGTTTTGTGACAAAAATCCCTCATTTTTCTATTTATTTAAGGTCTTACAAACTAAAAATTTTTTACACACTTATTTTAATTAGACATTATTGAAAAATCATAAATACTTATGACCAAAAAATACTTACAAGAAGTACTCTACACTACTATATTTAATAATGAATCATCTCGCGTTTTGAGCATTTTTATTGCTTACTTGAATGTAAATATATATTAAAATAGTTTTGAAAGAAATAAATCGATATTAAATTTTGAACTTAAAAAATTTGATACGGGAAATAATCACTCTTTCTCATTGGCAGTTACAGTCAGTTACAGTCCCTGTACAGTTACAAGCATTTTTAAACTTTTATTCTCAGACACTGGTTAATCGCTCTTAATGTTAGAAATAAAATAACTTCAGCGTATACAAACTACACTCTTTATTGAATAATGATGCAACTTCTGTGGGTTGTGTTTACCACAGTCGTTAACTGTGATTTCGTAAAAAGTCTTATTTTGTTGAAATTATTAAAAATATGGTTGTGTTTTATGATAATTATTTTTCTAAAATTTCCTAAAATTAAAAGATTTTTTTTATTATCTTTACACAGGATACCCTGAGAAAAAAGGGTCTATCTCATCTTTGTGGATGCTGTGTGAAGGGTCTTTTTAGGGAAGGATGGAGTGGAGGTTCTGATCGGAAAAAAGTATGAGGAGTCAAGACCTTGACAAAACTCACCTCATGAACCCGGTCACCCCTGTTAAGTCACCAAGTGTAGTGAACACTTGGGGCGACCCATGGCAGGGATTTTAGTTCCAATAAACGACTCCCGGGCGGCGGCACTCATAACCGCCTCCCAAATAAAATTTTAAAAAAATAATAAAAAAAAATTATTCTCAAAGAAATGTTAGAGGTTATTTCGTCTCCTATATTGTATTTTTTTTTACTTTGGGATAGTCCTTTCTTTCATAGTCCTTTTGACACTCACTATTATCCTAAACTCTCAAGGTTCTTTTCCTTTATGGATACAAGCCAATTTGCAAATAATGTTAACCAAGAATTCGATGTAGCTTACAAATTTAACAATTTCAATGTAGAGACAGAATCCTTCAAGTAAATCTGATTTCAGACAGATTAAATTCTTCCGGATATACTAACAATAATTTTATTAGGCATTTCCCATTTATTTAATTTATCCCAGAGATTGCGCACGAAATAAACTTGAGTATTTGGATGGGATCTCAAAATTACATAATGCAAGAAATTCTAGAAATAAATAATTGAATATATTTTCACCCCCTCAATGACACAACATGCCCTAGGGCGTCCTCTGTCTCCGTGAAAGTAAATTATTAAGTCCCACATCTGGGACTCGAACCCAGGACCTACGCCTTGCGTTAATAAAATTAAGATAATGTTTCTAGTTCTCAGAACGAAAAATGGTATATAAAATATGACCGAATCGGATAGGGACAAATTAGCTCAGTTGTTAAAGTTCCACCTCAGCAAAGCGTAGGTTCAGAGTTTGAGTCCCAGATGTGAACGTTTCTTTTCTGATTTTTCTGTTTTAGATTTTGGACAGAGTTTCACCAATATTATCAAATATTAAAAACTAGCTTTTCTGCCCACGACTTCGTCTGCGTAGGATTAGTACTTCGAGTAATCTATTTTCTTTTCCTATGTCCCATTTACGTCTATACCAAAAATCCCTATTTATTCAAAATATCTATAACTAGCTTCTGCCTGCGACTTCGTCTGCGTGGGATTAGTACTTCGAGTAATCTATTTTCTTTTCCTATCTCCCATTTACGTTTATACTAAAATTCTTAACCTATTTATTTAAAATATCTATAGTTCTTGATTCGATTCAACGTATCAGGCGAGTACTTCTGAATAAATTCAATAATTTTAATATTTTCTAAAATAGAATTTTTACTTAACAATCATTATTGTTTTGCAAAATGTCATTCTCAAATTTTGACATTTTCTGTTAAACAGTAATTATTATTTTCAACATATTTAAAATTAATAGATAGCTTTATAAATTATAGCCTACATGTTATTCTGATGTATGATCTATATTATTGTAAAGTTTCATTAAAATCCATTCAGTAAATTTTGCGTGAAAGAGTAACAAACACACATACATCCATACAAACTTTCGCGTTTATAATATTAGTAAGATATGTATTTAGATTCTTTATAATATATATAAGTGATTATTATTTTTTAATAAAATTTACTTGCTCACTGGATGCACTTGCTCACTTGCTGAGCTGGATTCATAGCCAAGTATCTGAACCAGTAACCACAGAGGCATAAGAAAATAAATTTATATCATAAGAAAATAAATTTAATAAAAAAATTATATTTAAAACCGATTGGAAATAATTTGACGCTTCGGGCTGGTCATACATAGACTAATAGGAGGGATCTTGTTAATTCTATGTCGAAGCTCATCTAATTTTGAGATAGTTTCCCTTCCAAACTAGAAGGTAGTTACTAACCACCCTTAATTATGTTTATATGTCTATTCATCCCCTAGAAAAAGCACTCCTCGCGCTATTCAATTAATTGCCAATTAAATGCTTAAATACTCCCTGTGATGAATTTACTTACGGGCGTTATCATTGGCCTTGAAAAATATTTGTAGCATTTTCCTTGTAACGTTTACTGTGTTTTTTTTTTTAATTCAATATTGTTGAAGGAAATTTAATTCTAAGAAATTTGTTTATACATTACATACTAATATTATGTAGATGTAGCGTTGTAATGAAGAAGCAATTTATTTTAGATGTTGTTTTTCCATTACGTTAGGAAGTGTGATTTAATTTATACAACTAGCTGATACCGGGCATGCGTTACAATGCCACTTAAATAAAGAAATTGTTTCTCCCTGCGTTTCCTTCCCCATTCATCCCCTTTTCCCTTCTTCCACCTCTTCCCCATCCTCGTCCCGTTCCCCTCCCGCGTTCCCTTTTCACCTTCCCCGCGTTCCCTTTTCACCTTCCCCGCGTTCTCCCTCCCTTCTTCCACTGTCACCCTTCTCGCGAACCTCCCCCCTCACGAATTCCCCTTCCTACCTATCCTACCTCTCCACCTTCCCCTCCTCACGAATTCACACCTTCCCCCTCCCTCATCCTCCCTCCCGCGAACCACCCTTCCTTAATTCTCCTCCGCCCTTCCTAGATTTCCTTCCCCCTCCCTTCTTTTTTTCCCTGCCGCTAAACTCCATAAAATACATTGTTTTTCAAACAACACGCGTGTGCTCTAATGCATTTTTTTGGCAAATTTTATAACTCCAGAACTCACCAATATAGAAATGTTGCTATATAAAAACCTTCACGGGCATGTTCACAACAACTCACCAAATATGTATCGCAATCGGATGAATAGTATAGGAAATATATCTAAATATATCAAACGTACGAAGTTAAAATAGTTGTTAGGTTTTCTGAAAATATCCAATTTTCTGCTCAATTTTCTTAATTTTTCTTTTCATAAGAACCTTCTACAAAGTCTTAAAAAAAACTTTAAAAAAAAATTAAACTGGTGAATTCGTTCTAAAGTTATGGCGTGACCAGGGAAACAGGGATTCATTTTTATATATAGATACGAGAGAATTATTTGTCTTTAAATACAGAAAATAATATTATAATTATAATTAATTATAAAAATGTTTAGAAAAAAATATCAGTGCGTCTAACCTTTACACGCTGTTGAAGTAAAACTTATTTGACTGTTGTGGCAGGTATTACTAAAACGGTACAATGACTGCCATCTGTGTTTATTTTCTTTTCAAAGGGTTCTCGCCTTCGCTATAATATTTTTATTATTTTCACAAATTTGGATGAATAATACAAAGCTACACCACCGGCTGTGGAGTTTGGTCGCTTGTATTGAGAAATGCAATAAAAATTATGAATATGATTCTCTTTTCATTTTTCATCCAAGTTTCTGAAAATAATAACAATATTCTAACAAAGGCGAGAAACTTTAAAAATAAGAACAAACACAGGTGGCAGTAATTGTACTGATATCCGAACATCATTTCCGTTTGAAAACGTTATTTCCGTCCGAAAAAGATCTGAGTTACTCGTCATATCGCGCCTAAAGAAGTTTTACCTTTAAAAAGTGTTTTTTTTATCTCGATATCTAAACCCCTTTAACCTTTCACCAATACCACTGTTTAAACTATATTATAAAATATGAATATCATAATAAATTAACCAAATTGACATACATTATATAACGTAGGACCTATCCGTTTATTTTATTAAAGGCCCTGACTAATTAATCATCACTGGTCACTCAGCCTAAGAACCACCCAACCCCTTATTCAGGCCCGAGCTGTCCAATACCCACAAATTTTTCAATGTTTTGCATTGAACAAAATATCATAAAAATGTCACCGGAGACCAAAATTTATTTTGCATATCAGTGGTTAAAGTAAGTCAAGTACGTCCCTTAACATCCGCACATTACCTAATTTGATGTACTTTAACTGCTACTAACAAAAAATATAACAACACTCTAAAACAAGTACAGGATTTCTCAGAACATTACTAAATAACTATTTACATACTGTTATTTTACTCTTCACTGCCATGTTTTATAACAAACTGTTTTTTATTACTTACATTTCATAAAATATATGCTTGTAAATAATATATTATTTTACGTGCTGTGGAAATGGATATTTCAAAGTTCCATAGCTCATAAGTAAAACAACTTTTAGGTTTGAAGAGCCATTGACCAGCGGCTGACAATAAAAGTTTAAATATGCTTGCAACTGTGCTGGGAGGTTCCGATGAGAAAGATCGATTATTACCCTATCAAATTTTTAAAATTAAAAATTTATATCGATTTATTTCATTCAAAACTTGCTTTAATATATACCTTCATTCAAGTGAGCAATAAAAATTATCAAAATTCTTGATGATAAATTATTAAATATCGTGTACTTCTTGTAAGTATTTTTTGATCATAAGTATATATGATTTTTTTATAATTTTTAAACAAAATAAGTGTGTAAAGAAAATCGGAAATATTTTAGTTTGAAATAAATAGAAAAACTGAGGTATTTTTGTCACAAAACACGTTCTCGGATTAATTTTTTAATGATTTTAATTTAACTAAAATTAAAATTCTGAAAACTGTGTTCACTAGATTATGTATTGATTATTTTGTTGAACGATTATATGATTTGAAATTTGTGTTGTTTAATAGAATCTGTCGTTTGAAAATTGAACAAATCTGCCAACGACCAACGGTATAACCTTAGTATATTAAAAATAAACTTAGTTTTTCAAAATTTTAAAACTGCGTACACTAGATAAAATTACAATCTTTCAAAATCAATTTATGTTTTTTTTTGTAAAAAAGCGTCAATACGTCTAGAATTTGATTTAAAAAAACTAATTTCCGGTATTCTCTGGTAATACCCTCTGAAAATTGTTGTGTTGAACAAAAAATATTTTCGAAATTATTTTACGCCAGAACTCGCCATTAGAGAATTTTTGCTGCTTCGGAAACCACACATTACAATTACAAAAACTAATATTAGGATGGTGAAAATTCTGATCCATTTTAAAATTCAACAGAATCACTACATAAATCCTCTATATAAGGAACATATAATTAGAAACTACAACCTTAAGGGTTCGGAAGTCTGTCCAAGTTCGATAAAAGGACTCTGTAACTAGCCAGAATATTTAAATAGATATCCTACCTTCTCCCTAGACCCCAAGATTGTCAACCACAACCCTGTTTGTTGTTGTTTCAAGGCTAATCATACTTGGATCCGATGATAAAACTTTAGATAACTTGAAAGTTTGTAGTCCTTTACAACTAAAGATTAGTCTGTAAGAATAAAAATGTTATACTTCTAACAAGATTTCATATAGTTCCGTCAATTTATTTAAATATTGGCAATCAATATTTAAACACTGAAAAAAATATATAAAGGGTGTCTGGGGACGTACTTTAAAATGTAAATGAAATATTGGTCTCCGGTGACGTTTTTGATGTTTTTTTAAAAGTTTTAGTTTTCAAAACTTTATGTGGAATTGTTTGATTACTCAAATATATCATACAGACTAAATAAATGTAATAATATATTCCAAAAAGTCATCCACCGCCTTTCTGCTTAGATGTTGTTGAAAAATTTGTCAAAGATTGTTATCAATTATTTTTATGTGAAGTGACATTAATTCCACTCTTTTTTACAATCAGTATTTTATTATTATTTATTGGTTTATAAGATTTACACAGTACATTAAATATAAGTTGTAAGGTATTTTAAATAAATTACATGGTTTTGTAGTTATTACGTAAATCTGTAAAATGTCAATAGGTTATTCCGCTTGGCCTTAAAAACTAAATTATGATGACACTAATGAAAAGAATCAAACATTGGTTGACTAATAAAACATAAATGAAAGAGTATGGGTGGAGAACAATTTACATTTTAAAAACAAAAATTTTTTGCTCACTAAAGTTTAATAAAACGACAAGAAATTTAATAATTTTGTTTTTTATGTTCGCAATGAATCGTAAAAATGTCTAATTGTAAATTTTTTTATAATTTTCATAATTATGTTTATTATAATATGTTTTTAATATCTGAAAGAGTCTTTCATCTGCTTTCAAATACAGTATTCCATTTTGGGATACGTTCAAAATAGGGATGTTACGAATGTGATATTTTTCACATTCGCGAAAGCGAATGCGAATGTTCTGAATGCGAATGTGCGAATGCGAATGCGAATGCGAATGTTAAGGAATCACTTAAAAAAAAAACTTTAGTCAACATTAATCATCGTTTTAATAAAAAAATAAATCAATTCTTATACAGCAAGATATAATCGTAATTAAGCAATTTAATAATCGAAGTTCAAAAGAGGCATATTATATTTTAGAAAAAGCAATTTCGCAGGCTTTTCTTCCATGAGGCGATTTCTAAGGGGCTCGTATATAGGGCACGTTGGACAGTGGGCGAGACACAACATGATCTGCACACATTCGCATTCGGTAAACATTCGCATCGATTGTTGCGAATGTGAATGTCGATGCGAATGATACGTTTTTAGATTTTCACGGCCAAAAGCATTTTCGTTGTTTGTTTTTGGGGTGTTATAAATGTCGGCTAAAGAAGGAGGTAGCACAACACGGCATAACACCCCAAAAACAAACAACAAAAAAAGTCGATGCGAATTTTTAAAATGATGCGAATTATTTGCATATGCGAATGCGAATGCGAATGTTCGTAACATCTTTTGAAAATTTTATTGCGTACGGGAACATTTCTAAATGAATTATGAATCTGTTAGGTCATTTAAAGCACCTTGACGACGACAAAAAAACAGAATATAATAAAAAAAATTTACTCACTTAATCATTGCTTATCTCTAAATCTTTATGTGTTAATTCTTATTAATGTTTACCCTTTTAATAACCGGGTAACTTCGGTTTCTGCAGTACACAATCAATATTACGAGGCATAATTTCATATCTAGACAACAAACATATTAGACCTCTGAACACAGATAAGACGTCCGATCTTTTATGTAGCATAACTTCGTTATACGTTGTCATGGGCCAGTCGTCTTTATATTACAAAATAAAAAATATTACTCATACATAACTCATTTATACACAAAAATTGTGGACATAGTGATATGACCTTTGTTTTCTGGGAAACTGAGATGTTGTCTATAATTAATTCTACAGGGATATTTTTTCATTTTAAATCACTTCATTAAAAAATAATCAGAAAAATGTACGGCAATTTTAGTAAGAAGATAGAACATTCACTGGCTTTGATAAGAACTAGAAAAATCGTAGAATCCACATTCTACCAACATAAGGCTAATTTAATAATAAATATAAGAATGAGGTTTCAAAGAAAACGAGTGTATTTGAGTAAAACTTAAGAGTTTTAATTGTTTGATTTCGCGGAAATCGGAATAATGAATGATTAAGTAAATTCTGTAAAACTTTAAATCGATAAATTAGACGTTAGACACAGAGATAACCTGTTTGCAGATTATTAACAACTTAATTAAATTTTAACGTTTAGCAACATCTTCGGGTATAGATGTACTGAATAGAAAAGTGATAGGTCTACGTCTTAAGAGGTAATTATCCAGCAATCCATTATTCCGTTTTTGTTAACAGCGCTGCGCGTGGATGTTTTTACAACCATGAAGCCAAACGGTATTAATTTTAAATTTATTGCAAAATGTTGTCATAAGCGCGGCGCGAATACACAACTTCGCTCGGCCACGTCTCAGCGGCTAATGAATCGCGAGAATTTATGTCTCGAACTGCCATAAAAATGATCAAACTGGAGATGGTAAATTAATGAAAATTATATACTTCTTAAAATTATTTTTTGAACAAAATAATTTATAATTTATCAATAATGTCTAAACAAAATAAGTGTGTAAAAAAAAAATTAAATAATTTATTTTGTAAGACCTTAGATAAATAGAAAAAACTGAGAACGTGTTTTTGTCACAAAACACTTTCTCGGATTTATTTTTTAATGATTTTAATTTGTCTAAAATTTAAAATTTTAAAACTGTGTTGACTAGATTATATATATTTATTTATTTTGCTGTATGATTATATGATTTGAAATAGTGTTGTTTAATAGAATCTATCGTTAGAAAATTGAATAAATCTGCCAACGACCAACGGTATAACCTTAGTATATTATAAATACAGTTAGTTTTTCAAAATTTTAAAACTGCGTGTACCAGATAAAATAACTTTCAAAATAAATGTTTTTTTGTAAAAAAGAGTCAAGGTCTAGAATTTGATTTAAACATGGTAAATATTCTCAGAAAAAAAAAACACTAATAATAATCCTTAAAAACAAATACAATTATTTTTTTAAAAAGCATGGCCCATTTTCAACATATTCCAATACTTTAGACCTAAATTTAACCCATCTAGCTTTCCTCCCTTCCTCTCGCCTCCCCCTAAAGTTAATGTACTCTACACTCTATTGAATATATTTTTATATAACCCTGATGACGGTTCAGATTGAACCGAAACCGGTTGGTTTTATATGTAAAAGATATAAATAATGTGGTATTTAAATTAAGTGGTATTTAAAATAAGTGGTATTTAAAGTAAGTTATTTTATGCTAAGTATTAACTTAATTAAATCCGTAATATTCACAATAATTTCAGAATTTTTCACGGAACCAAATTTGTTGGTTAAAAACATATAATTTTAGTATTTGGAAGAAACATGTTCGCATCATTCAACGCTGTTCAAAAAATATTTAAATTCAAAACTTTTTCCTCTACCAAGAATATTTCAACGAATAATTTACATTCTGTCGGGAAAATAAAACACGGAATAATATTACGAAATAAAAACCATTACCTTAGTGACCAATCCGTTCATGTTTTTGTTTAACAGCGCCTTGGGGCGACCGACGCTGTTAAGTCCGTTATTTTGTAAAATAATATTATAATTCAGCGAATAAAAAGGTTTGCGAATTTCACAGAGATCGTCCAGATTTCGTGTCATAGATCGGGAGATAAAACACGACGTGACAGGGGTTTTATGTTATTTCTGGTTCGTTGCAAGGAAAAATATATTTAAAAAATAATTAATTTTACGTGAAATTACGCGGGATAAAAAATTTGTTATTTATATAATTTAATTATATTTTCATATATCATAGGTGATGTAGTTTCATATTTTTTAATGCGTTTCCTGCTTCCTTGGGAAGGTTTTTTGATAGTGAATACTTCACAAGAGTCCCAACTGCTCCCGTCTGGAGCCAGTGAGACTATGGCATCCCCGATTGGGGTATGTTGTGAGGTTGAAGGTAAGTGGGGAAGGAAAGGAAACGAGGAAGAGGAAGGTGGGGAAGTGGCTATTCAGATCTAGTAACTAAACACGGCAAAAGCCATTTCAAGCAACGTTTCAATTCTGAATGGTGGTCTTACACCAGGGTGATACTAAGAGTATCTTCCACCCTGGAACGTGCCGCAAATATACCACATATTATTTTTAAAAATTTATTGTGAAATAACACAAATCAATTAAATAAAATTTATTTTCGCACGCCGGGTTCGAACCCGCGGCCTTCGGAATGGGAGTTTATCGCCCTACCGCTGGACTACGCGCCGGCCGTCAAGTTTGTAAGCGATGCATAATTTTAAATCAGTGTTAGGAGGCCGGAATGGTTGAAATGGTTGAAAATAATATAAAGTTTTGAAATTTCTAAACGCTAAAGTGGTTTCCAAATTTAATAAAAATATAAATAGTTGGTTTGATTCACCGGAAAACAGCGGTCTGCGCAATACTCTGACTGCCATATAAAAAAATAACACAATATTATATTAATAAAAAGTTAATCAATTGCATAATATAATATAGTAACATAAGAATGGAAGTTGAATATACGAATTCATTTAGCATTTGTATGAATTAAGGTGGCTTTAATGACACTTCAATTTAACGTACCTGCGCCTTCTACGCCTTTTTCTGTTATTTTCATAGTGGATCAATTCCAAACCAACTATAAACAAAATTCTTTCTTAAACAAAATCACAACATCATATCAAAAATGGACGTTTTCAATTGCGAGCTGAATAAACAAGAAAAGTCCTTATAAGGGTTTTTTTCTGAAATGTTACCAGTAACTTTATTCTTCTTATTATATTATTATATAATTTTCGTTTTACATTATTATGTTCTGTTAATTCTGTTCAGTTAACACAAATATGTAAAAAAAAAATTAAATTGATAAAATTCAGTTGTTAATTTCCCAAATATTAATAAATGAATTAACACACATAGGTTTAACTATTACGTTATATCAATACCACTTAGATAAATGCATTAGTATAGTTGTAATTATATTTATTTTGGACAATAATTCTCAGAATAATTGTAAAGATGTGATAAAAAGTTCACTTTATTTATAAAGATAAGTTGATATATTCAGAACCCGCAAAACATAACTTAAAGAACGTTGTTAGCTGAAAAGCTTAATTGAATTGGAAATTTTGGATGAAAAAAGCTATGCATGTTTCAGGATTCAAGAGCTAAAATTTCGAAAGGGGAAGTGGGCTCCCAAAAATTTTAAAATGGAAAATGAATCAAGAATATTTTGGAAATTATAAGATGATTTAATTGTAGGCCCTATGCAATTGATTGTGTGATTCTGCTCTTGTATTTTGTGGGTGAGTTATGTGGCGTGATGAGGATTTTATGCAACTATTATGAAATATCTTTTTAATATATAGTTTCCTAGTATTTAATATTTTATGTGTAATAAGGAGGTTTTCCGTTGGACGCAGATAAGGTTTTTTTTAGCATGATCCTAATTAATGTTTTGTGGGTTGTATTCAGTGGCTTAATATATTTGTCGGCGGCTCCCCCCCCCCTTGCCGAAATACCGTAAGTTAAAAGGCTTTGACATAGGGCGAAGTAAACATTTTTTAATTGTTTTAGTGGAAGAAAGCAAACACTGTGCCTTGACGTTATACAAACGAAAAACGTCATTTATTTAAAACCACTTTCA
Organism: Limnephilus auricula; assembly: GCA_951813805.1. Lineage (NCBI taxonomy): Eukaryota > Metazoa > Arthropoda > Insecta > Trichoptera > Limnephilidae > Limnephilus > Limnephilus auricula. Next base: position 8,778,998 of record OX638400.1, on the reverse strand, counting down.
TTTACATACGTCGACCAATTTCGGTGGATATCGACCTTCATCAAAATCAAATCAAATTTCCTTTGAGTATACATCAAACGGGACACATATCAAAGAAGTAGAATCTATCAGAGAATTCGGGGTAATACTGGATGTTTAATTAAAATTTATACAACACAGTGATGAAATCATCAACAAAGGCAACAAAATACTAGGATTTATAATTCTTATGACGAAACCTTTCCGCAACCTTAAGACTCTATATTCATTTTACACAGCGTTCATCCGTCCCCACTTAGAACACTGCACACCGATCTGGACTCCTGCATACCAAGCTCACCTGGAACAACTTTAAAATCGGAATGTAATTATAACTGTTTGTTAACTTTAAAAAATCTACTTGTTTGTATGATTCTATTTTTTTTCCAAATTTTCTTTCCTTATTGGATACCTTCTTATAATCTTCCTTTGTACTGTAATTTAGTTTATTGTTTATTGTCCTGATGAAGGTTTAGATCAACCACGACGGCCGTCCGTGGTCTAGTGGCAAGGCTCTTGACTCCCAATCGGAAGGTCGCGGGTTCGAACAAATTTTATTTGATTAATTTGTGTTATTTCACAATTAATTAATAAAAATAATATATACTTTATTTGCGGCATGTTCCAGAGTGGAAGATATTCTCAGTATCGCCCTGGTGTAAGACCACCATTCAGAATTGAAACGTTGCTTAATAATGGATTTATCCGTGTTTAGTGACTAGATCTGAATAGCCAGGTACTTCCTTACCTTCCTCTTCCCCATCTCCTTCACTTGCCCACTTACCAACAGCCTGACAACATACTCCAATTGGGGGATGCCATAGTCTCACTGGCTCCAGACGGGAGCAGTTAAGACTCTTGTGAGGTATTGTCTATAAATAAAAAAAAACAAAAAAATAAAAAATAAAAAAAAATACAAATTAAAACAAAACCGTTCGTCGTGAATAAATTAAATAAAGTAGTTTTGAATGAACAAAGAACTTTTTTCATTTGTAAAGTAATATTGCTTGACGTTAGATTATTTAGCTGTTGATGCTGTAATGCTACAACCAGTCGAATAATTCAGAAATGAACATCTTCACGTGCGCACAGTTTCTTGATCACATAATATTGTACGTATCCCGCAGTGGGTAGCACCAATTCCACAAATTCGGGGAGCTAATAAAACTTTATGAATCACTTATCTCGCTGAAGTTTGTGTTTCGAGTGTAGCCTTTTACTATTCATACAACTCCAAAGTTAATATTACAACTGCCAGTTTTCGCGAATCGTCTAAACTAAGTATATTATAAAAAAACTTAGTAATAGTTCTGCTTACTTTAGATCTGGTATGGTGCATAATTATTTTATCACTTCTGGGTTTTTACAATAAACTAGTTCAAGAAATTTTAAGAAATTTTAAGATGTACATGAAAAATATAAATTAGAATTCCTTATATAAACAGTAAGAGTAGTAGAGTATATGATCTTTCTCATCTTTGGGAATGGTTTGTGAAAAGTCTTCTCAAGAAGTTGGCGAAAATCACGTGGATCTTGAAGGATCCATACTACATCTGAACTGTTATACAAAAGAACTAGTGGTAAAATAAATGTTTTTAATTTTTACCGCTAGTTCTTGCTCACGTTTTTTTACCTTAACTCCATGCAGGAGGCCCCGAGGAAAATTATATCCCTCAGGGACGATGTCATCTTTGAAGATGCTGTGTTTTTTTCTTACATTAGCTCCACACAGGAGGCCCTGAGGGAATAATTCCCCCAGGGTCTATGTCATCTTTGAATATGCGGTGTGGTGGTTTTTTGAGGGAAAGGAAGGAGAGGAAGTCCTGGGAAGGAAAAAAGGGTTTGAGGGGTGGGTAGGAATCTGGGGATAGGTTTAGGAGTGATGGGCGTGTGAAGCCATTCCTCCCACTGCGGTGCAAGGCGATGGGTCGAGAGAATCCGGCTGGAGAGATTAAAAAGTATCCCTCAACCAGTCCCTCCCGATCCGGCCTGCCACGCAGATGGTCGGTAGACGCATCCGCCTCCAAGTCCCGGACAAACCTAACCCCATGAACCCGGGCACCGCTGCTAAGTAACCAAACGTAGCGAAACACTTGGGGTGACCTGTGGCAGAGGTGTTGGTCGTCCAATAAATGGTTCCCGGGGCGGCGGTACCCAAACCCGCCTCCCAAATTTAATTGGGGTCTTTTAGAGGAGAGGAAGGAATGAACATGGATTTTGAAGAGACTCTTGTTGTAGGAGGGAGGAAACACAGAAGCTGGCAAATCATTCCACAACCAGCAGTTGAACTCAAGAACAAGTTAAAGAAGCGACCCGTTCTCACGTGACAAATGTCAACCATATACATATGTTAGGCGCGCGTTTGGCGTATTTCCAACTATGGGCTCCAGACCAGAGGTGGCTGCCAAATTCAACAGTGGGACGTATCGTACCTATCACATCTATAAAAATATTTTTTTCGTTGTCTAAGAATGACAAGTGACATAACATCAACATTATATATAATGTTACCTTTACAGTCAAGAACCTATCAAGTAATTGAAATGGAAAAAACGTTCTTTCGCGATATTCCAAAGACGAAATTAATGAATATGAAAATTTATTAGCCGCTTAACAAAAAGTGGGCACAGGTTCAAAAAGTGTTCAGAATTGGGGGCCAGGCAGACAACAAAATTTTCCTTTTTTTCTTTTAACGCGCAAAATCCGACCCAAAACGCAAGCTATCTACCCTAGAGTTGACATTAACAAATGGAGGATTTATGTAAGTCAGTTATTAGAATAAGTCAAACCAGTGCTAGTATTGGTCCAACTATATCAAAACATTCTTAGTGGCAGGCGGAGGATAACTTGTTACTTAAGATATCGTGAAACTAATTACGTATCATTAACAATAATTGAAGCAATTGTAACTCTGGGAAACTCAAAGAGTTGAGCAGTTGAAGAGTTTTCGCTCGGCATTTACAACTTTTAAATTATTGCAAATGGAATAGGTAGACATTTATAATACGGAACAAGTCTCGTCGAGGAATATTGGCGTAACAGGGGCATTTTTAGTTGGCACCTTCATGCTGGGTTTAGATTAATGATATGATATTCTCACGTACGAATAATTAATATTTATTTCACGTTTACTTATTTAGACATTATATATAAGTGATAATGTAGGAATATTGAATGTTACATAATTTAGTATCTATTATATATACACACAACATCTTAGTAATTAATTTGAGATGAGAATGGTTCTTATTCTTAACTAATGAATGTAGGTATGAGTTTTGAGTAATAGTAATAAAAGGGAAGAATGTGCGTGGAAAAACAAAAGATAAACGATTATGTAAATACGTTGATGAATATACCTACAAAATACGCAACGCTCGTAAATTAAAGATATATTTCTGCGAAAATCACTTGTTAGTGCAAATTTATACATCTCTCTTCCTCCACCCAACCTGCTATCCAAGTACCTGTCCTATCTGACAGTGTGTGCACGGAGAAATTTTTTATTCTATAATATAATCATTTTATTCGTAAAAACGGTTAAAAACGGGACTGAAGTTCTTAAGAACAAATTAACAGTGTTTTAATGTTTATTGGCGGTAAAATGTAAGAAAAATTTTTTGGTATACGTACGAAATTAAGTATACCAACAAATTATTTTTACATGTTACCGCCAATAAACATTGAAACCTTGTTAATTTGTTCGTAAGAACTTCAGTCCCGTTTTTAACCGTTTTTACGAATAAAATGATCGTATTTTAGAATGACATTTTTCTCAGTGTGGCCAATTTACCTACGTGTGAGTATTATACATATTCAATACTAACCTCGTGTTTTAAAAAACCGTCTCTTTTACTTACGCGTGAACAGTGAACAATAAACCTACACTCTTCAAATATCATCTTTTAATTTATATCTATCCTTTGAGTAACCTATATTTTCATTCGCGTAAGTATTGAGTAACAATTAAATGAATGGTTTGGAGACTATATTTCGTTATTTATATCATTTGTTTCATTTGACTACGTATAAAACTAACTTTAGAAAAAATTCACCAATTCCCCGTATATGTGCACAATATAACACAAAATTTCAAAATATTGACATATTTAACAATACACTTCACAAATATCGATTAGAAGTAACACGTACGATCGAAAATTAATGCAAGAGTATGGAATGTATTCGGAGCATCTCCTATCCTCATCCTATATTCCTCTTCCTCTCCTTCTCACCCAAAACTAATTGTAAGGAAAAAAAAGTCCATCTCAATTCAACTTTAACATAGGAGACATTTTTGGCTTGACTTCATTTAACAATGTATATATTCATCTTTATATTTTATGTATAAGCTGTTTGTCTCTTACCAATAAATAAATAAATAAAATGTTTTTTTTTATTTTTTTTATTTAATATTTAAAGGTTTTTTTTACAATAAATACACAATGTTATGTTTCATTATTATGTATTGTCATCGATGTATAAAACAACTCAAAAGGTAGAGATATTTTTCCGGCAGGTTCGTTCATAAAACCGTTGTGTTTACAAAAGAAATCATTGTATTATTTAAATACTACATCCAATTATTTTCATCCCTGAAGCGACATCTCTGGCAACGGTCAGTATAATAATGGCTTAAAATAAAACTTTTTTTTTTTTCAGAACAATGTCTGGCCGTAAATTATGGACAATCGCTATTTGATGCCACCATAATTTGGCAACCATCCATATTTTAAGGGAGCAGATTATTTGGTAAAATTTATGATCCGTTCGAAAATCGTACTATTCGAAATGAGTAGGAAGAATAGGATTAAGTCAAAATCGTAAAGGCATAAGTCGGATTCACTCAAATTTGTATTTGTATAACATAAGTTATTTTTTATGAGATTGCCAACCTATTTAAAGACTTTACTTACTCTTTCGGTTCCCTATAACTCGTACAATCGATGATAAAGTTTTTTTTAATGATTTTCACTTGTTTAATAAGTCTTCTTGATACTTCTTTATTTAACATTAAATTGTGACATTCTCTGCGGTGGAGACATCAGTTTGTCTTCTAGTTTGTAGTGTATAGCTATAAGCGTGTACCTATTTAAAAGTCCACGTTCATTCGGGATGATCGGTATAGCCGAAGATTTCCGAATGAGCGCATTGGCTAGCAGTCGCGGTCGGAGCGCGTCGCGGCCGGGCTGACCAAAATAGAGCGTACCTTTGATCAGACGTTACGTACAATACCATTGTCTTTACGATCATTCGCAATAAACAGTAAACGAACTTACGTTGTTATTAATTAGAAGACATCGCGGGCTAGTGAGCCACGACACAAATAAGCAGAACTTAACATAGTTGCATATAATACGAATTCAAACCCAGTGAAGTACAGATGAAACACAATCGATATTCTTATAATAATTAAAACAAATTTACTTGTGCGCGTCGGGATTCGAACCCGAGGATCTTACCCCTCTTTCATATAGGTCGTCCAAGAGGCCGTAATGTACATTTGAAAAGACCTGAAAATAACGTGTTACACGTACACTGGTTCGTTACTACGAATGGGACGCTTTGAATGGTTTGAGTATAGTGTGGCCAATGGACGGAGAAGTGCCTCCAAAATATTAGGTTGGCAAGTGAATGATAGAAAGTCGGGGATGCCTCAAGAAGACACGTCATCAAGATAATCAAATAGTTGATTGTGAGGTCATCCAAGAGATATAATTCCATAAGTAAAGTTAGGTACCTAGTCTAGATTAGTTAATAGCAAAGACAAAACTATTTATTTTTATTTTTAACTTATTAGGTAAAACCTCAAATTATAACATTTTAAATAATGAAGACAATATTAGCGAAACTCAATCTAAATCTGAAACAGAAAAATCAGAAAAAGATCGGGTCACATCTGGGACTCAAACCCAGGATGTACAAATGTACATGAATTGTCTTGATTAATTTAAATATTACAATTTGAGGTTTTACGCATTAAGTTAAAAATAATATAAATATTCATCCTAGACTTGCAGAAAATTCAATAGATATCGCATATTAAAAAAATTGATACATTTTTCGAAGACACTATCTAGATAGCGTTTAGTTCCAGTTGAATCTTCCAATCATGCATAAAGATAGCAGCCAATAAAAATAGGTGTTAAGAAAATGAAGTTAATATTGGTAGTTCTCAGTTGAAGTATGATACAGTTAAATATGACCGAGTCGGATAGGGACACATTATCTCAGTTAGCAGAGTCGCGGCCCAGAAAGCCGAAGGTCCTAGGTTCGAGTCCCAGGTGTACCCGTATATTTTTATGATTTTTCTGTTTCAGAGTTTCTATTGAGTTTCGCTAATATTTTCGTCATTAATTAAAAGATAAAATTACCCTAAAAAATAAATCGTCTATTTTCAACACATTTTAAATGCAGTGGTTATAATCTGAACATAATAAATGTCTTATTTTCGGGTCGTTTACTTTACTTTTTACAGCTTTCTGGTATCATATTGTGGTTCTTGGTATTCAAAGCACAACGAAAAAACGTGTTTATTTACATAAAACTATTTTTGTTACATAACTTCGCTTTTCAAAACAACACTCAATTATTATTCTGAAAGCACAAAGACAAGAGGGTATCAAAATGGAACAGAAGTAAAAACAGACCATATTTATTTTTTAACACTTATACCATTATGTTTTTGACCCATTCAAATTTGGTTTTGGTTTTCCCAAAGGGTTGGAGATAAATTTTCATAGCAAGGTGAAAGTTCAAGAATGGCCAGGGGTGCCCAAGGGTGGAAAGGGGTAGCCAAGGATGGTCAGGGGTATCCAAGGGGTGGCGTTTGGCTTATCTTTCTCTCGGCCAGAGACTGCTGCTAGTTAGGGGAGTGGTATAAGCAGTGATCCGAAGGAAGTTAAATGTTTTCGGTCAGTTTCCGAATAAACCATTTTTTATTTGAATTTCTAGCAAATGGTCATAAATTTATATTTGGTGTTTTAGAAAAGAGCAGAGAATCTTGTGTTTTTTCTCACGGATTATGATTGTATTACAAAAGATTTTTTCTTCATATGTGTAGCTTGTTATATAAAAATAGTACTATCTTAGCTGCAAATGCAAAAAGAGGATGTTGAGAGGAAAAAAATTGAAATTTTTTCGAGACTTTATCGCACTTTTAATGTGACTTCAAAATGTTTGTCTGGTTGAAATTATTGAGGCTCGTATTTCAAGAAAAAATATCATTATTCTGCAAGTTATTAAAAACGGACTAATTCATGTTGACTTAATTACACTTGGGGGAGAATCACAAATACTTAAATAACACGTACTGAAATTACACACGTCAAAAAAAAGTTTTTTATGATATTTATTATAATTTGAGTCCTAAGTACAGTTTATGTTTGGAACAAAACAAAAGTTAGGTTACGTTATTTTAGGTGTTTTTGATGTCTTTATTTCTAGTACGTGTAATTTAAGCAGATTATACCTGCTTTCATTTAAAAAAATATTATTCATCAATGTTTTCCCTTTACCGATAGAAATACCAAACACCTCACCTTACGTGTTTTAAATGATAACGATAAAAAAAAAATATATATATATATATATATATTATTAGGCAAATAATGTATTATAAAAGTTATCATAACATCGCGTTTTTTACCTTTTCATAAAAAAAATAATTCATAAAAAAATTCCTGGAACACGAAACTTTATTTTTGTTATATGGTTAAATTTTAGATTTGATTATAAAGCGTGGAGTAATTTATTTTTATTGCCGTTTAGATCATACTTCTCATCGTGACTATTAAGGGAGGTACAATGATTTACATGAGACCTATGCGAGCTGGGACGTACCGCAGAAAATTTACCTGCCAGCCTCCAGCTTTAAATTTAGGATAATAAGTTTTTATTCATACGAAAATATTTACTCTTCCGATAAAACCATCTTCAACCATTCCCAGCGGTACCCTCTATAAAAATATCAGTGGCCCACTTTTTATTGATCCTATCCCTTATTGTATCATTTTCCCCTCCACCCAATTGTCCCGATCTAAAATATTCAATTTTATATTATTTATTTCACTAGAGGCCTATTTTTGGTAAGTAAAAAATAATACGAAACGATAAAATTGTTTTTATTGTATAGGAAAAGAAAGCACCATTGAATTTTCAGATTTTTCCTCGAAGTAAATGTGAGTTAAGGATATTGCGTTTATTCGAGTTGTGATTTTTATTGCTGTTTTGTTTCTAAAGACCCGTTCGAACTGGGCTAGTTTTAGTCGAGTAGCGAGTAATTTAGTAACTAAACGTGTCCGAACATCATAAACTTAGTAGTGTAGTTTAGTCGCAGTTTGGTAGATTCAATCTCACTGACTCAACCACTAAAAAACCCGAACCCGTTATTTTAGTAGAGGCCATTAGTAGCCGCAGAAATGTCGTCTAGTTAGAGCGTAACGCTACTTTTATTATTTTATTTTTTATGCTATTAATCCAATTTTGTATCCATAGTTTCTGTACTTTCATCTCACTAATTTCTTCTTCCACCTTCTCTAATGTATCCATTACAATCAGCTTAATTAACCTGTTTTGTGTATAGGGGTGACTAAGTTTACATTTTTCAGGAAAGATATTATTACGAAGTGAAATTTTAAAAATGTGCTTTAGAGGTTGAATTAAATAATTTTAATATTTTTTTAGTATGAGGAAGGTATAAAATCTGGGCCGACAGAGTATTTAGGTTTTAGCTTGTTAAAAGCGGCAACAATATCGTCATCATTAATTTCGTGAATTTTTATAGGTCATTGTGTGATCTAAATGTTTGGTATATATCTATCAATATTTTGTATCATAAGTTAGTTTTAATATTCTCCTGACAAAGGAAGGGTTCTTCCGAAACCGGTAGAGTGTAATTAAAATTAAAGTGGTCTAAAACAAATTTATATATTTTATTGTTGCTTTTTGGTCAGTTAAGTGGCGAGTTATTCCAAACTACTAGCCTAGTCCGAAGAAGCCTTAAGAGTCGTTTTTCGTTTCTAATTCAAATCATTATTATCGCTTGAATTCATAATACGTTCTAAGGGTTCGAATAAATTGTTTTTTAGGACCTCAAGCTAATATTTTTGCAATAAAATATATAAATTTGTTTTAGACCACTTTAATTTTAATTACACTCTACCGGTTTCGGAAGAACCCTTCCTTCGTCAGGCGATTATGGCGAGCCACAAAGTTAATGCTTATTACGAACATCTAACATTTTTGTTTTGAAAAATTATATTTATTAATAGATTAATGAAGGCACAAATAGATGTCTTGTATTTATATTTATTTTAAGCAATTACGGGTATTTTTTTACTTATAGCCATGGTGTTATATGAAAACTTCCTATTCGATAATTACTTAAGCCATTGGTAGCCTAGCAGCACTTGGATGGTCATATTAGATCGGTTGTTTTATGAGACAATATTTATAAATATTAGAAATATTTTTTTATAAAAATAACTTAATTTCTATCGGATTAACTTTTTAAGGTTATATCAATTAATGTAATTTATCATTGGAAGAAAGAATCTATCATTTGCATTAATATTTGTATCTATATTTCCTTATCAGATCATGTTAATTTATAAAACACGGGCTTCAGAAAATGGTATCTCGGATATCGTTAGGTCAACGAAAGTTTCTGAAAGATATCAAGTAAAATTCTTTAAAAAAATAAATTATTCCAAACATTATTATCAAATACAACCGTCACGCTGCAGGAACAATCCCCACAGTGTTTTCCAACTCTGATAACTGAAAATCCATTTATTTGTTTCATAAAAAAAATCTCAGTAATTGCTGCAAACAAAAAATTTGTTCCGCTGGATGTATTTAGTGCGGTGGTTTCCATTTTGCAATTACTTCCATTTTGCAAACAGAATGGCAGGGTACCTTCGGAAAAGTGCTTTTTTTCATTTCTGAATCCTTTTGCAAAGCAAAATAAATACGCCAAATGCATTTCAGCATGCAACTACGGAAAAACATTAATTATTCACGCTCCGGAAATCATAAAATCCGATGCATTTTGTTTTTTTATCAAATTTTGCGAAACAAGAATGTTTACAAATTATCCACCAATAAAATTACGTCCATTGTGTATTGCACAAATCCCGACTCATGAAAAAGCTTTGTTTTATTATAAATAATTGTATAACCGAACATTTCCTTTGCTTGAAAGGGCCTTTGCCGTGTTTGTTGACCATATCTGAATATCCGGGTATTTTCCGCCCTTCACCATCGCATTTTCCTACTTATTAAAATATAATAATTATAACAATCCTACAAAGTAAGCTAATAAGGCTTAATGTATAGTACTTACTTTGACTTTATATATTTTTAAATTACATACTTTTTATATTCTTTCATATTCGTTCTTCCATATTCGTTTATACTCTTTTATTTTTTTTTATTTTTTTTTTTTATTAAAAAGAAAGACAAACATTCCCGGGTTACGAATAACCCAACAACATTTGAAAACCTCCTACTACCACCACACTAAGCGGAAGATATTGCTTGTGTTGTGATGGAGGACTTAGCCAGCCGAGGGATCGAACACGGAACGCCTGGGTGGGAGCCAAACGCGATGCCCACACAACCACTGACCGATTTTATTTTATATCCATTTACATTATTTTATATTCATTTATATATAATTTTTAATTATTGTTTTATATTCATTTACATCATTTTAAGTTCTTTTATATATCATATATTATTGCACTGTATATAAAAATCTACCACTACAACACGGGCATGTGCCTAGCATGAAGATCGAAAAATCCTCCAATAATGTAATTAACAATGCAATGAGTAAAGAAAAAAAAATTCTCATAACATACAGTAATAAATCGGGGGTGCCATGGTTTTACTAGCTCCAGACAGTTGGAAATAGTTGGGACGAGGAATGTTTGTGCAGTATTTGCATTTATTTTTTTTGAAATTTAATTAAATTTAAATTTAATAATGTTCATTATTAACTTCTGCAAGTGTTATAGTTTTTATTATATTATAGGGTTTGCAAATAAATATATCAAAATCAAATATCAAAGGGGTACCTAGAGGTTTCCTGTGAAGGTCACAGGTCCACAACATGTCTGTAAAATGGTGTTGATAATAGATAATCATAATCATTATGAAAAATTAAGTTACCGGCGCATTTTATTTTAAAATGTCTTGTTAAATATTTCAGTGGGTTTTATTCTCCTTTAACAAGAAATAATTTATGAATGAGCCAATACCATCAACGTATTGTGATATATGATTGTGTAAGTTGTAAATAACACGACCAATCAAATTAAACAATCTCCTGTTATCAATTACGTAGGGACGTTTAATTAATTAACATTATAATAATAATAATTAATTTTATATTATATTTATAATAATTAATATTATGGAAAATCATTTTTATGGAAAAGTGTGTGAAAGGGTTTAGTTTTTCCTATGGGGAAAACTACACCCGGACCTTAAAGTCCTGTGCGTAAAATAAATAAAAATAATAATTAATAACTACGTTATTAATTCATTATTATTATTATTATTAAAGGGGTTCAGATTTTCTTTTAATTTTTTTTGTTTTCTCCATGTGTTTGTAGTTTTAAGAAGGCCAAGATTTTATAGAATTTATTATAAAAAGTAGTGTAGTCGCAGATACATTGACTGCCAAAATCAATGGAAAAAATGTGGGTATTGAAAATGACACAACACACACTGGGAAGAAATATGACTTACCTTAACTTCACACAGCACGTTATTGTGGATATTACGGCTTTAAGGAACCACAGGGTTAATTCTACACAAGTTTCTATAAGAATCGATATTTAAGTGACCGAGACACCATAGGAGTTGATAATTGCTCGGGTAACTTCAATAGACTCAACCTTGGAGTTGTTGTTCCAAAATATCACATGTAGGTAAATATTGTTAATTCTGAAATTTGTAAAATTGCAATAGCAATAGTAAGACGAGAGGTTCTGGGTTCGAGTCCCAGTTGCGACCGTTGTCTTTTATTTGTATGTGTCTTGTTCATTTTCTATTTTCATTTTTGGATTAATAGTGTTACTTCTTCTTCAATGATATATTACGCTGATGGGAATAATCTTAAAAAGTTATAAAAAGAGAGTTGTTCTTACGAACACGTTCCATCTAAATAAAAATATCTTTTTATTTTAAAAAAAAATATTTTATTCCATCTAAATAACACTATCTAGGTGATAAAGACGTTCATAAAACACTTGTTTCCAATGAAAAAGGTAGATATGGAAAAAAATGTCGAAGATAATATTGTTAATTCTGAAATTTGAAATATTAGATAAATATGACGTTAAATAATAGGTGGCAATAGCCGAATTAGTAGAGGCGCCAGTCCCGGTAAGACAAGGGGTTCTGGGTTTGAGTACTATTTGCTACCGTTTATTTTTCTGCAGCTTGTTCATCTTCATATTTTCATTTTTATATTATTAGTGTTATCTTCTTCTTCAATGAAATATTACATTGATGGGAATAATCTTCAAAAGTTATAAAAATAGTGTTGTTCTAATAAAATTGAATATTATATTTTACGTTACTTATTTTAGTTACAAGGAAGAAATTATACATTTTTTTTAAAGAAACTCGCTATCTCAATGACAATTCTTTATTCAAACTTTCTTCAGGAAGCTAAATACCATAATATTTTAAAAAATGCGAATAAAAATTCCAAATAATCATGAAGATTTCACATTTGAAAAATAATCTTTTTTGAACCACTAATACGGCTACCATCTTGAACCGGAAACGGAACGAAAACAAACTTACAGGCAGACGAAATGCAAAACGGTCGGGTTAAAACAGGACTTCGCTTAAAACAGGCCCACAATACTTCTAGTAGAAAAAACTAAAAATTCTAGAAATAGTATCTACTTATGGGTTTCATATATTATCCGGTGGGCTGGGCTGCCTTGATAACTCATTGGTTAGTGAAAAATGTTAAGAGTTCAAACCCCAATCGCAGCAGTAACAATTTTTAAAGAAATATATTATATCACGAGTACCTAACTCTATTTCTAAAATAAACATTTCACAATAGGTATTCAAGCAACAAATCCGCCATTTTCCACTGTCTCATCTTGTCGAAAAAAGTGTCCCCAGTGACGTCGTTAACAATGGGCAACCCGTTCGCGCCGGGTGGGGGCGGTGTGAGGCAGTGGCGTTGCAGCTAACGAACCACGCCCCATCCGGCCGGGCCGCGGACCAAGGGCCGGGGCTAAGCGTGTTAGAAAGCTTCCGGCAAAAAACAACCAACAGCCTTAATCGCCAATATGTGCTGTAGCGAGTACTACGGGGGCGAAATAACCGAGTAGACCTGGCTCCAAAAGCTCCAAAAGACAAAAGAAGATTTTTTTTTACATATTTGATTTAACCGAATTATTTTGAACTGTTTTCTCTTGTTATATAAGAGTTTGAAGATGTTACGGTATTTATAAAACAGAAAATCTTAGCTACACTCAATAGAAGTGCTCCTCAACCACGATGATCTAACTAAATAATTTGACACTTCTCGGAAACACAATAAAGCACATCCACAGAACAATTTATCAACGAAAAACATAAATATTTCGCAGCGTTTTGTCCGAAATAAGATAAGCTGAGGGTAAGGCGCTCCGCTGACGAGGAAACTGAAACCAAACTAAAACCGGCTGGTTTCTATGTCTTGATTGGTCAAAAAGCTTGTTTAACCATAGACGAAGAACAATCACCTGACAGCTGGCAACTGTCAAAGGCCCGCCACGGCAATCAGAAGTGCGAGTCGCGAGTCACCGCTTACGTTACCATTGACAACGGGTTTTTGTGTGATTGTGAAGTGTGCGGGCCATCACATTGTCATACAAAGACAGTTGGCAGTTTTCAGTTGCCTCAGTGAGCGGATCGCCCAACAGCTAAACTTGCAACGAATTCTGGGTTGTGTTAAACTGAAGTACATAGGCAAAATTTCATCTAGATTAAATCACAACACCTTAGCAAGTAACATAAAAAACAGTTGTGTTTGAAATATGAGGATGGATTTTTCAGAATAAGTCAGTACCTATGTGTCTGTTCAAATATATATTTTGTGTACAAGAATAATGACATGAAAATGGTTTTCTCCGCTTTGAATATAAAAATAAAATTATAAATCAAATTTTCGTGAACATGAAGAGCGTCAGAACACAATAGTGGTTTTTCACCGCACGCATATTACTTTGTTTCTCCACCCCTCGGGTATTTTTGTTCTTTTTAGTAGATACCTACACGGAACATCGATGCCAGTTGAGTATTTTTGTGTATTTTATGGCACAAACTAAGGACCGACTCCTAAAAGTCGTTCTGTCGCCTTTTGAATTATTGTAAGACTAGCTGGTACCCGACATGTGTTGCCATGCCATTTAATAAAAAAATTGTTTCTCCCTGCGCGTTCTTTCCCATTCGTCCCGTTCACCTTCACTTCTCCTCCTCCACCTTCCCTCTCCAAACTCTACCCCCCACCTGAGTTCCACTCCCCCCACCGGTACTCGCCTCCCCCCTCCAGCAGATCCCCCTCCCGAGTCGAAGAATTTTAAATGTTTGACAGGAAAGTAGGTAGAACAGTTTATATTGGAAAATGAAATGTTGTTTTCACTATCTTCCGCGCAATTTTTTTTCATATTTTACTACTGTTTAAACCTTCCCTGGACTACGACAAATATTTCAAAACCAAAATCAGCTAAATCCGCCAGCCGTTCTCGAGTTTTAGGGAGACAAACGCGCAAAAATCTTAAGCAATTTTAAGCAGTATTAGAAAACGGCAATTTCAAGCATGGTATTTGCGTTTATAGGTTTAATGTAGACTATTCCTAATAACTGTAATTTATTCCTAAAAGTCATCGACTGCTATTACTTACATTTTTACAGAAAATTTGTTAAAGGTTTGGAAATTTGTATGATTTTTTTTTTATACGAAACGAAAAGTATTTATTGAAGTAACGATAACCTTTATAATATGGTTGTGTAATAAAATACGTATTTTTTTTGCGAATAACATGGTATTTTTAGTTTAAAAGGAGAACACCAATCGTAAAAAAATCCTCAATTTTCAAAATCTTTTTTTTAATATTCTCAATTGTATATTATTTTCGCTTGTAAAAAAACTTGCTTTTTATCAGAAAGAGTCTGTCATCTGCTTTCAAAAACGGGGGTTGTTTTGGGAAACCTACGTTAAAAATAACGAATCTATTGGATAACCGTGATTAACTTCTAAATGGATCTTACAGATAATTTAAAGTAACATAACGGCAAAATCTCAGAATACTCCAGGGATAAATCCAATATAATTTTAATATGTTTGTAAAAATACGTTCATTAAATATTTACTTTTAAATTCTCATGTCCAGTCTACTATGAAATATACCTACAAACTGGACATACAAGCGTTAACCCTTAAAGTAAAGGGTACCATTTTTTGAATCGGTGATTCATGGCGCCATATTGGGGTGATTATAACCCGTGTACAACACGTTACTCGGTAAATACGCATAATCCACCACAACAGGCGATTTAAACAATAATAAACACATTTATCAAGCACAGGCAAATGATGATAAAAGCTTTTTTATCACTGTTTTCATGGTTTTATCTTAAGATTTATTAATAATTAACGTTATAGTGATAAAATAATATTTAAATGCGGGTTTTGAAGGGGTCTAAAATGTATAATTGGATATTTTTTATGGAAAATGCAACAGGTTGACGAGCTATTGATGAGGATTTAAGTCCGTCAATAGTATGATGAAATTCAGGAAATCGTTGATGTGTTTTCATTTGATTTTCACGGTAAACCTTTCATATATGATTTTCGCAAACCGATATTGGAAAAACTAAGTAGTTAAGGTAACAGTTAATACTTTTCATTGGAAGATTCATTTTGTTACCTCCTGGTGAGAGACACTAAGTTATGGTAGTTGTTTCCAATCCTACTGATCAACTAACTGTTGAGCCGAAATTCTGAAACGCTGCAACGTTGGAAACAACGGCCGTTAGACTCGATTTGATTGAAAATCAATAAAAAATCTGACATAGGCCCTGAGGGATTTTTTCACTCAGGGTCTCCTGTGTGAAAACAATGTTAAAAAAAATCTTCCCCTTTCCTCATTTCCATCCCTCACTCAAAATTCCTCAATAATTAGGGGTGCTGTAGAACAAAAGAATACAATATAACAGAAATTCCAGTACTACAAGGGTTGGAAG
Source organism: Limnephilus auricula (assembly GCA_951813805.1). Taxonomy (NCBI): domain Eukaryota; kingdom Metazoa; phylum Arthropoda; class Insecta; order Trichoptera; family Limnephilidae; genus Limnephilus; species Limnephilus auricula. The sequence continues at coordinate 8,762,714 of OX638400.1, read as the reverse complement.
TTGAAGTGACCCCGTTGTCATAGAAAAACGGGATTAGCCCCCACATTGCATCTGTCCTCTGTTTGTTTTTGCCGTCAATAATTTTTCATCGAATGGGAACAATTTTTAATTTCGTATCTGCGAATTTTGGTGGCCATTTTGAAATATCAACTGATTTTGTGCAAACTCTTGACCATACATGCAGACCATGTATAAATTAATTTTGCGGCATTGGACATTGTAGATAGGTAACTACTTTTTTTTTTGTATTTCTTGGGCATTAACTATGTAACAATTTCTAGACATTTTGTTTTGAAGAGTTTTAATTTTCAATGTACTATCGTTACTTAAATTTTATTTTTTATGCTACCGGTTTCGACACATCCGTGTCATTCACTAGCAAACTTAAAACTAAACTTAAAATTTAAAACAAGTACAGAAATGAATTAGATGTTATTAGGTGGGAGTGGTGGGAGGGGTGATTTTGGGGGAAGGGGAGAACAGTGGGCGGGGTCAATATCACACGGAAACAAAGTCAAAAGGGGAGATTTGCAGGGTGCTATTATTTTGTTAACTAAATTAATTTTTGATTTAATTTTTTTGTTTATTTCTAAAGTTTCTAAAGCGCACAAGTTAAAGTATGAATTTATATTTATGTGTTTAACTTTGGTTTTTTCTTTGTTGAAGCTATGGCCTGTCTCTATTCAATGATTGGCGAATTCAGAATAGTTATTATTTCGTTAACAGTACATTGAAAATTAAAACTCTTCAAAACGAAAGGTAACTACTTCTTTGACACGATATTAAAAAACTGCCAAAACTGAAGTCTTGTTTTCTTTAACGTGTTTTATTGTAGTAGAGATCCTATTATATTTAAGCCAATACATGAAAATATGTACGCTATACGGGTGAATTATTTATTGATTCTAACCTTGAAGGCTTTTACGGGAATATATTATAATAGGTAAGTTGTACAAAGGAGTATTTTTTTTTATAGATAATAACTCACAAGAGTACCAACTGCTCCCGTCTGGAGCCTGTGAGACTATGGCATCCCCAATTGGGGTATGTTGTGAGGCTGAAGGAATGTGGGGAAGGGAAGGAGATGGGGAAGAGGAGGGTAAGAAATTACCTGGCTATTCAGATCTAGTAACTAAACACTAATATTGTTTGATTAGTTATCAGTTTTACATAACTTCATGCTTTAAAAACTTTTTGTTTAATTTTCGTTAGCTCACTAGGATATAAAATTAAAAATTTCTTATTTTATAGAAATAGAATAGGAGTGTCCAAAAATTTACTTCAAAGTGTAGTTGCGGGAAAACAAATATTCTTCGGTTTGGAATATATTGTATAAACTATCTCGTTCTTCTTACTCACAGACTACTTTTCATACCCATAAATTCCGCTCGGTTTCATTGTTTCTGTTCACCTCTTGGACTTTTTGTACCCTCCGTGGAGAATATTTTCAACCTGAATTTATGCACATGAAAAAATAGTAATCGTTTATTTTAAAGTGTCCGCCGTTATTGTTTTTCGTTGGTTATTTTTTTAACCAACTCGTGATAAACGAGTTTGGTTTCGTCTCACCTTTATTACATTATCAATTATTTATTATTTATTTATTTATTATTAATTTTCAACGCCCTGATGGGCTTTTACATAATAAGTTTGTAATACGGTGATATGTATATAATACAATGTTTAAATAAGAAATATAAACTTATAGCATATGAACATTATAAAAATGGTAGGTATAAAAGTAAGGGGGATTCTCACCATCCTCCCAATACCAATAACGAATATTATTAATAATAAAAATAAAATACTAGCAGTGGTTAGAAAACTCGGCCAACTTATCCAATATATAGCCACTATTCATAGGTTCGAGTACCGAATTATAAACTCCAACTTAATAAATAAATAAACCGTAAATCGTAAATCGAAAATATTAGTTATTAGTGCAGATAAGCTATTGGGAGGATGGTGAGAAACCCCCTAAGTAAAAATATTATATTATAATAAAAGAGAAAAAGTAAAAATAAATTAAATTGAAACCAGTTTTTAAATTGCAGATGGCATAAAAATAATAATATATAGTGTAAGTTAATATTAGAAATTTACAGTTGAGTAATACAAGAAAAAGTTTACAATACAGAAAAACAAAAGAGAGTAACAAGTTTTTACTTTATAGATAATCAGAAGTAATACAAAAATATGTGCAACAGCTCCTAGGCTACATCAAAATATTATGGAATCTTTAAATAACACTAACTTATATTAAACACGTCTGATTTCACATTCTGACATGAATGATTTAATAATTGCATGTTTGTATTGTATCAGCGTCATATTCCATACATCTATGTGCGAATACATATTTCCAAATTAATTATTCCAGAATAATTATTTCCAAATTTTATTATGGGAAGGGGAAGGACATGGGGAAAGGAAGGTGAGGAAGTACCTGGTTATTATAGATCTGGTAACCAAAGACAGCTGAAGTCATTTCAAGCAATGTTTCATTTCTGAATGGTAGTCTTGTACCAGGGCAATACTCATAGTATTTTCTTCTCTGGAACGTGCAGAAACTAACAAAGTCATTTGAAGATAAACAGAAATATTATTGTATAAAGTTTACTCCAAATTTATTCGGAAGTTGGAAAAGGGACTCAAATGTAAATATTATCTGCAGGTAGGCCTGAGGCAGATATGAGAATGACTTTCAGCTTCTATAGTGGGTAGAGTAGTTTTGACTATTTGATTCTACTATGCTTAGAGTAGTTACCTATTTTTCTAATAAGGTAAGTGGAATATTCCTCACGAAATTATATATTAACTTCTTCAACCTATGCAAATTCACTTTGTGACGTCATTTTTAATTAAATGAAAACGTCAAAATCAAAAATTTAAAATCATTTTTAATTAAAGTGATTCGGTCATCAGAAGAGGAAAATACTGAGTGTCAATCCAGAGGGTAGACGTCCAGTGGGCCGCTCCAGACACAGTTGGGCGAGGTAACTCTAGAAACTGTGCGAGGAGAGGATGGGTTTGCCATGGACGGAGGCCGAACAATCGGTGCAAGACAGGGATGTATGGAGGAGCCTTGTCGATGCAGTGGGTCCCCGACCCGAATAGGACAAGGGGAAGAATTAAAGAGATCTGTTTTCATTTAATTACATATTAATTGCTAAAAATCTTCTAAATCGACGACAATTATTAATCGGGACCAAATTTCAATCCCAACTCGAGGTTTATTTAATTGCAGTGTGAAGTTGGAGAAGTGTTAATTTAATTTTAAACCTTTGTAATGTGGCAACCGCATTTTGCTAAACGTTCTAGTTATGTAGGTATATATTTTTTTAACATTTACTGCAGGTATACCAATTACATTTTTTTAAATATGTTTAGAATGACAGTAATGATGTAAAACCTCAAAACGTTATATTTAATCATTGAAGACAATATACATAAGTGACTCTCAAAAGAAAATTTGATACAGAAAAATATTCGGTCGCATTTAAAAATTGAACCCAGAACCTCATCATAAACAGAGTAGCAGCCAATGAAAATATTTGTTAGTGTTAAAGAGAGCATTGAAAGTTCTTAGTCGAAGTATAATACAGTTAAGTGTGATTGAAGGATTGGCTCAGTAGTCAGAGCTGAGCACCGGTAAGACTAAGGATTTTGTTTTCAATTCTCCAATGCGACCGAATCTTTTTTCAGATTTTCCTAATGTTTTCTTCAACACGTTTAATAATTTAAGATTTTTCAATTAATTTTTAATATAATTCAGAAACTTTCACCATATGTTATATTAATTTACCAATGTGTTTACGGATTCGCCTCAGTTCAATGGCATTGCAAACCACTATCCTCTGCATCTTAACGAAAGTGCTTCAACACCTCCGACTTCCCTTATAATAAGCTTCCTTTGTTCCAAGGTTCTACCGAAGGCTAAATATCATACAACTTTAATAAAATAAACGCATTTGGATATTGTTCTCAAGTAGAAAACACAGTTCGCAACTCGGCAAACTTAATCTAAGTAAATATTATTATCTTCACTTCAAGTTTGGAACCCATTTCAAAATGTCCCCGAAGCGGTATGATCATTATCACTAATTTGGTCCACGTGTTTTTATTGCGTGGCCAATATATGTCATAACTACACTGGACTTTGCCATATAACGAGAGTTAAAGTTGTTTATGCTAGATTGGAGAATATTTTAGACTAAATTGGATTAAATTGGATACAGGATGTTACGATAACATCATCGAATAAAGTTAAGATGGGTACTTATATCTTTTAGAGAAGCATTAATTTTTTTTTAAATCCTGGGCTACAAATATTTGGCTCGGGGGGGTACATATAAATCATCCCTACTTCCACTTGAAACAATTAAAACAATGCTAAAAAAAAATTATATATTTTTAAGTTAAGTTAGTATTAAATAATAATTATAATAGTAAGCCATTTTACTACCTAACAATAAAACGAGTTCCCGGTTTCCCCACTTACAAAAGATTACGACAAAATTGTACTTCTTCAGTAACATAAAGATTTCTTTAATAAAAATAATATATAATAATAATAACCAATAGCCTTTTATTCTGGACTTCTGTTAGGTATATGAATATTAGACATGTTTTGTTTATTACAATACATCTCGAAGCTCAGTTTGCCTCTTAGCATAGGCCTCCTCTAACATTTTCCATTGGGAATAAAAATAATATATTTCAATTAAATATTAGCATAAGAAATAGATAAGGGAATAAATTTATTCAATCAATCACCCCTTTTTATAAGAACAGAAGAAAAGTACAAAAATTAGAAAGGCGGATTATCTCCTGCAGAGAGCGTATTGTGGAATTATGATGCGCAGATGTTTATGCGGTGAGGATGAATTGGTGACTGAATGTGGGTAATAAAATGAAAGGTCTATAGGAGGAGGGTAATTTAAGAAATATAAGAATACTAACTACAAGTACAGCGGTTCATGATATATAGATGTATAATGTAGGTAAATAATTATTGAAAAAAGGAAAGGCCCAACCAATAATTATGTATTTTTAATAACCTTAATAAAAGTTTTAAAGTATTACATTTCATTAACATTTTTTTTTGCAACAATATCAACAGTAAAATGTATTTATTAAGGAAACCTCGTCAATTAATTGTTTTAGTTTAGATAAATAAATAACAACAAACCAATAAAATATGTAATTATAAAAGGAATGCTACGTTAAAACGTTTATAATATTTTCCCCGTAATATGATACTTACAAACAGTTGTATATATGCCTCACTCGTATACCATAAACCACACGGTTTAAGGCAGCATGCATAATCAACATCAAAAACCGTTGTATACTACGCCGGCAAGATTCACTATCTCAACGTGGAAGGTGTTAACATCATAACGCCCCTACAGCCCGCTAGTGGCGTAGCACACAGCTACGACGTGTAGACAAAGTACGGCGTAGAGCGCACGACAGTAGATGGTATCTACGCCACGCTACGGCCAGACGGGAATTACGATCAGCCCGCCTAGTAATCAGGGAACAGAGAATCTAAGACCTGAGACAATCGGCGATCATAGATAAGTATCAGAGTGTTGTAATAACCATTTTTATTCACAATTAAAATTATTTTCATTCGAGCATAGAAAAAACTTAAATAATAATCTAATAACACACTCGTAAAACAAGTCATTCACGATAATACTTGGTATACAAAAACACATCAATAACTCAGCACAGGTTCTTTTGGTGAGGTGCAAGAAGCACTATAATCTATAAATCATTCGTTCTCGAACCTACACAATAATTGTACAAACCTACGAGTATTGTATTACAGTTATTGTATATTTAATTGTATTGCAGATCCTTCCATTCGAGCTTACCTTTTTTTAAATTGGAGACCCCGAGTAAAATATTTTCCCTTAGGGCCTATGTCATATTTAGGGGTGATGTGCCTAGGGAATTTTTGAATGAAATGATAGAGAGGAAGTTCTAGAAAGGAAAAGGGTATGAGGGATAGGTAAGAATCTAGGGGTCAATGTGCCTATGAGTGACAAACATACGAATCTATCCCGTCCACTTCGGTTGAAGGTGATGGGTGGAGAGAGTCCGACTGGAAAGGTCAAAGGATATCCCTATAATTCCGGCCTCCCTCACAGTTGATGAGCAGCTGCAACCGTCGCCAAGACCTGAACAAACCTCACCCCATAAACCCGGGCGACCCTGCTAAGTCACCAAACGTGAGTTTCCTTGAAGAAAACAAAGCTTTTTTTTCTTTACATAGCTTCTAGTCTTACTTAGTAAAATACTTCCATTCCCAACGTTCAACAAACAAAAGTTTTGTATAGAAATGAGAATACAGAAGCCAATAAAATTCAATAAAATAGTCGCCCTTCTTCAAAATTCATATCCATAATATTGAAAGAACTCAAAGAAAATTCCTAAGATTTGTGAATTTTAAACTTAACATTCCTTTAGAACACATAAACAACCTTTCATTAATGAATATTTTAAATATTCCAGCGTTAAAAAACAGACGAAAAATAACCGACCTAGCCTTTTTATTAAAATTATTAAACTCTAAATTTTATTGCCGTAAACTCTTGCATTTAATAAATCTACATGTACCTACACGAACTACTAGACAAACATTAACATTTTATATACACACATCTCATTCTAACTATAAATTGCATTCTCCAATACAACGATTACATAGTCTTGGTAACCAATATTTAAACAATATTGATGTATTTGTACAATAATTTGAATTTGGCAAACTTTAAACGCCGTATGTGCGAATTATTTATACTTAATTCATAAACTATTGTAAATACCAATGTTATACATTTTTATTAATACCTATTCTTATGGATTTGAAGGATATTGGCAGGCTATCTATTTTTACTGTATTTATATTCTGTATTACCTACATTTTGCCAACTCATATTTTATCTAACCTATATTATGTGTCCTTATATTTTCTGTTACTTACCTTATTTTATTAACTTCTAACTCTTCACTGTAATTAATCAAAATATGTATTGCTTTATGTATGTAAAAGCCCTATTGGCATTTAAATAAATAAAAATAAAATAAAATAGAAAATTTAGTACTAATTGCTAGCGTCGTCAAAAAACAACCCACTAGAATGTCAGTTCCAATAAAAATTACGAATTTACAGCTTTAAAAAATTCTATTCACAAAAGCCATGTTCTTTATATTATGTTTTATTATTTATGAATCTTTTGTTTTCGAACAACATTATATTGAAGAGTGATACCAATATCAAGAGTAGATAACATGGATTGATGCATCCTCCTGTTTCGACAAAACGTCGCTAAATTTAACTATGAAGCTCCCTTGGTTAGACACCACACACTAGATCAGCGATGAACAACCCGCGGTCCTTGGCTAAATAAAATATCAAAAAATTTTGGTACAGAATATTCAACAGTTTGTATTATTTTTCAAGGGTGTTCGATTTAGTTTAAAATTTAATTATTTTTCAATTTATAACAGCCGCTCAAAATAATAAGATTTTTCTTATTCTTATAAACACAATATATTAGGATTCAACCTTAAGTGTAGAAAAAAATTTACCAGCAACGCTTTTCTTGTTGAGATCTATTTTGTTTATTATCTTTCCGAACGATAAAAATTATTTTTTATTATATGTTCTTTAATACTCAATGATAAAAAAACGACAGCATTTATTCAATTTTATATCTGTAAGCATAATTTTTTTACCTGGGGGGCTTAGTTTTTGAAGTTATTTCATTTTTTTATTGAAAAATTACCGTTTTTCACAATAGGTCAAGGTGTAGGTACCCTACCCCCTGCATTCCGCGAAAAAATTGAAAATGAATTAATTTCCCTCCGACTAAAAAGGTTGATCATCACTGTACTAAACACTAGAGTCTAGAACCGTTCTATAAACTAAGAGTCACAACATGACGTGTTATGCGAGAATGTCTTCGCTTCGCTGGAGTACATCATTTCATATTAAAGTAGCAAGTAAGCAGTGAATTTTAACATAATTAATCGATTTTGTGACTTGAAATTTAGTTAAAACTATTTGATAGAAAATTTAGTTAGGTATTTAGATAATTTCGTAAGCAATTAATAAATAAATCTTAAAATAATATGATGGAAGGAAAGTTGTTTTTTATGTGGAGAAAAAATTGTACTTAGCTAAATAAATAAATTTGCCTTAAGCGCTCGCCACGTTTGAAAATTAATTTTGAAGATTTTCCGCCCTCATTAAAAAAATCATTACTCCACATTTGTGTATGTAAACATATAAACAAATTATAGTGATATACAGCCAATGAATTCACCTACATTTAAATAATATCCTAAATTTATGATGTATTTTCTGGGTTTTCTAGTTAAAATCTGCGTTGCAAACTTTAATTTTTTTTAAATTTGGTGAGAAATTTTGTTTGAAAGCACGTATTTGGTTTATTAAAATATGATTTTAATGCACAAACCAAAAAAAAAGTTATTACGCCATATAGATACATTCATTATCTTTATTTTAGAATAAGAATAACTCGATTAATGTTTTATTTATTGAAAAATATCCATTTGCAAAGATTGCCATTATGAGCAATCAATTGCGGTGTTAAAAATGAAAATCCACTGTTTTAAAGATCACTCACTTAATTTTTAATTATTTCGACATCATGTGAACAGATTCAAAATATTGATAATTTAATCATTATTACCCTGGTATACAAATATATTAGAAAAAGCGACAAAAAACATGTAAATTCGACATTTTAAAAGAACAAGATTTTGATAGTTGGTAGTTTGAAAAAATATTTGCTATGAACTGAATTGAAGTACTACATCAAAAGCGAATGAAAAAACAGTGACAACTTTTCATCATTAATTGAAGTAGGATTTCATTTCTCAAAAAACGTTTTTTGGAGGACGCGGGAACATTAGAAAAAAATGTAAAAAATGTTTTACTAATGGTAGGAAAATGTGGTCCAAATTATTGGACCGAAATCGCTCCAGTGCAGTGGTTAGTTAAGCTATCAAAAAAATTTAGAATCTCTTCAGGAATTGAAAATCTGTGTTGTGACGCACGTTCTAGGGATTAATTTAAAGAATTAATGATCTTGGTGGCGACGACAGTCAGTTAAAAAATATATTGTGAGTAAAAAAAGTGATTTAATTTATACATCAAGATAATGTTAGTGGGGCATTTGGTATATGAATTATATAGGTTATAAAATTATCACAGAATGCAAATACTTTGTGGCTTGACGATATTCGGATAAAATAATTCTTTGTTTAAAATCACTTTATCTTATTTATGCACATCGACCGGTTTCGGTTGATCTCAACCTTCATCGGGACAATTAATATATAAACACGTAATACTAATAATAGAGATCAAACGAAACCGGTCGACGTGTATAAAATTAAGTGGTTTTAACAAAGAACTTTTTTATTTGAATTATATAGGTATTATAATAGAGATGGTTTATCACACTCAGTTCCCTTGTAAAATTACATTGCCTCAAAGATTTACTAGAAAATAAATCTCTGGATTTAAAGCATTTGAGAGCTGTGGTAAGCAGACCACTTTTTGTATTTTTTCTACTTTAGTTGGCACTTCAGTGGGATTCGGTTGGCACCCCGTGGTGGCTTTCTACAACAAGACGATCACGCGGCAACAACAACTGTCTCCGTGAGTGTTTTACTTAAGATAAATGTTGTCTCGATAGCTGTGTTCTGAGACCACAATCATGTTTATTTTATCTGATTTTGGATAAACATACTTGTGGTTGTGGACCAGTGACCTTTACTGAATAAAAATTTATACGTATTTAACAAATATTTATCTTTTTTCTTCAATCTTTGCAAACTCACTTTGTGGCATAATTTTATTTAAATGAAACAAATTACTTTTGCGTACACCACTGATGAATGTTTAAATATCTACAAAATAATATCTATCTTTAATATCTATTTCAAAACCGATGGTTTCTTCGTCAGGATAATAAATAACATGAATTAATCTTACTAATATTATAAACGTGAAAGTTTGTATGGATGTATGTGTGTTTGTTATTCTTTCGCGCAAAATTTACTGAATGGATTTTAATGAAACTTTACAATAAGTAAAAGTGTTGTGTTTTGTTTCTTTAATTAATATTTTGTTATTGTCAATGTTATGATTACATGACAGTTGATCCCCCGATAGTTAGCAATCTGATCTTATTAATATTATAAACGCGAAAGTTTGTATGGATGTATGTGTGTTTGTTGCCCCTAGCATTCAATATGCAGTCAGTTACCTACTTAGACAGTATGATTAAATGTCTTTGAATGGGGTATGCAGGAAGGATGTGCCATCGAATAACAAAAGAAAAAAACATATTTCATTCAAAGGCACCAACTAAAAACTACTCGTCTATGTAATTTATATACCAGCGGGATAAGTACAAAATATTGACCCTGTAAATAAATTCGTTTGATATCCGTACCAAACCAACTACTTATTAACCTGTTTAATCATAGGAGATCATATTTGTGGCAGCTCGCATAGGTCTCATAGAAATCGTTGTGTCTCCCTTACTATCAACCTAAAAGTTAACCACTTAAAAATTAAAATGTACACGTTTATGAAACCAAAGTTTTCGATCGTAATTTGAGTTTTTTTTTACATAAAACGACAAAAAAGTGAAGTGACAGTAACGTTTATAATTAAACGATATATGTATGGGTTACATTTCATTATCACTAATTTTAGTTAGAAAAAACGTTAAGTGAGCCATTTTTAAAACTTTTTATATTTATCAAAAAATTTTATATTTAAAAAATTACCCAATTATTTCTAATCATAAAATTTAAAAGTCTACATCATCGCCTTTCGAAAACAGTTTTTAATTTTCGGATACGTTAACAAATATTCCATTTATTTTAATTTATTGCAATGCGGGAATATTTTTAGCCTCTGACAAAATATGCCAAATTTTTGAAGGGTTTAAAGGTATTTTAAGGTCGATTTTATGTTAGAAAATTGGTAAAAAAATCCACAAAAAATTATAATTTTACCATAATTAGTAATTGGGTTGGCAACTGGTTTGGGTTATCAAGTGTCTGGTCACCGAATGTACAAGTGTTAAAAAACAAATTATTGTAATTTTTTAATGAAATTCAACGTGATAAAATTTAAAAACATGCCAATATTAATAAGTAACATAATTTAATTGTTTTAGAAAAAATATTATTTGTATTTGAATATTGTAAAATAATTTAAATAATATATTTTAGTGTTGCTAATTGGTGGTAAGCTGTAAATTAACATTTTAAAAACATGCTCTTTACCTTTGTGTATTTTTTTGTATCAAATGTGAGTTTTATAAACGCATATAGTTTTTTGTAACACCACAGTGTTTTATTTTTTTAACGTATTCGAGTTCTTTCATCTTATGCATACGTATTTACGTAAAGTATTGCTGTGCAAACACATAAAATAAGAACGTGTGTCTTGTTACAAAGTTGACCTTTGAGAGTCGAATCTATTTCTGCATTTAGATTTAACTAAATAAGTGTAAATAGATGCACCAATGTGATGGATGCGCCAATGTGATGGATGCGCCAATGTGATGGATGCGCCAATGTGATGTCGCTACTCTGTTACAATAGGTATAGCCGCGACAATGTTATGTAGCTGTTGTTCAGTACAGATGATGAAATAATTATATGGACTCCGAGATCATGTGTATTATGTTTATGGTACTACTCCGGTGGTGGTCTAAAAGTAAATACAGCTGACACTCGAATTCGCCTTTTTTTATTTTTTTATAAATTTATTTAAGTTTATTTAATAAACATACAGTTGTACATAAAATCATTGGACATAAAAAGTGAACATAATAATAAACCAGTTAATTTCCATTTGTAATGGTTATGGTTACTGATTAGGAAGCAAGTATATTACAAGTTATAAAAGTACATAGTGCGAGTAAAAATTATTAAAAAGAAAAAAATAAACAATACAGAACTAATAGTTAGATTTAAGTAAATTGAATCAAACGATTTAAGGGTACAGTGGAAAATGTCAATATCTCTTAGGGCATTATAAGATTTGCAGATCCGCCCGAGAAAGGAGTTTTGTGTGTATTTCGATTTGAAATTATTGAATTTTATATCCTCAACTCAAATATACGTAACATTTGTTATCAAAAAGAACTCTAATCTAAGATCATTACAATAAGTTTATAAATATTTCATTGAAGAAGAAGATAACACTAATAATCTAAATTAAAATATGAAAGTGAACAAGATATAGTAAAATAAAAGATAGCGGTCGCAACTGGGATTCGAACCCAGAACCTCTCGTCTTACCGGGACCTGCGCTTTTCCCAATTCAGCCATTACCACCTATTATGAAACCGTCATGTTTGTAAACTCACATCTCAAATTTTAGAATTAACAATAATATCTTCGACTATTTTTTTTTCATAGTATCGGTAGCTACCTTTTTCATTGGGAACAAGTGTTCAAAAAGTATTTGTTACCTAGATAGTGTATCGCCTAAATATATCTGAATATATTTATATGGAACACCTATTGACTTTTTATAAAAATAATTATTACTTTTATTTTTTTATTATCAATTACTTTTATTTTTCTGTGTTTTGTTCATTTTCATATTTTAATTTACATTATTAGTGTTATCTTCTTCCTTAATGATATGTTACATTGATGGGAATAACCTTTAAAAGTTATAAAAAAAGAGTTTTTCTTATAATAAATAAATAAATATTTAAATGAAACAAATTACTTTTGTGTAAACCATTATGATCAATGCTATAATATCTACATGTTTCAAAACCTATGTTATAATATATACATGTTTCTTCGTCAGGATAATAACGTTAAATTATTAATTACTAGCTTCTGCCGGCGACTTGGTCTGCGTAGGGTAGTACTTTGAGTAATTCATTTTCTTTTCCTAGGTCCCATCTACGTTTATACCAAAATTCTTAACCTATTTATTTAAAATATCTGTAATTCTTGATTCGATTCAAAGTAATAGGCGAGTACTTAAATAAATTTAACTAATTTAAATATTTTCTTAAATAGAATTTGGTTTTAAGAATCATTGTTTTGCAATATGTCATTTTCAAATTTGGACACTTTCTATTAAACAATTATATATTATTATTTTCAATATATTTAAAATTAATAGCTAGCTTTATAAATTATAGCCTATACGTTATTCTAATGTACGAGCTATTTTATTGTAAAGTTTTATTAAAATCCATTCAGTGTATTTTGCGTGAAAGAGTAACAAACACACATACATCCATACAAACTTACGCGTTTATAATATTAGTAAGATAAGACGACTAACTATCGGGGGCTCAACTGACATGTAATCATAACATTGACAATAAAAAATATTAATTAAAGAAACAAAACACAACAATGCGCGTTTAATCAATATGAGAAAAATCTTTTTAATAGTAATAATTAATTTGCCTTGAGTTGATGAAATTTTTAAAATGATGAGAATCGAAGGATTTAATTCTGCAAATGATTGACTAACCACAGCTTGGTCATAATGGCCATAAAATATTTCTTCAAATCTTGTACGTGATTCATTTTATAGTCGTTATTGTGTATTTACGAAGGCAAAATAAAGAGTTTACTTGAAGAATACTTTAAGAGTTGTTGGTTTTGGCCAAATATTTTCACTAGAAATATTTTTCTTTTGTCAAATCATCTTACATGGCACTCAATCAAACGCAGGTGTCCAAAATAGCGAGTGTATTTCTTTGTGTATTATAAAGGTCTAGATGTAGAATTTGGTTGAGGTTGGTCCGCCTTACAAAAAAATACTTTCAAAACTATTGAGTGTAGGTTTCTTATGTTATACATAGGTACTACACGGGCTTCCTACTGAACACCTATTCGAAGAATTTAAAGTTTCAACATTTAAAGACTTTTTGAGGGAAAAAAAATTATTTAAACATTAAAAAGTAACAGACAAATATGATACATAACTGAAAATTGCACTAGACTTAAATACTATTTACTATGGGCCCTAAATAAAACACTTCTTTTGCACAACACCCTTACATATAAATAAAACAATAACAATAAAAGGAGGGCTCTGACATCTATGAGATAACAATTGTAGGTGTGCTTGACAGATTAAAATGCTAAGACATAGCGTTGATTCATGTTAACGCCACTGCCAACCTATACGTTTGGCATCTTATACTTTCCAAGAAAAAATTTTCTTTAATAAACTCAATCAAGAAATATTTCAAAGATATCGTTTGAAAAAAACTGCTTCCAGTATTTCCCCCTGAAAATCTTTAAAAAAATCCAATGTTATATTTATTTTAAAAAAAAAAATCTAAAGAGATACTAAATAGACACGTGTGTGTTACTTTTCATTTGATAATTATGATTAATGCGATGTAACAATAACGTAGTCGAAAAACTATTAAAAAAATGAGTTTAAAAAAATATGTTCTCCTACTACAAATGAATCCTAAACAGGAGGAAAAGGTTCCGTTCATCTTGTTATATCAACCCTCATGCTGTAAAAAAATAATATCCGTCTGTTTTCTACGTTGGATACTTTACGGTCTAGTTGTTGGGCCGTGTTGAACAAAGTAGGCTTTTTTATTTGAAAGATGGGTACCTACATAATATATTTCCTAAGGGCGGTTTTCCACCCCACTATTTCTGTTATGTAGTATGTGCAGTATTCTGCACCCTTTGAGGCTAATATATACCACGCAGCTGTTGTCACATCACTTAACAAGGAAGCAAATGTTGATAATGTAAAATAATAATGCGACAGCTTGGTGTTTATTTTTGAATTGCAAAATGTATGCCTAAAAAGGGGGAAAGCTATGTTGAATAAGGATAGTGAAATTCAATGATACAGTGATGTAACACAATACACGCGGATAAAAACAGATTCCTAATAATGATGACGAGAGACAACCAACTATTAAAAATACAACGACTTACTTTTACAAAAAATAGATTCTCCACAAAGGCAAAAAGGTAACGAAACAATAAATTAAAAAGTTTTATAAAGACAACAAGAGATCAGGCAAAATTAAAAAAAAAACGTGTTACGTCACTGTATCACTGAATTTATAGGGTTAAATGTTGCTGAAGGCCAAGAAAACATCGCCAAGACAAAAAGAGACACCCCAAAAAACTGTACAATATCCAGATGACGTAAACATTTTTTTTCCAAAGAGTATGAGAGACTAAGACAAAGATAAAATGAACGGCTCGCTGCTGGATATGATTTTAGATTTTCACGGCCATAAACATTATCATGATTTATTTTTGGGGTATTATATAGTGCTGCGGTATAATTCCCAAACGGTCAGATATGTGATGATAGACATATTCTCTGATTATAGACACTGTAACGGTGTCTGAAACGTTGGCTAAAGAAGGAGGTAGCTTAACACAACATAATACCCCAAAAATAAATCACGATAAAGGAACGCTTCTGGCACGAACATGGAAAGCTACACAAGTACAACACGACACATCGTAACAAGGAATAAATAGACTACTTTAAGTTAATGCAAAAGGAGAAATTTTCACAAGGACAAAAATAGTAACCGAAATAACGATAAAAGCGGAGGAATGAACCTACAAAGACAACCAAAGACATTCAAAGAAAAAACAAACGACCTAATCTAACTTACCCAGGCACCCGAACTACGAAGAAATAAACTTCACGTCGATGCAACGATGTATTCTTGTCAACCACATAAAATACAGTGGACTCGAAAATACTTTTTATCTGCCAAAATAGATCTTAAATTCAGAGATAAAATCTTCTTCACGATCGGACAAAAACATATAAAGATAAAAGTATTACCAGGCAAAAGTTTGCCGTATTTAACCAACACACTTCGTTAAAAAAAATACCCACCCGACAAGGCAAGGACATTGAGCATAGGTACTTCATAATGTGTATCGTGTACGTATATAGGTTGGGTATAATTTCCGTTCTGTAAAATATGACAGCTAGTTTCGGAGTGTCACTTCCATTACTTGGTTTCTAAAAGCCATCACTCATTTATTCCGTTAAATTTAAAATTTACTTTCAGATGACAAACCAAAATTTATTTTACGAAATGTAAATAAATACAAATCAAAAATATTTTCCACTTATTTGGATTGGTAAGCGTTTATTTTTGTTAAATTTAACGAAATATTAAAAAAAACGTTTATTAAGTAAACGTTTATTTTTGTACAATAAAATATTTAAATTTGTTTCAGACAACTTTAATTTTAATTACACTCTACCGGTTTCGGAAGAACCCTTCCTTCGTCAGGAGAATATTAAAACTAACCTATGATACAAAATATTGATAGATATATACCAAACATTTAGGTGCTGGAGTGGGAGGTTAAAGGGGGAGGGGGGTAGTTGCGGGAAATCCAGCAATAACAGAGCGGTGTATTGGAAACATATCTAGAATGGGACTAAACGATAAATTAATTTGGTTATTCAATATATTAGCGTTATTATTTAGGGATTTTTTAATTTCAAGTGTATGATTCAAAGTATGATTGGTGGAAATAAGATGATTGGCAAACTCCGAAAAATTATTATTATTTAAACATCTTAAATGTTCCGTGATTCTAATATTTACATTTCTAGTTGTCTTACCTATGTAGAATGATGGACAATCATTGCAACATAATTGGTAAATGCCTGAGTGGCTTAATTTATGATCTCTATCTTTAGTGTTTTTTAATAATTTACCTAAGTTGTTGTCAGTATAGAACGCGGGTTTAATACAAGGAGGCAATTTTTTTGTAGTAAGTGGAGAAAAATTAAATAATAGTATAATAAAACAAATTTAAAAAATTTTCCACTTTTAAAAGTGGAAAAAGTTTTAAATTTGTTTTATTATACTATTATAATGGAATTCCACCACGAATTATCAGATTCAAAAATATAAATATTAAAAATTAGATATATATAAGATCCTACGCCATTGAAAGGGATTTGAGATTTTATTATTAGTTTCAGGTTTACCAAATAAAAATTTATTAGTTGAAATGAGCTTAAGTTTCTTATTTAGGATTTTATCAATTAAGTGTGAGGAATAACCATTATTCAGAACAATTTGTTTAATTTTAGATAGTTCAATTGTGAAATTAACAGATGAAAGGGGGATTTTTACTAACCGGTGTACCATTGAATGATAGGCAGAATGTTTATGGGTTACCGGATGGTTTGATGTGTTATGTATAGTTATATCCGTGAATGTCGATTTACGATAAATATTAAATTCAATACTATTAATTACTGAAGTTAGAGTTAAATCTAAAAAATTAATCGAAGAATTACTGCCTACCTTCAACGTGAATTGGATACTTTTGTGGAATGAATTTATAAGATTTATAAGAGGAATTTAGTCAATTGCCGCTGTGTCCCAGTCCATATACAGAAAATATCGTCAACGTATCTCCGCCAGATAAGAACATTATTTAAAAGTGGCGAATTACAATTAAAAATGTTATTTTCTAGGTTGTTCATATCATAGGTTAGTTTTAATATTCTCCTGACGAAGGAAGGGTTCTTCCGAAACCGGTAGAGTGTATTTAAAATTAAAGTGGTCTAAAACAAATTTAAATATTTTATTGTAAATTATGGTGAGCCACAAAGTTAATGCTTATTACGAACATGTTTATTTTTGTGTTCGATATCATGTTCTATTTCTTTTTAGATCAGTATTTGATAACAAAACTACCACAGACCCCTGTAAAATCACTGCCTTCAAAAGAAGCAATTTAGCTTATCAATCCACAGGTATATATCCTAGTGAGACAAGCATCTTTATGCAGATAAATAAATTTAAACTTTATATAGATAAATAAATAAATAAAATAAAAATAATCGGTCAATTATTCAAAAAAATTGACAACACATTGAAAAAAACGCAGCATTAATTAATAATATAATTTTGATACTTACTTTATCGCTTGTCTAATGTGATAAGATCGATCAGTTTAAATTTAAAAAATGAAAATTAAATTTATAAAATGAAAATTAATTGAACTTTAATAATTTTACGCAAAACGCAAGAATATCATCACATCACTTATCCATGCACCGACAACCGTAATTAGTATTAAAATAATATAAGATACTTATTGTTCTTAATTTGTCTAAATGCTAATTAATTTTATTAATTGTTGTAATGAATGTAAAATTGTCTACATTAATAAAATCACAATAACGAAAATGCTTCCATTTCCATTGATACTAAGTTTTGATAAATTAATGATTAACAATGATAATGTCTAGGCTCTATTTAGGTTCGAATAAGATATCGTAATACAATAATATTTATGTTCATAATTATATCTCAATTGTTATCTATGTCTGTGAAATACAGTACAATAAAAATGTTACTTTTGTTAATTAAGTTACCTTGCTCAATTTAACCGGGAAATCTTCGAATCGATATTAATAAAATATTCACTAAACGTGTTGGTAAGATTTGGTGTGCCTACATTTAGCCTTGACAGTTCGTTAGAGCAGTCCTTCAGTCAGCAGATGATCTTAAAAATCAAATCCCTTGTAGTGGTGATAACAGTGTTTTCTAGTGTGCATCATATCGATGGTAAAACAAGTCTAGAGCCTGAAAAGCAGAAGAATATTATTACAGACAATATATAAATGTGGTTAAAACAAGACGTATATGTCAAATGAGAGTTATGTGGTGGTCTATCCTCTCTGCCTACTCTTGCAGAAAACGACATAATGGTAAGTTAGTATTATAACAAAAATTATATATGTAAATGAAGTATGGTCGAAACGACGAAATCCATAACAGATATTCCGATCTGTATACTTAACGTGTATAAGCTGTTGATTTCTCTAAAATGGTTCCATTATGGATGATCCCCTTGACAGTTTGCCCCGGCATACTTACAAACAATTTGCAGTCTAATAAATTTAGGAAAAATACGGTAAAAATACTTATTATTTAAAAAATATAATTAAGTATCTCGGGGTGTGCAGAGAGGTTGTACTGCCGAATAACAAAAGAATAAAACATATTTTCATTTATATGCTTTAAGGTGAATGTCAAAAGAATTCATATTCTACACTTTTGTAGATGGCGCGCGTATAGTATTTTTACTTATAAACGCTTTTTACAAGTTATGCTTTGAAATATTAAGAAAAATGTATTGTTCGCGAAAGTACACAAGCAATATGAACATTAACAAATAGTTTTCTTAATTAAAAAACTTTAGTCTTTCAAGAAAGGCTAACAAATACAATATTGGATTGACATTCACCGTGAATAAAAAACTTTTTGTCTATATACTGTACATTAGGGTGGTCCAGGCCCACATAGTAAAAAAATAAAATTCAAATATAGGTGTAGCCACCCCCTTGATTTGTTACACCCACAATTTCTATTATGTGTAAAAAATTTCAGCCCCCTATCTTATATACAAGGGGGTGCTCATCGAGTTAGAAGTTTGTGACAGAGTTCAGGATTTTAAGTAAATCACGTAATTTAAGGTTAGCTAATATTACAAGTATTTTTATCAAATAAGTATACAAAGCATTTAAATGTGAACAAAATTTGGTAACAAAGCAATAATTAACGTAATATTAGTCGCAATCTTTCAAAACTGTGTTTGTTAACTCCTTTTTGGATGTTTCAGTAGAAACGATTTTTCTGTTTTGTTGAACGATGTGAAGTAAAAATTGCCTTTCTTCCTCTTTCTTAGTGAGTATCGTGTTGTAATCTTCAAATAGTTTAACACCTCACTTCGTTGTATTATTAACAACACGCAAATTTTGACGCAGCTTTTGCCTTGAACATAATCAACATTGTCATTCCAAGTCTCAGGGGGTAATTGCGAGAAAGAGCCCTTGATATCAAGAATTAAGAGCGTTTTCAACGTTATTTATGTTGCAAAAGCTTCTAATGTAACCTCCAAGACAAGCTCAGCAGAATTGCCTCACACTAAACGATTTGTTAGTATTTATTTTTTGAACAACGGCCTGTTTCTTAGCATCAGATAGCTTGTTATTTTTTGAACAACGGCCTGTTTCTCAGCATCAGACAGCTTGTTAGAAAACAAGGCAAATGCAACTAGTTCATCTGACAAATACCTTAAGTGACGCTCTAAAAAATCCCTGATACTGATTTCGGAATCAATGGCTTCGTACAATTTTAAGCTTTTCCAAAGTAAGAAGTAAGTCATTTAGCATGTGCTGCCAGAGGCGCTTTGATCCAAACTTTGGTGTAAGTGAGCACACCAAAACTAACAAATCGAACAATTTGTTTTTCTTCTCACTTGATTAGTTTAAATGCTTGTAAATTATTTCGAAAGAGAAAAATCTTCAAAGCATACAGCAATTTTGCCATCCAAAGAGCATGATGAATCGGACCTGGAGCGTGCCAATGTATCATCGCAGGTGGTTTGTTCAAAACCATCATGATGAGCTCTATTAGCTCTTCGTAATCATCAAGAACTTGATTCTCTCCAGATAGAGCGGTTGTAAGACTCTCAGCGAACAGTATTTTCAGTATTTTCGTTCTTATCGAGGTCAAGAAAATCGTAGTGCTCCTTCGGTAATGTTTCCCAAATATCGCTGAATCTTTTGAAATGTGGGATTTGAGGAGAGCTTGATGACCCAAAACACAGAGTAAATATTTTTGAAAGCATTATTTCAAATACGTGATGACGACAAGCAATTCATAAAAGATCATGTCCTGTATTTTCTTCTATAAGAGTGCAAGCTCCCCTTTTGGCACCGGTGTTAGAAGCAGTAGTGTCAAAACTCAAATCCCATTTGTGACATTCCACTGTTGCATTGTGTCAAAAACAGCATCAGATATTTGTTTCCCCGTTCCTGCATTCCTCAAATTCAAAGCGCTTGCATGGGCAAATACCAAAAAGTTTTTCTAGTCCTTTTGTAAACAAATGCTATCTTTTTTTGTGCTTCAGAATTTCTTCCCCTATTTTTCTTCAATAGCAGCCAGTTCTTATGAAACTTCATTTTTTTTTCAATGGAGTGGTTTTGTTGTCCAGTCGGAATACTAGATTTACTCCATATTCTATAAGTTCTTGAATAAGTAGTACATAAGCGGAATCGTTCACATTTTTGGATTCATTTAATATGTGGTGATAACGGAGTAAAACATGCGAGTAGGAAGTTGGTAAAGCCTCATCAATGGCTCAATATCTCGAACCCCAAGTAGAAAAATTTCGTCTATTTTTCGAGTAGATGAACATACTTTATTACACTGATTCACTTTACAATCTACTAAATAAGTATAAAAACTGTTTAAATTTGTCTATAAAACTCACCAGCAGTTTATTTTAATATTTATTTAATAGTTTAACACACAAAACTGTCCTGTAACAAAAAGTGAAAATTAAGCATTTTACACACAAAATTCAAAAACAACACTCGATTGAGCACCCCTTTCTACTTGAGCTATCTCGCTGAAATTTCACTACGTTATTACTATGAATACATGTAACAAATTCACGGGGTGGCCAAATGAAAATTACAAAAAAAAATTTTTTGGACCACCTTACTGTACATATAAGCGTACACCTATAAGTAAAAAAAAAATGGATTCGTTTGACTTCCATACCGACTTATTATTAAAAAAAGATCTAATTGAAGTTTTAGATTTGAAATTGGTAAATAATGCACATAAAAATATAATTTTATATTAATTATAATTTTTGGGGTACAACTGTCGTGGTAAAAACAAAAAACATCAATGTCGTTTAAGATTTAATGCCTTGATTGACTGATATGCCAGGAAGGCTGGCCATTATTTTCCCTTAACTTATACGATTTTCAAATCTTTTTTGTCAAAGGATCATTTTAAACCTCTAATTGGCTGCAGTCCCCCCGGCGGGTCCGTATTTTTAAGCGATTTTGCCCCTTATGTATAAAAAAATTGTATGAAGAACTAGATCAGAATCGCTTGGGCCATTATCGTTCTTGATATAACGAAATACTGGATAGCATTTAACCACTCCGAATAATTCAAATTAATTGCCAATGACGCGCCGGGCACCAAATATGGCTGCCGCTTGATAATATGAACGCTGGCATATTAGAAGTCTATATTTATTCATTGTTTTTTATGTAAATCCATTGTGGAAAGCGTAGATTTGAGTGATTATTAGGAAGTTTGTTTTGTCTACATTATTTTGCTGTAATTTTTGTAATATATCACAAAAGAAATTTTATAAAAATTGAATTCGTAAGAAAGGTGAGAACTGTCAAATATTTTACATTGTATTGAAAAAAAAATAATTTTCTATGCTGGCCTTCAAAAGGTTAAAAAAATAATTATGTATTTCTGCACAATACTCTAAAAACCTGGTGTTATAGAATTAAAATAATCGCGGTTCAAATTGTTCATTACTTCCTGAATGTCTCCAAAGGGGTGAACAAACACATGTGTATGTAAATTCTACAAAATACCACTTAAAGTTTGCACCATTAGAGTTTCACAATAACACAAGCGTGACAGATGTTCCCGGAAAGTTAAATTCCTTTAACAATCAAATTGTACCCCGCACTAAGTACACATGTGATGTTATTTCGTTTTAGTGGGTTGTTTTGATTTATATATTTAGTTGAAAAGTCAGTACCTTTCTCTTTAGTTATTGAACAAAATAACCGTGGGGAATGATTTATAGAAAATGTTCTGCAAATGTGTTTTAAATTTGAAAGTTAACTGATGTTAGTAGTTTAAATGGAAATTGCTGTACGCGTGGTTCAATTTTACATTTTTCCAATGAAGGAAACGTGACTAAGTTAGAAACGGTACAAAAAAGGGTTGGTTTTAATAAAAAAATAGCTTCTCAAAGTTTACACACTATTTATAGTGTGTTTGATAACCAAATGCCAAGATATTTCAAGAACGAAAATCAACGTATTGAAAAATCTTAAATTTTGGAACATCTAGGATTAGCCGTCAAAATGTAGGAAAAAATTAAAACAAAACGAGTCTTGTAAAAAGATAAATGTAACAATTATTGTTATATTATCTTACTAATATTATAAACGCGAAAGTTTGTATGGATGTATGTATGTTTGTTACTCTTTCACGCAAAATTTAGTGAATGGATTTTAATGAAACTTTACAATAATATAGCTCATACATCAGAAGAACATACAGGCTATAATTTATAAAACTAGGTGTTTATTTTCAATGTATATAAAATAATTATTATTGTTAATAGAAAATGTCAAAATTTGAGAATGACATTTTGCAAAACAATGATTGTTAAATCAAAAATCTATTTTATATATTATTTAAATTAGTGAATTTATTTGAAGTACTCGCCTAATACTTTGAATCGATTCAAGAATTATAGATATTTAAAAAAGATATTTAATAATTTAATAAATAAATTATAGTTGTATATAAAGAACGCACACGTTGCTTGAAATGTACTTTCAATACCTACTCCTATACTTCGGGTGAAATAATTGATCAAACTAATTTCTACACGGAGAAAAATGTTATTCTAAAATACGATCATTTTATTCGTAAAAACGGTTAAAAACGGGACTGAAGTTCTTATGAACAAATTTACAGGGTTTCAATGTGATGCGTGTTTTGTGTAGTTTTTTAAACGAAGGACCTTGAAATGTGTATGTTATGTGTTTGAACCACTGCACAAGTAGAAGGTAAGCACATAAGGAAAAGGAGAGAATTACTCACTGCGGGACTTGTACTTTCTTCATTTTGGCCGGTTTTATTGCACTGTGTTAATATTTTGTTGCGGTATGTTTCTTCTCTGCGGCGGTCAATAGCGAAAAATGCGGATGCGGGTAAATAATGTGGATGTTCACAGGTTGATGGTCGATTATTGACTGATGTGGGTAACAGGAAAAAGTGACAGGTTTATAGGGAAGGGTAGGAAGGAAATGTGACAATACTAGCTACAAGTACAGCAGTTCATGTATGTGTATAGGTTTGTGTAGATGTATGTATGTAAGTGTAGCTGTGTAAATGCCCAACCACAATGTTTATTGGCGGGAACAAGTACCTAAGAATAATTTGTTGGTATACGTAATTTCGTACGTATACCAACAAATAATTTTTACATTTTCCCGCCAATAAACATTGAAACACTGTTAATTTGTTCGCAAGAAATTCAGTCCCGTTTTTAACCATTTTTACGAATAAAATGATCGTATTTTAAAAAAACATTATTCTCCGTGTAAATATCGAATTTCTGCCTTAAATTAATCTAAACAATATCATTAGCCTCTCTAAGCCCTACGATTATAAATGTCTTGCTTAAATTGACGATATCAATTTTCTTCAACATTTTTCAACAAATCGGTATGATCACTGTTCAGTGGGTAAAAAAACTATTGTAACATTTTTTTTAGTTTTTATAAAGATTTTTTCAAATTTTCAGATAAATTTATTTAGTATGTAGGTACTTTATCTGCTTTATGGGGTTTTTATTGTTATTAAGATTGGATGCTTACTGAATTTGATTTCCAACTTGTATTTCTAAATGATATTTTATGTAAATTAATCCAATAGTCCGTGATTTCAGTTAATTGAAAATCCTTTTTGTAATTGCTTTCTTTAAGCAAATGGCAATAATGATACTAAAGTTTGTTCTTTTTGTGGCTATTTTTATTCTTGGCAAACAATATGCTACGTGACAATTTGGTATTAAAATACTTGTGCTATCAGGATCGTGCATTTTATAGTGGCATACTTTCTGAAAAATGTATAAATATGAGCAATATCATTGAAGAAAAGCGTATACTGTGTTGCAAAAATTTTGCTCAAAACTCTTCGTCATTTTTTCTGGGAATCACTCATCTTCTCAAGTGTCTATTTTATGAAAGTATGTAATTCAAATTATTTTTGTTATTTTTAAGTGGAAGCGAAAGGTTAGTGATATCACCCAGAATTTACTAAACCCATTAAAGTCACCCAAATGGCCAAATTTGTCCAACTTTTCCTCATTAATTCCATAATTTGGCTAAATTAAAAAAATATATTTAGGTATCTAAAAAAAAAGTTGAGCAAGAACCCTTAATATCTAAATTCCTCATTCACACACTACAAAATATGGGATAAAATCTCTGAACTACATTGCCTATACACTATATAATTCGCTTCCAGATATGTACAAAAACATCCAGCATAATAAAAAATTGCAAAGCAATGCTTTAAAAGAATATTTTTTAACTACATTTAAAAATGAAAATATGTAATTGTCTTGTCATTTTTTGTTCTATCTTATATACTCGTATCGTTTTTTATCTCTCTTTACTTGTTTTCTCTTGTTGTTTGTTCTACTTAACCTGTCTTAATTTTTATTTTTACCCTGTTCTGAATGTAAAACTTATATTATATATAGATATCAATACTTTTATCATTACCTTTGTAAAATTGTAACTACTACCTCCTACCTATAAATTGTAAGTTCCTCCTGTCCTAAAATGAGTTTTGTAACTCATCGGGATTGCTCTAGCAAGAAATAAAAACAATTAAAAAAAAAAATTAAGTACACTGCGAAGGTCACTAAGTAGAGTAATACTGCGTAGAGCTATGAGGTGAGGACTGTCTAGGTCTTGGAGGCGGATGCATCTGCTCACTTACAGTGTGGTGGCCCAGATTTGAAGAAATTGTTTGAGGGAGACCTTTTTACCTCTCCAGCATGACTCTCTCGACCCATCATTGCCTTGCATCGCTCTGGGGGGATGAATTCAAGCTCCTAGATTTCTACCCACCCCTCATACCGTTTTTCTTCCCAGATATTCTTCTTTTCCTTAAAAAACCCTTCACACAGCAACCTCGAAGTTGACATACGCCCTTAGGGACATTATTTTTTATCAAGGCCTTCTGTGTGGATCTAACGTAAAACGAAAAAAAGTGCCAACATAATAAATAAATTCAAAAAACGTCACGTTTTTATTCGTTCTACAAAACCTCACAGCTGAAGATCAATAGTATCAAATTGTCCAATAACAATAAAACATCACCAAAAAGCGACGATTTTACTATTCAGGCGTTGTATTCGGTACATAAAATGACGAAGTAGACTCCTTTAAATCCGGCCTCGTCAAATAAGAGATTCAATGATGCCTCTATCGTAAAACAAGCGGGAATAGATTGTTCTTTGTTAGTGCTTGAAGTTTCACCGAGCTTTTCTTTTATACGTGAATTACGTGTGGACACGAGCATGACGTCCAACTATAGGCAGTTAAATTGAGCTCGTTTATATGACAATAGAAGAGGAAGAAATATATAAATAAGATACTTTTAAGACAACATATGAAACTTAAATTTTAATTCGGTTAACGAATTATTTTTGGACTATATCTGATTATATTTTTATTCATTTTTTATTTCAGCAATAAAAAGTACCTACAACATTGTTTTGCCTTATAACATTTTTTCTGTGTTATTGCGGACGAAAATGTTACTTTGGTTCTTTTTTACCAGTGTGGTCAATTCCACAAATGTTGTGATTGATGATAATACTTTGATGGGGAATTCAAATTAAAACATATTATGATAAATGCTGTCGTAAACATATTATCATAAATTTTAACATATGTACTTACTTTATTTCTAATACAACCATGTACAATGTGACCTTAGAAAGGGGTATCCTTAGAACATATTATTTTATAAAATAAATAAATAAATAAAAAAGCCACTGAGAACTCTATTGTTTATTGTCTATGTTGTATTTTTAAGCCATTTTTATCAATCTCAAATATGGAAAAAAAAACTAGTTGAAGATAAAATTGTTAATTCTGAATTTGAAATCGGTGTTTTACGTCAATACTTTAGCTTATTTCACTTTATTTGAAAAATAAGAAGAAAAAAGTCAATTGCGTTGAAAACTTTACCCCATGTTTTATTCAGAAACAATCTTAGTTAGAATAAAAGACCAATAAGTCTGCATACAAATTCCTTATTAGCGCAAAGGAAGTTTTAACTGAAAAATCTATAGTTTTGCCTTCTCTTCTGAGCTTAATTGGACTTCGAGAGGAACCTACAAAGAAATAACAAAAATAATAGTTTTCTTCTTTTCCGTAAGTGAATTCATTGTTTCACAACATTTTATTCTTGTTTGCAAAATGAATTATTATCCAATTTTTATCTGTTGGAATATTGTTCGTTTTGAATAAATGACTTGCAAATAAACTTAACTAAGAAGACAGACTTTTTAACTATGTTTACATAAAGAAAATCAGCAAAGAAATATATGTAGTTAAATACAACAAAATTTAGCTCAGTTTATCAAATATACCCTCGTAATCTGTGATTTCTTCGTGGTATAGCACCATAGGCCCAAAAACCAGGGTTAGGTGGAACTAAGGAATCCCCAATTTGCAGAATATTGGCAGGTTGGAGGAAGTGAAGAGTGAAAGTAGATGGTTAAGATAAAGTCTAAGTTTATCCTAGCTATTCAGATCAATTCACTAAACATATTGTAAATCGATTTCAAGCGACTTTCCGAAACTTAATGGTCGTCTTTCACCAAAGCGTCATTGAGAGTGCACCAATTATTTTACATCAATGCCAATAAAACGATAGATTTTTCCCACAAACTTTCTTTGATAGAAAAGATGGAATAGGAAGAGATGGTAATATATTTTTAAAACTACCATTTTGTTTTGGCGAAAAAATGATAAATAGTTTAATAAAAACATCATAATTATTTTTTTTAATAAATTTGCCTATTGTCGAGTAATTTACAATAATAGCTTGCTTATGGCCCGAATTGATAGTAAACTACTATCGACAATATGTATAGAGATCAGCACCCCTAGCATGGTCGATCGATATGAAGTTACCGACCGATTGTCGGTAACTTCTCATCGTTTCCTAGGACAACTGCAGATCGCTAACGTACAAATGACAGTTGATATCGAATATATAAAGGACACTTAGTCATTGTGAACTATTAGTTTGCGATCTGCAGTTGTCCTAGGGAACGATGAGAAGTTTTTATCTTTGGTTGTTTGATCAGTCGTTGATTAAGCTATAAAGCGAATGCTCATAAAAAATAACCAAAAGCCAACAAGCCAAAAAATCCCGTTGCTATCGGAGACCTTTCTTTTTAAATACATCTATGAATCTACGAATAAGTTTTCGATATTAAATGCAAATTTTGGAAGTGGAAATTAAACCACTTCCTGACATCCGATCGAGCTGAAACTCGGTAGATAGATTCGTTGTCGATGATGCATTTGATGAAATGAAGGCATCTAGATTCGTGGTGAAAATCGATTGTTTCACTACTTAATAAAAATAGATGTATTCTGCTAAAAAAAGTAGTTTTTAACAGTTTTTTTTTTATATTGAAAATAATGCACAAGACTTCCAACTGTTCCCATTTGTCCCCGGGTTAGCAGAGTGGGGAGGGGAGGGAGATTGAGAATGAGAAGTGCTTGGCTATTAAGATGTGGTCACTAGACCAGCTATATAGAGCCATTTGGTGGCCTTTCACCGGGGCAATACTAAGAGTATCTACTAACTAACTAACTAACTAACCATCACGCCGTTTCCCCTTCAGGGGTAGGCAGAGAAGACGGACCGCCAAACAACTCGGTCTTGGCACACACTCTTTGCCTCATTCACATTCATACATCTTCTCATACATACTCGTCTGTTATTCTGACTCTTGATATCGCCCGACTCAAGTATCTGATTAACTTGTGCCACGTATTCCTTGGGCGTCCTCGGCTTCTTCTACCATTAACATTCGCGTCATAAATTCTCTTTACACTCCTTTCTTCATTCATTCGCTCAACATGCCCAAACCATCTAAGCGTCCCTTTCTTATTCTACCAATCTGGAAACATCTCACATTTAAAAATAATCGAAATGGGTCCGAATCCCGATCGGCAAAATGACGGAAGTTCAAACAACCAGACCGCACTCATCGCGTTAACGATTATGACTTAACCTTCCAAAGCCGACTTAAGTCGATTGTGACTTTGTCTTAGTGGAGGGTCAAAATCAAGCCTTACATCAAACCACAGCCAAGACTTGACGGACAAACAATCTACAGTCTTCTCATTCCGATTCAACTTGCAGACAAAGATATGGATTGCTTTGATACCGACTTATCGGATTACAGGGCCGTATTTAGGCTCTTACCCGAGGCTGAACCTGTGTTGTGGGCTCTACTCCTAATGAAATAGAAGGACCACCCCCGTAAATTTTTTAAAAATTAAACTGCGGAAATCGCATTTTACAGTAATTTTCTAACCAAAAAAACTAACAAGAATTTTTTATGTTTAAGTACCTATTACAAAATTCTGAAAATTTTACTAAATCGTATTTTGAATTTGAATAAATGATGAGCAGAATTTGAAAAGACTTGAAAATCATTAAGGTATTCACTATGATTTGTTAACATTGCTATGGACATAGAATAAAGAAGAAAACTAGAAATTTCTTGTGGACGTTTGTCGTTATCCGATATTTGTCCAATTGGGCATTGAATTTCCAATACAAAATTGCGTGAAATTCAAATGTGAAGGAGAACTATTATATCAGGTGAGTTTTATTGAGGCAGAGCGCGTGCTAAATGAGCTTAATAGAACTTTTTTTACATTCAAATATGTTAGGGAGGTGTCATATCCTTGAATCCTAGTGATTGGGATTGACTTCTTGTGTAGATTAAGGTAATCTCAAATGGATTGTCGTAGTTCGTATTTATACAACAATTTTATTCATTTTGCAGTTGAATCAGTTCATTGTCCAATTGATCGACTAGGTCATCGTTGTATGTTTCTACCAAGTTTTGAACTACTGCAATTTAAAAGGTGGCTGTGGGTACTGCCGCCATTTATTGGATCAACAACTCCTCTGCGATAGGTTCGCTATGTTCGGTAATTTAGCAGGAGTGCCTGGGTTCATGAGGTGAGGTTCGTCCGGATCTTGGCGCCAGGTACGTCTGCTCACCAACAGCGTGGCAGGCCGGATCATGATTTGACCTCTCTAGCAGAACTCTCCTTGCACAGCAGTGGGGGGATAGATTCGTACGTCCATCACTCCCGGGCACACTGATTCCTAGATTTCCGCCCCTCGTACCTTTTTCTTTACCAGATACATATTTAAAAAACCTCTTCATTAGTAATTAAATACCTATATCCAATTTAGTGGTGCCTACTCCATTAGTGGTATGGACCTATGGGCAGTGCCTAAATACGGCCCTGTCGGGTTGCTGAGCATTAGACAAATTTATATTTAGATCTAAATTCGGTTCTATGAATGATTTAGCATTAGGCGGGTTTGAGGAGCACTGCTTAATATAATATTCATGGATTTACCGACTTGGAGAAGCGTGTCGAGATAGTCTACATTATTAGAATATTTGTATTTTCTTTCAGTCGATTTCCGCACTCTTTTATCGTTTGTTAAGACCGGAGAATCATCATAAGTACCTCCCGTTTCTGCACAGAGGAGGCTGTGAGGAAAATAATTACCATCAGGGCCTATGTCTTTTTAAGAAAAGGAAGGACAAATGAAAGAGGATGAATATTAATTTTGGGGTCAATGTGAATGTGTGGAATGTGTGCAGAAGTGACGGACATATTAATCTCTCCTCCAACTACGATGAAAGGCGATAATGTCGAGAGAGTGCGGCAGGGAGGTCAAAAGGCCTTCGTAAACGTCTTAGACTTTCTCGATCCGGCCGATCTTGCAGTAGGTGGGCAGATGCATCCAACACATGAACTTGGGCACACCTATCAAGTTGGTTATCCAATAAATGGTTCCCAAGCGGCGGTAACCATACCCGCCTTCCAAAATGATTACTACCATCACGGAAAGCAGAAAATGTTACTTGTGACTTATACTTTCGATGAATAGTATTATTTGTGAAAGTTGGACACAGACGCGATACCAACTCAGCTACTGACCGGTCATTCATTTTACGTATGTGAGATAATGACCTAATTTTTTTTTTCTCAATAACAGATGTAATTCGATGTTAAGGAACTAACTGGTCTCGATCGAGCCTAGAGAAAAGCGACAGAAAACTTATTAAGGGCCGGTTTTATAAACGACGTACCAAATTTCTGTTACGTAACGAACCGTTTTTCGATAACGAACCGCTATCCGTTCGTAATCTTATTTTGCGTACTATAAAGAAATTTGCATTACCAGCTGTCATCGGTTACGCTTAGTCCGAAAGTGTTTTGACTTGCAATGTTTTAGGTAAAGAATTGTCTCTGATACTGTTTTCATCTACGGCATATTGGGCATGTTGTCTATGGGATTTAGTCAGCTGTCAAGAGCGCGTTGTTTCGAAAATTGTTGTTTTAAAAGATTTAATTTTAGATCTTTATAAAGCATCAATATACTTGCAAAATAATTAAATTTATATTTATAATACAGTGAGTACGGAACATATAATGTTGATCAAGATTATTATGTTTATTTTTTTTTAGTAAATACCTCACAAGAGTCCCAACTGCTGTGGGGAAGGGAAGGAGACGACCGTCCGTAGTCGAGTGGTAAGACACTTGACTCCCATTCGGAAGGTCGCGGGTTCGAACCCGGCGTGCGCAAATAAATTTTATTTGATTAATTTGTGTTATTTCACAATTAATTAATAAAAATAATATATGTTATATTCGCGGCACGTTCCAGAGTGGAAGATACTCTCAGTATCGCCCTGGTGTAAGACCTCCATTCAGAATTTAAACGTTGCTTAATAATGGCTTTAGCCGTGTTTAGTGACTAGATCTGAATAGCCAGGTACTTTCCCACCATCCTCTTCCCCATCTCCTTCCCTTCCCCACTTACCTTCAGCCTCACAACATACTCC
Organism: Limnephilus auricula; assembly: GCA_951813805.1. Lineage (NCBI taxonomy): Eukaryota > Metazoa > Arthropoda > Insecta > Trichoptera > Limnephilidae > Limnephilus > Limnephilus auricula. The sequence continues at coordinate 8,730,839 of OX638400.1, read as the reverse complement.
AATTGGGGACGCCATAGTCTCACTGGCTACAGAAGGGAGCAGTTGGGACTCTTGTAAAAAAAAAGTCACTAAACACAGCTAAAGCCATTTCAAGCAACGTTTCAATTCTTAATGGTGGTCTTACACCAGGGCGATACTAAGAGTATCTTCCACTCTGGAACGTGCCGCAAACATACTATAATATTATTTTAAATAATTAATTGTGAAATAACACAAATCAATTAAATAAACTTTATTTGCGCACGCCGGGTTCGAACCCGCTGCCTTCGGAATGGGAGTCTAACGCTCAACCGCTGGAGTACGCCGGCCGTCGAATTTTAATTTCGTTTTATTGGCGCATAAATTAACCTACGTATATCTATTATCTAATTAAAAGTTGACGTACTTTTACACTATCGTGATGAGGTTTTAAAGTAACTATTGCAATTTTTCAGAAATAATCATCGAGAATTGTCAATCGCCCATCTTCACTTTCATTGCTCGATAAGGAATACATTGCACAAACGCTAATTATATAATATTATCTCTTAAAAATAGTGCACGGTTCCAAATAAGCGAGCGGCGGGAACTGCTACCTACTGATAACTCTCAAAAACGTCAGCAAACGGATCGTTATCCATTTAACTGGCCAAAATCAGTCAGTTAAGCATTAACCGAAACTTAACCTACCGATAACTTTACGAACGTTTATAAAACGGCAAAATCAGGCGGTAGACCAAATATTTGTGGCGGTAAACCAAAAATGGTATCAAGCGTAACGAACGGACGGTTATAAAACCGGCCCTAAAGCTACATTCCAAGTGATCATCGCTACTTTGCAAGCGTTGTGCATCCTCTTGCAGGCTGCAGTCCCCCCGGCGGGTCCGGATTTTTGAAGCGATTTTGCCCTTTGTGTATAAAGAAATTGTATGAAGAACAAGATCAGAATCGCTTGGGCCATTCTCGATATTGACATAACGAAATTCTGGATAGCATTTAGCTACTCCGAATAATTCATATTAATTGCCAATGACGCGCCGGGCACCAAAGCTGGGCCGGGCACCGGGCTGCCGCTTGATAATATAAACGCTGTCTTATTCGAAGTCTATATTTCTTCATTGTTTTTTTTTATATAAATCCATTGTGGAAAGCAGAGATTTGGGTTATTAATAAAAAGTTCGTTTTATCTACATTATTTTGATGTAATTTTTGTAATATATCACAAAAGAAATGTTATAAAAATTGAATTCGTAAGAAAGGTGAGAACTGTCAAATACGTCGTATTGAAAAAATATTTTTTGTATGCTGACTTTCAACAAGGTACTATTCCATAATATATATTACTCTCGGTAACATTTCTCTAATTATTTAAACTACGTTTATGTTACGTAATTACGGCGTTAGATATTCTACAGTGCGGTTTTAATTCATTTTATGGGTTTAACACCACTTAAGCTTTTAATACCCGCTCTCACGGGGGATTATGTTCCCACTAACGCGCCAAGTGACCACAGCTTTAACTGATTTATTAAATTAGTTAGAACCTTCGCCAATGAATAGTTTAAACTTTAAACGTTTAAAAAAACGTAAGTAAAGTAAAAATAATATAACATTTAAATTGATTAATGAACAAATTTTTGCCTTTGGGTTATCGTGTGTATCTGACCACGATAACATTTTATTTTTGAAAAGTTATCTTGCTTGGAATGAAGCATAATAAATGTTTAGAATTAATTAGATGGCGAAATTAAAGATCGGGAGAAAGGACTTTTATTTATTAACTACTAGCTGACCCAGCAAACTTCGTACCGCCTCAGATAAATGTTGTGTTTAATTTATTAACTGTTCGAATTGATTCAAATTATGTCGACCAACGCACATTATTTGAAAAGCCGTTCTATATAAAATATATGAAAAAAAATATTTTCTTCATAATTATTTTTTCCGTGATTTTTTCCGATGTTTTCATAGTTATTCTGTTAATCGGGACGGAGACAAATCAAACAAATCAAAGATCTGAAAAATCGGTCCAGCCGTTCTTGAGTTATAAATGGTGTAACTAACCCGACTTTGTTTTATATATTAAGATTACTAATAGATCTAAACTAAGCATGAAAACAGAAAAAAAAGTAGTGGAATAATTGTTGTCCCCGTAAGACAGAGTTAGACCGTTACCTTTTTAATGTGTGTGTCTTGTCCTGTTTCATAAATCGCCATTTAACAAAATCTCCTTTGGGTCCAGACAAAAATAAAGTAACTTATATTATTGTATTTAACTTATGTGTATTCTTCGGGAGGCAGTCGATTGAGATGGATTGGGATTCACTTGTGTGTGAATGATGCCCGGGTTCACTAATGCTCGAACTGTGTTATTCCTAATATAGACGTACCGCAGTATAACCAGCAGGGTGAATCGTAATTCTTTTTCATCCCTCATTTTTCGAGTTTTTTTTTGTGTTAAAATATAAATTTATGAACTTAGTTTACATTACGATAAGAAAGGATACAATTTTAACTGTCTCTATATAAATTTTTTTAAATACGTAAAGAGGAGACATCACGACCAAAAAAGTGTGTTTCCAATTTGAGTTATTTAATAAATCAAAACCAAAACTTGTAAGATGGTTCTTAAATACCAACCTAGTTAATTATAAAAAGGAATTATACAATTTGTCCGAAGAAACTGTCTTAATAATAATTCTATTTTGCAAACTTGGTAAATGTTTACTACTTCGCTTACCGGATAATACGGAATTCGAATTTCGATACACGGATGCGCACGGATAGTACGGAGCAGAACATTTCCTTTGCCGCCATTTTTTTGGATTTGATATTTGCGATTTTTTTTTCAATCTAAATACGTTTAAATTATTTAGTTTTCCCAGCCTAAGAACCTAATAACCTATTTTGTGCACGTAAATAGTTGTATATTGTAGTAATTGAAGTTTTATAAGGCCCGTTACACTTGGCCAAACGTGGCTGTAAAACACTTCGCGTAAGTGAAATAATCTTATAAAATTGAAATATAAAATGCATGTTTTTTCGTCTCCCCCGACATAAATACTCAATTTTCGTAATAATAAAGCAAAATCTAACTGTTTGAATAAAAAATATTCCGTAAAAAATATAAAATGCATGTTTTTTCGTCTCCCCCGACATAAATACTCAATTTTCGTAATAATAAAGCAAAATCTAACTGTTTGAATAAAAAATATTCCGTATTAACCAGTAGGCGGAGTACGAAACTATTAATCAATTTTGTATCGCTGTTTTTGGGGTTTCGTGGACACGCATCACACATCTTATGCAGATATCATAATTATTATAAGATCAATGATATTGACACAAAGCCACAGATATTATTCTAAACAAACGTCAGTTTTTTTTAACCTTTAGAAATACAAACATTCTTATTTTAAATGAAAATATCAAAGAAAGCATTAAAAAAATAGCACTTTACGAACGTAATTATTATCCCATCAACTTCAAAATAAACATAATTTTTCAACTATATTTGTTTATTTATTATGTTTTACAAATTAACTTAATATAGAGTTCACTTGTTATATGGGAGACAATCTTTTAATTTTGTATCACGTAGTGTCCTTTAGTTTTAAAATATCGCTTTTATTGTAGACTTTGTGGTTTCAAATGTTTTACGTCTGTAGTGTTTATTTTCAGATTAAGTTATTTAGGAGTAAATAAACTGGGTCATTTGAAAATTAAAAAAAGGAAACTTAACGAAGTTAATAAAATAAATAATTAATTTAATAATAATTGGATAATTTGTAATAGCCGTTTTTGTGAGAAATGGCGCGGTATACCGGTTACTCAAGGGCGCGATACCGATTGTCTTTTTTATATAAGGGAATGCTGCACAAAAATCGCAACTGTTCCCAATCGCCTGAAGCCAGTGAGACTATGGCATCCCTATTTTGGGGTACGTTGTGAGGCTGAAGATAGTGGGGAGGCTAAGAAGATGGGGAAGAGAAAAGTGGGGAAGTGCCTGGTTCTTCAGATATGGTCACCAAATAATTCTAAAGCCATTTCAAGCAACGTTTCAATTCTGAATGGTATATAATACTCCAGGGCGATAATGAGAGAATTTTCCACTCTGGAAATTGATTAAATTCTGAAATAACTCGATAAATTTTACTTCCGCAAGCCAGGATTTGAACCCACTTCGGAATGCTAGTCGAGAGCCTTACCACTCAATCAACGAGGCTGTCCATCTTATTCGGGACATGTAATAAGCCAGCTTTATTCGACAGAGCAAAACTTAATTGATTGATATTAAACAGATAAGTTCAGTATAATGGCAAACATTTAATAATGGTCCCCTGAAAACAGCTCTGAAAGTTTTACCTTTTCAATAAACGTAGCTTCCTTTAATCATCCGGCCACTGTACCGGAAGTGGAAAAGGGGGTAAGTTTAGTTCTGAATATTTTCCCTTAGCCCACTTGACCTCCCTTAAATTTAACCATCGAAAGGGGACTTTCTAGCGACATCAAAATGTTCTACAAATCAAAAAAAAAAAAAATTACAATTTCCAAAAATTATGATTATTTTCCAAAAATTATTATCAAGTCGTTTAAAGGCAACCAATGTATTGCCAACGTCCTAGCAAAACGGTTAATATATTATTTAGGTGCCAGAAGACCTTTACGAAATAAATTGGTAACAGGTTAGTAATATTAACACGAAACATAATAGTCATCATAAAGCTGCAGAATATATATTAAGGATATATTATAAATTAAGAAAAAAAAAATATATATATACAGGGTGTTAAGCATCGTACTTGACTTACTTTAACCTGTGATTCCTGACACTATTTGGAGCAAAAAATGTGAATTAAATTTTGGAATCCGGTAACATTTTTAAAGTTTTTTTTTTTCTACAAAAACTAAAAAATCAGTAGGTATTAGGAACTTAATGGCGGGGCGAGGGGTTGGTTGGTTACTTGGCTTAGAGACCAGAGACAACATGTGGAAGAATTTTTTTTTCTTTGATTTTGAAGAAAAAAATTTTGAAAAAAAAATACATCTAAAAAGTCACCGGAGACCAAAATTTCATTTACATTTTTTACTCCAAATAATGTCAGGAATCACTGGTAAGTCAAGTACGATGCTTAACAACCTGTATATGTATTTTGTAAAAAACTAAAAAGTTTCAAATTTAGTAGGTTTTCCTATTCTTGATCAAAATGTCAAATCGTCAAAGGAAACCAGTGTTTTGTCAATGTCATAGCAAAACCTTTAATTATTTATTAAGGTGGTAGTTAGTAGGATTAGTAATAGAAACACGAAACAGAGTATTAATCGTGAAACAACAGAGTTAACCAGAAAATATACCACTTGCTAGATTTAATTAGATAAATATTTTTAGTCCCAACTGCAACTGGCAGAGGGATCAACTGTCTGACGGGTAAACTGTCCACCGGATCAACTGTCCGACGGGTAAACTGTCCACTGGATCAACTGTCCGACGGGTAAACTGTCCAACGGATCAACTGTCCGGGGGGTCGACTGACGGCGGGCCAACTGTCGGCGGGCCAATAGGGTATTTTCACAAACGCGGGATTCTGTTGAAAATATATGGAATATTTTAAGATCATTTTTCTGATTTTAATCATCCTACTAAAAAATTTTGTTTTTTATGTTTTCATTCTAATTTATTTGTTTTAAAAACGTTCAAAAAATGACAATACGAAAACGGCCTGTGGTTGGCAATGACGCTACATACATACGTCAACAAACAAGAAAGCACTAGTCAAAAAAATTCAAAGCAGGGCAACGCTTATGATGTCACACGTCCAAAATGTCGTTTTGGCGGTATTACAAAAATGGGAAACTTAGACTCGCTGTAGAAACTTTATTCGCCAACTTAAAAAATAAAATAAAAATGCCATAATAATCGATTTTTTTTGCTCAATATTTTAAGCGATAACTGTTGCCGGGTCAATTGTTGGGTCACCGTTTGTAATTAATATATGTTAGGCTTGTTAAAAGAGTTTCCCAGGTTTTTGCCGACATTAACAAAATAGTTATTTAGGTGTCTTTTTGTAAGCAATTGTTTATGTGCTTGTTCTCTACAATTTTTCAAACATCGAAAAATTGTAGAGGAGTCGATATTTTGAAAACACATTCTTTTTTATATATGGAATCAGCAATAAAACTGTCACCTCACTTCTTTTACCTCGTTTATACAATAAAAAATATATAATCATTTCCAGAGACTAACCGAAAAAAAATTACACGTTGGTTTCTTTGATTTATGTTTACCTGCCCATGCATATTGCATAAGGCAAGTAAGTTACTATTATTAAATTCACGCGGTAACGGCCAATTAAAAAATAGTACTTCAGAGATAACCTAACTTTTCCAAGACGACATCCTCATATGTCACTCTGCCAAAATGCAACATTTCCGGCTCTTTTACATTCAGTTTACCACTGGAGCGACAGAGCAATTTAAATCTTTTTCATCAGATTACTAAAGGAAATTTTTCCGCCAGCATTAAAATAATCATACCTCCGAATTTGAATATCGAGACATACAAACTAATTATTGTTCTATATAGCCAATGAATTCACCTATATTTTTCATATTATCACATACTCGTAGAATTAAATAATATATATTATTAAATCGTAAACTTAAAAACATTTAAAGAATCTAGAGAATATTTATTTTGTTATATAAAAATTTTAAAAAATGGCACATTTTGGCAATAAAGCCATCCATGGTTGTAAAAATAGTGCCATATTGTGGCAAAAAGCGTAAGTGGTTAAAGTCTTTTTATAAGTAAGAGTTCGAAACCGAAATTGTTGAGTCTTTATTCGAAGTGCAACTAAAACACCGCTTAACGGTATCGAAGTGTTTTTTATTAGTAAGCTCATTATATTTATCTATTTCTGCACCAAATGGTGTACTATTAGTTTTTTTTTTATTATTATAATAATCAAATCGATTTAATAAAAGTGAATTAGTTTTCCATTTGCTTGATTGAAGTTATTTATGCTGAAGCTTTTTGCAAACTGTTCTTGTTCCCGAATTAATATAGGTAATATACAACGCGCCATTTTCAGTAAATAATTGTGCAAGGGTCAGCAAATACAACCGGAGTCAGTTAATACAAATAGTCAGTAAATATAAAGCTATAAGATAACAACAGAATGGGTTTTAAACTGGCGGGTCTAAAGAACCCAGTGGCGTAGACCATAAAGTAAGCGGGACAGGCGCTAAGGGGTTAATCACCGATCTTATCACCCCCCATTAACAAAGACTTCAAGGAATATTTATAAGAGCCACTGGAAGAAAAGTTTCTGGAAGATTTACAATCATGGAAAGAGCAAAGAAATAATTATTGACGATAAGGCTGGCGGGAATTTGTTGGCCTGCGAAATATTAGTGTTTTTATTACTTTTTAAGTGATGGGAGTTGAATTTTAATAGAACTTTTCCGGTAGCCTGGCAGCGGAATTAACAACTTTTTTCGTGAAGTGTTTTCTGGGAAATACGACGTGAACTCAATGTTAAGTAGAGTTGTTTTAATTGACGATTCTCTCAAGCAGCCAAAATTGCCAGAACAGAGAGGAACAGCAATCATCCGAAAATGTTTTTTTATTCTCATCTAATTTTGTATTAATATTTTCCAAAAGGCAAGAATTCGCATTCTAAGCAATCGAAAACTTATAATCTTCATGCTTGGTCGAAGTCTTCATGTCATAAGCGTTCAGAATTGGGTACTTATAAAATTTATAATCACAGATTCCTCATAGATTTTACCGGCCGGCGTAGTCCAGCAGTAGGGCGTTAGACTCCCATTCCGAAGGCCGCGGGTTCGAATAAATATTATTTGATTGATTTGTGTTATTTCACAATTAATTATTTAAAATAATATTTAGTATATTTGCGGCACGTTCCAGAGTTGAAGATATTCTTACGCCGTTCTTCCATGGAGCTACGTTCAAGCGAAGCGATCGCCGCTCGTCTGTATTTTCAATACTATTATTAGTGTTTGAAATCGCCGCTAGGCGCTGCACTAGCAAAATTGTATGACAGGTAGCGGTAGCATCGCTTGTAAATAGCTACGTGAACAATGGGCGTTAGTATCTCCCTGGTGTAAGACCGCCATTCAGAATTGAACGTTGCTTGAAATGGCTTTAGCCGTGTTTAGAGACTAGATCTGAATAGCCAGGAACTTTCCCACCTTCCTTTTCCTCGTCTATTCCCCTTCCCCACTTACCTTCGGCCTCATAACATACCCCAATTGGGGATGCCATGGTCTCAAAGACTCCAGACGGGAGCAGTTGAGACTCTTGTGAGGTATTCACTATAGAAAAATAAATAAAAAAAACCTTCTCAGAACTTTATTTCCTTTAAAAGACCCTACACACAGCATCACCAAAGAAAAAGTAGGCCTTAGGGGATTTTTTCCTCAGGGAATAATAATACATGGTTTTATGACATAAATGTAGGTAATTATCATTTCTTAAATTATATACTTTTTCAGGAAAATCGGATAAATTTTTTTTAATCCCAATTTGAGAAAATAATAAAATAAAATCAAGTGATTCCATGAACTATAAGCAAAACCTCATAAAATATAATCATCTGGGTGACCTGAGATATTCGTTCGATGCATTATAGAACACCATTATAAAGCTGCGAATTTAGCAAGAATTTGTGATAAACATATCTCAAATAATTCGATAGTATTGCCGATCTCACGGAATTCAGTATTCCATAACGCAGTCAGGCGTGCTGGAAGCATCTCGCAATACTGTTATATTTATCGTCTCGCATTTCGAAATTTTCCTAGAAACTGGTAAACGAAAAATAAATTAATACAAAAATGTACATTCTAAAAATATTATTCTTACCTGAGTTTTCCGTAGCAAATGTATAATGTGAGACATCATTTAATTCAATGGGGGTAGATGATATTAATTAACAAAGCAATTTATATAAGAAAAACCTCTCTTTTCATAACTTTTGAAGGTTATTCCCAACAATGTAAATTATAATATTTTAATTAATGAAGATAATATTAGCGAAAGTCAATCAAAAATCCGAAACAGAAAAATCAGAAAAAGATACGAATTCATCTGGGACTGGGACCAGAGGTCCTGAGTTCGAGTCCCAGATGTATCGGTATCTTTTTCTGATTTTTCTGTTTCGGATTTTCGATTGACTTTCGCTAATATTATCTTCATTAATTAAAATATTATAATTTGAGGTTTAATTCTTTAAGTTAAAAAGTTAAAAATAAAAGTAAATATGTAAATTATCATTGAACAAGAAGATAACACTAATAATCTAATTTAAAACATGAAAATGAACAAGACCCAGAAAAATAATAAAAGATAACGGTCGCAACTGGGACTCGAATCCAGAATTACAAATTACGAACCTCGAACCTCTTGTCTTACCGTCCGATGTTAAGTCAGTAATTTTTGTGGACGTTATGGTTTCGCATTCGAAAATGGACATTGGATCGAATACGCTACTCTGGGAGTGCTCTGGAGCGTCGGTAAGCGTCGGTAAGCGTCGGTCTGGTTTGACTTTCATACTCTACATAGAAAAAGGTAAATTGTCTATTAATGTTTATGGTTCACATCTGACATTTACGACAAAGAGCCCGCCTTTGTCTATTAATGTTTATGGTTTACATCTGACATTTACGACAAAGAGCCCGCGTTTTTCTACATCCAAACATAAATATTATTAATTATTACTATTACCACTATTAGAGGCAACGATGGCGGTAAGTTTTATGATTATTTATTTATTGTTTACGTTCGCAAATGTAATTTGTAAGATATCGGAACATTCACAGAAATGATTAGAATATAAAAGATATTATAACCTGCAATTTGCTTTGAACGATGTGTTTTACATGTCAACACATTACGTTATCTTAAAATTACATGTAAAACATCACTATTTGTAGATTTCTTTTCAATTGATGAAATTATTCAATTAGATATTGTGTACAAGTAATTCATATACTGCCCAACAGGCAGTTGGGCAGTATATGAATTGCTTGTCAATTCCTTCCTAAAAATGTAATTTGTAATTGGTATTTGAAATACCTTATGCGGAGGTATTTTGTAATCAGTATTTCAAATATTTGTGGCTTCAAAATACATTTTCACAAAAACATTAAGTGATAGATGGAAAGTAAGCTCCTCACATAGACTAAAAACACTAGAATCCAGAGCAATATATGTGTTATTCTTTTGAGTTGACAATACTGCACGTCAAAGCAAGAGACTTGTCAATTGTCATTTAATGGTTTCACAGTATTCATTCATACGTATTATTTCTAATTTGTGATTCTTAATTCTGTTATTTTCACGAAACTTCTATTTATAATAAATTGAGTTAATGGGTGTCACAACGTAAGATTAAATCTGGAATCTGGGCGTCAGTATATCCAGGAGTAACGAATGATTCCTTCCCTCCCAATACGGTGCAAGGTGAAGTTCCGAGAGAGCACTGCTGGAAAAGTCAAAAAGTCTCCCTCAACCAGTCTCTGCCGATGTGGCATGCCAAAGGTTCTGAATGTATTTTGTAATTTTTATTTCAATTACACCAAAGCATGTATTTTGCCCAGCCCGGACTATTGCTAACCGCATTTAATGTTGTTTAATTAGTTTAATGATAACATTTCATGTAGTTATATAGTAATAATAATATTTATAAATAATTCTTTTACAGACTAAAAGGGCTACTAGTGAGCAGATGGATGTTCTGGTGTCATGGCTCGGAGATAGGCCGGCCATGGCATCAGGGAGGTGTGACGGGTTAGAGGCTCGGGTAACCAACAAGAGGGAATGGGACGAGTTGGCCCAAAGCCTTAACGTCATCAGGTTTGGGGCCCAGAAATCGGGCGACAGATGGCAGCAAGTACGTATTTAATAAAATAAAACTATTGAACCTGAAACAAATACCTTACTTAAAATAATCTTATTTTATGGGTTTCTGAATAGTAGTTTGACTATTTATCAATTGTTTCAGACATGGAGGGACCTAAAAACAAATGCCAAGAAGAAGGCATCAAATATCCAAGTGGAGATGAACCGAACGGGAGGTGGATTGGTGAGATTCCCACCTCTCACCCCACTTGATGAAAAGGTCTTGGCCATCATGGGTCGCCTACCCATCGATGGAGTACTGGGAGAGCGTACGCTATACGTTGTATGTTTCAGATCATATTCATGCACGTTTATATTTTAATATTGATGGTGAAAAATCTAATATGCAGTTTATTACTTTCTTGTAGACTGAACTTGAAATCGATGCCCCGACTTGCCAGGTTGTTCCTCAATCGCCTGGCCCGGTGCTTGAGGAAGTTATCTCCACTGGGCCGGTGCTGGCCGAGATACCCGCAACGCCTGGGCCATCTGGCATCAAAAGAAAGGCGTGTAACCAAGGACTGTGTAAGTACTTACGATGAAATGTGCTATGAAAATCTAGTCTCCTTCATGGAAGCAATCTTCCGAATAGGCCCTCCATTGATATGTTTGGTGTAACTCTAAGAGCTAGTACGCACTAGCGGTCAGCCGCGTGGGCGGTTAACCGTGCGGGGCTGACTGCTTTTTTATTTTAATATGCAACCGCTTATATTTCTACGCACTAAACCGCCGAAAAATTCAATCTCAATCCTACTAATCAAGTGCTAAGCCAAAACTTTGGCTAGACACTGCTCAATTGCACAACTATGCTTTTACAATTACACAAGCTTAAGCACGCCTTAATCTAAGGAAGCCGTCCGATTAGGCCTTCGATTGAACCTCAATTACACATTGGCAGTTATAGTCGCATGTGGAGTTCTTCATAACATATGCATCAATCGTGGGGAGGAACATCCACAAGGTTGGTCCATGGCGTTGTCGAAGTTCCCAACATTGTGAGACATTATTGCAAATAATATGTATGTATGACTACTACTCGTAGTTGCTTGATGGGTATGTTTTTGACCCTGAGATCTATTATGTGTGTTACTTATTTCTTGTGTTTTCTATTTATGAAAGTAAATTGGTATTGTTTTAGAGTAGACTCGTTTAATGACATGATATTAAGATTGATGAAAATTTAAATAAAAAGATTAAGTTAACAAAACAATTATCAATTTTTAATTTCTTTAAATTGATCTCACAGTTGGATTTCCGATTGGGCCGTCTTTGTGACCCTCTCCTTCGTCTCCTCTTTAACTTAACCAACAGATTGCAATCTTTAGAGCACAGGCGTCAGGTGCGAATGCTGTCCTTGTTCTACTAATATTACAATGGAAGATGCTCCGAGGAACTAGCGACATTGAACCCCTCGGCACCGGTGCATCAGGGAAATTATTTTCCTCACCAACCTCCTGTGTGGAGTAAAAAAAAAGAGTAAAATCGTATTTAACAAATATATTTATAAAAAAATTACATAAAAATATTTTGCTTTCAGTTGGTAAAAGAGCCATCTCCTTCGACCACAGGTACCTTGTTGCCACTGAGAACATTGAGAGGGAAAAACTTCTTCTGGAAAGAGATAAATTGAAATTGGAGGAGAAGAAAGTTGAGAAGATGGAAGAGTTCGGTGCGGCCTTGCTGGCCGGCATGGGCGCCATGCTGGCCAGCATGGCGGCCAAGCTGGCCAGCATGGACGCCATGCTGGCCAGCTTGGCCGCGCAGAGGCAAGAAGATGCGAAATTCAGAGATGACATTTTAGCTGAGCTGTTGAAACGGAAGTGTAAGATATAATTTATTTACTATTTTGTAAGCCCGCGGGCTTTTACATTGAGTACATAATGATTAAAAAAAATTATACAAGGGTTGCAAAATAAAATGTAAGCACTTAAGCCGGTTCCTCAGTTGTGCCTTGAAGAACCGTAAGTGGGAGATGTCCAAAGACCCTAAGGAAAAGGCTGTACTATGTTAGACATTATAATGGCAACATATTATACTATTATTGTAATTTAATAATATTAACGTAACATTTGTATAGCGCAGTTTTGTGATATTTCACTTCAAGTGCGCTTAACTATAACAAGATTTAAAATAATCCTACAGTGCTCCATACAAGTCCTTACAAAATATTGATAAAGTAATTTTAAGAGGGTATTACCAGAGAATACTGGAAATTAGTCCTTTTTAAATCAAATTCTAGACGTATTGACTCTTTTTTATAAAAAAACATAAATTGATTGTTATTTTATCTGGTACACGCAGTTTTAAAATTTTGAAGAACAAAGTGTATTTTTAATATACTAAGGATATACCGTTGGTCGTTGGCAGATTTGTTCAATTTTCAAACGACAGATACTATTAAACAACACAAATTTTCAAATCATATACAACAAAATAAATCAATACATAATCTAGTCAAGACAGTTTTGAAAATTTAAATTTTAGTTTAATTAAAATCATTAAAAAATAAATCTGAGAAGGTGTTTTGTGACAAAAATACCTCAGTTTTTCTATTTATTTAAGGTCTTACAAACTAAAATATTTAAAAAAAAATTTACACACTTATTTTGTTTACACATTATTGAAAAATCAGAAATATTTATTATTAAAAAATACTTACAAAAAGTAAACGATATTTAATAATTTATCATTAGTGCGTGTTTATTGCTTACTTGAATGTAGGTATATATTAAAGCAAGTTTTGAATGAAATAAATCGATATAAAATTTTTAATTTAAAAAATTTGATACGGGGAATAATGGATCTTTTATTCTCAGCTGCTGGTCAATCACTCTTGAATAAAGAATATACAGAATACGAGTATAGAAGGCAATGACAAGAGAACAAAAATTAACAATAATAGTGCTGTTATAACACAGGACAAAACAAGAACATTAAAACTAAAATATATTATTATTTATCCAGCGGTTTTGTCTGACAATTAACTACATGAGGGGTTTAAAAGCAAGAACGCCACTCTCCACATTACTGTTTACGTTGTACTCCATTACATTGTACTCCATTACTCTCGCAATTTAAAAACAGATGAGGCAAAACTGACAACATTGTAAGTTTGAAGCCTCAATAATGTAGATGACAAAGAAGTATATAATTTATGTATGGGTGTAAACAATGGGCAAGCAGATAAAATAAGCTCAAATGCCAGAACCAGAGGATGTGATTATTGAAAATGAATTTGGATAGATGGTTAGAGATACTCAAATTTGGCGATTGAGAGTATCAACAAGCTCACGTTGAGTTATCCGACCTTGCCTGAGGGAATCGTTACGTTGATCAATAATATTATTGACTTCTCCAAAATCATCTTCAACGAACAAATCCTCTGGTTCTGGCATTTCAGCTTCAATATCTTGAACTTCTGGCATTCGAGCTTCAATGGCCATATTGTGAAGGACAGCACATGCATTGGCTATCCTCACTGCCATTACTGGCGTGTAATGTAAAACGCGATGTTTTAAGAGACAGCGCCACCTTCCTTTTAAAACACCAAAGCAGCGTTCTATGCAATTCCGGACCCTGCATTGCATTTTGGTGTAATGGTCTTCCGGTGATCCAGGTACCGCATTTAAGATGGGAGTCATCATGTATGGCCTTAAAGGATATGCTGAATCACCTGAAATATTCAAATTATTACATACATTTAAAAAAAAAATTATTAAAAATTGCATACTTTAACAAATGACTTAACACCATAAAAGAAATTTACCTAAAAGCCAGAAAGTTTCTCGGTTATTTTCTGCCAAGGGTGGTTTTAAGGCACTCATTTGCCATATATGCGCGTCATGCGAGGCACCTCCGTACCTCGCATCTATCGCAATTATTTTAAGGTTGGAATCACAAATCTGCGGGGTGGAAAATTAAATAGTATGATATATAATAAGACTATATTATATATTATTTTCTACGTATTTCAATAAACGAAATATTTATTTACCATGAGAACATTCATCGAGTGGAAACCTTTTCGGTTGAAAAATGCCTCTTCATGGACTTTTGGTTTTATTATAGCTATTTGGGTTCCATCTATGCATCCAATAACGCCCGGAAACTGATATTTCTCATAAAATCTGAAAAACGTACAATTTTTATGACACAAATAGACTTACATAGGTACTAAACTATCAATATAGTTTTTTTTATTGTTTTAGAAGAAGCTGAGAGCTGCCCTTGCCAAACGGGAGATTCATTTTATTGATAAGTATGAATACAACATTTTGTTCGATTAGAGTGAATATGATATGATGTTCCACTTTCACCTCCCCCCTCCCCTCTTCCGCTGTCCCCCTTCTCTCGACCCCCGTCACACATTCCCCTTCCCCCTCCCGCTCATGTATTTTTAGAATACATGACACGTTATCAGGACCCATTCCCCTTCCGCCTCCTCTTCCCCTCCGAGTTTCCTTCCCTTCGCGTGTTCCACTTTCACCTTCCCCCTCCCCTCTTCCGCTGTCTCTCTTCTCTCGACCCCCCTCAAGCATTCCCCTTCCCCCTCCCTCCCGCAAGCCCCCTCCTTAATTCCCTTTCGCCCATCCTGCCTTTTTTTCCCTGCCTCTAAACTCCATAAAATACACCCATTTTTCAAACAACTCGCCTTTGACCTATTTCAATTTTTATGCAAATTTCATAATGCCAGAGCTCTTTATTTTGCTATTCTTGACGGAGACAAATCCAACAAATCAAAGATCATAAAAATCGGTCCAGCCGTTCTTGAGTTATAAATGGTATAACTATCCCGACTTTGTTTTATATATTAAGATTGCAATTTAACCGTGTACTTAGTTGTAACATCTCTCCTTTACTGTATGTGTTCTAAATTGTATTTAATGAAACATTTTTTTAAATTTAAAATGAGGAATTATACAATTTGTCCAAATAGACATCTAGGTTGTATTAAATCTTCAATTTACCTTTGATGTAATTAATAAAGTAACGATACGTTACAGAGAAAAACTTCCTTTTATTTCTTTGATAATTGTTGTTTGTGAATAATGAATGCATTTATTTTTGTACTTTTCTAATTATTTTGTTATTTTGCTTTCATGTTCTCGCTTCATCTTCTGAGTCATTTCCTCTGTTGCTGAGAATCGAGACTCCTACTTCAAAAGCCCTGATGAACGAGGATCATTCACTACTCGCGGTTCTTCGCCATCTTCCCAGATGCCGTGATACTTGGCCCCTCCGACATATTGATGTTGTTATATTATGTTATGTTATATTATGCATTTATGTAAAATATATTGCCTAGGTTTTTAACGCTGAATCTCTTTGCGGAGGACGTTTTTTTTCTTAACGTGTCTACACAGATTTTCAAAGCTTTTCCTAGAGCGTAGAAGCATGGACTTTTGTGGAGACTTGTTTATATTATAAATATAAAAATATAACACCACATATACAATTTTAGTTGTTTTTGTAATTCTTATTGTTCCTCCCTTCAACCTCGATAGAGACGATATGCTATAAAATTAATATTACTGTAATCGTAATAAGACTGACCGTTTTTTGCCTGAATTTCCAAAACCACACTGCACTGTGTTTCATCATCGTTATGAAATTCAAGTAAGTGTAAGAAAGACAGAGCAAAGTTAATTGGGTTAGAACCAAAAGGCACAAAGTCAGTGGTAACTACAAACCTACATGGAAGGCATTTGTATAGTCCTCTTCTATTCTATGACTAGTAATTTTTTTATATTTTTTTTTATTTAATTTTATTTAGGAAACAGTTTTACAAAAAATCATTGAACATAACACTCGTGACGCACACAGTGTTAAAAGCGCTAGCGTTATTTGTTATGGCGTATTTCATGGGAATGTATGGCGAGCGATATGCTGAAAGAGGCCAAGCCAACTAACGCTTAATAATGTTGAATGTTTTCAATTCGGTTAATATAAGTTTGGTATTGAGGATTCCAAATGACAGGTGCAAATTCGAGATGAGATCTTACGTTTGCCATATAAAGTAGTTCAAGTGTAAAAGGTTTATTGAATGGTTTTGTGACTCGTAGAATGAAGCCCATTTGTTTTTAGGCTTTTTCTAAAACGTTTTCAATATGATTTCAGTAATTTAGAGATTTTTTCTACTCGTTGGAGAGGAACATGGTTTAGACGGTAAGTATGGATGATTTGGTGACATTTACGTGAAAATTTTATCACATTACATTTATCTATGTTTAGAAATAATTGAATTTCTATGCAATATTTATTAATTCTATTAATATCTTGTAATTTGTTACAATCATCTGCTGAGTTTATGTATTATATATTTAAATCGGCCTTAGACTATGCCTGTGTGTTAATATAATATTCATGTTGATTGATGTGTTCATTCCTCGACACAAGGTGATGGAGATATGACATAATATTACGAGTACATAAAATAATTACACATTAGCCTGTTGTCTGAATATGCCTCAATCAAGATAATTAACAAAATATAATAAATCTGAACATACCCTTGTTTGACAGAATTCCTTTGTTGCTCGGTACTTGGGAATCTGATATGTCGACCCATGATTTGGTTAATAGCCGACACGATCTCATTCATGTGTCGGCTTACAGACTTTTGCGATAGACTAGAATGAAAGTCATTTCCTACTATTTTTTGATACGACCCTGTTGCAAGGAACGACAGTGTCGTTAGAACCTTAAAAATAAATAATATATTATAAGTATAGCAAATACATCAAAAAATAAGATAGGCAGAAAGAAAACAAGACTATAACTGTTTATTTCATGTTAAAATTTCGATTTTATTTCCGGGAGTCCTGGGGACTCCACCAGGTAAATTATGTATGTATGAAATCACCGGGTAAATCAAGGGTTAAGTGAAATGGATTAAGATATCAATTTATTCATAGAGGAATCACGTAAAGCCAGTTAATAAAAACTATTTATAAAAAAACACAACAACAAAGCAAAACCTTAGCAAACGCCATCTCTTATGCCATTTATACAACAGACGAAGCCTCGAGTAGCACCACTGTGACCTGCTTTTAACATGTTCATACCTCAATTTACCGTCCACCATTATTCCAAGGTTGTGCGCAGCGTCAACAAAGGGAACGGTGGCTTCATGTATTTTTACAACATGTCCTCCATTCCTTACACATGATATTTTTTGCTTAGTTCCCATTAATAAAGCAACAGTTTTTTGAGGATTGAGAAGTAATACTCCCGTGCCCAAGTGCAAACTCTACGTAGATCATCCGTTACCATATCCACCGCCAGATGAGCGTTACTTATGTCAAATGATAAATATTATTGTGTGTCATTTGCGACATATAGTATTTAATAGATTGCATTATGTCAGCGGCATATATAGCAAAAAACAATGGCCCCAGTATCAACCCCTGCGGTACCCCTCGCGTTATCTTTACACGATGAATGTTTTAGAGCCCCATTGATTTCCCTGTAAACTGTGTGCTGAGTTCTATCTTTGAAGTAACTCTGAAACCATTTTATTGTTTCATCGTTAAAACCAAAGTAACGCAACTTTCAAACAAGCAATGGAATGCTCAATAAGTCAAAAAATGTAGAGAAATCTAGAAGAACTAATACCGAGGCTTTGCCTGCATCATTGGAGGTAAGAATATCGTCTGTAATGCATTGCAGAGCTGTTGTGCTGTGACCTTTACGAAACCCCGATTGATGACGAGATATAATCCCGCAAGTTTCAGTGTTGACTATTGGTCAAACACAACTTTTTCGAGTACTTTGGATAATGCTGGTATTATGCTGCTCGTTCTGAGATCACTAAGACTAGTGAAAAATTAAATAATTTCATATTCACTTTGAGTTCCAAGGGCACTGCGGTTGTTCGTCTACGTACAGGGAGTATTGGCCGCAACTCCTCACACAAAGCTCTGTATAGGTCCTGGGACAGCCTGTAGTTTGCCACAAATAATGTGACAGGAATAGTCAAAGGGTTTGACAGATCCCTTAACTGTCGTCTTTGGACTGACTCATTTCTCAGCTCTTCCCTGCGCAGAACTCTATTTAAAAAATGCAGACGCAAATAATTGTCCATTGAAGATTGGCTGTGGCTAAAATAATATTCATAAATTATTAGCAGACCCGCACCCTTTTGGTACATAATAATATAATAAAGGAAAATATTTCCTTAACTTCCTAAAACAAACAACTATTTTCTAAGGAGAGGTTATGTCACAAAATTCCATTTTTATTCAAGCTAAAATTTTCTTATAAAACGAGTCTTTGCCGGGTTGGTCTACTGCGAAAGTTTCGTTTCTATCGAAATACGCACAAAATACTGAAATAACCCAAACTAAGAACTATTTTGTGCATTTAAAAAGTGGTTTCTTATAGTAATTGCTGGAACGAAGTGCAATTACAATATTCTGTGCCTAAAAGTGCGGCGATTTAGGTAAAAACATCTACCAACCCGGTTGATATGTCGTTAATTCGAAATAAATCATATTACTTACCTTAAAACCACTTTAAAACAATTAAATTCGTTTTTATTAACTTCAAGAAAAATGTCATTCGGCGATGTGTCAACTCAAAACGTTAGTAAGGATTCCAAGCCGGAGGTCTGTTGAGCTGTTTTGTGAATCAGGAAATGAATGCGTCTCAGACTCACACATGGGACGTAGAGATTACCAAATTCAACGAGAACTGTCAAAACACAAGGAGAGACGCCCGGCGTCGGCCGAGAACGAGACGTATAAACGTAGAGACTACCACTGATTGCGAAACTTTGCGAAACTGTAAAAAATATGGGTGTGTGCGTAAAAAAACGTAGTCACGGATGTTTGTGAGAGGTACTGACTTCGCACCAAGGTTGGCCATATGCCCCATCTTGACCAAAGAAAGCGATGTAAAAAAAACTCTCGGAATCAAAAAACTATTTTTTTGTGATAAATGCAAAATTCATTTATGCATAAAAAGGAACCAAATTTCATATCATGGAAATACTTAAAATAAACTTCAAAGATTTAGGTTCGCCACTGTTCATAAGAATTTCTATATTTCATTAATAATCGTTGAAAATTTTCTATTCAAAACCGATGCAACAATATTCTCCTTTCCGTGATCTGTTACCGTTGAGACCTGATGGGCATAATTATGCACATGTTCAATTTCCTAATAAACAAAACTAAAAAAATATAAAAAAAATATTTTTGTGTTATTAAAACCACAATAAAGCCTAATCCACTCTTAAATAATTTTTTTCTCCTTTAAGAATAATTCAGGTCTGAATGGGTTAATTTATTTTTAGTCATTTAATTTAATAGGATACATGAACTGTATGTAATATAGTGTTATCGATGCTTTAATATATGTAAAAAGGTTTACTAAAATCGAAAAACGTAAGTACTTAAAACACCAAAAAAAATATTAAATTAATTAATTCACTTTCAAAGTTGTGTGAAAATTCAAATATCAAAACCGAGTCATCATTGACTGGCGACATTGTGACGTCACACCGTACTCCCGAGTTCGAGCTGTTTGGTAAAAAAAAGTGTGATTGTTCCCTATTGTTTCTAGCCGTTCTGACTGTGAAATGATTCTGATTAGAGGTTTGTTTACATTATATGATTATAAATTAATTATTTAGTGTTTTTATACGCGCCAATTATGTTTCGCATGAAGTCGGCGACGATCATCTAGCATCTAGCTCCTAGTTCTTCAGTGTCGGGAATACTAACATATCAAACTGACAGCTGGCCGCCAAACAAAGTATCTTCGCAATAAGCGTGTCCAGTTCAATCGAAAGTTTACCAAAA